>OX244028.2:109866248-110506703 GCA_945859785.2 Tridacna gigas
TTCTCTACAGTCTGATCTTGATCTACACTGCCCGCATAAGGTCAGTGAATTAGCAGCTCCAAGGATTAACGCTTTACCACAGAATGCCACTTAAAACAACCTAATGGAAAAAAAGTGTTTTGAAAACACTATAGAAAGAGAAGAAATTGCTTGTAACGAGCAATTTCTCCATTTCCAGCAATGTTTTTTACCCTATTCAGGAACTTCAGCCAATTTGTAGCAATTTTAAATTTTGTCCTTTGCAGATGCTTTCAATTTGGACGAGTTCAATATCTGCCGTTTCGTACAGGGCAAACGGGTATCAAACGAAGGCATGTACCTGTATGGGGGGTGAAAGACGAAAATATTGTGGCTACCACCACTTTCTCCTTTTCTAACTATGTTTTCAAAAGCCGTCTTTAATTTGCGACAATACAGGGGAAAAATAAAAAAAGGCATATTAAGAAATTCTGTTGTTTTTTTTTTTCCAAGCAAAAATAAAGTCATTTGTATGCCCTCATATGTAAATAATGTCTAAAAATACCATAATACATCCGACAACTAAATAAAAAAAAAAGCTCCGCATGCGGATGCCAACGCTCGGCTGCAGTTGCTTGATTTTCAGTGAAAATTCTAAGTCAAAAAGGGCCCTAACTGTGTCAAAAATACTGGTTATCTGTCCTTCTTGTATGGGCTCCCCGTTTGATGGTTAACAACTTGTCTAAGTTTGAAGTAAATATCTTAAGTAATAACAGAGATATTATAAAATGTCAGTTTTTGTCCGACGACGACGCCGGGGCTACGACAATACCTCGACGTTTTCTTCGAAAATAGCCGAGCAAATAAATCCGCTATCGACATACAGGAAAAAATTGGAAGACTAAATATTTATGATAAATATAGCATCTGACATAAGTTGGCTTTTGAGATGAAATTTTATCAAACGAGTCTAAAACATGTAATCAAGCGCGCCTCTGTTGAGCTAGTAAACATTTTTGTGGACGAGTTCGATAAAGTTTTAGCTCAAAAGTCAGCGCATGCCAGTTTCTCCTACCGCATAGCGATATTTCACAAGTTATAGGTCAGAATGGCAAAACTATACAAACATACGTGGTAATTTCCAGGAATAATACCTAATTCATTTCTCTGTTAAAAAAAAAAGAATAAAATGGCGTCACGTATAACGTCACACAAAGCTTGTATCTCAAACTTGCGTAAGATCAGAAAATTAGCAATAGGTAAATTACACCAAATAGGAGGGCTGTTAAAAAAATACACGGAAAAGTACAGTAATTCTCTCAAAATTTAATATTGCTTGAATACAGCCAAATTGATACATATTGTAGACAAATTAATACTGTACTGAAAGCATAAAATTCAAGATATTTCAATATCTTATAAAGATATGGTAGTTATGGAAACGTCGTGTTCCAAAACCCGGCCCGAACTGCAATAAAACGAACGCATTTGCCGTTTGAAAAACGACGTGTCTCTTTTGTGTCTGATCAGATATCTTCGTCAAATTTTGTCATGATTTGGCACCTACTCTTGGTATGGCATTCATATAGTCACATTTACGTCTGACGTCATTTGATCGTTTGGCGGCCATACTGTTTATTCACATGCGTCAAAATGAGTACCGAAAAGAGAAATGCAGTTTAATTTTATGTTTTAAATGGAAAATCCAGAAAAGAAACAATGGAAATGTTAATCAAGGCATACGGCGATTCAGCAATGAAGAAAATAGCTTTAAACAAATGGAATGCGCGTTATGAAGACGGTCATGGACGTGTGACAGATGACCAGAGGAGCGGAGGGTCGACGTCGATAACACAACGTAAAGAGTGCAGTGCAGTCTGCAGTAGCTTCCGTTGAGTCTGGTGCGGACAGGAAAAGCGTCTATTCATTGGTGTGCTTCATTTCGAGGAGAGTATTTTGAAAAAGATGAAATTCTTTTGACAGTTATCTCATTTAGGTATGTGAAAGAAACGATTAATAAGTAATGCAAATAAAGCGACGTAAAATTGACGCTGGATGACGTTGGTCCGGTTTTTGAGCGATGACGGGGCTATAACAATCATGTCATTATAAGTTGTTGAGATTTTGGCATAAAATTTATTATGTCAATACAGACTTAATTTGTCTACAATATGTATCAGTTGTGCTGTATTTAAGCAATATTTGAGGGACTGACAGTACTTTTCCGCGTATTTATTGAACATCCCTCGTATAAGGGTAGTTATGTAATTAACATCTTAACTATTTACCAAACAATATCTTGCTTCAACGACTTTGAGGTAGTCAGTTTTTTTTTAAATAATGGGGGGAAAAGAAGAAAATGGTGGTGACCAGCGCTTCTCCTTTTCCGACAATATTTTCTGTACTGCAGCGTCGCTCTTCTGTTAAAAATGTCCAAATTACGTCTCTAGGATCAAACACTCCGCCATATGTTTTAAACTTAGCACTTTCAAAAAATCTTCTTGTCTAAAACTACAAGGCCTAGGCTGTTGATATTCTGCACTAAGCACCATCTTGTGGTCTTTTACCAAACTTGTTCGAACTATGTCCCTGCGGTCATAGATGGCACCGCTCTGGGGTCACATGTTCTAAATAGAGTCATACAGAGAAATGTACATATGTATTTGAGCCATGCTCTGCGAAAAGGGGGCCTAACGCTAAAAGTATCGGTCCACGTCAGCCAGCGCAGTCCGCACAGGCTGACATGGGTCGATACTTGTTGCTATTCAGTCATTTTTCTGCATGTCCAAGGACCAGTCTACCACATGATTGAATCGGTTGTTAAACAAAATGGATTTTATGGATCCATAATTATCTGATGACAAAGATGCATTAAACGCCCTTTTTGCCGGAGCATTTTTCATACGAGTATGTATAACTCATTTTGTCTAAAACCATATGACTCAACCCTTTACCACACAGTCCCGACTTTTAACGATCTTGAGGAAGAAAGCTTTTAAAAACATTGTGGGAAAAAGGAGAAAATGGTGGCAGCCAGCATTTTCTCCCTTTCCCACAATGTTTTCTACCCTTTCGATAACACATTTCAATTTTTGATTCACATTTAATTTGTCGTCTGCTAATGCCTTGGATTTCAACAAAATTTGTCGTCTGGTAAAGGTTTAAAGGGTAAAGTTATTCAAATTGCGTCCCTGATATCTGAGAACGCCCCAGCACAAGGTTCACATATTTACTTAGTTGTGCAGAAATCTGCAATTACAACTGAAACAGTTCTTAAACCAGGTTCCAGGGTCCGTATTCACTAACCAATCTTAAGATTATTCTTCTAAAGTCTTATGCTGGAGACTTTTCTGAATTTGAAAGTAACAAAACTGATTGGCTAAACCATTCGGTTTAGCCAGGGATCGTATATTACATAATATACGATCTCTGGTTTAGCCAATCAGAAGTTGTCTTACTTTCAAGTCTAGAAATTCTTGAGAATTAGACAAAGAAGATTCTTCAGAATGGCTGGTGAATACGGACCCTGGCAGGTTTGTGAAAATTTGTCTGGTGGTAGATTTGAATATTTAGATTATGGTTTGACTTCCGTTTTAGGCTGAATAGGTGGTCAAGTTACTATAAATAGAAACAAATTTCACGTTATATGCAAAATAATCACAAACCTTCATTCTAGGGCTAAAGCAAAAGTCAAGGCCGCCTTTACTAACAATACAAAGAAATGAATTCTACAACAGCTCTAAACAATCTTTGAGATTCTGAAACTTAGCATGGTAATAAACCTTAAAGATACATCTATACCCGGTTTTTCTCACCCAGTTTTTAACCCACTTCATCTTTATTCTATGAAACTATAACCATTCATGTATCTTCATGTCAAATGTTTCTCCAGGCAGCAACATGTTTGCTCAGATAACGACAGATAGACAATGCATTTCAATTTTTGGCAACCTTCAAAGAAATCACCGTTGTCGTTTCCGGTTTAAAATGAGAACAAATCCCTTGAGTTTCTCCATCCATTACAAGATATATATATGGGTAATTTATCTATATTTACACATCTGACCAAATTCTGAGCCATTCTACACAGTTTCAAGTCTTAACAAGGTCTTTTATTTGTAGCTGTAATGATGTATCTTTAATTCTAGATTTAATGTTTACAGTTCTGCCAGTAACTGGAACCTTAATCAACCTTACTTAACCCTTTCCCAAACAAGCCCTGGTTTTCACGTGTCTGCAGTACAAGTCTTTTGAAAACACTGTGGGAAAAGGAGAAATTGCTCGTAACGAGCAATTTCTCCTTTTCCCACAGTGTTTTCTACCCTTTTTGAGACCTTTCTGCCATTTTCATCAAATTTAAATTTGTCGTCCGCAAACTCTTTCAGTTTGGACCAGTCCAAAATTTGTCGTTTGGGAAAGAGTTAAACAGATAGTCAGACTTGCATTTTATATCCTTTAACCCTTAGGCTGCTAAGCGAGACTCGGTGCACTTTTGCACTTTTTGCTAACAGTGTAGATCAAGATCAGACTGCAAAGAACGTGCAGTCTGATCTTTGATGTACACTGTCGGATACCCTATTTTTTTTCCATTGAAATCAACTTTGAAATCGTAACATTTGTAGTTTTACTATTGACTGGAATTTTTAGTTTCATTTGAGCCATGCTCTGTGAAAAGGGGGTTTAATGTATCTGCCAAGAGTATCGCCCAAGTCAGCCTGTGCACTCCGCGCAGGCTGACCTTTACCGTAATTTTTTGCTACTGGTCAATTTTCTGCATTCTAAGCCTACCTCATGATTCAGTCGGTTGTTTGGAAAACATGGACTTCACTGATCCATGATCATGTGATGACTTGCTTGGTATTGTGCAACACGGAGATGCATTAAGCCCCATTTTGGTTCATTTATTTAGCAGTTTACGGGTTAATGTGCAGATTATGCATATTTTATGCTTTTCGGTAGTTTTTCGCGAAATAACGGTCGATTATGGTTTGCTATGTCATCTTTACGACCAGTGAAACATACCTATTTCATATTTTCTAACTCTTCAATTGAAGGCGGAAACAGTAGTTCACGCACACTTGTTACCTAAGTAAACAGCGCGTGCCATTCAACCAGAGGGAAATACGGCGTAATTTACACGCATTTACCCCATACATGTATTTCTCGCGCTTTACGTAATATTGTAATGCGTTGTTATGTGGAGGGGGGGGGGGTACGCCACGGGGCATTACCGAAAACAGCTGTACTGGATTTTGATGACAGTTCAAACAAAATAAGGGTTAGAAGCATGAAATAAATAAAATATTGATAAATAGATTGTTTTTGTTTGGTGAAAGATCGAAATTTGTTTCATCTCCTGAACACCATCGGTAATATTTTCAATTGTGGCTGCGCCACTAGTGAAAATATTAGCTAGTACAGATGATGTTCTCTCGATAAAATAAATTTCGATTCTTCACCGGAAAAAAAATCCTCCATACCATCACCGCATGGCTAAGGTTGATTAACCCTTGACCAGACGACATAATTCTCTACCTGCCCAAATTGAAAGAATTTGCAGACAACAAATAAATCGTAGCCCAAACAACGGAATTCGTTTTAGAAAGAGTAGAAAACATCGTAGGAAAAGGAGAAAATGCTGTTTACCAGCATTTTCTCCTTTTCCCATACGATGTTTTTAAAAGTCTTCTTCTTTAGGGTCGTTAAAATTCGGAATTGTTTTGTAAAGAGTTAATCTCAAAGCTTTTTTGTAGGCTGCCGTTTAAAGAAATTGTTGAATGGTGGCTTTAGCAGTCTTTGAACAAAGCATACAAAGCATGAACCAAGAATGGGGGAAGGACTCTTTATCTGTAAAGCGCAGAATAAACCTATCAGACATTTTTCAGTCCGAAAGTAAGACTGAAAAAAATATTGCAGTTTCAACATTTCTTTTGTCCAGAAAGTCTAAGTAAAGAAAACAGTGCAGATCAAAGATCTGGGTCCGTATTCACCAACCATTCTTAAGAACAGTCTTAGTCTAATACACCAGAATTTTCCAAATTTGAAAGTAAAACAGCTTTCGATTGGCTAAATCATTTGGTTAAGCCAATTAAAAGTTGCGTTACTTTCAAATGTAGAAAATCTTAGACAATATGACAAAGAATGTTCTTAAGAAAGGTTGGTGAATACGGACTAAGAATGCACATTTCTTTGGCGTTTGATATTGATTCACGCTGGCCGCAAAAGGAAAAAAAAATGTTAAAGGCAATTAAATATTTAACCCTTTCTCATGTGAAAACACTTTTTTATTATTGTGCAGTGTGTTAAATGGGTCAAAACTAAAAAAAAAAAAAAAAAACCCAGCAAATTCTCTTGTTGATAATAATAATGAGCCATACACTGTGAAAAAGAGGCTTAATGCATCTGCAAAACTTTAATCATCATTTAATATAGACATGCGCGCTAAATGACCGAAAATGTCGATCCTAAAAAAAACAACATTTATTCGTTCATGCATCTGCAAAAAGTATCGACCAAGGTCAGCCTGCGCAGTCCGCGCACGCTGACCTGGGCCTAAACTTTTTGCTATTAGTCAATTTCTCCATGCCAAAGGACCATTCCACCTCATGACGCAGTCGGTTGTTAGACAAAATGGTCTTTATGGATCCATGATCATGCAATGACTTGCTTGGTACACTGCATCACGGAGATGCATTAAGCCCCCTTTTGCCAAAGCACGCCTCTAACGTTTTACTAGTCATACCATGCTCATAAATATATGCTACTGAATGATATAAATGCACGAGGTACAGCAAATAGCACTGTTATTATGACAACGTGTTTAAAAACAACCCGCATGTCTTTTGGAATAAGATATGCGCTGAAATCTGTCGTTAAATCAAAAAGTTTGTGAGAAATGGTAAGGTAAATGATAGTTGCAAGAGCAAAATTGAGTAAAGGATACCCTGTTGGCAGGTAACGAATGGCGTCTTTTGCATTGGACTGTAAATACACGTGGAGTTGTGATAAATAAGTTTCAAGAGTTATCTTTCCTAACCAGGCAAACATAGACACGTGATGTTGTCGTAATACCGGAAATGAGTTTCGAATTACGATAAAGCAAATAATTGGTATGGCAGACGTATATGGATGAATTTTGTTATAGCTAAATTTGTCTTGCCTCATAAATGAAAAGTACCAAAGGCACAAAGCTGCAACACTGAGCGAAACCATTACTACCTTTATGATAATACAACGGACTATATTTTCTGATTTTTCCACATTTTTCATAAAATTTTCAAAGAGAGGATAATTATAAGCGCACAACATCCCTACAAAGCATGCCCAGTGATCCAGACCAGCACGAAAACCCCATTCGTGCATTGGGCCATAATTTGGCATGTGAAACTCTAAGATAAACCAAAATGGCCGAAAGACGTTGTTTCTAATTACGTCGACTTCAAATATCAAAGCATTGAAGATAAAATACACGGAGAATTTCACCGCCATTTTTATACGATCAGTATTCCACGAATTTAGGATTCCCATAAATACATAGACCGTAATGAACCAGTAAGAATGCATTGCACAGATGTAGTACAGCATGTACTCGTTGTTGGTGACGACACAGAGGCACGTGACTAGAAAGTTCAACCGGAACTGCATCTTCAGAAACCGCCAGAGTGAAAAGTCTTTTCGGATCCAAAAGAATGAAAAATTACCTGCAATTCAAAAATGAAATCGATCAAACCAGAAAGTTCTAAATGATATTTTCTACAACAGGTTGTCAAATAAAGGAACAGCAACCTCTCAATTACATGTAAATGAACCATGCTCTGTGAAAAGCGGGTTTAATGCACTTGCGAAAAGTATCGTCCCAAGTCAGCCTGCGCAGTACGCGCAGGCTGAACTGGGCCGAAACTTTTCGCTATCTGTCAATTTTCTGTTTCTGTATGTCCAAGGACCAGTCTGCCTTATGATTAAGTCGGTGGTGCAAAAAAGTGGCGATTATGGGTCCATAATTGTGTGATAGCTTGATAGGTATCACGCATCACAAAAATGCATCAAGCCCCCTTTTGCAAGAGCATGGCTCAATTGGTTTTGCGACAGCTTGAATTTATGGGTCATTTTTTGATGTAGAAAGGACTGGCTATGGAACATGGCGTAAAAAACAATTCTGATTGCTCATAGGAACAACCAGACCTGAATATTTACCTTTTTCTCAAGGTAGTTTTGTTTAAGTTGTGTTTAACGCCGTTTCCAACATTATTTCAGTTATATTAGGGCGGCCGGTGCAGCTATCTATATTTTCTCCGGGTGTCTATTACCAGTACTTCGCACACTATTCTTCCAAAGCGACTGGTTGCTTTCCCATATAACAACACGTATTATGACCAGCGGTGAGAAAGGGATGAATCCTGTCACAATGACTATTATCAATCCTTGGAAAGAATTCAGGGTAGCTATAGATTCGAATCAGTGACTCCCCTTGTTTCAAGTCGTATACGGGACCGAAAGAGCTACCAAGCCTAGTTTTTGTTTCAAGTCGTATACGGGACCGAAAGAGCTACCAAGCCTAGTTTTTCTTAAGATAAGAACAATCAGTATTTTGTATGCCTGTAGACCACAGAACTTATGAACGTTTTGATTTATCTTTTGTTCGACGATTGCAGTATTGACTTTTCAATAATTTGAATATAAATAAGCCATGCTCTGGCAAAAGGGGTTTAATGCATCTCCGTGATACATGATACTAACCAAGTGATCACATAATTATGGATCCATGAAAATCCATGTTGTCTGTCAACTGACTCAATCCAGAGGTAGAATGGTCCTTTGACATGTAGAAAATTGACCAAGAGCAAAAACTTTCGACCAAGGTCAGCCTGTGCGGACTGCGCAGGCTGACCTGGACGATACTTTTTGCAAACGCATTAATCTCCCTTTTCACGAGCTTCGCATTAAGCCCCCTTTTCACGAGCTTCGCCCAAACACAATCTACTCATATCAGATTTCTTCTCTTTTTCGAAAAATAAATATGATTTTTCTTATGCGTATTAACCCTTTCCCAAACGACAAATTTTGGACTGGTCCAAATTGAAAGACTTTGCGGACGACAATTTCAAATTTGATGAAAATGGCAGAAAGTTCTCAAAAAGGGTAGAAAACACTGTGGGAAAAGGAAAAATTGCTCGTTACGAGCAATTTCTCCTTTTCCCACAGTGTTTTCAAAAGACTTGTACTGCAGACACGTGAAAACCAGGACTTGTTTGGGAAAGGGTTAAGTAGTATACTAGATCTGTTTACTAGAATGCTTCGTCTCATTTTAACCCTTTACCACACAAATGATCCTACTGAAGAAGACTTTTGAAAACGTTGTGGGAAAAGGAGAAAATGCTGGTTACCAGCATTTTCTCCTTTTCCCACAATGTTTTCAATGTTTTCTACTGATTGAAGACAAAAATTATCAGTTCGGTGATATTTAAATTGTCGTCTGCAAATGCTTTGAATTTGGACAAGTCTACAATTTTGTCGTAAAGGAATGATTGATTGATTGATTGATTGATTGATTGATTGATTGATTGATTGGTGTTTTATACCACTTTCAACATTTTCTCAGTCATATACGGTGACAGCTCACATATTCATGTATTTCTGGGGTTTCACTAGTACTAGGCAAGGCTCTTAAGTGTCCTGCCCAAGGAAACTCTTGCAAAATAAACAAATACGTCAAGTGAGGCTCAAACCCGGGGGACTCTAAGTCGCGAGTCCAACGCATTACCATTAAGCCACGCAGGACCCCAGAGTTAACCCTTTACCACACAGTCCTGACTTTTAGCGACCCTGAGAAAGAAAGCTTTCGAAAACATTGTGGGAAAAGGAGAAAATCCTTTTCCCACAATGTTTTCTTCCCTTCCCTAAACCAGTTTCAATTTTTCATTCACATTTCATTTGCCGTCTGCAAATGCTTTCAATTTGGACTAGTCAAAAATTTTATCGTATATATATATATATTTTATAATTTATTCTCATTCATGTACAACAGTATTTACAGCTGATATAAAAGACATGGAAGTACATGTACATGACCATTCTATATAAGAATTATAAGAGACTATCATATCTAGTTTAAAAAAAAAAAATGCATAAAATATTCTACATGAGTGGTAAGATTTAGTTGCGGATTTTGCCATAAAACACATAATTTTGTATGGTAAAGAGTTAAAGGATAATTGGACTGTATCTATTGTGGGTCAACGATATCAGTTCTGCTTTACTTACCGAAACCAGTCATCCACACGTAGGCGGCAATATAGACACGTATCCAGTTGTACCATTCCTTGGCAGCAAACAAGTGATACCACACAAACATGACTTGCATCCAGCCTTTCCACTCTTCCGTTTGGTCTCTACGTAGATGCGAAGATTAACTCTTTACCACACAATCCCGACTTTTAACGACCCTGAGAAAGAAGCCTTTTGAAAACATTGTGGGAAAAGGAGAAAATGCTGGTAACCAGCATTTTCTCCTTTTCCCACAATGTTTTCAACCCTTTCCAAAACAATCTTAAATTTTTCAGTCACATTTGTTTTGTCGTCTGCAACTGTTTTCAATTTGGACTGGTCTAAAATTTTGTCGTTTGGTAGCGTTAAAGGTTTTAGAAATAAACGCAAATTACTAATTAGGAATTGAAAAAGTTGAAAAAAAAAAAAACGTTTTGAAATTTCATATTTCATGCAGTCTGCGAATGTCGCGTCTGAGAAATATACAGAAAATATCACAAATGCCTCCAGGATTCATAAATCTATTAGTGCAAAACACATTCCTATTCAAAATAATGTACTGATCAAAGCAACGGCAAAAGCCTTGTAATAACAGGCCAAATCTGCCGTCAAAACCATGCCTCTGTGTGCACAATCCAAGGTTACAGTCGTATTGACAAACAAAAGCCGAAATCAAGAGCGTTCTATTAGCAAAGCAGCGGTAAAAGTCATAACTGTTTGCCACACAGTCTCGAGTTTTAAAGACCCTAAAGAATACACTTTAGAACATATTATGGGAAAAAAAGAGAAAGCTGGTAACTAGCATTTTCTCTTTTGCCCACAATGTTCTCTATCCTTCCAAAAACAAATCTCAATTTTTGAATCACCTTCATGTTGTCGTCTGCATATCCTTTCAATTTGGATAAGTCTAGAATTTTTTCCGTTTGGTGGGGTCTTACAATAGGTAAGCAAAAGGCACAGTTAGAGTTTTGTATTTGTGAGTCAAAGAAATAGTCAAAACCCTGTGTTATACTCGTAGTGTTATAAAGGCACAGTTGCTCTAATAAGCTTAAGCCGTGGTCAAAACCTGGTATTTAAGATGAAAGGTAAAATCTGCAGTCAACGGTTTGTATTTGTGGGTAAAAGCTGCAAAGACATTTATTTGTTGGCAAAAAATGCAGTCAAAGCCTCGATTTTGTAGGGCACAGCTGCAGTAAAACCCGTACATTTGTAGATCAATGCTGTATTAATCTACAGGTATTTGCAAGTAGTCAAACACATAGGTTGTAAGCAAACACGTGGGTTTGTAGGTAAAGGCAGCAGTCAAAGACATGTTTTTGTAGGCAATAGCAGTGGTCATAAACATGAACATGCGTAGATCAAAGCCTTGTCATTATGGGTCGAAACCACATAAACAGACCTTGTATTTATCGGTCAAAGCTATTTTCAAACAAGTATTTGCAAGCAAAAACAGTGGTCATAAACATGTATGCGTAGATCAAATCTAAAGTCAAAGCCTTGTAATTATGGGTCGAAACCACATAAATACACCTTGTATTTGTAGGTCAAAGCTTTTTTCAAACAAGTATTTGCATGCAAAAGCAGCATTAAAATACATGTATCTGAAGTTAAAGCTGCAGGCTAAGGCATGCACATGTATTTGTAGGCAAAAACAGCAGTCAGACGCAAGTATATGTAGCTAAAGCTGCAGGAAAAAAATTATTGGCTGGGAAAGCTGCAGTCAAACACAAGTACTAGCAGATAAAAACTGTAGTTAAACAGTCGTATTTGTAGGTAAAGGTTGCAATCAAATCAATCAAATACAAGTATAACTCAAAGTGTGGGCAAAATCAGCGGTCATAGATATGTATCTGTGGGCAAAAGCTGCAGTCAAAGGTACATGTATATATGTTCTGCGCAAAGTAGGAATCGGAACCATTCTAGAATGGTCCTGCGCAAAGTAGGAATTCCCACTTTGTTGCGCAATTCTAGAATTGTATCGGTACAATTTTAGAATTGCGCAGAGGATTTTATGGATTTTTTATCGATAAACTGCGTAGGTAGAGTCTACGCAAAGTGGGAATGCCTGGGATGAAGTTGAAATTTTTACCTCATTTAAACCGAGAAAGAATGATCTTTCTTTGTGGTGAGTGTAACCTCAAGATTAAAACCATACCGCACAGGGCGTGAAGTCCTATTTCGGATCTACATACACTCTCGCATTTAGTGAGATATTCTGGTCAGGAATGGTCTTCCAGTTGCAATATAAGATCAGTTTTCCCGACTAAAATTGTGCTTTTCATTTCACAGCTCCAGCAGTTTACCGCTGTAGAAAACATTGAAGGAAAAGGAGAAATTTTCCTATTTCCATTTAATTTCCATATCAATAAAATTGATATTTTCCCTCTCTCTCTTCAGTCACCAAAGTGTTTCTGTTTCACTGGGTGATTAGGAAACAACTGATCTAAAATTAATCTCTTCTGTAACGGATCAAGGGGCTGAGATAAATGATGAACGAAAATAGGTCTCAAATCTGAACAAAGTTGCAAGATTTTATATTCACCATTTTTTCCGCCTAGGCGGGTTTATTCTGTGTGATATTTCTTTCCTCAAACATTATTTGCATTGTTTTCCTGATTAAGATTTCCATTGCAAATAATGCAGTAAGAATGAACACACCATCTCACAAGTACGACTGAGTGCACCTCTATTGTTTCTCACCTTCGAAAATTCGAAATAGGAGCAACTGCTCATGTAATTGCCTTTGACCTACCCAATTATTTCACTATTGTGAAATTTTCACGGTTTTTGTATGTGTGAGGCTAGCCTGTACAATGTTGAATTAAAACTCGAGAATAAAGACGGAACAAAATGCGTATCAAACCTGAACACATACACACACACACAAAAGTGAAAAGTCGTAACCCTTTACTACACCATTCTAGAACTGATTGATTGTATGGTGTTTAACGCCGTTTTCAACACTATTTCCTTTATATCACGGCGGCCAGTGCACCTATCCATGCTTTCCTGGAGTTTCTTCTACTAGTACTCCGCACAATATTCTAGGATTGTCCCGATTCCCACTTTGCGCAGAACATATATATTTGTTGGCAAAAGATGCAGTCAAGGCACTTATTTGTAGGCAAAAGCTGCAGCCATAGCCTAGATTTTGAAGGTCAAACCTGCAGTAAAAACTTTGTATTTGTAAGTTAAACATTTCATTCAAACACAAGTACTTGCAAGCAAAAGCAGAAAGTCAAATCCTGAGTTTTAGGTCAAAGCAGCATTCAAACACACGGATTTGCAGGTAAAGTTGCAGTGACACACATGTATTTATTAGCGAAAGGTGCAGTCAAAGCCTTGGTTTTGTAGGCTAAACTGCGTAAAACCTTGTATTTGTTAACACAGATATACGAAAGTAAAAGCAGGAGTCAAACCCATTTATTTGTATCTTAAAGCTGCAGTCTAACACAAGTTTTTGCAGGTAAACGCTGCAGTCAAACACGCGTATTTGTAGGCAAAAGTTCCAGAAGAAATACACACATTTGTAGGCAAGGGCTGCAGTAAATCACGTGTATTTGTAGGCAAGGGCTGCGGTAAATCACGTGTGTTTGTAGGCAAAAGTTCCAGACAAATACACGCATTTGTAGGCAAGGGCTGCAGTAAAACACGTGTATTTGTAGGCTAAAGTTCCAGAAAAAGTACAAACATTTGTAGGCAAGGGCTGCAGTAAATCATGTGTATCTGTACGCAAAAGTTCAAGACAAATACGCACATTTGTAGACAAGGGCTGCAGTAAAACACGTGTATTTGTAGGAAAGGGCTGCAGTAAATCACGTGTATTTGTAGGCAAAAGTTCCAGACAAATACACACATTTGTAGGCAAGGGCTGCAGTAAAATACACATGTACGTGTATTTGTAGGCAAGGGCTGCAGCAAATCACGTGTATTTGTAGGCAAGGGCTGCAGTAAATCACGTGTATTTGCTGCAGTCAAGCAAAAGTTTTTGCATGTGAAAGTAGCAGTGAAACACATGTATTTGTAGGCAAAAGTTCCAGACAAATGCATGCATTTGTAGACAAGGGCTGCAGTAAAATACGTGTATCTGTAGGCAAGGTCTGCAGTAAATCACGTGTATTTGGAGGCAAGGGCTGCAGTAAATCACGTGTATTTGGAGGCAAGGGCTGCAGTAAATCACGCGTATTTGTAGGCAAAAGTTCCAGACAAATACACACATTTGTAGGCAAGGGCTGCAGTAAATCACGTGTATTTGTAGGCAAGGGCTGCAGTAAAACACGTGTATTTGTAGGCAAAAGTTCCAGACAAATACACACATTTGTAGGCAAGGGCTGCTGTAAATCACGTGTATTTGTAGGCAAGGGCTGCAGTAAAACATGTGTATTTGTAGGCAAAAGTTCCAGACAAATACACACATTTGTAGGCAAGGGCTGCAGTGAAAAACATTTAATTGTAGGCAAAGGCTGCAGTGAAAGACAAGTATTTATAGGCAAAATTCAGGATCAAAGACATGTATTTGCTGGCAAAGGCTGCAGTCAAAGCCACGTATTTTTGGCGAAGTTTGCAATCAAAAACATGCATTTGTAGGCAAAACCTGAAGACACACACACGTAGTTGCAGGCAAAGAGCTGCAGTCATAGATATGCTTTTGTAGTTAAAAGCAGCAATTTTAGTAGACCAAAACCGCAGCCAAACGCTCGCATTCGTTTTCCAAATCCACTGTAAAAGTCATGTATTGTAGGCAAAGGATGCAGTCAAAGTCTTGTATTGTAGGAAAAGGATGCAGTCAAAGTCTTGTATTGTAGGAAAAGGATGCAGTCAAAGTCTTGTATTGTAAGAAAAAGATGCAGTCAAAGTCTTGTATTGTAGGAAAAGGATGCAGTCAAAGTCTTGTATTGTAGGAAAAGGATGCAGTCAAAGTCATGTATTGTAGGCAAAGGATGCAGTCAAAGTCTTGCCCAAAGAGGACCAAGTCACATTAAACGGCTAACCAATATGGTTTTCTTAACACAAAGATAATATGAGCCATGCTCTGTGAAAAGGGGACTTACAATCATCCGCGAAAAGCAACGACCCAGGTCAGCCTGCGCAGTTCGCGCAGGCTGACCTGGGCCGAAACTTTTCGCTATATAGGTCAATTTTCTGTATGTTAATGGATCATTCTACCTCATAATTAAGTTGCGTGTTAAAAGAAGTAGCACTTATGGATCCATAAATATGTGATTATATCATGCAGCACGCAGATACATTAAGCCCCCTTTTGCCAGAGCGTGGCTCATGTATTTCTATCAAGATAAACATTATTTTGAATGGTTTAGCGATTCTAAATGCCACACCTATGATTTAATGCGGATGGTTGTATCCCTTCATGCAGCAGACTAA
The DNA here is from genome assembly GCA_945859785.2 of Tridacna gigas. Taxonomy (NCBI): domain Eukaryota; kingdom Metazoa; phylum Mollusca; class Bivalvia; order Cardiida; family Cardiidae; genus Tridacna; species Tridacna gigas. The sequence goes on from OX244028.2 coordinate 109,881,852, forward strand.
CATTTAAAAACATTGCAGTAATTTGTGCAACAGTCTGTACACGAGTAGTTTCTCCCTTTGCGACAATATTTTGCACTATATTCATGCGTACAACCTTTCTTTGTATCCATAATATGATTTTTATTCTCGACCTTTTACCACAATGTTCCAACGACCCTGACAAAGATGAATTTTGAAAACATTGTAGAAAAAGGAGAACATATTTTCTACCCTTTCATACATAAATCTAATTACCTTAGCCACATTCGATTTGTCGTCTTCTGATTGATTGTATTGATTGTATGGTGTTAAACGCCGTTTTCAACATTATTTCAGTTATATCGCGGCGGCCGGTGCACCTATCAATGCTTTCCTGGAGTTTCTTTTACCAGTACTTCGCACAACATTCTTTCCAAGTCACTGGCTGCTTTCCCACATAACCATCGTCAAAACAATGGTCAGCGGTGAGAGAGGAATGAATCCTGTCGCAATGACCATCACCAGTCCTCGGAAAGAAATTAGCCAAGCCGGGGATCGAACCAGCGACCTCCTGTTCTCAAGTCCTGTACGCAACCAATTGTGCTGCCGGGGCTCTACGATTTGTCGTCTGCAAGTTCTTTCAATTCGGATAAATCTTAAACTTTGTCGTCTGGTAATTAATAACGGGCATCTGTAACAAAGTGTTTCAGTAGATAACGAGGCTGTTGATCAGACCATAATTAAAGATCTATTGATTTCAAATGCGAATGTAAAACTTAACCCGTATCCCGCTAAATAGAAGAAATGAAACTTTCAAACCGATAGTATAAACCCAATTTTTCCTATTTCAAAGGTATTTTTTGAGGAATGATATCTCCTTATCGGACAGCGTAGATCCAAGATCAGACTGCACGTTCTGTGCAGTCTGATCTTGATCTACGCTGTCCGCAAAAGGTCAGTGAGTCGCGCCTAGCAGCGTAAGGGTTACACAATAAGAATAAACGATAGCTGAGCTGACTCATTGTACGAAGTAGCAGACTTACAGTTGTCTATTTCCTTTGCATACGTGGTCAATAGACTTGAGCCATGCTCTGACAAAGGGCGGCTTGATGCATCTCTATGATGCATTGTACCAAGCAAGACATCACAAAACGATGGATCCATAAAATCCATTTTGTCTAACAACCAACGGAATCATAAGGTAGGTTGGTCCTTTGACATGCATAAAATTGGCCAACAGCAAAAAGTTTCGGCCCAGGTCAGCCTTTGCGGACTGTGCAGGCTAACCTGGGTCGATACGTTTTCCAGATGCATTAAGTCCCCATTTTCAAAGAGCATGGCTCGTTTGTTTATTGTTATTGTTTGTTTTGTTAACGCCATTTTCAACTATTACATCTATTCATGCCTTCCTAGAGTTTCTACTACTAGTACTCTAGGAAATAATCTTTACAAGCCACTGCCTGCTGTTCCATATAACCACGCTCGAAACAATGATCAGCGGTGAGATAGGAATAAAAGGCAATAGAAGTCGGGATTCACTCAACTAACTCGGTGAAAAAAAAAACACAATTTTGTTACTGCTCGAACCGAAATGAGTCATGCTCTGTGAAAAGGGGGTCTAATGCAAAAGGTATCGATCCACGTGAGCCTGCGTAGTCCGTGCAGGCTGACATGGGCCGAACTTTTAACTATCTTTAAATCATGCGCATACCAAAGGACCACTCTCTTACCTCATGATTCGGGCGGTTGTTACATATGAGCCGCGCTCTGTGAAAAGGGGGCTTAATGCATCTGCGAAAAGTACCGACCCAGGTCAGCCTGCGCAGTCCGCGCAGGCTGACCTGGGCCGAAACTTTCCGCTATTGGTCAATTTTCTGCTTGTCAAAGGACCAGTGTACCTCATGAATCAGTCGGTTGTTAGACAAAATTAATTTTATTGATCCATAATCATGTGATGACTTGCTTGGTATTATGGATCACGGAGATGCATTAAGCCCCCTTTTGCCAGATCACGGCTCATATATATTGGATTTCATGGATCCACGACTGTGTGATGACTTGCTTGGTGTAGTGCATCACGGAATTGGATTTAACCCCCTTTCGCCAGGGCATGGCTCGACTCATTTTTCTACGATATATAAAATGTGATTCAAACGATGGAATTTATCTTTAAAAGAGTAGAAAACATTGCGAGAAAGGGAGAAAAAAAATAATAGTCCCAACAATGCTTTTGAACGCCTTCTCGTTAAGAATTCGCGATCATTTGGTAAAGGACAAACGTGGCATACCTGTTTAATATTTTATCTGTTGTCGGTTTAATCGTAAACGCAGAGGCTACTAAAAAAAATAAAAAGACGAGGAATAGGAATCTGTCCCTGTTGTATACCCTCTCTGATTTTGGAAATATCTGCAAAGGAAAAAAAAATCAGTATGATTCTGGGACAGACAGACAGACAGACAGACAGACAGAAAGACAGACAGACAGACAGACAGACAGACTGACGGACGGACAGACAGACAGACTAATACATAATTACAAAGCTTCATTCGAACGTTTTAGGAGCATTCTATAGTATCTATTGAACGTAGGAAAGTCGGATATTAAGCAGAGAATATAATGTTTCTGAAGACAGAACTTTTTTGTTGATGTCTGTTTTTTTTTTTCGTTCGTATGTTCGGTTCTTCGTTCGTCTGTTCGTTCGTTCGTTCTTTTCAACGAAAGGTTTTTTTTTTATGCTGTTTAAACAGTACTTCAGTCACAGCATACCAACCGCCCACCTGTTCACGTTTGTGCAAGGTTTCAACAGTACGAGACTGATAACTCGACGAGGGAAGTTGAACCAGAGTTTCTTGATCACAAGCCAACTATCCACGAAGGGACCTTAAGTCAAATGGCTAATTGACAATAGGCAGACAGAAAGAGACAGAAAACTTGAGTTACGTGAATCATTTTAGTCATACTATACCAATAGCCTTCCAGTTCATGCATGTGCTGGGTTTCAACAGTACGAGACTGATAACTCGACGAGAGATATCGAACTAGAGTTTCTTGACCACAACCCAACTAACCAGGACCGGACCTTGAGACAAGTGGCTAATTGACAATAGGCAGGCAGAAAGAGACAGAAAGCTTGATTTAAATGTATACAAAGAATTTAATTAAAGTAGAGAGTTAGAAAGAGAGAATCAAGTAAAGCAGGGTAATATGCTTAGTCTAGACAACCAGAAATGTGTTACTTTGCGATCCTAGATTTCCAAAGTGATGCATTGTCTGATTGACTAAACCAAAGGGAAGGGTTTAGCCAATTAGAAATTGTGTTACTTGGAAATGTAGAAGATTCTTCAGGATTACATTAAGAGTGCTATTAACCTTAAAGCGCCTGTCACGACTACAGTTGCCTTTGCGGACAGTATAGGTCAAGATCAGGCTGCACAAAACGTGCAGCCTGATAGTTGATCTATACTGTACGCTTTGCTGAAATTGCAATCGTTTGCGTCATATTTCTAAGATGAAAATATCCGTTTGGTTTGATTCGGCATTCTAAGGGATAAGAATGGTCGATAAATACTGCTCCTAATAAAGAAACATCCAGTCACGTGCAGTCAGTTAGCCTGACAAAGATATCAGCCATGCTCTGCGAAAAGGTGGCTTAACGAATCTGCAAAAAGTATCGACCCGGGTCAGCCTGCGCAGTCCGCGCAGGCCTACCTGGGCCGAAGCTTTTTGCTTTAGGTCAATTTTCTGCATTTCAAAGGACCAGTGTACCTCATGATTCAGACATTTGTTAGAGAAAATAGAGTTTATGGATCAATAATAATGTGATGGCTTGCATGATGTAATGCATCACCGAGATGCATTAAGCCCCCTTTTGCTACAGCATGGCTCAATCACGGATAGTAAAAAGATAAATCCCAAAATTGAGATATCCATGAATTACCTTCCGATAGTCGCATAAATAGAAATACACGAGTATTACACCTAAAATCAACACCTTCTGTAGGAAATCTTGTAAATCTGGTGGTGGTTTGACGGCCGTTATAGTTTTGTTGGCATCGGCTTCTGTTTGAACAGCCCCGTTCTGTTCACTGATTTTGGTTTTACCCTCCTCCATTGCACTAGCGTTTTTAACATCATGAGTGGTGGTTTCATTTCGATTAACTAGGGGTTGTTTCGTTTCAGGCGTTAGTTTTAATTTGTCTACAATTTCTGGTAACTCTCTTGCTTTCTCTTCGGTTTTATTATTGCTTAAGTCGACAAATCCCAAAAACTGCGCCAGCCATAAGATAAAACACCCAATCCAAATCATGAAAAATGTCACCTGACCGGGTGTGACGTCATAATGTGGTTCCGTATGCAAGTCAAATGTCACGTTCTGCTCTTGATACCATCTATCCATGAAACCCATTTTTTGTTCCTGAAAGACAAACATAGAATCTTCAGTGAAAAATAAACATTTTCTACTTTTTCCACTTTGTTTTCAAAAAGTCGTTGTAACACAGGATTGTCCAGTAAAGAGTTAAGCCCCTTCCTTGATGACTCTACACGCATTTCGATATGAATGTAGAATAACTATTGCTAATAAACAGTGTTTTTTTTTCAGTGACTACAATTGTTTCGTGACTACATATATGAAGAATGCTGGTACATTTGAAGTCGCTATAATTGAAAAACTGTATGGCAAAATTGAAAAAGTGCTTTTTTGTTAATAAAAAGGACTTCATATAGATCTGCTCACTGTTTTATTCCGAACAATGTGAAATTGGTGAAACCATAAAAATTGAACATGTCTCTGTTTGTTCAGATATATCCTTGGGCATGTTTATAAAAAAAAAAAATCCATCTGTGTACGATCTAACTATTTTTTATACAAATACTAGTACTGTTTTTACATACATAAAAATTATTATAACAAGCAGCCTTCGCTCAAACACAAAGCCTAAGAATATTTTTTCTGAAAAACCAAATTAATGATCGTTAAAATCGAATCCCAATAGATTGTAGTATTACATGGGCATTAAACCAAATGTGACCCATTTTATTTTAGGTTGTTGGAAGTTGATTTTTATAAAGGAAAAAAATCACAAGGATCTCAATGTTTACCCATAAATGGAGGGGAAAATATGTTGGTAAAAAAATTGCCTCCGGCACATCCCGAAGTCGCCAGCTTCAACCAAAGTCAGCGATTCACCTCTGTGCTAGATCGAGCTAACTTAAGCGATATCGTGTTAAAATGTATTTATTCTTTGTTATGCAACGTTATATAAAATTTTAAATTAAATTTACAATCTTTAAATCTCGCTGATTTCTCGTGTTTTTTCATCTGTATTCCTTTCTCTGATTAAATTTCAAAGCCACATTTTACAAGCGCATGAAGATTACTTAGCTTTGTTAGGATTGTCTAAAAAAAAAAAAAATCCAAACGAAGTCTGGTTTAATGCCCGTTTAACTGGTTTAGAGTGCGTCGGGCATTTTCGAGGCATTTAAAAATCCTGCACCAAACAATTTTGTGGTTTTTATCGTCCCTGAGGGAGATGACCTTCGAAAAATCTAAAATCCTTGTGGGAAAGGGAGAAAATGCCGATAACCAGCATTTTTTCTCTTTCCTACAAGTTTTTCTACCCTTTCAAAGTGAAATTACATCAATTTTGCCACACTAAATTTGTCGTCTGCAGATACTACCATTAACGAACGAGTCCAACACTTTATCTCCCGGTAAAAAAGAATCAAAGTGTCCTTAACCCTTTCCCAAACGACAAATTTTAGACTGGTCCAAATTGAAAGAGTTTGCAGACGACAATTTTAAATTTGATGAAATGACAGAAAGTTCTCAAAAGGGGTAGAAAACACAGTGGGAAAAGGAGAAATTGCTCGTTACGAGCAATTTCTCCTTTTCCCACAGTGTTTTCAAAAGACTTGTACTGCAGACACGTGAAAACCAGGGCTTGTTTGGGAAAGGGTTAATTTATATCGTAGCTCCAACGTTAACCCTAAGGCTGCTTAGCGCGATTCAAGGACCTTTAGTGGACAGTGTAGATCCAAGATCAGACTGTCCGAAGAGGAAATATTTCTCCCCAAAATAACTTTGTAATAGTAAATTTTGGATTTTTAACTATCGACTTGAAGGTTTCCGTTAACTTATTTAGCAGGTTAAGTAACCATTTACCACACAGTCCCGAGTTTTAACCCTGAGAAAGAACCCTTTAGAAAATATTGTGTAAAAAGGAGAAAATGCTGGTAACTAGCATCTTCCCCCTTTTCCGCAATGTTTTCTGTCTTATCAGAGACAAATCTTACCATCCGATCAACATTTCATTTGTCGTATGCAAATGCTTTGAAATTGGACCAGTCTAAAATTTTGTCGTTTGGTAACAAAGTTAAGGGTTAACATGAAATTGCCTTACTACAAAGGTAGGCCTAAACACGGAGACCTTTGTTGTTTTACTGTTTGCTTTTTTCCAGTAACAGCTTGACCGATAGCTTTGTGTTTACCTCTATATTGCACATGGTACATTGATCGATTAAACGGTGCTTTACGAGGCTTTTAACATTATTTCAGTCATATCACGGCAACCACTCATTTATCCATGCGTTTTGCGGGTTTTACGAGTGGACTTTACTTTGCTAGTGACTCGGTTTGTTTGTATCATTTGAGCAACATTCCGGCAAAACGGGGTTTAATGCATCTGCGCGATGTTTTATACCAAGCAAGTCATCACATAATTAAGGATCCATAAAATCCATTTTGTCTAATAACTGACCGAAACATGAGGTGGACTGGTCCTTTGACTAGTCTGGATTACCTGCCCCTACCACTACGTTATGGGGTCAGGCAAAGCGCAATAATGGCGGCCTCCATGGCGACCCCAATCTTAGCACTAAATGCTTTCCTGATTTTCTTAATTTCGGGTGATCCAGTTTGATCAGTGAATAAAATGAGATCAGTTTTGTACACAATATAAATTACCATATCTAAAACGTGCTTTTGGGATATGGTTTTAATATAAATTTGACTATGAATCATTATAAAAGTAGCCCTGTTTTCGGACGTGATATCGGTCCATTGAAATTTCGGATACTTAAAGCATTTTTGATACGTAGTTTTTCTCGCTAAATAAGAACGACAATTAAAAAAACTAACTGCCATTACTTTTTTGCAACCGATCTGTTTTTAATTTAGTCTCCAGTAGGATTTGATCAAGTGAAATAACAATAATCCGTTACTTCTGCATATTACAAACGGGGGCCGCCATTATTGCCTTTGCCTGACGTACTTTTGAAGTACGGCGGGGTACCAGACTATCCTTTGACATGCAGAAAGGTGACCAAATAGCAAAAAGTTTCTACCCAGGTCAGCTTGGGTGGACTGCTCAGGCTGACCTACATGTAGGTCGATTTTTTTTTTTTTTTTTTTTGCAGATTAATTAAACCCTTTTTCAAAGAATGTGTCTGATTTGTATGGTAATATCGTGGAAACAGGTCACTTATTAGCTCAAACTTGTGTGGGATAAGAGAATTCATAATGGTATATTGCCCTGAAAACAATAGTAATTACGCGACAAAAAGTTATCTGTAAATAAATCAAAGCCTATTGAAACAACGGGCTTTGTTTTAGTAGCCTAATCCCCTTTAAAGAGTTAGGAAATTCCTTGGCCCGTATTCACCACCAACCATTCTTGAGAACATTCTTATTCTTATCCCTCAAGAATTTTCTACTAGATTTGAAAGTAACACAACTTTTGATTGGCTAAACCAAATGATTTAGCGAATCAGAAGTTGTGTTACTTTCTAAATCTTAAATTAGACAAAGTATATTCATAAGTATGGCTGGTAAATATGCCCTGAATGCCCGATTTCATTTCTTTCATTGTTTAAAAATTAATTACTCATTACATGATAGATATTTTCATTCTTATGTTTACTTGAATGTTGATTAAACAACACAAAGTTGATACAAATTGGAGACAAAAAAAAAAGTACCTGTCCTGTTCCTACTGAAGCAGCTTCACACCTTTTTCAGGTAACACTTATTATCGCCAGACCGATAGTTATCTCCCTTTGGGCAGTCTTCTACATATTTAGTAGAAAAATGAACAAGCCTCGCGAGACAATTAAATTGGTACCCGTTGTATCTCCCGTAGCCGTCCGATAGACGTTGATACAAAGATCGATAACAGGCTGCCAGTTTAGCGAGACAATGCGATATTATTGGGTCAGAAACGGTGCCCATAACGTAGACAAAATATTAACCTACCCATAACGAGAATAATAAATAAGAAATAAACGCCTGAATATAATTGAGCCATGCTCTGTGAAAAGAGGGCTAATGCCCCTAAAAGTAAAAAAAAGTATCGACCAGGTCAGCCTGCGCGGTCCACGGAGGCTGACCTGAGCCGACACCTTTTGCCCGTGGTAAATTTTCTAAATGTAAAAGGACAAGTGTATCTCATGATTTAGTCGGTTGGTATAGAAAATGGATTTTAACCCTTTACTGCATAATACCGCCTTTTGACGCCCCTGGGAAAGAAGCCTTTTGAAAACATTGTGGGAAAAGGAGAAAATGCTGGTAACCAGCATTTTCTCCTTTTCTCACAATGTTTTCTACCCTCTCAAAGAAAAATTGTACCATTTGAGCCATATTGAAATTGTCGTCTGCAAATGCTTTCAATTTTGGACAACGCTAAAATTTTGTCATCTGGTAAAGGGTTAAGGATCCATAATTATATGATGACTTGGTTGGTATCATGAATCACGGATATGCATTAAATCCCCTTTTGCCAGAGCATAGCTCAGTTGTTAGACAATGCATCGCAATGAAATTTGCATTCCTAGTAAAGATAGTTGCATGATTGTATTTCGTTTGTGTTGCCGTTGAGTTTTGTTTACGCGGGGCCCCGGTAATGTGTCCAAACGCGCCTTTAATTTGAAGAGTTCCACCAGTGGAAATGAGTATTTAGAGGGCATAGAAAATAGTGTAAGCCTGTAACGTTACATAGGTAAATAATAGCTTCAATAGGATACCACGTTGTTACTGTCCTTTGTTACAAATTACATTTTGTAAGGTAATTATGGAACACCCCTATAACACACATAGTAATATAAAATTGCTGTCTTCGGACCGTCAAAAAACTATAGGCTTTTTTTTCCCCTTTTCGCACAGAATCTACTCGAAGAAAAATATGGTTTATCTGTTACAGCACAAAATTCTTTGATCCATCTCACCAAAACCTCAGTAACAGATTACAATTTTAAGGAAAAGCTGAAGAAATAAAAAGGTAATTTAAACTCGCATTCAAACAATCCCATGCTTTAATGACCATAAGGACAAATGCCTTTTAGAACATTGCAAGAGGAGGAGAAAATGCTGGCAAAGTATTTTTAAAACGTGTTTCCTATAGGGACAAAAAACTGACGAACTGACGAGTGGGCGATATAACTATTATTGTTAATGTTATCTTTGATTTCATTTCATTTAATCCCCGAACACGGTTGAATTTTTTCATCATTGTCCATATGAAAGAACCAAGTCGGGCTGAAAAGTAAAACCGAGAAGGAGAGCGACTTCAAAATAGACATAATTTTCAGTCTGTCAGTGTGAGCAAACATAATAAATACATAAAAACTCTTTGTATCTTAGCGCTTTATGGCAATTTCATTTCTAATTTCTTTATTCAGGTATTTAAGTCCCTGGCACATATACGATTGTATAACATACAATTTATATGAGCCATGCTCTGTGAAAAGAGAGGGGGGGGGGGGGGCTTAATGCCTCTGTGAAAAGTATTGACCCATATCAAACATGTATACAGGCAATGTTTTCAAAAGCCTTTTTTCTCAAGTCTTTTAAATACAGGGTTGTTAGCTAAAGGGTTAAGGGATTACCTAATACAGAGGATTTTTTGTCCTGCATTTACAACAGAGAGACAAAATAATAACTTGCAATCTATCCATCAGCCACAGTGTTTTCGAATTTACCTAAATATCAACCATTAGGATGCTTAGCGCGACTCAAGAACCATTCGCGGACAATGTACATCAACATCAGACTATACAGAACGTGCAGTCTGATCCTAGATATACACTGTCCTATAATGAGATATTTTACCCCCTCCCCCCCCCCCCCCCAAAAAAAAACCAACCTTTGAAATGGCTTTTTTTTCGGCATAGCTGAATGTGCTGGGTTTTTACCTACTTTTTGTTACTGATAAAAAATGAATAAACAGAAATTTGTGATAGGCCAAATATGTAGACATGTTTATTCTAAGGGTCCCTTTGGTAAAAAAATATATCCACGTTTATTTTGCTGGCAAATTTACGCCGTCTCAAGTTCTTTTTTAAAGATATTTTATGTCACTACTGAATGTTTCATTTCACTAATTTAGCAGCTTAAGGGTTAAATATATATTCATGTAGATTATATCTTTTCCTAAGCGATGTTTTCAATTCGTCTGGTAAAAATTTACATCATCAGTTTTAATGACTTCATTATGACACAAACCATGCACACACTTGAACTTATTTACATAATAAGTGCGCTGCAGGTAAAATAGCGATGAATTAAAATGATATACCAACGTAAAAGTGACAGAAGTATATAAGCTATGCTCTGGCAAAAGAGGGCTTAATGCATCTCCGTGAGGCATGATACCAAGCAAGTCATCACATTATTTTGGATCCATAAAGTCCATTTTGTGTAACAACTGTATCATTAGGTGCACTTGGCCCTTTGACGCGCAAGAAAAAAAAATGGTAAAAGCAGGCTGACCTTGATCGATTTTTTTTTTTTTTTTTTGCAGATGCATTAAGTCCCCTTTTCGCAGAGCACGACTCATATTATATTTATAGACTGGCATATTTATGTACTGTCCTTAAAATAGAGTTGTTTAATTTATCTCTCTTAAAGAGGACTAATCTGATTGTAATAATTTCACTAAACTTCAGCAATGTTTCGTAACTGATTCAGTTAAGTAAAAAGCTAACAAAACCATCAGTAAAGAAGAACGACAAAATGTAAGAGATAAAAAAAAAACGTATTCCCTTGATGTGCTACGTAGCCTCTTACTTTATTATTAGATTTCGCGCCAGAACTTTGTAAAAGTTTGTGGGAATGTCACGTTATCAGTAATACGCATCGATCATACAGGATGGTATTCAAATGAGTACAATGACGTCATACTGGAGCGCAAATTGGAATGGAAACAGACGGAATTACCGATCGCAAAACAACTAGACCGTTAATTAACTCTTTGCCACACAATCCCGAGTTTTGACGACCCGGAAAGAGAAGGTTTTTGAAAACATTGTGGTTCCCAGCATTTTCTCCTTTCCCACAATGTTTTCTACTCTATTACTTAAGCTACATTTAATTTGTCGTCTGCAAATGCTTTGAATTTGGACCAGTCTAGAATTTGGTCGTGTAGTATAGAGTTAAACGCAAAATTTTGCACATATTTACTGAACGTACCCGCCCAGTATCTCTACGTTTGTAGAGAAAAGTATACTTTGTAGTTTTTTTCGATGTTTAACAAAACTGTTAATTAGGAGCAAAAAAATCTACATAGGTCTCTTTAACTCTTAAGCTGCTGAATAAATGAAACCCAAATTTCTACTCAAGACTAAAAGCCAAAACATTGCGATTTCAAAGTTGATCTAACCGGAAAGAAAATACTGTACCGGACAGTGTAGATCAAAGATCAGACTGCACGTTCTGTGCAGTCTGATCTTGATCTACACCGTCCGCAGAAGGTCAGTGGGTCGCGATTAGCAGCTTAAGGGTTAAAGATACATCTGTAATCGCTTTCAGCCAGTTTTTAACCCGTTTCATTTCTATTTTATGAAACTAAATAATTCTTGTATCTTCATATCAAATGATGCCCCTGATGGTTGCGAGCTTGCACAAATTACGACGGACAGAAAGTGCATTTCCTTTCCTAGAGGCCTTCAAAGAAATCACTGTTGTCGTTTACGGTTGTAAATAAGGACATATCCTTGAGTTTCTCTATCCCTTACACCATATATATTGGTAATTTATCATTGTTTGGACAGCTGACTAAATTCTGAGCCATTCTACACACGATCAAGTTTTAACAGTTTTTCTTTCTCTCTGACTGTAAGGATGTTTTTTAACCAGTATGAGGCTTTTTTTTTGGGGGGGGGGGGGGGTGGAACGTTTAGAAGGCGTATACCTCTGGGGAGTGAGGGGGGGGGGTTCTGAGGGTCTTCCCATAGGCAGTTGATAAACTGTAGTAACTCTTATATAGTTTTTTTTTTTTTTTTTTTATAAATGGGCCCTCCAAAAGGTCAAAAGGTCGGCAAAAAGGGCCGCAGAGGCCCGCATAATAAACATGCCCACACTTTTGACCAGTCGTAAGTTACTATTTCTTCATTTTTGACAAATACCGTGAAGTAGGTCAATAACCAGCTTATTTAAATGTGCCAGAGACTGAATGAATGATTTAATGTGTTTTACGAGGCTTTCAACATTATTTCAGTCATATCGCGGCGACAGCTCGCATATTTATGTATGCACTGGGTTTCTATAGTACCATGCAATGGTTCTGAATATTTTTTTGTCAAAGGGCATTCACATTAAAAACTCAGTGCTTCCAGTGAGTCTCGAACTCGTAATACAAGTCCTACACTTTACCACTGAGCCACGCAGAACCCCTAGCTATGCTGGAAGAAAAGACATGATCCATACTCTGTGAAAAGGCAGCTTAATGCATCTGCAAAAAGTATCGACCCATGACAGCCTGCGCGCAGGCTGACGCGGGTCGAAACATTTTGCTTTTGATCACTTTTCTGCATGTCAAAGGACCTTTCTACCACATGATTCAGTCTGTTGTTTGACAAAATAGATTCATATTTATGTGATGACTTGCGTGGTATAATGCGTCATGGAGATGCATTAAGCCCCCTTTTGCCAGAGCATGGCCCATGTATAACTAAGAATAGTCCGTTGCATGAAAATGTGTCTGTAAATAGCTGACCTGCAGCGGAAATGTCATGTTAGGCAGATGATTATACTTGGTAACATATACACTGAGCAAAAATGAAAACGGCCCTCTCTATTTAAATGAGGATTACTTGATATCGAAAAGGGTTACTGTAATTGACACGAAAAAGTTTATTACTTTGTGGATGCATATCAGTTAATTAGAGAGTACTGAGAACGAGGCCGCCGGGAAGTTGGTATGGATCCATATGAAAAATCACAAATAATGAAGTTTACGTTGGCAAGATTTCTTTCCCAGACTGTTTAACCTCAGAATCATCATCTGCATCAAAATTTTATGTTCTAGTAGCGAGGTTTCCACCATTTACGATCATGCATGCGTTGATTCTGCGGTGAAACGTAACGTAACGTTACGTTATGTAACGTAACGTGTAACTAGTGCGTTCGGCATTGCTGATCTCTACCCATGTTGCAATATCCGTATTAGATCACGAGTATTGTTAATTTGATGGTCCGCTCTGGCTTTACGATCGAGCCCATCCCAGATGTGCTCAGCAGGGCTGAGATCCGAGAACACTGGAGGCCATAATAGAGGTCCAAGCTGTTTTGCGCTAAATATACTTTGTAGTTAATCCGTCTGTATGAAGGCTGGCGTAAACTGGCAGCCTGTTATCGATCTTCATATGAAGAACAGGTAACGCCCAATGCTTAAAGGTCAAGATTCTGCCCGGTTCGAGATTTTGTGAGATAACGAGAGACTTTGAAATTTAAACTGTAATGATATTTTTGCAAAAAGATAGGCCTTATCGATAAGATTAAATTTTTTAGTGTGTTTGATAAATAACTGATCGTTGTCAGAAATATCTTTTGTTTGTCATGAAAATCGTAGCCAAAGATAGAATATTGCTGGGTTGTTGTTATAAAAAGGGGCGTTTCCATTTTTGCTCAGAATACATTTAAACCCTTCGTGCATTAACTCTATACCACACAATCCCGAGTTTTAACGGTCATGCAGAAGAGGCCTTATGAAAACATTGTAGGAAAAGGAGAAAACGCTGGTAACCAGCATTTTCTCCTTTTCCCACAATGTATTTTACAAGACCATATTCAATTATAGAGTTACATTAAATTTGTCGTCTGCAAATGCTTTCAATTCGGACAAGTCTAAAATTTTGTCGTTTGGTAAAGAGTTAAACCAACTTATGTGGCTGTTGTCGACGAGGCAGATCAAAACGTGCAGTGTGATCTTGATCTACACTGTCGGCTACGTGGTATCATCGTTTGGCTAAAACAACCTAGGTAATGCAATATTCCAGCTCTTTGCCATATCGAGAGGTCCTTTTCACTTCATTGAGTTGAAGAGTCGAAAGAATTTCAGGCATGCATCTGGCATGGCAGCTCAGCCTTAGCTTAAAAGACCTGTAAAAGACGGGGGGGGGGGGGGGGCAGGGTTCGCTGGTTCGAATCCCCAGCTCGGCCAATTTCTCTCCGAGGAGTGATGATAGTCATTGTGACAGAATTAATTCGTCTTTTACCGCAGATCATTATTTCGACGATGGTTATGCGGGAAAGCAGCCAGTGGCTTGGGAAGAATATTGTGCGATGTACTGGTAACAGAAACTCAAGGAAAGCATGGATAGGTGCACCGGCCGCCGCAATATCACTGAAGTAATGTTGAAAACGTTATGGCTGAACACCAATCAATCAATAATATAGTTATACTTGGTAAGTCTCCAACTAACCACCCCAAAACCGTCACTTCTACCACAGCAAAAACAACAAAACAATCTTTCGTTTAGCAAGCCCGAGACCCGTATATATGAGTAGCATCTAGAGCAATAACAAGAGCAGGAAAGGATTTTAAACAGGAAATTTACCTTCAAAACCTTGAAATATGATGAATCATTACAGATTGACTACCTCGTTCTAAACAGAGTCCTGCACCCCCTGTGCTGTTCACCGACTGATTTTCTGGCGTAAATAATATAAAACGGGGTAGGAATTAGAATCCGGCTGCTGCGTACACCATCAGACCAGTGTTTTGTCTATGAAATGGGCTGAACTGAGATACCTCTTGACCTCATGGTAAGTAGGAAGCTTTTGCTTAGATATTGTTCCAAATTTAAGAAAAACAAGAGGGCCATGATGGCCCTGGGTCGCTCACCTGAGTCAATAGGCGAAATTCACTCAACGTGCATAATCCAATTTCTGACCAATTGTCAGGTCAATTGACGAACAAACTTGGTAGAGGTCCACTAGGAGATGCTACATGCCAAATATCAAAGCTCCACGCCTTCCAGTTTCAGAGAAGAAAAACTTTAAAGTTTTCCTTCTTTGTTCCTATGTTCGAAACTTGTGACCCCCGGGGCAGGGCCAGTTTTGACCCCAGGGATGTCATATGAACAAATTTGGTAGAGGTCCACTAGGAGATGCTACTTGCCAAATATCAAAGCTCCACGCCTTCCAGTTTCAGAGAAGAAGAATTTTAAAGTTTTCCTTCTTTGTTCCTATGTTCGAAACTTGTGACCCCCGGGGCAGGGCCAGTTTTGACCCCAGGGACGTCATATGAACAAACTTGGTAGAGGTCCACTAGGAGATGCTACTTGCCAAATATCAAAGCTCCACACCTTCCAGTTTCAGAGAAGAAGAATTTTAAAGTTTTCCTTCTTTGTTCCTATGTTCGAAACTTGTGACCCCCGGGGCGGGGCCAGTTTTGACCCCAGGGATATCATATGAACAAACTTGGTAGAGGTCCACTAGGAGATGCTACATGCCAAATATCAAAGCTCCACACCTTCCAGTTTCAGAGAAGAAGAATTTTAAAGTTTTCCTTCTTTGTTCCTACGTTCGAAACTTGTGACCCCCGGGGCGGGGCCAGTTTTGACCCCAGGGATATCATATGAACAAACTTGGTAGAGGTCCACTAGGAGATGCTACATGCCAAATATCAAAGCTCCACACCTTCCAGTTTCAGAGAAGAAGAATTTTAAAGTTTTCCTTCTTTGTTCCTATGTTCGAAACTTGTGACCCCCCGGGGCGGGGCCAGTTTTGACCCCAGGGACATCATATGAACAAACTTGGTAGAGGTCCACTAGGAGATGCTACATGCCAAATATCAAAGCTCCACGCCTTCTAGTTTCAGAGAAGAAGAATTTTAAAGTTTTCCTTCTTTGTTCCTATGTTTGAAACTTGTGACCCCCGGGGCGGGGCCAGTTTTGACCCCAGCGGCTTCATATGAACAAACTTGGTAGAGGTCCACTAGGAGATGCTACATGTCAAATATCAAAGCTCCACGCCTTCCAGTTTCAGAGAAGAAGAATTTTAAAGTTTTCCTTCTTTGTTCCTATGTTCGAAACTTGTGACCCCCGGGGCGGGGCCAGTTTTGACTCCAGGGACGTCATATGAACAAACTTGGTAGAGGTCCACTAGGAGATGCTACATGCCAAATATCAAAGCTCCACGCCTTCCAGTTTCAGAGAAGAAGAATTTTAAAGTTTTCATTCTTTGTTCCTATGTTCGAAACTTGTGACCCCCGGGGCGGGGCCAGTTTTGACCCCAGGGACATCATACGAACAAACTTGGTAGAGGTCCACTAGGAGATGCTACATGCCAAATATCAAAGCTCCACGCCTTCCAGTTTCAGAAAAGAAGAATTTTAAAGTTTTCCTTCTTTGTTCCTATGTTTAAACTTGTGACCCCCGGGGCGGGGCCAGTTTTGACCCCAGGGACATCATATGAACAAACTTGGTAGAGGTCCACTAGAAGATGCTACATACCAAATATCAAAGCTCTACACCTTCTAGTTTCAGAGAAGAAGATTTTTAAAGATTTTGCTATTTTTTTCCTTTTGGTTGCCATGGCAACCAGAGTTATGGGTGGAATTCAATCTCTTGAACAACTTTGGTAGAGCTTCACCTGAGGAACATCCCTGCCAAGTTTCATCAAGATTGGTCCTGTGGTTTAGGAGGAGAAGATGTTTAAAGAAATTGTGGACGACGGACGACGGACGACGGACGACGCACAACGGACGACGGACATTGGGCGATCACAAAAGCTCACCTTGAGCACTTCGTGCTCAGGTGAGCTAATAACAGAAGCTTTAAAGTTTGGTTAAAACTGGGAATTGAATGTCGAAATAAAAGTTACGACAGGTTGAAAAAGACCTGCAAAGACACAATTAGTCAATATTGCGTACTTCCGCCCAGGGCTTGCAGAACAGCCTGCAGACTTCTCACAAGAGGTTGAAAAAGCTCGATCGGCAGTCACTCCCATGAGGTCAAGGGATATCTCAGTTCAGTCCATTTCAGGGCAACAGACTGGTTTGTTGGTGTATGCAGCAGCCAGGTTCTAATTTAAATCCATTTCATATCATTCGCACCAGAAAATCAAACCCGGTAAAGGCACAGGGGTGCAACACTATTTCTACTTTGTATATAAAACTTACGTATAACCTCAGTATATGACGAAACCCTACACATTGATACCACTCATCTATAAATCATAACCATAACTCAGAGTCTTCTAAGTTACATGATAGTATTGTATCATGTTTAACGCGTTTTCAACATTATTTCAGTTATATCGCGGCGGCCAGTGCACCTATCCATGCTTTCCTGGAGTTTCTTTTACCAGTACTCCGCACAATGTTCTTTCCAGGCCACTGGCTACTTTCCCACATAACCATCGTCGAAACAATGGTCAGCGGTGAGAGAGGAATGAATCCTGTCGCGATGACTATCATCAATCCTCGGAGAGAAATTGGCCAAGCCGGGGATCGAACCAGCGACCTCCTGTCCTCAAGTCCTGTACGCTACCGACTGAGCTACGGGGGCTTGGCTTTCTAAGTTACAACCATCATAAGCAGGAATTGAACTGATAGTACAGGTATATTCATTATCGGAGCACTGGTCGTCCAGGAAAAAACCCGTCCCCGACCCTCAAGTTTCTCGTTTTTATTTTAACCCTTAATCTGCTAAATAAGTTAACTGAAACTTTCCAGCAAGTAGTAAAAACCCCAAATACTACAATTTCAAAGTTATTTCTAGAGGAAAAATATCTCCTCATCAGACAGTGTAGTTTCAAGATTAGACTGCACGCTATCCGAATCGAGAATGCTATTTTATCCTAAGGCTGCTAAGCACGACGCAGTGTGCTTCTGCGGACAGTGTAAGTCAAGATCAGACTGCACAGAACGTGCAGTCTGATCTTGATCTACACTGTCCGATACAGCGAGAATTTCCATCGAAAAGAAATAGGATGAAGTCGCAATATTTAGCTTTTTACTATCGGTTGGAAATTTTCATTCTTTTATACAGATTTCGGTTAAACTATGAAGTTCTACAAAGTGGTAAAATTATTGTATATTTCGCCTCTTCCCATTTTCCCTACATAACCAAACTGCGCACTGTGCATTATGAACGCTACGCCCGTAATTAGCTTACCATGCATAACTTTTATGTAAAGAACTTAACTACAGTGGACAGCTTGATGTCTCTTCAAACCGTTGTAATTTTGAAACACTCTTATATTTTGTAGCTTTCGCTACAACGACAGATAATGATAGCAATGTAGTTTAGTGTTTGATCTGTCTGTCTGTGTGTCTCTCTCTCTTTCTCTCTCTTTAAAGTCAGGCTCTCTGAACCTCTTCGTCTATCTCATACCGTCTCCCCTCTATGTGTGTGTGTGTGTGTGTGTGTGTGTGTGTCTCTCTCTCTCTCTCTCACTGACTTTCCGTGTCTGTCTGCCTCTCTCTTTCTCTCTCTTTATATAGTCAGCCTCTCTCTGAATCTCTCCGTCTACCTCATACCTTCCTCTCTCTCTCTCTGATTCTCTTTCCTGTCTGTCACTGACACTCATTATCTCTGTCTCAATATCGCTCTCTGTCTCTGTGTGTGTGTCTCTCTCTCACTGACTTTCTGTGTCTGTCTGCCTCTCTATTTCTCCCTCTTTATATATTCAGCCTCTCTCTGAATCTCTCCGTCTACCTCATACCTTCCTCTCTCTCTCTCTCTCTCTCTCTCTCTCTCTCACTGACTCTCTTTCCTGTCTGTCACTGACACTCATTATCTCTGTCTCTCTCCGACTTTCTGTCTGTCTCTCCCTGTCTGTCTGTCTATCTGTCAGTCTCCCCCTCTCTCTTTTTCACCTTCCCTGACCCTCTCTCTGTACAGATGACACCATTCAGTATCTCTCACTTGTAACATAATACTATTTTGTCGCATGATGTACGATTAGTGGGTTAGGGTGAAATAAACCATCTATCTAATAAACCATAAACACCAAACAAAATAAATGGTAAATTCTATATTGACATAACCGCGACACGTCATCATAAATAAATGATGTGTTAACCCTTTACCAAACACTTCCGAGTTTTAACCCTTTTCCTGGTAAAAAACTGATATGAAATTTTGGAGTCAGTAGTAAAACCCCGTATAATGCTATTTCAAACTTGTTTTTAGGAAAAGAGTATCTCCTTATCGGACAGTGTAGATTAATATCAGACTGCACGTTCTGTGCAGTCTGATATTGATCTACACTGTCCGCAAAAGGTCAGTGAGTCTCGCTTAGCAGCCTAAGGGTTAGATATCCGGAGCAAGAAAGCCTTTGAAAACATTGTGGGAAAAGGAGAAAATGCTGGTGACCAGCATTTTCTGCTATTTCTACAGTGTTTTCTAACCGGGTGAGACATTTCCAATCATCTGAGACACAGTGTTTTCTAACCGGGTGAGACATTTCCAATCATCTGAGACACGTCAAATATGTCGTCTGCAAATTTCTTCAATTTGGAAAAGCCAAAAATCTATGTCGTCTTGTGAAGGATGAACCCTTGTAGTATCGTGTGCAACTTAACTCCATACCAGCAACAGACGACAAAATTTTAGACTTGTCCAAAATGATAGGATTGCAGACGACAAATTGAGCGTTTGATTCAAATCGCCAAATTTGTCATTTGACGAAAGGGAAAAATCGTTAGAAAAGGAAAAATTTGGGTAAACATACCTTGTGAAATAGCCTGCTTTTTATGTATTATGTGTATTTATGTTTTACCATATATAGTCATGCATCTTTTATCTGAATAATGAATCTTTTACCTGAATACACCAATCTATTATTTGTCGGTCGATTTGTCCGTCCGTCCATCTATCTATCTATCTATCTATCATCATTTTCTCCTTTTCCAACAATGTTTTCAAAAGCTTTATACCTCAAGGTCGTTAAAACACGAGACTGTTTGGTACAGGGCTAAATTAATCCTTTGGCTGCTACGCGCGACTCACTGAATTTTTGCAGGCAGTGTAGATCAAGATCAGACTGCACAGAACGTGCAGTCTGATCTTGGATCTACACCGTCCGAAAAGAATATACCCCCAATAATTAGTTTTTATTGAATAGTGTTTTACGCCGCTTTCGACATTATTTCAGTGATATTACGGCGACATCTCGCATATTCATGTATTTCCTGGTTTCCACCAGTACTAGGCTGGGGCTCTGAAGTGTCTTGCCCAAGGACACTCCCGCGAAAGACCCAATGGATCCAGTAAGGCTTGAACCTGGGGCCTCCAGGTCACGAGTCCTACACTTTACCACTGAGCCACGCAGGACCCCCCCGCCCACCCAACCCCCCCTCCCCCCCCCCCAAAAAAAAAAAAAAAAAAAACTTAGAAATAGCAATATTTCGGTTTTTACCATCGACTTGAAAGTCCCATTTCAGTTTTCTGGGTTTACCAAGAAAAGAACATAAGGTAAGGATGTTTACGATCCTGAAGAGAAGAAAAAACAAAAAACCTGGCAGCTGAAGAAAAGCCATTAAATTTCCAAACGCTATCTGAAGGGAAACGTATCAAAAATTAATACAATGTAGATCTAGATGAACCATGCTCTGGAAAAAAGGGGGTTAATGCAGCTCCAGGATGCATGATACTCAGCAAGTCATCACGTGATGATGGACCCATAAAATCAATTTTGTGAACTCTTTACCAAACGACAAAAATTTCAACCATTCCAAATTCAAATCATTTGCAGACGACACCGAATAAATGAGTTTCAAAATTTGAAATTTGTTTTGAGAAGGGTAGAAAACATTGTGGGAAAAGAAGAAAATGCTGGTTACCAGCATTTTCTCCTTTTCCCACAATGTTTTCAAAAGCCCTCCCCCTCAGGGTCGTTAAAACTCGGGATTGTGTGGTAAAGGGTTAAACAGCCGACTCAATCATGAGGTAAACTGATCCTTGGATATACAGAAAATTGACCAACAGCAAAAAGTTTCGGCCCATGTCAGCCTGCGCGGACCGCGCATGCTGACTTGGACCGATACTTTTTGCAGATGCATTAAGCCCCCTGTTCAAAGAGCACTGCTCATATAAGTGTGCAAGTAACGACTTATATCCTACCATTAACACTTTTCCTATGACAAATTTTTTTTGTAAAAATCGTTCCGATTGAACGCGTTTGCAGACGCCAAGTTTACTAGGCGGATTTTATCTTTGAAAGGGTAGAAGATTTAATCAGTGTAAAAAAGAAGTGCTGGTTACCGGCATGTTCCATTATCTCCCGCTAGATGGCATTCTACAAATACACATCTATCTAATTTGGGCAACCTGGGTACAATAGCGGAGTAATTTTTCAAAACAACAACCGTGACTTTGAATTTCAAAGGAAATAAACGTTTACTCGATAAAAAGCTACCTGGTGCCATTCATTCAGCTATGATCGGCTAGCATGTAACCTATGCACCGACCATTTATTAAAACAGCCCCTACATGCTTTGGTAATAGGCTAATAGCTTCGATATAAGCCCTACTTTTCCCAGGTATAGGGGGATGGGTGATGCGTCATAGCAGACAGGTCGAATCTTCGAAGAATATGACATGCGCAGACAACGGGCATGCTCTCCTTTTTCAAGGATGTTTTCAGAAACCATCCTAGTAACGTTCATTTAAATCCTGTGTTAGTTAACATTTTATACCAGACAATATTTTAGATTTTTTCCAAAAAAATATGTGCCATGCTGTAAGAAATGGGTATTTAATGTATCTGCAAACAATATCGACTATGTCAGCCTGCGCAATCCGTGCAGGCTGACATGGGTCGAAGCTTTTTGCTGTTGGTAAATTTTCTGTGTGTCCAAGGACTATTCTACGTTACGATTCAGCTGGTTGTCAGACAAAATAGATTTTATGGATCCATCCATACTTATGCGATGATCTGTTGGATACAATTAATCACGGAGATGCATTTACCCTTTACCACACAATCCCGACTTTTAACGGACCCTGTGAAAGAAGCCTTTTGAAAACATTGTGGGAAAAGGAGAAAATGCTGGTAACCAGCATTTTCTCCTTTTCCCACAATGTTTTCTACCGTTTACAAAATAAATTTCAATTTTTTAGTCACATTTATTTTGTCGTCTGCAAATGGTTTGGATTAGGGCCAGTCTACATTTTTGTCGTGTGGTAAAGAATTAACACCCCCCCTTTTTCCTAGAGCGCTGCTCCAAAATATTTTCCGATAACAACAAATTTAATTAAATATCGTTTGAATTATGATATTTGTCTTTAACTCTTTACCAAACAACAGAATTTTACACTGGCCCAAACTGAAAGAAGTTGCAGACGATAAACACAATGTGGCTTAAAGGATGAAATTTGCCTTTGACATGGAAGAAAACATTGTGGGAAAAGGAGAAAATGCTGGTTATCAGCATTTCCTCCTTTTCCCACAATGTTTTCAAAAGCCTTCCTTCTTACGGTCGTTAAAACTCGGGGTTGTTTGGTAAAATGAGTAGAAAACGTCGTGGGAAAAGAAGAAAATACTGGTTACAAGCATTTCTCTCACAACGTTTTCAAACGCCCTCTTCCTCGGGATCGTTAAAGCTCGGAATTGTGTGGTAAAGGGTTAACACTTAGGCTGCTAAGCGTGACTCGGCGAACTTTTGCTGACACTGTAGATCAAGATCAGACTGCACAAAACATGCAGCCTGATCTTTGATCTACACTGTTCGAAACGGTAATTTCTTTCCGATGAAATCAACTTTAAAATCACAGTAATTGGGGTTTTACTACCGAGTAGAAATGTTCGTTATATTCATTTAGCAGTTTATTCCTGTACAACACGATGCCGCCTTTTAACGACCCTGTGAAAGAAGCCTTTTGAAAACATTGTAGGAAAAAGAGAAATGCTGGTGAGTAGCATTTTCTCCTTCTCCCATTATGTTTTCTACCCTATCAAAGAAAAATTGCACCATTTGAGCCACAATGAAATTGTCGTCTGCAAATGCTTTCAATTTGGACAAGGCTAAAATTTTGTCGTCTGGTAAAGGTCTATGGGTTAAAATATAAAAGCAAGTAAAATACGACAAAGTGTTCGATATACAACGTGTCGATCCTTTCCAACTTTATATCGAGACAAAAGTAAAGAATAATCTTACCTGAACTTTTGTATCCACTGAATACTTCTTTTTCACTTGTACAAACCGAAACTAGTGTACGAATTTAACGTGACTATTAAACTTAACATTGTCATCGTGTAGAATAGAATTAATATGTGTATTTGCACCTGTAGTGCCCGAGTTATTCAATAAAATTAGACGTATTGATTTACCCCACCATGAACCAAAATTGGGCATTGGGAAAGATTTTATACCAGTATTCTAAAAATAGAAGAAAAAAAAAACAAGAGGGTCGTGATGTCCATGTATCGCTCCACTGGCACTGGCATATCGAGAAGTTGCTCCACAGGCATAACATGAGGCAAGTGAATTGGTATGGTTGTATAAATAGTGACTCTTATCCTCCAGCAGTTAAAATCAGTTGAGTGTGTCGACAGAGTAATGCTCAAAATGCACACTACGCAGGCGCATAAAGTTGGAAAAACAAGAAGGTCATGATGGCCCTGTATCGCTCCACTGGCAAATACAAAATCAAAGCGCTGAAGGCGCTGATGGCCTGGTCATCAAAATGGGTGAAAATGTAGGAAGATGAGGCCCAGAAGCTCAAAGTTGCTATCACATATGTACAGGCTTAAAAACTACTATCACATTTGTACAGACTAATAAAGAGGTATCTATATGTCTCAGACTGACAGTCTGTGGAGTTGACAACAGAATGGAAAAACATTAAGTTGTAAAGGCCAATATAATGAGTATTTTTGTGTATTCTTGATCTCATGGTCTTTATGGATTGAAAGGAGATAATTTTCAAAGGATTATCTGTTTCCTGTTTTCTTCTTTTACATCGCTTTGGCAACAAATCATGGTAACAAACCAAAATGAGCAGCTTGCAAGAAATTGCTGATAGAGGACAAGTCCAGGGAACATTTCTGGAAAGTGCAAAAAATTCACAATGGCTAAGCAATGACTCATATTTTTCTTTCATTTTACGATGCTCTGTCTATAAGTTGAAATAGTAAGCATATCCTTTGAGCAATGATAAGGACAAACACAAAGTCTTAAAAGGCATATATCACACAGCATAATTTGGTGTCTGAGAAGACCATTTTTTATAGGTATTTCTTTTTATTTTTGAATTTTGGTTTCTATGGCAACAAAGAAGAAGACGTCCGCATTCGAGCGCCAATGCTCGATTGATTTTCAGTGAAAACACGAAGTTGAAAAAGGGGCATAACTTGATAGTTATTTACCCTTATTGTTTATGTTTCCCTTTTGATAGTTAACAACTTGTCCAAGTTTGAAGCAAACATCTGCAGTAATAACAACGATATTGTAAAATGTCAAATGTTTTGCATGATGACGGCATAAACGACGAAGATGATGACACAAGCGCTATGAAAACACCTTGCCTCTAAAAACAGCTGAGCTAAAAGTTCTTAGTCGAAAAAGGGGCATAACTAATTACTTTGCCCAAAATATTTTGGTTGTTACCTGCCTTTGTTGTACTGATATAAACTCCCCTTTTAATAAATAACGAACAGTCCAAGTTTGAAGTAAATATCTTCATTAATGACAGATATGATAAAATGTCAAAGGTTCTGAAAATTCAAAGTAATAAAAAAGGGCGTAACTGTGTCAAAAATAGTTTGATGGCTACCTGCCTCAGTTATATGGGTACCCCTATTGACAGTAAATAATATCTTCAGGAATAACAAAGATATTATAAAATGTCAAAGTTTTTGCACAACGACAATGACGTATCTATAGGCTTTGACAATAGCATGACGCTTTCTTCGAAAACAGATGAGCTTAAGATTACCAGTTGAATAAAATCATATGGATGATACAAGACTGCTCAAGGAACATTTCTATAAAAGTTTTGTCAAAATATCTGCTGTAAATGCCACTTTTCAATTTTCCCATTGAAAGTCTATGGAATCTCTAAGTTGCCATGATCAACCAAGTTGGAAAAGCCGACTTTCATAAACAAGAGGGCCGTTGGACCTAAATCCCTCATCTGAGTAAAGTCGTCTAGGACTGATAAATTTGAAGAGCTCCTGGCTGTGATTATGGAAAACACAAATGAGCCATGCTCTGGCAAAAGTGGGTTTAATGCATCTCCGTGATCCAGCATCCCAAACGAGCCGTCATATATTTATGGATCCATAAAATCCATTTTGTCGAACAACCGCCTGAATAATGAGGTACACTGGTCCTTTAGCAGAAAATTTGCCAAAAGCAAAAGGTTTCGACCCAGGTCTGCTTAAATACCTATGGAGATCAAGATAAGATCAGACTGCACCGAATGTTAAGTTTGATCTTCGACATAAAATTCCCACCAGTTACTTAACTCTTTACCACACAATCCTGAGTTTTAAGGACTCTAAAAATATAGCCTCATGAAAACCTTTTGGAAAAGAAGAAAATGCTCTCTTTTTTCCTACAAGGTTTTCTGCACTTTCACAGCCAATAACCAGCATTTCAGCTAAATCTAACTTGCCGTCCGCAAATGTTTTCAATTTAGACAAGTCTAAAATTTAATCGTTTTATAAAGATTAACTGGTTTTCAATGGCTCATGTTACAAACTTTAATACATATTTGATATTGTATGCGCCGGGTTTGCTATGGGTCAAAATGGTTATGGGCCGAGATGTCATATCTGGACAACTCTGACAGGAAGAAATAAGGCATATATACCAATCAAATACATAGTTATAAGTTCAGACACGAGGTGCGCAGTAATGTTACGAAAATTAAAATCTTACCGAGGTTTTGAGACACATTTTTCAGAGAAAATACGCTATCATTATTTGTCATTCACATGGTGTCTAGAAAACAGACAAACGAAGGATCCCGATTAGTGCTCGGCAACGGCACTCGTCACAACTCGGTCGATTGCGTACCTACATCTAAACATTTGATCAACGATCACCTGAGGTTTGCAAACTGTTTCCTTCACTGTTTAGCGCACGAATTTGCAGTTATGAATAACCTCACCATGGTTCAAAATTCTTGGTCAACACTTTCGTACGATTAAAATCTCACATCTATTAAATTTTCTTGTGAAAATAAACTTTACTTTGATGTTCAAATCGAAATATTTTTATTATTTTAAGGGATGGTTTCTTTCAGCGTAGTGAGATGGACTGCAGTTGGTACTTCTCACTTTTACTCGGGTTTTTCCGTAAATGCTTGGATGGGGTTGAAATTTTGGTATACGATTCCTATGGCCTTGGGCCAACAAACATTAGAATTCTAGGCCAAATAGTTTCCAACAAGAAGATTTATAAAATTTTCTCTACAAAAGCCTATGTGAAAGTTGTGACCTGAGGGCGAAGCCTTTTTTGACCACAGAGCTGTAACTAACTGAATCCTGGTAGAGGTCCACAAGTTATAGCCACTGTATGGTTATAAACAAGAAGATTTATAAAGTTTACTCAATATAAAGCCCCTGCAAAACATGGGAACCCTGAGGCGGAGCTTATTTCGATCTCGGAGCTAAATTTTGAAAATAAATCCAGTAGAGATCCACATTTGGTAGCCCTAGGGTTTATGGTTAGGAGCAACAATATTTTCACTCTATAAGCACATGTTAAATCTATGACCCATGGGGTGGGGCCAATTTTGACACCAGGGTTTTGATTTGAGCAATTTTGGAAGAGGCATGTTTGATTGTAAAAAATATTACAGCTGTATCTCAAGGTCAGGAAGATCGATAAAGTCTTCACTATATAAGCCTTTGTAAAAGTGCCAATGTGGGACCAATAATAAAGTTTTCCCTATATAAGCCAATGTAAAACTTCCCCGGGTCAGAGCAATTTTTTATGCCAGGGCTATAATTTGCATAACCGTAGTAGAGGTCCATTAGATGAAGCTACATTCCAAATGTAGTAGCCCTAGGCCTTATGACTGAGAACCAGAAGAGTTTTAAAGTTTTCACCATGTAAGCCAATTTAAGACTTTAGCCCTGGGACGGGGCTAATTTTGGCCCCTGGGCTATATTTTGAAGAAACTTGGTAGCGGTCCATTAGATGAAGCTGCATGCCAAATTTTGTAGCTCTAGGCCTTATGATTTGGGACAAGAAGATTTCAGTATTTTTCAGTTCTGTTGCCATGGCAACCAAGGTTTTATAAGGAATTGAATTATATTAAGAGTTCTGAAGAGAACCATGGCAGGATCATTTCTGTGAAGTTTGGTCAAACTCGGATGGCTAGTTTCAGAGAAGATTTTTTAAATAAAAGTTGATGCACGCATGCACAGACACACGGACGCCAGGCCACGACATTGGCCTGTGGAACTAAAAATTGAATTATGTGCGGGCTGCATAGGCTGACCTTGGTTGATACTTTTTGCAAATGCATTAATGAAAATGCATTTAGCCTTCTTTTCACAGAGCATAACTCAGATATCTTCGGTGTCTTTTAAGCATTAAGTTTTTTTCTTTTTTTTTTTCTCATTATCAATGTTTCAGATACTACGCACAAGTTTAGTTGATATTCTGATATAGAAGATTTTTGAAATAAAAGTTAATGCATGCATGCACAGACACATAGACGCCGGTCCATGACATTGGCTTGCTGGCCTTCGGTCAGTGGAGCTATAAATGGGATTATTTAGCAAATGAGCCATGCTCTGGCAAAAGAGGGTTTAATGCGTGTCCCTGTTGCATAATACCAAGCAAGTCATCACAGTATTATACATTGCTAAAATCTGTTTTGTATAACAAGCTAATGAATCATGAGGTACACTGGTCCTTTGACATACAGAAAATTGACCAAAGCACAAAGTTTCATGTTTAAAACTGGATCAGCAGGATCTAATTTGGAACTTGTCTGAGATATTATCAAGGCAGACATGCTGCCAAATTTTCATGAGTATCCAACTGAAAATGTGGCCTCTGGAGTGCACACAAGGTAATTGTTGACAACCCCACGATGCACGACGGACACCAACACAATTACAAAAGTTTGCTTTGAGCACTATGTGCTCTGGGTCAGTATTCACCAACCATTCTAATGAATATTCTTAGTCTAACGCTGAAGAATTTTCTATGTTTGATAGTAACACAACTTCTGATTGGGTTTAGCCAGTCAGAATTTGAGTTACTTTCAAATGTAAAAAAAATTTGAGAATTAGACAAAGAATAATGTTAAGAATGGTTGGTGAATACTGACCCTGCTGGCAGGTGAGCCAAAAACTAAATACATGGGACATTCAGCAATTTAATACTCGTTTATTTCAGGAAGTAATGAATTTAATAAATTTACCTAGTAATGCAGTATTTTAATAATCTGAGGAAAATGGCTTTTGAAAAAAACACGGTGGCTGGAGCAGAAAATGCTGGTAATCATCATTTTCTCCTTTTCCCACCATGTTTTGTACCCTTTCAAAGACACATAATTCTACCCTTTCAAAGACATAATATTTGCACCATGCTCTGGCAAAGGGGGACTTAATGCATTTGCATAATGCATGCTACCAAGCAAGTCATCACTTAATTAGGGGTCCATAAAACCCAATATGTCTGACAACCGACTTTACCATAAGGTAGACTGGTCCTTTGACATACAGGAAACAGACCAATAGCGAAAAGTTTCGGCCCAGGTCAGCCTGCGCGCAATGTGCAGGCTGACCTGAGTCGATACTTTTCGCAGATGCATTAAGCCCCCTTTTCATACAGCATGGCTCATTTCATTATAAGACCACATTTATGGTCTTCAAATACTTTCAATTTAGACATTTTCAAAACTTTGCCATCTAGTAAAAAGTGATAAATCGGAATTAAACACATAAGACAAAGAGAAAAACAATCTTTAATCTGGCACATAATGTATATTTGATACTGATTGGGAAACTGAACACGCATTGAACAATAACACAAAGAATGTGACCCACAACTATTATCATTTTCCCGAGGATAAATTTCCCTAAAAAAAAACTAGTGACAAGAGTTTATTGGGGGGTCATTTGTGAAAACATGTGAGCCATGCTCTGGCAAAAGGGGGCTTAATGCATCTCCATGATACATTATATCATAGGCCGCTGCAACTCCATTGGTCTAACACATGATAACAAAATTTTGCTTGTCTGACACCGTTACTATAAATAGCACATTGGCGAATGCCTCTTTATCGTATACACAAGAAAAATCATTTGTGAACCCATCTGCAACGGTAACTAGGTTTAGTTTTCCGTTTTCCGATAAATATTGTCTCTGAAAGGGGAGAGGGGTAAACATTTTTTTCGATTTCATAGCATACCTTGTCATATTATATACAATATAGAGGCAGTCACCAATGTGCTATTTATAGTAATGGTGTATATGAAAATTTGAGTATTCCGTGGTATACAGGCGATGCACCAATAAGCAAAAGTGTTCGATGATCGAACATGGAAAATTTTAGTGTTCCCTGATAGACCAGTGGAGCTTCAAAGGCCTGTGATTATACTATGCAAGTCATTGCATAGTCATGGAGCCATTATATCCATTTTTCTCAAACAAATGACTGAATCATCGGGCATAATGGTCCTTGTACAAGCAGAGAAATGACCAAAAACAGAATGGCAAAACGTTTCGGCCCAATTCAGCCTGCGCAGACTGCGATGCTTTTTGCAGATGCATTAACTCTTTACCAAACGACAAAATTTTAGACCGGTCCAAATTTAAAACACTTGCAGACGACAAAATAAAGGTGACTCAAAAATTAAAATTTTTTTTTGGAAGGGTAGAAAACATTGTGGGAAAAGGAAAAAATGCTGGTTATCAGCATTTTCTCCTTTTCCCACAATGTTTTCAAAAGGCTTCTCTTTCAGGTACACGATTCCTATGGCCTTAGGCCAACAAACATTAGAATTCTAGGCCAAATAGTTTCCAACAAAAAGATTTATAAAGTTTTCTCTACAAAAGCCTATGTGAAAGTTGTGACCTGAGGGCGAAGCCTTTTTTGACCACAGAGCTGTAACTAATTGAATCCTGGTAGAGGTCCACAAGTTAAAGCAACTGTATGGTTATAAACAAGAAGATTTATGAAGTTTACTCAATATAAAGCTCCTGTAACACATGAAGCAGCATTCAACACATGAAGACATGTGACAACACATGGCAAGAAGAGAAATTTCTTTTTTTGTCACAATATTTTCATAAGAGGTCAGCAAGACTAGCATGGTCATTTACATATGGCAGTATGGCCATTAACTCTATACCAATAACAACATTTTGGACTACACCAAATTGAAAGCATTTGCAGATGACAAATCAAATGACTCTCAAATGTTGACTTTTGTCTTTGGTTGGGTAGAAAATATTGTGGATAAAGGAGAAAATACTGGTAACCAGCATTTCCTCATTTACCCACAATCTTTTCAAGTCTTCTTCTCAAGGTTCATTAGTAGTCAGGATTGTGTGGTAAAGAGTTAACCCTTTTCCAAACAAGCCCTGGTTTTCACATGTCTGCAGTACAAGTCTTTTGAAAACACTGTAGGAAAAGGAGAAATTGCATGTAACAAGCAATTTCTCCTTTTCCCACAATGTTTTCTACCCTTTTTGAGACCTTTCTGCCATTTTCATCAAATTTAAAATTGTCATCTGCAAACTCTTTCAGTTTGGACCAGTCCAAAATTTGTCATTTGGGAAAGGGTTAACAGATAAGTTTTATTGAGAAAATTTGCATGCATCCTGGGTCCATATTCACCAACCATTCTTAAGAATATACTTAGTCTTATTCTCCAAGATTTTCTACATTTGAAAGTAACACAACTTCTGATTGGCTAAACCAAATGGTTTAGCCAATCAGAAGTTGTGTTACTTTCAAATGTAGAAAATTTTGAAGAATAAGGCTAAGAACGTTCTTAAGATTGGTTGGTGAATACGGACCCCGATTCCCTGTTGTCAAGCATATCATGGTGTCCAAAGTTTAGTTATCGTGGGTAAAACTATAGTTGATTTTGTGAACAGAGCATCCTTTGTGGACAGTGCTTTTTTGTGGACAGTGCATACCCAGATCACAGTGCAATGAATGAGCTGAATGATCTTTGATCTGCACAGTCAATTATTTAACCAGTTACCAACAATCCTAAGTTTTAACGACCCTGAGAAAGAAGGCTTTAGAAAACAGCATTTTCTCCATGTCCCACAATGTTTTCTTCCCCATAGAAGGCATATCACATCATCTGGCACACATTTTAATTTGTGGTCTGCAAATGCTTCCAATTTGGACCAGTCTAAAATTTTGTCTTTAGAAAAAGGGTCAATTAGATACTCAGATCAATACCAGATTTACAGTGAAAAATATGTAGCCACAAAAATAAGGAAACCCTGTTACCTGTTTCTTCTGACATGATATGGTAGGGTGACTTTACCTCGAATATTTCAGCAGATTCTAAGAGCAACGATATGCTGTATTATCTCCAGTATGCCCACCAGGTGTCGTGCAGGTGTTGCTGCACATGGAGGTCACACCCAATATTGACTTGGATTCGATATTTATTACATGTTTTAGGAAAAATAAAGAACCGCCTCAAGATCAAATACATGTACAAGGGTTTCCTTATTTTTTATTCTACGTATATATAAGGCTCATTTAACCTTTTACCATACAACCCAGAGCTTTAACAACCCTGAGACAGAAGCCTTTTGAAAACAATGTGAGAAAAGGAGAAAATGCTGGTAAATAGAATTTTCTCCTTTTCCCACAATGTTTTCTACCTTTTCCAAGACTATTTCCACAATTTTAACCACATTTGATATGTTGTCTGCAAACGCTTTGGATCTGGACAAGTCCAAAATTGTGTTGGTGGTAAAGAGTTAACACTTTACTAGACAACAAAAGTTTAGGCTTGTCCAAATTGAAAGCATTGGCAGACAACATATTAACCCTTTACCACACAATCCCGACTTTTAATGGCCCTGAGGAAGAAAGCTTTTGAAAACATTGTGGGAAAAGGAGAAAATACTGGTAAACAGCATTTTCTCCGTTTCTCACAATGTTTTCTACCCTACCAAAGAAAAATTGCATCATTTGAGCCACATTGAAAATGCCGTCTGCAAATGCTTTCAATTTGGACAAGGCTAAAAGGGATTAACCCTTTACCAGACGACAAAATTTTAGACTTGTCCAAATTGAAAGCATCTGAACGCAACAATTTCCTTGTGGCTCAAATGGTGCAATTTTTCTTTTGTAGGGTAGAAAACATAGTGGGAAAAGGAGAAAATGCTGGTTACCAGCATTTTCTCCTTTTCCCACAATGTTTTTTAAAAGTCTTCTTTCCAGGGGCGTTAAAAGGCGGCATCATACGGGAAAGGGTTAAGCAAGAAATCAACTTAACAGATTTGTCTGAAAATACTGGTTATAAATACTTTCTCCTTTTCCCAAATTGTTTTCCAATACCTCTTTCCTTAGGACCATTATAATGCAAGATTTCTTTGCAAAGAATTAAGCTTGACTAAAAATATGTCTGAATGAATGTCATTTGGCAATGTAAATGTTTGCATTTTTTTGACTAACATCTTTTTGACTAAAATCTTTTTTCATATATTTACAAACTTCAGAGCACCATATTTTATGCTACAGCTTAGCCTAGGTTCCAGTCCAATCATTTTCTCCTTTTTTTATAGTTAGACATTACTTGGCAAAAATGACATTTTTACAAAGTAACTTCCGACATTTTTGACAAAGTAATTTCAGATGATAAAAAAAGCAAAAATGATCTGCCTGGGATCCAGGCTAGTTACTGCTTTGATTAATTGATTAACTCTGTACCAACTGACAATATTTTGGACTAGACCAAATTGAAAGCATTGCAGATGACAAAATAAATATAGCTTAAATCTTGTTCTCTATGATGGAGAAGAAAACATTGTGGAAAAAGGAGAAAATGCAGGGAACCAGCATTTTCTCCATTACCAATAATGCTTTCAAAAGCCTTCCTCTACTGGGTCATAAAAACTCAGGATGGTGTGGTAAACTTAAACTCTTTACCACACAATCCTGAGTTTGAATGACCCTGATAAAGAAGCCTTTTGAAAACATTGTGGGGAAAGGAGAAAATGCTGGCAACCAGCATTTTCTCCTTTTCCCAAAATGTTTTTTACCCTATCAAAGACAAATTCCATCATTTGAGCCATATTTAGATTGTTGTCTGCAAATGCTTTCAATCTGGACAAGTCAACATTTTTGTCGTTTGGGTAAGATTCAAACATAGCTAAAAATGTCATTTCAGTTATATCACAGCCACAGTTCACTTATTCATGTATGTCAGGAATTTCACCATTACTTATCGAAGGGTCATGAAGTGTCTTGCCCAAAGGACGAGCCCAAGGACAGCCCAGCGAGAATCAAAACTCGGGATCTCCAGGTTTCAAAAACTACATCTCAAGGTTGGAAAATCACAGGTAATAAAAAATTAACTAAACCAGTCTCATAAAAGAGACCAAAAATTTGCATGTAGTAGCCATCTTGTCTTTACCCCTAATCCACTACAAAGAATAAACCTTTACTAAACCGCAAAATTCTAGACTTTTTCAAACTGAAAGCACTTGCAGATGACAAATCAAATGTGACTCAAACGATGAAACTTGGCTGTGAAAGAGTAGAAAACATTGTGGGAAAAGGTTACCAGCATTTTCTCCTTCTCCCACAATGGTTTCAAATGGCCTCTTCCTCAGAGTTATTAAAACTTGGGATTGTGTGGTAAAGGGCTAAATAATTTTTTTTTTTTTGTGACCAGTGGCATAAGCTGAATTATTACGATTTCAAAATCCATTTCAACTGAAGAATTTCTCCCTCTTGGACAGTGCAGCTCCAATATCAGACTGCACATTCTGTGAAGTCTGATCTTGATCTACACTGTCTGCAAAAGAATACCGAGCCATCCTTAGGGTTATAAATGGCGTGCAACACACGAAAAGGGGCCTTCGGACATTTGCATAAAGTGTTGTCTCGGATTAGCCTGCGCGGACTGCGCAGGCTAATCCAAGACAACAATTTACGACTACATAAGATTTTTTCATACAGTAGACTTTCGTGAAACAGAAAATCGCACAAAAACGGGAAGTGTCGTCTTGGATTAGTCACAGACTGCACAGGCTGATCTTGGACAACACAGTTTTACGCATATGTCCGAAGGTCCTTTTTCGTGTGTTGCATGCCAAATAGGAGTCATGCTCTGGCAATAGGAGGTGTAATGCATCTCCGTAATGCATGGTACCAAGCAAGTCATTACATCGATCCATCAAGTCCATTTAGCCTAACAAGTGACTGAAGCACAAGGTGGATTGGTCCTTCAACATACAGAAAATTGACCAATAGCGAAGCTTTGGCCCAGGTCAGCCTGCGCAGACTGTGCAGGCTGACTTGGGTCGATACTTTTTGCAGATGCATTAAGGACCCTTTTCACAGAGCATGGCTCATATACATGTATCTGACAACTTAGATCCAAGATCAGAATGACAATCTATGTAATCTGATCTAAATATTCACTTAGATATCAGGGTCCGTATTCACCAACCATTCTTAAGAACATTCCTAGTCTTATTCTCAAGAATTTTCTAAATTTGACTTCTGATTGGCTAAACTAAGTGGTTAGCCAATCAGAGGTTGTGTTAGTTGCTAAATCTAAAATAAGACAAAGAATGCTACTAAGAATGGTAGTGAATACAGAACCAGATGTCAAACTCTGCATTTGAAATAAAGGAAAATACGGTTTTTCAACAGTTGAGAAAACAGTGTGGCACAAGGAGCTAAAAAATGCTATCTCTTTCTCTCTCCTTTCTGTGTCCTTTTCTTCTCCTGCTCTTTTCTTTCTTTCTGTTTTTGCTTCTGCGCTTCCCGATCTTGTTTGTCCTTTTCTCTCTTCTTCTCCGCTTCTTGTTTGGCTTTCTCTCGCTTCTCTTGCTCTATTTTCTTGACTGATTCAGCATTGACGTTCTTCATTTCAATCACTTTTTCTAGGTTAAGGTAAATCATAAAATACAGAAGTCAAGAAAAGGGGATACTAAGATCGACAAAGTCTTGACCTTTTACCACACAATCCTGTGTTTTAGGACAAAGAAGCCTTTTCAAAACAGTTTGGGAAAAGGAGAAAATGCTGGTAACCAGCATTTTCTCCTTTTCCCACACTGTTTTCTACCCTATCAATGACAAAATCCTTTGTCTGGATCACATCTTATTTGTGCTTCTGCATATGCTTTCAAATTGGACCAGTCTGGTAACCAGCATTTTCTCCTATTCCCACAATGTTTTCTAACCTATTAAAGACAAAGTCCTTCATTTTATTCACATTTTAATTGTCTTCTGCATATGCCTTCAAATCGGACAAGTCTGGTAACCAGCATTTTCTCCTTTTCCAACAATGCGTTCAAAAGCCCTGTCTGTCACAGTGCAACCCCATACTGTGAAACAATGGGTTAAGTATTTTTCTACCTTGTCTCTACAGAAAAAAATGTTTAATACACACATGGTTTTGTTGTTAATCAAAAATACCTAAGAGGCTGGGAGAATTGATAATTGTCAAGCCTTGGTGGGACAATCATCAATTCTCACAACCGACTTAGATATTTTTGGTATATGACAACACTATGTACAGGTTAAATTTATCTTTTAACATCTGATTTGTTGGCGTTTATTATCTCTAACAACAACACAAATTTAGCAGTACATGCAGGTCTGATTTATAGGTGTTTATCATTTTCAACAACGACAAACACAAATTAAGCAGTAAATGCCGATCTGATTTATTGGTGTTTATCATTTTCAACAACGACAAACACAAACTAAGCAGTACATGCAGATCTGATTCATTGGTGTTTATTATTTCTTACAACAACGACAGACACAAATTAAGCAGTACATGCAGATCTGATTCATTGGTGTTTATCATTTTCAACGACAAACACAAATTAAGCAGTACATGCAGATCTGATTCATTGGTGTTTATTATTTCTTACAACAACGACAGACACAAATTTAGCAGTACATGCAGGTCTGATTTATTAGTGTGTATCATTTTCAACAACGACAAACACAAATTAAGCAGTACATGCAGATGTGATTCATTGGTGTTCATCATTTTCAACAACGACAAACACAAATTAAGCAGTACATGTATACACAGAACATACTGATGTGGATTAGCTTTAATAATGACATCATATATGATGTTGCCTACGTCATAAAATGTGATGTTTGCCAGCAGAAAATTCATTCATGTTCCGTAAATATCAGTGGTATATCAGAAATAAATATCACATAGGTATTATAGCATGGACAATTGGTAAGTGGAAAGATAAAAAAGGATACAGTTATCTCCCTGCCCTGATGCCTGGCCTTTTGAGTCTTCTGGACCTGCTTCATCATCCCTGGTGCACTGTTAAGGAACTTTTGCTTCATTAACCCTTTCCAAAACAACAAATTTTGGATTGGTCCAAATTGAAAGAGTTTGCAGACGACAATTTCAAATTTGATGAAAATGGCAGAAAGTTCTCAAAAGGGTAGAAAACACTGTGGGAAAAGGAACAAGAGGGCCATGATGGCCCTGTATCGCTCCACTGGCTTATAAATATAAACCATGAAGAGAAATCTTCACTATATAAGCCCTTATAAAACTTTGACCCCAGGGCTACAGTTGGACTAAATGGGGAATATGTGTATTAGAAGAATAACATGCCAAATTTGGGAGTTCTTGGCCTTATGGCTAGTAACAAGATGGTTTCTGAACTTTTCACTCCATAAACCCATGTAAAACTTGTGACCCCTGGTGCAGGGCCAAACTTGATCCTAGGGCTGTAACTTGGGCCCTCTTTGTAGTTGTCCACTAGATAATGCTATAATTATGTAAAATTTGGTAGCCTAAGCCTTATGGCTATGTACACCAAGATTTAAAAGTTTTCCCTATGTAAGCCTATGTAAATCTTGTGAACCCCCCCCCCCCCCCCCCCGCATGAGGCCAAATTGACCCCAGGACTATAATTTGGGCACTTTTGGTAGACCCCAACTAGATCAAGCTAAATGCAAAATTTGGTAGCTCTAGGCCTTATGGCTAGGTACAGGAAGATTTTTAAAGTTTTCTCTATATAAGCCTATGTAAAACTTGTGACCCCTGGGGCAGAGCCAATTTTGACCCCAGGGCTATAATTTCAAGAAACATGATAGAGGTCTACTACATAAAGCTACATGCCAAATTTGGTAGCCCTATGCCTTATGGTTTCAGACAAAAAGATTTTTAAAGATTTCCAATATTTTTCAGTTTTGTTGCCATGGCAACCAGAGTTTTTGAAGGAATCAAATTCTTTCAAGAAATTCTGAAGAGGACCATGGCAGGATTATTTCTGTGAAGTTTCATGAAAATTGGATGGGTAGTTTCAGAGAAGAAGATGTTTGAAATAAAAGTTAACGCACGGACGGACGGACGGACGCACGGACGGACGGACGCACGGACGGACGGACGCACGCACGGACGCACGACGGACACCGGGCCATGACATAAGCCCACTGGCCTTCGGCCAGTGGAGCTAAAAATTGCTCGTTACAAGCAATTTCTCCTTTTCCCACAGTGTTTTCAAAAGACTTGTACTGCAGACACATGAAAACCAGGGCTTGTTTGGGAAAGGGTTAATATGTACTGTATATCAAACAAGCCTTAATCCATTGCTATACGATAAGATTTAACCCTTCACCACACAATTCTGAATTATACCTTCATTGAGAATGAAGCCTTTTGAAAACATTGTGGGAAAATGAGAAAATGCTGGTAACCAGCATTTTCTCCTTTTCCCACAATGTTTTTTACCCTATTAAAGATGAATTCAGTAATCTGAGCCACATTTAAATTGTTGTCTGCTTAGG
Organism: Tridacna gigas; assembly: GCA_945859785.2. NCBI lineage: Eukaryota > Metazoa > Mollusca > Bivalvia > Cardiida > Cardiidae > Tridacna > Tridacna gigas. Next base: position 109,919,995 of record OX244028.2, read on the forward strand.
ATCTTAATTTAGACAAGTGAAAATTTGACTTTCAATGACCCTAAGAAAGAAGGCCTTTGAAAACATTGTGGGAAAAGGAGAAAATGCTGGTAACCAGCATTTTCTCCTTTTTCCACAATGTTTTCAACCTTTCCCATGACAAATTTTAATTTTTGAGTCACATTTATTTTGTTGTCTGCAAATGCTTTCAATTTGGACCGGTCTAGAATTTTGTACTTTTGGTAAAGAGTTAATCCAGTTAGAAAGTATTTGCAGACCACATATCAAATGTGGCTCAAATTATAAGATGAGTCTTTCAAAAGGGCTGAAAACATAGTAGGAAAAGCTGGTTACCAGCATTTTCTACATTTCCTACAATGTTTTCAAAAGCCTTCTTTTTCAGGGTCGATTGTTAAAGGTTTAACTCTTTACTATGTGACAAAATTTAAGACTAGTCTAAATTAGAAAGCAACTGCAGACGACAAATAAAATGTGTTTGCCCTTTACCACATGATCCTGACTTTTATTGACCCTGAGGTTGAGGACTTTTGAAAACATTGAGGGAAAAGGAGAAAATGCTGGTAACCAGCATTTTCTCCGTTTCCCACAATGATTTTCCCCTTTTCTTAGACAAATTACCACATACAGGTTACACTTGATTTGATGTCTGCAAATGCTTTCAATTTGGTCAAGGTTAAATACTTGTCGTTTGGTTAGAGTTAATATTATAGGATAGAAAATAATGTATTTTACCCTTTCCAAAACAAATTTTACTTTTTCAGTCACAATCATTTTGTCATCTGCAAATGATTTGAAATTGGACAAGTCTAAAATTTTGTTGTTTGGTAAAGAGTTAAATGTACATCTGGAAATAGCACTGTTTTCTTCAGACATACAATTTTGTGGCATATTTTTGACTCCCTATCCAGAAATTAGGGGGTCAAATGTTAAAGCTGCGGGTTAAATTTCTTTGCACGATTTTTCAAATATAATGATGAATAAACAAATGTGCAATATTCTTAGTGTTTCATTGACATCACCAAATAGCAGTATGTTCAGTCAAACAAATGATGAACTTTGTTTCTTACTGTGGAAAATAATAGGCTTTATAAAAAACGCCATCAAAAGTCGTCATTTTTCCGTCTGGAAAACATTTTATAAATGTAAATTGTCAAGTTTCAAAACTTGTGAATGTTGACCCGAGATTTTTGTTGGATTTACAATAAGTTCATCTTTTGTTTGCTTTGTGGTGCTGAAAAGCCATGAAAAGTGACTGTTACTTCTGTGTGGACGACATTTTATGTCGAGAAATAGTAAAGGGTTCGAAACTTGAAATGAGACTAAATCGGTTCCCAGTTTACCACCTGCATTTGTGTTTAGAATCGGATACCAACACAACTGATCCCCACCTTTGCAGTGGAGCATGTAGATCAAATTAGGGGACCAGTTAAACTTATTCATCCATATTTTTTATCAGATACTCCAAAAATGGATTTTGATTACAGCATGTCAAAAAAGATGCAACTTTATCATTTCAGCAGGAGTAAGAAGTGCGTAAAGAGTGTGTCAAAGATGAAGAAAGCGCTCTGGAGAAAACACTGGAATAGAGCTATGAATTACAGGAAGTGTACATCACTGACTGAGCTACCCAACTTGACCCAATATAAGCTTGACCCTAAATGAGCTTGACCCCCAAAAAAAGCTTGACCTAAAAAAGGCTTGACCCAAAATCGAGCCTGACCTAAAATGAGCTTGACCTAAACTGAGCTTGACTCAAAATCGAGCTTGACACAAATCAAGCTTTACCCAAAATGAGCTTGACCCAAAATCTATGTTATTGGGACTCAATAGAACTGTCTTACAGATTAATAATTCAATGTCCAATGCTTTTTGGGCAGAAATACTTTAACATCTTTGAAATTAGAAAACTTATCCAATTTCTGATTCATAGGTAAAGATCAGAAATCAATTACCACACAATCCTGAGTTTTAACGACCTTGATGTAGAAGGCTTTGGAAAACATGGCGGAACAAAGAGAAAATGCTGGTAACCAGCATTTTCTCCTTTTTCACAATGTTTTCTAATACTAAAAAAAAATAATACTAATAAAATGAAAAAAAAAAAAAAAAAAAAAAAAAAAAGAATAAATACATAAATAAAATTTTGAGTCACATTTGTCGTCTGCAAATGCTTTCAATTTGAACCAGTCTAAAATTTTGTCACTTGATACAGAGTTAAGGATACTCCTCTCCACTCGAGACTTGCTGATAATGATCCAGAATGGCTTGCTTTCTTGCTATTTCCTCCGCAGATTTTTCCTTGGGTTTCACAGCTTCTATTTTCTGTTGCTCTAGAATACTTGCCAAATGGTCCGTCAGCTTTTCTAAAATGGTGGAAAAAACAAAGATTGCACATACATGTACTTAATATTTTTAGACCTCCAATCAAATAAAGTCATATTTCAGATAGGTGTCAAATTAAATGAGGTTTAGAGATAGAGAATAATTTTCTGTTTCAGAGTATGATTGAATTTTCTTTCATGGAGTGAAAAGTTTCGGCGAACCTATTTCTTTTATGCTCTTCATTGTGGAAAAAGATGATCTATCAGAAAAGTTACTATACTCTTCCATTTCATTCTTGGAGAATTCCTTAACCCTTTACCACACAATCCCAACTTTTAACGACCATGAGACAGAGGCCTTTTGAAAACAATGTGGGAAAAGAAGAAAATGCTGGTAACCAGCATTTCCTCCTTTTCCCACAGTGTTTTCTAGCCCTCCCAAAATAAATTTCAATTTTTTGATTCACATTTACTTTGTCATCTGCAAATGCTTTGAATTTGGACAAATCTAAAATTTTGTCATCCGGTAAAGAATACAAACATAATGTTGTTGTATACCAAAATATCTAACCAGGTTGGGAGAATTGATTATATTCAAGCATTGGAGACAATTATCAATTCTCACAACCGAGTTATGATATATCTCATATACGACAATACTATGAATGTTTTCAGCGTTTCATAAAGTCTGCTTTTTTGTGTTTTTGATGTGCAAAATAAAAGCCTGGCGCAACAAAATTAATATATCGCTTCTTCCCTTGACGCAACATAAATCGGAACTAAAAAGGAACATAAAGGAATGATTCAATCAATATAGCGTATAAAATCATCAAGTTTATAACTGCAGAATCATATCGAACCTGCTTTCTATCACTGAATTATTTGTTTCCTGTTTACACTGAATCGGTCTAAAATGTGACATTATTCTGTGTGACATCGCTGTCATCTCGCCTATACTGTATCGAGTACAGTAAACTTTTTGTCTGCGTTTTAGGCCCTGCTTGGTAATGGTCACCGACTTGCTGGAGTACTCGGGATAACAGACGACAGTTTCTACAAGGTCATTATTTTCAACTTTTATCTGTAATACCACACTGTCATTTAAAACTTTTAGCATTATGCAACATCTACAAACTTGCAAAGCCAAACAATACATGAAAAAAAGGACAATGGCGCGTTAAATTTCTGAATGACACCCAAACTTCCAAACAGCGAGTCACAGATGACCCCCAAAATTTATGAGCTAGCAGAAACACTGTGTTTTACATTTATCTTTAAAGGTCTGATTTTTACTCATTGTGAAAAGGATGTGGAAAAATTCATTCATGTTCTATAAATATCCGTTGTATATCAAAAATAAAAGTTACAAAATTCACTGGTGATTTATTAAATTCACCAAGGATTTTATGAGGTTATAATTCCCTGTTAGATTTCTAAAAAGCACTGAAAAGCATAAAAGAAAAAAAACACTATTAGATCTACGGGAGCACAAAACAAAATTCAAGGCCTGACCAAATAAAAGACATTTGCAGGCGAAAATTTCAACACAGCTTACATTAATGGCCTTTGTCTTTGACACTTTACCAAATGACAAAATTTTACATTGGTCCTAACTGAAAGCATTTCCAGATGATGAATTAAAGGTGGTCCAAATGACAAAGAAATTTCTTGATATTGTTGAAAATAGTGTAGGAAAGTGTGAAAATGCTGGTTACCAGCATTTTCTCCTTTTCCAACATTGTTTTAAAAAAAACGTCTTCCTCAGGGTCATTAAAATTGTGTGGTAAAGGGTTGAAAGAGAAGAAAAAATGGTAACCAGCATCTTCTCTTTTCTCCCAGTATGTTTTCAAAAGCCTTCTATCTCTGGGTCATTGTTTAGTGAAGGATAAACAATATCTTTTACCCTTAACCAAACAATCTGGAATTTTAATGGCCCTAAAGATAAAGAATTTTGATAACATTGTGGAAAAAAAAGGAGAAACTACTAATATATCATGGCCAGTGCACCTGTCCATGCTTTCCTGGAGTGTTTTTTTACCAGCACATTTACATTTTTGAAATAATGATCAGTTGTGAGAGAGGAATGAATTCTGTCGCATTAACTATCATCAATCCTTGGAAAGAAATTGGCCGTGCTGGGGATGGAACAAGCAAGTTCTATAATTACCGACTCTGTATTCAAAGGCAAGCAACTCAAAATGACTCCACCCTTTACCAAAAAGTCTCAAGTTTCAACAACCCTGAGGAAGACAGCTTTTGAAAACATTGTGGGAAAAGGTGAAATGTGGTAACCAGCATTTTCTTCTCCCCCCCCCCCCCCAATTGTTTTCTACCCATTCACAAACAAATCTACGGTGGCACAAAAGTGACATGGAAGATATATTTTATACTACGTGCGCACGTAATAGTTATTATGTGCGCACGTATTAGTTAATACGTGCGCACGTATAAGCTACTGCGTGCGCACGTACTAGCTACTGCGTGCGCACGTAATAACTAATACGTGCGCACGTAATACTATTGCGTGCGCACGTATTAGCTAATACGTGCGCACGTATTAACTAATACGTGTGCACACAATAGTATTACGTGCGCACGCAGTAGCTAATACGTGCGCACGTATTAACTAATACGTGCGCACGTATTAACTAATACGTGTGCACGTAATAATTGACCAATCAGTTTATAAGGAACAGAAGCCATATTGTTGCGAGGGAAGGGCAAAATTACATTGGTCCAACACGGCAACAGATGTGCATACATCTGACACCCAAGTAAAAAATCAAGTAGAGCTATTACTTCTTAAATCGTTTAGGCATACTGCGATTATTTTAAGTATCTGTACCTTGGTACGGTACAGTAACTATTAATACTCTAGCCTACGGTCCATCGAATTACCCCAAACCACCCCAAAACACCCCAAACCACCCCAAAACATCCCAAACCACCCCAAAACACCTTTTATATGATATAAAATTATTAATACAGTAAGGGTTGGTTGAATTGTTGGGTAAGGATCACTTTTAACAAAAAATATCTATATTACGTCCTGTCACGTTAGCCTAAGGATAAAAGGACTACATGCATTACATGCGCTAGAGACTTTTTGGCCCCACTGAGATCTGGGACCATAATGTCTGACTGAAAAAGTTCGTTCATGCCTCCAAACTATATGTAATCAGAATGGCAAACATTGTGGACCCGGATCCGACTGCCCCTTGAAAGAGCAGTCTGATCTGGGTCCATTATGTTTGGTCATGTCTGACTGTCTGAAAAAGTTCGTTCATGCCTCTATATGTAGTTAGAATGGCAAGCATTGTGGACCCAGATCCGACTGCCCCTTGAAGGAGCAGTCTGATCTGGGTACATTATGTTTGGTCATGTCTGACTGTCTGAAAAAGTTCGTTCATGCCTCCAACCTATATGTAGTCAGAATGGCAAACATTGTGGAACCAGATCCGACTGCCCCTTGAAGGAGCAGTCTAATCTAGGTACATTATGTTTGGTCATGTCTGATTGTCTGAAAATGTTCGTTCATGCCTCCAACCTATATGTAGTCACAATGGCAAGCATTGTGGACCCAGATCCGACTGCCCCTTGAAGGAGCAGTCTAATCTGGGTACATTATGTTTGGTCATGTCTGACTGTCTGAAAAAGTTCGTTCATGCCTCCAAACTATATGTAGTCATGCTGTCAGAATGGCAAACTTTGTGGACCCAGATCCGACTGCCCCTTAAAGGAGCAGTCTAATCTGGGTACATTATGTTTGCTAATGTCTGACTGTCTGAAAAAGTTCGTTCATACCTCCAAACTATATGTAGTCATGCTGTCAGAAAGGGAAACTTTGTGGACCCAGATCATGCGCGTATCCAGATATCTTTCTCAGGGGGGGTCCCACCGCAAACGCACTCTTCTTATTATATGATACTTTGATTTCGGATTTCAGTGGATGTAAGTCAACGTTTCCAGTTCTAACCATGAGGAGGTCTCCACATTTAGAACCGTTTATTTTTTATATTCATGACTGTATTTTACATAAATGCTGTGCAATATCAAACCAGTACCATTTCACGAATCCGATAACCACATTTTTCCAAAATTCCAGGGGGGTCCGGACCCCCCGGTCCCCCCCTCTGGATCCGCCCATGAAGATCCAACTGCCCCTTGAAGGAGCAGTCTGATCTGGGTCCATAATGTTTGGTCATGTCTGACTGCCTGAAAAAGTTCGTTCGTGCCTCCAAACTATATGTAGTCAGAATGGCAACAGATACCGTAATTTATATAAGTTTTAGGGAAGTTAGATATATGCAAACATTGTGCAGCCAGATCATCAGACTGCTACTAAAGTAACAGTCTGATTGGGGTCCACGGTGTTAGGCGTTCAAACTACATCTTTTGAACCATAGATATTTCAGTTTAAGGAAAATTAATTATTGTGTATGCCATTTTCAATTTGATTTATACTGTTCCTGCATCTTAAACCGTTGTAAAATGATATCACTTTAAACGCCTTTTTTGTTTTCTTGAGGTGTTTTGGGTAGTTTTCGGTGACAAAACTCCTTGTATAGCTCATCAGTCTTTCGTACCCTACAAATCATTCCACCCCCAACCCCACCACAGTATTAAAGGGTGTTTTGGGGTGGTTTGGGGTAATTCGATGGACCGTAGGCTAGAGTATTAATAGTTACTGTACCGTACCAAGGTACAGATACTTAAAATAATCGCAGTATGCCTAAACGATTTAAGAAATAATAGCTCTACTTGATTTTTTACTTGGGTGTCAGATGTATGCACATCTGTTGCCGTGTTGGACCAATGTAATTTTGCTCTTCCCTCGCAACAATATGGCTTCTGTTCCTTATAAACTGATTGGTCGATTATTACGTGCGCACGTATTAGCTACTGCGTGTGCACGTAATACTATTGCGTGCGCACGTATTAGTTAATACGTGCGCACGTATTAGCTAATACGTGCACACGCAATAGTATTACGTGCGCACGTATTAGTTATTACGTGCGCACGCAGTAGCTAGTACGTGCGCACGCAGTAGCTAATATGTGCGCACGTATTAACTAATACATGCGCACGTAATAACTATTACGTGCGCACGTAGTATAAAATATATCTTCCATGTCACTTTTGTGCCACTGTACAAATCTTTTTCATTAGGGAGACACTTTATACGTCATCTTCAAATGCTTTCAATTTGGATGTGTCTCAAATTTTGTCATCTGGTATAGAGCAGAGCTCCAGATAGGAGGGAGTGATGGTATTCTAAATCCATTATTTCTCTTCCAAACCCTATGTTGTGGGTACTCATTAGAATCGTCTCGATGAGATGATTCTAATGAGTACCCACAACATAGAGTTTAGCGGAGAATAATTAATATTTTCAATTTTGAAATCAAAATCACTCCCTCTATCTGGAACTCTGGTAGAGTTCACCCTTTACCAAACAATCCTTGTTTTAATGACCCTGAAGAAGGTCTTTTGAAAATATTGTGGGAAAAAGAGCAAATTCTGGTAACTAGTATTTTCTAGTTTTAGCATGATATTTAATGCTCCTAGCCAAATAGTTTTCCTCCTTTGAGGCACTTTTCATTTGTCATCTGCAAATGCTTGTTGTGCGGTAAAGGCTTAGATGACAAAGGGCAGCCCCTACTATGACCCTTCCAGCATTTATAAATAATGTGAAATAATACAGTACCGCTGTCTTTAGAACTGTCATTTCCATTCACTCCATTCATCTCTTCCCATTTCTTAAACAGCTCGTCACAGACAGTCCCCATATCACCCTCCTACAAAATATAAAACTGCTAACACTTAGCTTTTTAGTTTACCACACAATCCTGAGTTTTAACTACCAAGAAAGAGAAGGTTTTCAAAAACATTGTGGGAATAGGAGAAAATGCTGGTAAGCACCATTTTCTCCTTTTCCTGCAATGTTTTCTACCTTTTCAAAGACAGAAATCATTGTTTGAGTTACTCTTATCTTTTTTTGTCTGCAAATGCTTTCAATTTGGTTGAGTCTGAATTTTTGTAGTTTGGTAAAGAGTTAAAGACCCTGAGCAAGAAGGCTTTGGAAAACATTATGGGAAAAGGAGAAAAAGCTTGCAACAACAATATTTCTATCCTATCAGAGGCAAATTTTAATTCTGTCATTCCAGACATATTTAAATCATCGTCTGAAAATGCTTGAACAAGTGGAAGTTGAACAAGTCTTTTATTTGTTTTGTGGTAAAGAGTTAATGCATGGGACTTATAGAAAGGGCAGGCAATTCTGGAAAAGAGCCGGGGGAGGGGGGGGGGTGGTGTCAAGAAAATAGGGGCATGCCCTTCTATTCCCTGCTACTTGGAGCCCTGTTCAACGTTCTTACCAGTTCATGTTATACTTTCACCTAACTCTTCACCACAGGACAAAATTTTTGACCTGTCCAAATTTATAAGATTTGTAGACAACAAGTTAAATGTTGCTGAAATGATGATTTCTCTCTTTGATAGAGTAGACAACATTGTGGGAAAAGGAGAAAATGCTGGTAACAAGCATTTTCTCTTTTTCTCACAATGTTTTCAAAAGCCTTCTTCCTTAGGGTCATAAAAAGTGGGAATTGTGTGGTAATAGGTTGAATTCCTTAGAAAGTAGTATTATGTATACTCTTTACTGTTTAAAACGACAGAATTTCAGACAGGTCCAAATTCAAAGCATTTGCATCCAACAAATTATATGTGATTAGAATGAATTGATTTATCTTTGCAAGGGTAGAAAACATTGTGGGAAAAGGAGAAAATGCTGGATACCATCATTTTCTCCTTTACCCACAATGATTTCAAAAGCCCTTTTCCTTGGAGTAATTGAAAATCAGGATTGTGTGGTTCAGTATCTATAGAACAGTTCAGAAGTAAAGAATTGAAAAAAACATCAAGTTTACTAAAACTCAGCATGCCCACTGGGTTTTCAATTTGGGGGTACATGCACCCTCCAGGTTTTGAATTACAAAGTACAAAGAAAAAATTGGGGGTACACTGTACCCCCTAGGTTTTGATTGGGGGTACAAAGAAAAATTAGGGGGTACAGAGTAACTTTGGGCTGTTTCAGTTTTATTAATGAATTTCAACACCCTAGCTCCTTTACCATAATGAATGGGATCTTAATTAAATTATTAAATTGTGCATTTGGTGATTATATGGATGCATCATATGTCTCCAGGGCATGCACATACTTAGATATAATCGCAAGAGCGGTCAGGGTTTAAAAGCCAAACACAACCATGAGTTTTGATAATCGACCGCCTTTACGGAAGATTTTTCACCTTTATTCCTTTCTCAAAGTCGCAAAGTACATTAGAACTGCTTTAAAAAGGAAGCGTAGACAGACTGATAATCGTTGTCCAAGATGATGTTCGTAGATCTGGCTATTTCAAAATCACAGAGGAGCAGGCCAATTGGCTTATTGTAAGCTCAAACTCTGTTAAATGAAGGCCATGCCATATTTGGGCAAAATATAACAAAATGTGTAATGGTAGAATAACTTGTGTAAACCTACCTTTCTCAGATCCTAACACTATAAAATATTTTAACAGCTTTTATGATGACATTTTTTTCTGCAGCAGACGCCATACATACGAAAATTACACGTTTAATCTGCGGATCGATTTTTCAGCTTTCACATGTCAAAAAAATGTATTTCTAACAATAACTGTGCATCATAATATTATTAAATGATTTTAATTTCTCATTGAAAATTAATTACCAGATTTCCTCTACATGTGGTAGATTTTGACTCGTTAAAAAAATCATAGCGAAAATTATTCAGACAGACGAGGGAGCCACAAAATATTTATAGTGAAAATATTTGGTAACCCACTCTATGTTGAGGACGAAGCATGGTACCCATGTACGCTGGAAACTACTTTCGTTTTGTTTGTTTGGCATGCAATACGAAATGGTGTCTAATTTGTACGTGCAGTTTACGTAATTACTTTCCTTTTTGTATGTGCATACTTTTGACAGTGCATGCATGCACGTAAGCACAAAAAATTTGTATGCACTGAGTAGAATTAATATGTGAATTACATGCTGCAGTGCTTGATTGGGCACCCTGAAAACTCAACAAAAATGTTTGCTACCACAAGAAGAAACTGCTTTGAATAATATAAATGAACAGTTCTAAGTTAAGTATCTTCAGTTTTTGAAGCGATACGAAAGGGACATATGAGCGTCATGGGGGCTATTGGCCCCTTCCCGACAGCAGTACCAAATTACCTGAACAGCAAATATTACGGCATTTTGGTCAGTTCCATCACTTTATATGCAAAAGCTTCTTATTTTGACAATGATGCTGAAAGGGTCAACAGGGTGCCCAATCACGTACTGCAGTATGTAATTCACATATAAATTCTAGTCTGCATGTACAAACTTTTTGTGCTTACGTGCATGCACGCACTGTTAAAGTATGCACATGTAAAAAGGAAAGTAATTACATGAACTGCACATACAAATTAGATACCATTTCATATTGCATGCCAAACAAACAAAACGAAAGTAGTTGCCTTCGAAGTGGGTACCACACTTTGTCCTCAACATAGAGCGGGTTACCAAATATTTTCACTATATATATTTTGCGGCTCCCTCGTCTGTCTGAATAATTTTCGCTACGATTTATTTCAGGTGTCAAAATCTACCATGTGTTCAAGAAATCTGTTAATTAATTTTCAGTGAGAAAATTATCAAAACTCATGGCTGTGTTAGGCTTTTAAACCCTGACCGCTGTTGCCATAATATCTAAGTATGTACACGCCCTGGAGACATAGATGCATCCACATAATAACCAAATGCACAAGTTAATAACTTAATTAAGGTCTCATTCATCATGGTAAAGAAGCAAGGGTGTTAAAATTCATAAATAAAACTGAAACAGCCCAAAGTTAACATGTACCCTCCAATTTTTCTTTGTACCCACAATTCAAAACCTAGGGGGTACAGTGTACCCCGAATTTTTTCTTTGTACCCCCAATTCAAAACCTGGAGGGTGCATGTACCCCCAAATTGAAAACCCAGAGGGCATGCTGGGTCAAACCCGACATTTACCATTAACTGAATTTCCGTCCAATTATATGCCCAACACTGCAGCCATGATAAAAATTTTCACTCTCTATTTATTCTTTACATAGAGTTCAATTTCAGGTCTTTTTTTTTTTTTTTTTTGAGTAATAAACTTAGATATCTTGTCCGAAACCTGGGATCCTTCGAAAATAGGTCGATCCACCATAACATGACAGAAATTATATCGGTTCGGGTGTTTACAACAATCTACTCATATGCAAAGGGTCCAAAATTGCAAGGCATGCCTGATCTATGAATATGTAGAGAATGGGTATGTTTTTAAAGTCATAACTAAATTATTTCCTTATTTCCTCGATGAGCAATGAAACCAAAAATATTGTTATCCCCCCCCCCCGTCCGCGAATTCCAATGTCTAACAAAACGTACAACAACTTGACCAATCAAGTCAACCAGTGACTCCTGTTTTTCCTCTTTAGAGACGTCTTCCTCTAAAATTCCAGTGATGTAAGATACAAAGACATCAGTGTCGGCCTCGGGGTTAAGTTGAAGAAGCCGATTTGTTAGCCACTCCATGTATCTATCACCGGGGGCTGCCATTTTTGGACCTGTGCGGATAAGCTCTGAGTTATTCCAATTCTTTTTTCAATCCGAGAAACAACGATTGGTCACGTTCTCCTCAGGTCTCGCACCACTTTGCTAAGTTGAAAATGTTGCCCCATCAACCGACGTGTTAAATATGTGGAGTGGCAAACAACAAGATCGGTTGATGTGCCTATATTTCTTAGCTTCATGTGTATGCCACTGGACATATATTTGACAGAAACAAAATCACAGCTGTAGTTAGGCAATGAAAGTACATAAAGGTTTCACAGCTGATGAATTTCACTCTATTTTCAAAGTAGAAAAGTGGTGTGACACTCTCGAAAATTGCAACGAAAAAAAAAAAGAGAGATCTTTCCAGGTGATAGACCATGTTCCCTTATGTGAGAACAGGCACGAAATAGTTACCCAAGAAATAACAAACGTTCACTCAGCTGCCGCAGAAATCATTAATTAACCCCTTACCGCACAATGACGCCTATTGACGCCCCTGGAAAGAAGCCTTTTGAAAACATTGTGGGAAAAGGAGAAAATGCTGGTAACCAGCATTTTCTCCTTTTCCCACACTGTTTTCTACCCTATCAAAGAAAAATTGCACCATTTTAGCCAAATTGAAATTGTTGTCTGCAAATGCTTTCAATTTGGAGAAGGCTAAAATTTTGTCCTGTACGGGTAAAGGGTTAACTGAACACCAGACTTATCCTTTTTCTCTGATAAAACAGCGCAGCATAAGTCAAATTTTCATACATGTGTACGGGACTACTTTTGCAGTTTGCAGTGCTGCAACACCTATATGTCAAAGATAACTAAAACAAAAAAGTTTTTTTTTTTTTTCATCGAAATAGGTTAAAAAGAGATTGTCCTTATTTATGTTACCATGATGATTAGTACCTGTCAAATAATTGATAATCAAAAATTAGTTCTACGGAATTTTATGATTACTTTTGTGTTTGTCAATACACGAATCAGGTACATTTATGACATCACCATTAATCATGGCACATGCTTCATGAGGCGATTACTGCCCACACTCTCGATCCCGGTTTTGAAGTCCTTGTCCCTTGATCAACCTATCCAGGCCTCTGTAGTATTTTATTCGTGCCAGTCCGTGCACAGCGCAGCTGATCTGGAGACATATACCGGCGTTTCACTGAGTAAAATTACAGAAAGATTGCTCAAAACACATCTGGCTCTGTTTATGTAGTAATGGCTCTGTTTATGTAGTATATGGCTCTGAAGTTGTAGACATACTTTTGTTCAGTAAGCTTCCACATTCAATTACATATTAGTACTTGGCAACTTCGTGCAAAGGTTTTACATATCATAAGGTTTGTGAGAAAACATATTTGAAACAACGTTGTCCTTGGCGTGCTTGTACAAGCTGTATACCATTTATATTTTTCAGCGTTACGGAGCATTGTCTGCGCATGTCAATTTTCTTCGAAGATTTGACTTGTCTACTATGACGCATCATAATCCTGTACAGTACAAATATTAATACGCGTAAATTGCCGCCGCTTAAAAAGTGCATGTGGAAAAATGGTAATAGATAATATGTCTGTGCAAAAATCAAGCCAGTTTTTCGCTGCAAATTTCTCAAAAAACAAAATTATTTCAAAAGGGGAAAATACTTTAAAAAAAAAAAAAAAGATCACTAATTGTTTACTGCAAATCCCTGTAGACAGTTTCTAAATATAGACATGGGCAAAACAGGGGTTTGTGCAAGAGACTGAAAACAAAAATAACGTCCCCAATCTTGCTGGGCTTACCCGGAGCTTTTTTCCAAGCTTATAGGGGAGCCCTATGTCTATAAACGGCTGGTGCATAGATTATATACTAGCTAACCATGGCTGGATGAATCGTCCATGGTAGGTTTTAATGAGTAAACGTATGTTTTATTTTGAAATTCGTTGCATTGATTGCCGCCTTGAAAAGAAGTCTTATTCTGTAGCCCGAATGCCCATATCATATAGGTTATGTATTTGAAAAATACAAACCAGCAGAAGATAATGCAATGTCAGGGAAGGTCCTCCGAAACGCAATATCTTCAAACAATTGGTGATCTTTAAAAAAAAAAGTATTTTCCCCGTTTGAAATTTTTTTTTTAAATAAATTGTAGCGAAAAACTGGCTTGATATTTGCACAGACGTGTTATTTATTGCCATTTTTCCGCCTGCACTTTTTAAGCGGCGGCAATTTTACGCACCGCGTATTAATATTTGTCCTTTACAGGATTGTGATGCGTCATAGCAGATAGGTCAAATCTTCGAAGAATATTGACATACATACGAGTGCAGACATCGCTCCGTAACGCTGAAAAATATAAATGATATATAGCTTGTATAAGCACGCCAAGGAAAACGTTGTTTCAAATATTTTTTCCACCTTTTGATACTTAAAACCTTTGTACGAAGTTGCCAAGTAGTAATATGATAATGTGGAAGCTTACTGAACAAAAGTATGTCTACAACTTCAGAGCAATACCACATAAACGGAGCCACACTACATAAACGGAGCCAGATGTGTTTTAAGCAAACTCTCTGTGATTTTACTCATTGATACGTCGGGGGACATTGTGGATGTTTATCTATCACGTAGACACAATTAAAACAGCAAGGCTCAGCCAAATAGTTTCAATAAGTAATCTATTTAAGAGAAAGACCAACTGTCATGTGTCGCCATCCGAAAGTTTCCTCTCGGAAGAAGGCGTTTCGCAAACAATCCGGAGGGCTTTGTTCACTATCCTTTGCGTATATCAACGGTAAAATATATTAGCGGCCGAATAGCATTCCATTTTTTCTCGTCAATACCGTCCAAAGAAGAGAAATAAATGAAAATACCGAGCACCTACCTGACAGACGGGTTGTTTACGAGCTACAACTTCGAAGGCACCGGTGTCCAGGAAAACCAACACAACATTAAAACGGCTGAGCCAGCGGCTCCGTTTTGTAGATTACCCTCCGTGCTAGCGGAAGATAATGCTAAACACCCGACCAATCGCAAAGTGTTGAGAAAATCGTGCAACAATGTCATCAAACACATCAGTAGGTATATGGCTGACGTCAAACCAATCGCAGTTTCTTGTTGCAACTCTCACAGGTAACACGATTGTTCGCAAGAGCATATGCGCCTTTGTCTTGCAACGACTGTTTCCGTTACATCTTCTTGAACGACCTCTGTTGCATGTGAAAGCCTTTTGTAATCCATTGCGAGAGTAGCTCTTAATTTAAGACGGTCGTGCAATCAAATTGTCGCAATCAGTCGCCCGCCAATTGTGAAAGGGGCTTTAGTTCATCTCGGTACGACACATGTATATCGAATTAAATAATTTAGATGTACATGTACTGTATGTTACACTGTCCAAGTTTGTTTCTCCTGTTTGAAATAATACAAATTGACGTGTTTAAAAAGCTTCGTTATATCGGCATAGTCTTAACGGTAAACATGAATAATTACATGATTTTAATTCGTGTTTATTACTGTTTGATTGTCAACAATTTTAAGTAATTTTGTGGTAAAAAGTCATTTATGAATATGTTGTCCCTGGATTACACACCGGTACAAGGCTATGATAACGTGCCGAGGCATGACGCTCCTTATAGATCTATCATCACAGTTGTTATTGTTCCTTGTTATCATTTGTGACTCAATCGGGCTGAGATTAAAGGGGAAAATGGCATTGATTGATTATTTGATTGATTGATTGATTTATTGATTGATCGATTAGATTGATTCAATTTTGTGTGTAGGGTAAATATGGCCTAAGTTGCAGCCTTTTCTAAGCAAGCAACCTGTATTAACCCTTAGGCTGCTAAGCGCGACTTACCGACCTTTTGCGGACAGCGTGGATCAAGATCAGACTGCACAGAGCGTGCAGTCTGATCTTGGATCTACACTGTCCGATAAGGAGATGTCTTTTCTCCAGAAATTCCTTTGAAACAGGAAAATGTCGGTTTATACCATTGGTTTGAAAGTTTCATTTCGTTTCTTTAGCAGGATAAAGTGTAGGATTGAATTCCCTATTATCGTGGTACTAAAACATTCCACTGTGTGAAGAAAAATTAGTGTCTTGCCTGCTATTTTTCTGTTGCAAAAAACATGCAATGATACCTCATGTATATTTCTACGATAACTGATTTTCCTTTTGTCAGTAAACGATTTTAAATCAAGGCAAAGCAGGGGACAGCATTGACCAACTTTTAAAAAGGCTTACCTGCGGTATTATCGTGGCACTGAGATGAGGCCCTGAAAGATTTACAGGCTCACCCTATTTATGTTCAACACTTTGGCAAATGAAAATTAAGTTATTTTCAAAGTTTGAGATGATTTTATAAAGAATTTTGAGCAACATATATAAATAAATTCTCTCGGTCATTTTTGTAAACGAGTTTTTACTTTGCGCACCTGTAAAAATGGAGGGAAAAAACGACGTCTACAGATCTTTGATTAAAATAGCATCAAATACCCCATTTTGGACCTCTTTTGCGGATACAAAAGTGAATATATAATTTCTAGAGTGTTCTTTTATTTCAATAGATCAGGGAACTAAATTTAAAAAATGCAGTGCCTTGAGAATACGATTTTCATAATTAGCGAGTCAAAACTTTTGTCATGGCCTCTTGTTGATAAACTTCAGTGATAGAAAAACAAATTTTACAGAACTGTTATAATGATACTGACTTTGTTACGCTAATAAGATCATCAACTTCATCTAGGGGGATAGAGCGGTTTTGCAAAGAGCCAAGTTTTCTTACTATTCAGATGAAAACTCAATTTTACCTACCATTTTCGGAAAATTTGCCGAAGTAAGTTTGCAAAGTGTGTTGACTGTATCTGACCTACAAATGCGCACGTGAGGACATCCTCAAGGAGGCGCATTTCAGTCTCACTTTCGGAAATTGTAAATACCACGATATTGAAGAACCCATAATAATACCGGGAGCGACTATAATCCCTTACCAAATAATCCCGACTTTAACAACTTTGAGGAAGAAGGCTTTTCAACGTATTGTACTTGCACAATAAAAAGAAGATCCATAGTTTGCAGATTTAACCCTTTACCAACAACAAAAGTTTAGCCTTGTCCAAATTGAAAGCATTTGCAGACGACAATTTCAGTGTGGCTCAAATGGTACAATTTTTCTTTGATAGGGTAGAAAACATTGTGGGAAAAGGAGAAAATGCTGGTTACCAGCATTTTCTCCTTCTCCCACAGTGTTTTCAAAAGGCTTCTTTCCCAGGGGCGTCAAAAGGCGGCATTATGCGGTAAAGGGTTAAATTTTCTAGTCTGTTCGGACTGCGTGAACCAAAGATCACACCGCATGTCCAGAACGGCTGGTCTGATCTTAGGCGGATGCAGCCTCCAAAAACAACCGGATATGTCCCCGAAACTAAAATAGCTGACTGGTCCTCTTTCTACAGCTTTTGAAAACATTGTCGCAAATGGATATACATGTATTACAAATAATGAAACTGCATTTATCTGTTTCACCTTGATTCTCGGGTATTATTCATATTCTAGATGAGAAAATTTACGTGCCAGCTGTAATTTCTTTTTAAACTTTACCAAAAGACAAAATTCAGACTGGTCCAAATTGAGAACATTTTCAGATGACAAATGAATGTGACTCAGATAATAATATATGTCTTTGAAAGCGTAGAGCAAATTCAGAAAAAGACGAATTGAGCCTTTTTCTCGCAAAAGGGGGCTTAATGCATATCCGCAATGCATTGTACCAATCAAGCCATTACATAATTACGGACGCATAATGGCCACTTTTTTAACAACCGACTTATTCATCAGTAGACTGGTCCATGGAGATACAGAAAATTGACCAATACCGAAAAGTCGCGGCACAGGTCAGCCTGCGCGGACTGCGCAGGCTGACCTGTGTCGATACTTTTCGCAGATGTATTATGCCCCCTTTTCACAGAGCATGGCTCAATTAAATTTGGAAAATTTTGGTAAATACAGGCCTTGGATTCTAATGCTACGTTTACACCATGTTCCCGGCAGCCATGTTTCAGACAACCTTGGACGAAACAGGATTGACGTAATACAACGCAGAGGAACGGGATAAGCAAACTTGTTAGACCGTGATTACCGTAGTTGCCCTGCAAGATTTTTAAACTGTCAAAATATTTGCCACTGCAGTTCCGGTGCAGATGGGAAACCTAGCAAACCATTGTGGAGCGGGTTGATCGCAGCAAAACTTACCAGCACAAAATAAGCCGTAACAAGACTCAGAGACGATCCGTGTTGGGACGTGTAAGCACTATTTTCTCACCTCTGATGCATGTGAGAAAAGTAGTCAGTGGCTTTGGGAAGAAAGTTGTGTCAGTACTGGTATGAGAAAGCTAGGAAACACATGACCTGAGCTTTTAAAATGGCGTTAAACCCAATACAAACCAAACAAAGATCTTTGGGGTACGGTGGAACTGAGAAACCTCCTTTCTCCACAGCTTTTCACGGATACCGTTGGATACCATAGAGAAACATAGCTAGACCTGACAGGACTTAGTAAATGGAGAAAAAAAGTACCAAATCACATGGCACACTGGGTTTCGGACAAATGGACCAGCCGTGGTCACCAGGAACATCATAAATGGGGAAGGATATAGCAAAGTTATGGAGGAAGCAGAAACAAGTTGTTAATGACATGATGCATCAACAGTGATAACCGCTGAAAACTGGCGGACCCATTGGATGCTGCACCTACGCATGTTTCTCACACCAGTACTGACACAACTTTCTTTCCAACGCACAGACTACTTTTCTCACATGCATCAGAGGTCAGAGGACAAAAATCGTCAGAAAGAAAGTGGACCTCAATCGGGAATTGAGCCAACAACCATCAGATCAGGAGTCAGATAAGCTAACCGCTGAGGTACCTGGCCGGGCTTCTGGACATCAGTATAGTCTTGCCTTTGATCTGTACAGTCTGTCAAATTAATAAAGTAATTTTTGCCAAAACAGCATTAGAAATAATATGGACCATGCTCCAGCCTTCTCGGGGGGGGGGGGGGGGGGGGCTAAACACATTTGCAAAAGGTTTCGGTCCAGGTTAGCCTATTTGTCACTTTTCTGCATTTCAAAGGACCAGTCTATCTACCTCATGATCCAGCCTAGTTAGACAAAATTAATTTTATGTATCCATAATTTGCCAGAGCATGGCTTATATTATATTGGTCATCTTCCAGACTGAAATGTTTATTTCAATATGCAACACTCTTCAAGGTTAGAATTTTACCCGTTATAATTTGTGATAAGCCCTCTACATCCTTACTTCCTGACACAAAGTTAATCCTTTACCAAGTGA
Source organism: Tridacna gigas (assembly GCA_945859785.2). NCBI lineage: Eukaryota > Metazoa > Mollusca > Bivalvia > Cardiida > Cardiidae > Tridacna > Tridacna gigas. Next base: position 109,939,299 of record OX244028.2, read on the forward strand.
CAAAATGTTGGACTTGTCCACATTCAAAATACTTGTAGACAAAAAATTAATTGTGGCTCAAATAGTGTGATTTGTCTTTGACAGTATAGAAAACATCGTGGGTAAAGGAGAAAATGCTGGTTTCCAGCATTTTCTCCATTTCCCACAATGTTTTCAAAAGCCTTCTTCCACAGGCTTGTTAAAACTTGGGACTGTTTGATAATGGGCTTAAGCATACAAAATTGACAATGTCGCTGTTAAAAATAGTTAATCAACAGTAATTAACATTCGAAGAGGCCCGTTTAGTTTGTTTTTGCTGTAAATCAGTTTGTTTTTTTTTTTGTGAAACACTGATAAATTCAACTAGAAAGTAGATACATGTATATTTTTTTTTTTTTGCAATCATATAAACTGCATGATTTCATTCAGTAAAATTCTCAGAGTTTACCTATTTACCAAATGACAGTTTTTTAGACTAGTCCAACTGGAAATCATTTGCAGAGCTCTGAAAAATAGAACTGGCTCATGATTTTATTTACAAGTGTATTTCTTTTTTTAAACCCTTTACAACACAATCACGTGGTATGTCAACCCTGGGAAAAAAACACTGTGGAAAAGGAAAAAAGGTTCGTGACCATCATGTTTCTTTTGTAATCTGTGACTCCGTCTATTTTCATTTCATCAGATTTGATGTCACCATAAGTTTATTTTAGTACAAATCCTTGTAACCGATACATGCTATTGATCATGTGACATTCTTACCCGGAAGAATTACTTTTGTCTTTCTGCTTTACTAGTTATTTGTCAGCTACCGCCTTACTTAAATTAGTGATAAATCTTTTTCTAGTTTGGTGAGACTTCAAAAATCTGAACAGCTCCGTTTACTAGGTTGTTACAAGTGGAAAAGAATGTGGTGAGAGGAAAAATTGATAGGTCTGGTACAAAAGAAAAAAATGTCAAAGAATTTTATTATTCTATACACATGTATTATTTTCAGATTTGGGGACAAATTTTGTAGTTCATGATTTTATTTACAAGCTTCTTTTCTTTAACCCTTTACAACACAATTTGTCAACCCTGGGAAAAAAAGCCTTTTGAAAACACTGTGGGAAAAGGAGAAAATGCTAGTAATCAACATTTTCTCCTTTTTCCACGGAATTTTCTTCTTTTCCAACAATTGTTTTTCAACTGTTCTACGACAAATCCAATCAAATTAGTTTTATTTAGATTGTCGTCTGCAAATACTTTCAAACTGAACAAGTCAAAAGTTTTATTATTTGGTAAAGAGTTAACTCTTTACCACATGATAAAACTTTCGACTGGTCCGAATTGAAAGCACCTGCAGATGACAAATCAAATGTATTTCAAATAATGACATTTGTCTTTGAACTAGTAGAAAACATTTTAAGAAAAGGAGAAAATGCTGGTTATCAGCATTTTCTCCTTTGCCCAAAATGTTATCAAAAGTCCTCCTCGTCAGGATCATTAAAATGCAGGATTGTGTGGTAAAGGTTTATCTTCTAAACGACAGGGTATTTTGTACAAAGAAATATAAAAATTTGGAAGTAACTGAGACATGTCAGTTTCTATTTCATCCATAATCCTTCTATCAACATAACATCACTGATTTTCCAACTTAAAATATGTATTTTCAGTGTTCTCCGGATGTTCCATCTGGTTCCCTGCATTTGAAAATTTGCAGTTTAAGGTTTGGGTACCAGGCTGATGGTTGGACCGGAAGTTCTCATTCTGCAGTACGAAATAATCATGGTTGCTGATGGCACTTTCACGAGCGTGATCATAGACATCAGAATCTGCCTTGCCCAGTATTCCCAACTGACCCATCACCTTCAGATTATTACCATCTTTCTGTGCATTACTGATGTCCACCTTGTGATCCAGGTCAAGGTCACGATACACATTTTCATCATCTGTCTGTTGGTGTGCTCTCATGCTAGGTGGCTTGATTTCTGTCTCTTGAAGAGTTGTGTACACTCGGGATCCATTGTCAGTTTTATCTGGGTTTTTGTTCACACCCAGGGCATTGTTTCCTTTGTCACCATATTTGGACATATTCATGTGGCCCTGACCTTCTTCAGATGCCTGCACTTTACTATTTGTGGCTGTCGCTGTGTCTGTGTCTCGCGTTTCATTTGTGAAGTAAACAGCATTAGTCACACTTGTATCCTTTGTTGCAGAAAGCATGTATTTGGCGATTACCTACAATGGAGCATTGATGTTGATCCTTACAGCGACTATCACAACTATACTTGCTTTTGTGGACAGTGTAGATCAAGATCAGACTATACAAATCATGCAGTCTTATCTTTGATCTACACTGTCTGCTTTGCTGAGCCATTCTGGACATAAGCAACCACTAAATTGCGATTATTTAGGTTCTTTTTCCTGCAATTAGAATGTTTGTTTGGTTTATTTGGGGTTACAAGAGTTAATAACAATAAAAATTGTGAAACGTCTTAAAATTTTTTTTGATACTATTGTGCAGGAAACTTTTTTTTTTACTCATTTCCCGAGTCTTGATTAATTGCTGTGCCGGAAATAAATATCCGTTTTCAGACAGGTGTTTACAATGTATAATAAATGTGACATATGTTGTATCCAAGAACATTGGCTGTTTACATTTCAACTTAAGTATCTAGATGAAATACATCCTGACTTTTCCTGTCATGCAAAAGCGGTTGATCAGAATGACCCAATATGTCCCTTACAAATACCCAGAGGGTATGCTGGTACGGGTATCCTGCTTAAGAAGGGCTCCAGTGTAAAAGTTAATTTACTACTAGATGGATGCGACAGACTTGTTACCATGGAATTGGAAACAACACCCGAAATCTGCATCATCAGTCTTTATCTACCTTGCCGCGGTAATACATCTACTAAACAGTATTTCATTACTATCATTCAAGAATTAGAAGAATTACTGCAGAGATACTCCAGCAATGATGCTGTTTTCGTATGTGGAGATTTCAATGCAAGCCTCTCTAGCCAACCTCCAAATGAAAGAGATCAATTACTGAAAGATTTTGTAAGAAATCATGATCTTATAAACCAGCAACAAGGAGAGTCAACTTTCATTCACCCAAATGGAGAATACACATATGGAATTGACTATATCTTGAAAAATAGACAAGCAGCAGAGCTGTCATGAGATGTATGGATAGAAGACGCCGACCATCAAAACACCTCTGACCATCTGGCCGTCTCTACAGTTATTTACATCAAGGAACAACCCTATTTAAAGCAAGATCTAGCCACATACCTAAAAAGACCAAATTGGAAAAAATGCAATAAGACAATTTACAAAGAAAATGTTGAAAACATACTCACCTCCTTGGAAAATGGAACACCTGAAAATGTTGAAAACCTAGTTTATACTGTGACGGATGCCCTAATCTTGGTGGCGGAAAAAAGTATTCCCGGCTTCAAAAATGGCCACTTTCCTAAGAGAAAGCGCACAAAACAACTTACCAAAAGGATCAGAGATAATGATAGCATAAAAAAATAGCAAACACTGCTGGTGGAAATGAAAATAGGAAGGCTCTCCATCTGACCCAGAACACCCATTAAGACTAGCTATGAAAAAAGCCAAACAACAACTAAGAAAGACCCTAAGACAAGCAGTAGCAGAAAAAAGACAGTGTGAACTAGAAGATATTATGCAAGCCAGAGGCAGTGATAATAATATATTTTATCAGTTAATTGAAAAACAGAGGACCAAGAAAGCTAATGCTACAAATGTTCTACATGTGGATGGAAACAAGCTGACTTCACCTCAAGAAATCTTACAAGGTTGGGCCATGCACTTTGAATCACTTGCAACACCAAAACAAAATAGTAATTTTGATGACAGTTTTCTTCAACAAGCAACAACAGAAGTTTGCTCATTTTCTGGAAATGCCAGTAAGCTATGTATGAAATCAGCAAGTCTAGAAGAGATCCAAAATGCAATAAAGAACCTAAATAATAATAAAGCTCCTGAGCATCTGGGACTAACAGCTGAACATCTTAAATATGGTGGAAAGAATCTGCTTTTTATTTTACAAGGTATAGTTAATCAAGTATTTCATCAACAAAAAATCCCAGCTGTACTTAAACTAGGTATCATTACCCCTGTTTTCAAGAAGGGAGATCCACAAAATCCTGACAACTATAGAGGAATTACAGTAACACCAGTGATACTCAAAGTAATTGAGCACATTCTTAAAGCTAGACATAATCAAATCCTGCTCCCAACCCAGTCTAAACTACAATTCGGCTTCACAAAAGGAACCTCTTCCTTAACTTCTGCTCTTATTGTTAGTGAATGCTAACTTGAAGCAAAAGCTAAGAGGCAACAAATGATACTTATTACTCTGGACACAAGAAAGGCATTTGATGTTGTAAATCATAGCATTCTCCTGCGTAATTTAAACCATGATAAAGTACCACAGGGTGAATGGAAGCTTTTAGAAGATCTATATGCACAAATGAACTCATGCTTAAAATGGCAAGGACATAATTCTGCAACTTTTGCCATCAATCAGGGTGTCCGTCAAGGTGGAGTCCTCTCCACAGACCACTACAAGAGATACAATAATCCCCTATTACTTGACCTTGAACAGATTTACCAAGGAGCCAAGATTGGATCCCACACACAACTTGTGCAGACGATCTAGCTTTACTCTCCCACTCGGACCAAGAAATTCAAATGATGTTGGATCTTATAGGAAACTTTAGTTTTCAACACAGATACGAAATCAATCCCACTAAAAGTTCATGTATCGTCCATAACAGTAATGCACCTCATACAAAAATTACTTTTTGAATGGAGAATGTATACCAACAGAAAAAACAACTATACATCTGGTAATACACAGGAATAACAAAGGAACTTTAGACACAGAAGAGATGATTAATCTTGGACGTAGAACAGCTTATTCTCTCCTTGGTGCGGGCTTCCATGGAAGGAAGGGTCTCAAACAAACCATCAAGAGCCATATTTGGTCAATATATGTTATACCAAGAATGATTTATGGAGTAGAAAGTATCCCATATAATCAAAAAGATCTTAAAGCCTTTGATGACTTCCAAATTAAGTCACTTGGACAGATTCAACATCTTCCAGATAGAACAGCAAAAGTAGCGTCGGAAGCACTTTTAGGTATTTTGCCTGTAACAGCACAAATATATAAAGCCACTCTAAACTTGTTTTACAACATAATAGGAAGAACTGGAAGTATAGAACTTGAAATTGCAAGAAGACAAATGGCGGCCAAGACCTTAACTGACTCCAGCTTCTTCTCTAGAGCACGCCGACTACTTTTATTGTATGGATTACCCAATGCTTACTACATATGGGAAAACAGACCAAGTAAAACAGAATGGAAAAAGTTGGTAAATCAAGCTGTAACTGACATGGTAGAGACAAAATGGAAATCAGAACTCCAAGAAAAATCATCACTTAAATATATAAATCCAGATTCTATTACAGCTGGTAAATCTCATCAGATCTACAGTACTGTTCGATCTAACCTGCATGATATACATAGATCAGAGATTAAAGCTAAAATTCTTACTGGGACATATATACAATCCAACAGATCTGTATTCAACCAATATGCAATCAACCCAACATGCGTACTCTGTGAAGAAGAAGCATTTTATAGCTAAATGTCAATCATACAAAGACATCCGCAAAAAATTTAAAGATAAATTGAACCAGGCTCTTGAAAATTCAAAATCCTTACAACCCAAAATCTATTTTTGAAAATACAGAAAAATTCACACAACTAATTCTGGACTGTACACATGTAACCATCATAAAAGAGAAACCTCTCAGAGAAGAAATTGAAAAGGTAGAGCGATTGTCCCGATAATATCTGGAAAAAATTCATTATAGAAGATGCAGATTGCTTGAACTGAAAGATGCTTAACATCGAATAATATACAAGGCTTAATAATTACACCCCTCAGTCTGTATTAGTCATGCGTCAATATGTCATATATGATAGATGCGTAAATACATACTCTGTGCGAAGCGTAAATAAAATTTAAATTAATCAGTGCTATACGACATATCAGTGTGCAAAATTTTGCTTTAAGTTTCAAGTTATTCAATACCAAGGATTCTTGGCTTCTTCGAAAAGTCAACGGAGGAATTTCAACAACAGCAACAACAACAACAGCAACAATATGGCATTCATTTTAAATTAATTCAAAGAGAAAAGCAAAATATCTCTCTCAGCTACTTATCAAACAACATAATGTTGGACTTGTCCAAATCTAAAGCATTTGCAAATGAACATATTAGATTAGGCTTAAATGGTGTAATTTTTCTTTGAATGGAGAGAAAACTTTATGGGAAAAGGAGAAAATGCTGGTCACCAGCATTTCCTCCTTTTCCCACAATGTTTTCAGAATCCCTCATCTTTAAGGTCGTCAAAACTTGGGATTGTGTGTTAAAGTAACAAAAGCTGCTAAAAGTAAATAAAGCAGGTGCTGAAATGCATCTAAACTTAAATCACACCATTTAAAAGTATGGAAATTATTGTGAGGATGACAATCTGTTATTGTACGGTCGGTCCACATTTAAGTCCCTGGCAAAGTAATTAATGTCAAAACTAGGTTACAAATTGCCAGGTCACTTTATCTTTTATTTGCCTGATTTTGGAATTCATTTTTCTGTCAGAGACTAACGCTTGGGCTGACCACACAATACCAGATTATCATGTTCACAGTTTTTTTTTTTTTTTTTTTTCAATACTTTTGAATGGTATAATTTAAATTCAAATGCATTTTCAGACCTGCATTGTTTTTTGGCTGCTATTGGGCCTTTAACCCTCTACCACACAATCGCAAGTTTCAACAACCCTGGAGAAAGAGGCTTTTGAAAACAGTATGGGAAAAGGAGAAAAATGCTCGCATTTTCTCTTTTCCCACGATGCTTTCTATACTTTTCGAGTCAGGTTTCATCAATTGAGCCACATTTATTTTGTCGTCTGCAACAGCTTTGAATTTGGACGAGCGTGAAATTGGGTCTTTTGGTAAAGAGTTAAAAGTTTAATCTCACAACCGGATGTTCCTACTTTTTTTGTCACACGATCAGAGGTCAGCTTTTCCGGGGTCTTCTCTGGCTTAGCAAAACATCTGTAAAGATTTTTATATCAATAAATCATGAATCATAGAAATTACAAAGAGAACAGAGGAAAGTGTACTGACTTCTCTCGGATATCCGTGAAAAAGTATTCAGTATTAGGTTGCCCTTTGCACGTAGGATACTGATCCACCGGATGAAAAAAAAAATTAACTTGTCTAAACAGAAAGCATTTGCAAACTACAAAATAAATGTGAATAAACAATGAGATATGTCGCTGAAATAAAAAAAAAGAAAGAAAAAAAAAAAAAAAAATGAAAAATACTGTGATAAAAGGAGAAAATGCTGGTTCCTGGCATTTCAAGTCTTGTTTTCCTGCAATGTTTTCAAAAGCTTCCTTCCTCAGGGTTGGAAAAAACGCGGTATTTTTTTGGTAGAGGGTTGAGGCAATGTCAGCATATTCAGTGTAAACTATGCCCCAAATCTATGGCAACGTCTTCCCCAAGTTGATGAATTACGTACTTAACTCTTTACCAGACAATAAAATTTTAGACCGGTCCATATCTAATGTGCCTCATAAATTGAGATTTGATTCTAAAAGATTGGAAAACATTTTGGGAAAAGGAAAATTTGCTGGTTACCAGCATTTTCTCCTTTTCCCACAATGTGTTCATAAGTCCCTATTACCTGGGTCAGTAAAACAAGGGATTTTGCGGTAAAAGGTTAGATGTACAGTGTTAGCTTTTCGAAATTTCCTTCACAGTTCTAGTTCATTCGGAAAATGACACAACATCCATCAAACATGATTGATGTTCGGGTCTTCTTTTCAATGAAATTTAGATTAACATGGCTCCAGTCGCACTCACAGTTTAGAGCTCCGCTTCAGATACAGGATCCAAATACACAGTAGTATCACTGCCATTCCCGCAAGAAATGACGTCACACCAATAATGGCAGCGCTCATGTAGCTGAGTCCTTGTGCTTCTTCACATGTATCTCGCAGTTTGTCTGAGAAGAAAAAAGATGTTTTGAGCTTCAAAAGTATTGGAATCTGTAACTTTTACTGTAATGGTACTGACTGTGCTTATGATCATAAAATTCATTTTCCTGTCTTTCTTGTAGAATTGCATGTTGGTAGGCCTACTGCCAAAATTTATTTTTTTATCTTCCTTGTAGAGTTATGACATTTTTGTTTCTGTTCTGGCACTCCTTTAATAATGTTAATCTTTTTCCTGTCAACCTATGTGAGCAGTGAAGACCCTGTAAGTAACTTTCGCGAACAGCAAAGATCAAATTTAGAATGTTTAGAAAGTGCAGAATATTTGAGGTTTGGTTAAACATGCATTTTTAGAACTTTAAACCTTTACTTGACTTCAAAAGGATTAACTTGTGGTTTAAATAGGGACAAAGAAGAACAGAGTGAGTGTGGAAAGTGTTGTACATGTACAAATATTTACACATAAATGTGTAGTCAGGAGTATATCTATTGAATGTTAGGATGTTTTTTGTCTCAACCAAAGCCGAAGGATTAACTAATAATTCTTAGGTGGTAAAGACAGAGAGAATCCAGGAGGTGATGTATTAGACCAAATAGTATTCATAATTATGTAGGTGTAGTATTTCTTTTGAATTTTGGATGATCTACCTTGTCTCAAGGTGTATAGGCAATGTTCAATCTTTTTAAATGACTAGAAGGCCGACTTCAGCTTATTGGCCAAGAAAGAACACAAACTTTACTATTTGAAAGTCTCTCTCTCTCTCTCTCTCTCTCTCTCTCTGTGTAAGGGGGGATATCTCCTTATTAAGAACAGACTGCACATTCTGTGCAGTCTGATTGTGATCTACACTGTCTGCAAATGGTACTTGGGCTGCGCTAAGCAGCCAATGGATTATAACTATTTAAATTCAAATTGATTTATGAATAGAATGAAGCACTTTGTATATATGATTTTGAACATCCAGGAAAGCAACCCTTGCGCTGGAACCCAGAAGTTGCTATTTTCAAACTATTTCTTCTTTTCACACATCGTTTTCTATTCTATCCTGAAGTTAAGTATCCCTTGTCTATGGTTAGGAATAAAACGTGAAAAAGGTGCCATTTGTCAAACAAGCATTGACAATTATTAAGTGAATGAAACAAAGTGGCACTTAAACAACAAGGACCAAACCGAACATGAGACAATATGTTTTGAAAAACAACTTATGAGAGAGATGCTTTTGCTTGCATGAGCAATGGTTTCTATTATCACAATATTTCCCATTCTTATTATTACAAGTTGAATGCCTCGAAACTCTAATGGAACTAGAGCAGAACTGCTGAAAACATTGCTTTCCTCAGAGTTTTTGGCACTGAAACTTTTGGAAAACACTGTAGAAAAAGAAGCCACTGTTCATGTGGGCAATAGCTCCTTTTTGCACAATTTACTCCAAATTTGTGAATGAAAAGTTGGTGGATCATATTATTGCAAATTCTGATAGTTAGTTGTTGCTCATGATGCTAAAGGTTGCCCAAGTCAACTTTTTTCGGAGCTGGTCCTAATTTTCCCTGAATAATGAACTTTCACAGTGAACTTCATCACTGTTTTCTGAAGAAATAAGCAAGGATATACAACATGCGGTACTGCCTGTACCTTACAGATTATTTCTGACAGATAGGTACTATTTTTATTTTTTGTTATTATTTAGAATTATTAATACTGCAATTGTGGAAATTTTAAGAAAAATCTGTTCATCAGAAAAGTATGTATTTTTAAGAATTAATGCTTAACTCAGTCAGTTGTCTCACCTTTTTACTCAATGATTAATGTATAACATGCATAATATATTTTGTGCATTTACAATGCTCAGAATGATGCTTTTATATATATATATATATATATATATATATATATATGTGTGTGTGTGTGTGTGTGTGTGTGTGTGTACAATTGAATGAATTTTCATTAAAGTAATGCATATTTGTATATTCTTCTAGTATTTTTCCTGTTGAAGTGACTGTTAAAAAAATTGTAATATATGCTGAATTTTGGACCTGTATATATCTTTTTCAAAGGCAAATTTCCAGGAACACGATGAACTATTTTTTTTTTTTTTTTTTGAGGTCTCCTAGGAACATGATGAGCTGTGTATGTGCAAAGTTTGGAAAAAAAATCTGTACAAAAGAAAAATTTGTGATATACGTGTACTCCATTTAACTGTTCTTTAAACTGTTATTTCTTATGTTTAACATTTGAATTGAATTTTTTTGTATTTGAAACAAGGGATTATTGAATACAGACGCAACAGGTATTACGAATTCTAATTTTATTGTCAATTTGTGAGAATGTTTAAAACCCGCACAATATCTGTGCAGAGATTTTTCTCATTTTTAGCTCACTTAACCACGAAGTGCTCAAGGTGAGCTTTTGTGATCGGCGTCCGTCGTCCGTCGCGAGTCGTGCATTTTCCAGGCGTCAACAATTAGCTTGTGTGCACTCTAAAGGCCACATTTGCAGTCATATACTCATGAAACTTTGTCAGAATGTTTGTCTCGAAAATATCTCGGACAAGTTCGAAATTGGTTCATGTCGAGTCAAAAAGTAATTAACCAGGTCAAAATTTAGAAAAACTTTGTGTGCACTCTAGAGGCCACAGTTTTAGTCCAATACTCATGAAACTTGGTCAGAATATTTGTTTTGATGAAATATCAAACATGTTCAAAGTTGGGTCATGTCGGGTCAAAGGGTAGGTCACTAGATCAAATTAAAAAAAAAATGTGTGTGCACTGTTTAGGCAACATTTATAGTCTAATACTCATGAAACTTGGTCAGAATACTTTCCTTGATGATGCCTTAGACAACTTTGAAACTGGGTCATGTTAGGTTGAAAAGTAGGTTCACTGGGACAAATCTTAGAAAAATCTTGTGAGCACTCTAGAGGCCACATTTTCAGCAAGAAACTCATGAAACTTAGTCAAAATGGTTGACTTGATGATATCTCTGACAAGTTTAAAACTGGGTCATGTCAAGTCAAAAAGTAGGTAACTCTGTCAAATTTTAGAAAACCTTGTGTGTTCTCTAGAGGCTATATTTTCAGTGGAATGAAACTTGGTCAGAATGTTTGTCTTGATAATGTATCGAACAAATTTGAAATTGGGTCATGCGGGGTCAAAAAGTAGGTCACCAGGTCAAATTTTAGCAAAACCTTGGGTGCAATCTCTAGGCCACATTTTCAGTCTAATACTTATGAAACCCGGTCAAATTGTTTGTCTTGATGATATCTCGGACAAGTTTGAAATTGGGTCATGTCGGGTCAAAAAGTTGGTCACCAGGTCAAAATTTAGAAAAACCTTGTGTGTACTCGAGAAGCTACATTTTTGGTCCAATACTCATGAAACTTGGTCCTAATGTTTGTCTTGATGAAATCTCAGACAAGTTCGAAATCGGGCCATGCCAGGCCAAAAGGTAGGTTACCAGATCAAATTTTAGAAAAACCTTGTGTGCACTCTAGAGTCCACATTTTTAGTCCAATACTCATGAAACTTAGAGTATTTGTTTTGATGATACTTTTAACAAGTCTGAAATTGGGTTATGCCAGGTCAAAAAGTAGGTCACTCTGCCAAATTTTAGAAAATTCTTGCGTGTACCCTGGAGGCAAGATTTCATTTCGATACCCATGAAACTTGGTCAGAGAGTTTGTCTTGCTGAAATCTAGCACAAGTTGTCCGGCTGAAAATGTGGCCTCTAGAGTGCTCACAAGGTTTTTCTAAGATTTGTCCCAGTGACCTACTTTTTGAGCCAACATGAACAAGTTTCAAACTTATCCGAGACATTATCAAGAAAAGTATTCTGACCAAGTTTCATAAGTATTGGGCTAAAAATGTGGCCTCTACAGTGCACGCAAGGCTTTTCTAAAATTTGATCTGGTGACCTACTTTCTGACCCGACATGACCCAATTTCAAAGTTGTTCGAGATACTATCAAGACAAACATTCTGACGAAGTTTCATGAGTATATGACTGAAAATGTGGCCTCTAGAGTGCACACAAGGTAATTGTTGACGTCTGGACGACGGACGACGCACGACAGACGCCGGGATACAGCATGATCACAAAAGCTCACCTTGAGCATTTCGTGCTCAGGTGAGCTAAAAATAAGTCAAGAAGGTCGAAAAGGAGGTCATGAACACTCATGTGTTTTACATCATTACAACCAGGATCTCTTCAGCTTTATCAATCCTAGATGACTTTACTCAGGTGAGCCCTTTAGGGCCAGTGGCCCTCTTTTTTTTTCTTCGTTATTGTCATTGAACCCGGCTTCGACCCATCAAAAACTTAACTCGCATTCGGGGACATTTATCTGTACTACCACTTGATTCATTCCTCTCCCACAGCAGAAAATTGTTTTGAAAATGTTTGTGTTATTTAAGAAAGCAGACAGTAGCTTGGAAAGAAATGGTGTGTAAAGTTAAGGTAAAAGAAATTCCAAGAAAGCATAGATAAGTGCACTGGCTGCCACAATATAACTGAAACAATGTAGAAAAAAGCATTTTAAGATAAAAAAATCAATTCCAACATACTGCGCACAGATGCAGACAGGACTTTACCAGAGGAATAAATTCTATGCAGAAGACAAACATGGAATAACTAAAAGGATTGTCTTTGGAATGCTGTTTTCAAAAAAATTTCAGGGGTTTGAATGGGGGTGTAATAGAATTATCACCTGTATTGGCCCCATATGGTACAGTATTACTGGTTGAGGAACCAGTTGTTGTGTTTGTCACTGATGACACCCTTTTTGCTGCTGTTGTTGATGGTGACTGGACAAAATAAGACATCGTCTTTGATGTTTTTGCCGTTGGTTGCCGTGTTGTTGATAATGATGATATACACGGTGTACACAGTAAATATCCTGAACAATCCGAACAAGAACAGTCATCCGATGAGGTTGGATTCACAATAGAAGAGGCTTGCAGTATTTCATTTTCTAGATTCAATTCACCAAGAATACAGTGGATAAGTGTTGAGCAGTCTCCCAAAGGCAAGTAAGAGAAGATTACCATCGGATTACTTGCGTCTGTTATATAACCTATAGATAAATTGATTTACCTCTTCAAATGGTTCAAAATTGTTTCTGGAACTAGGCAGAACCTAATTAAAAGAAATGTTTCAACAGGAATATTTCAATGCCATCTCTCTCTCTCTCTCTCTCTCTCATATTTTCATTATGAATTTATTTTCATATACCGGTATTCATTGAATTATTTAACTGCCATTTCTATATTCTATATTCATTCGTTTGTCTTTAGGGTGTTTCTCGTCAAGTTTAACCCAAGTCAAAAAGGGGATCAGTCAAAATTGTAAGACAATGTTGAAAACAAAGAGGAAAAATGTGAAATTATTTCTTGTTGCACGTAATTGCTTCTTTCCTTTCAACATTTTTATATGATTCAAGGAAACATATACCCTCATACACGATGGGGAAAATCTGTATCTACACAGTGTAAAAATACTTTCTCAAACTCGGTAGGATAATTTAACATGCATGACTATGCACTCCTTTCCACGGTGGATAATCTACATATAATATAATTAATGGAGCCACTGGCTCCGCACTTAAAATGTTGTATTGGTCTTCCGGAACACCTGTGGCTCCAAAGTTGTAGCTTGTAAAACACCCGTCTGTCGGGTAGGTGCTCGGTATTTTCATTTATTTCTCTTCTCTTCTTTGAATGGTATTAGACCCCTAATATATTTTACCGTTGAAATACACAAAGGATACTGAGCAAAGCCCTAGGGATTGTCTGTGAAACGCTTTCTTCTGAGAGGAAACTTTCAAATGGCGACACAAGATAGTTGGTGTTTCTCTTAACTCTTTACTGCATGATAAAAGTTTAGAATGGACCAAACTGAAAGCATTTGCAGACGACGCTTTCTCTTTTAGATAGGGTAGTTAAAACATTTTGGAAAAAAAGGTGAAAATGCTGGTTACCAGCATTTTCTCATTTTCCCACAATGTTTTCAAAAGCCTTTTCTACCTGGGTAGTTAAAAGTCATGATTGTGTGGTAAAAGGTTTAACAGTACTACACTGCTATTACATTACTACTTAAAATGCCACCTAGCGGAAGTTAATGTGCCTGACATTGCATTATCTTCCGCTAGGTGGCATTTTTCAAACACAACCTATCTGATATAGGCATTCTCGGTACAAAACCGGACTACCTTTCAAGGCGGCAATCAATGCAACGAATTTTAAAATAAAATATACGTTTAATCACTAAAACCTACCTTGTACAATTCATCCAGCCATGGTTAGCTAGTATATAAAATAGGCACAAGCTGTTTATAAATATAGCCCCTATAAGCTTGGGAAAAAGCCCCAGTATAAGCCCACCAAGGTGGCGACGTTTTTTTTTTTTGTTGCTGTCAGTCTGTTGCACAAATCCCGGGTTTCCCCAGTGTCTATATTTAGACACTGTCTACAGAGATTTGAAGCAAACAGTTAGTATTTTTTAAAAGTGTAGTTTCCCCGTTTGAAATCATTTCGTAATTTAAGAAATTTGTGCGAACAACTGGCTTGATTTTTTCCACAGACGCACTATTTATTGCCATTTTCTGCCTGCACTTTTTAAGCGGCAATTTTCGCACCGCATATTGATATTTGTCGTGTACAGGATTATGATGCGTCATAGCAGATGCATCAAATCTTCGAAGAATATTGACATTCGCAGACAACGCTCCGTAACACTGAAAAATATAAATGATATAGCCATTAGGACAACGTTGTTTCAAATATTTTGTCCGCAAACCTTTGCACGAAGTTGCCAAGTGGTAATATAACAATTTCGAAGATTACTGAACAAAAGTATGTCTATAACTTCAGAGCCATACTACATAAACGAAGCCCAGCACATAAATGGTGCCAGATGTGTTTTCAGCAAACTTTCTGAAATTTTACTTAGAGACACCTCGAGGGACATTGTGGTTGTTTATCTATCACCTAGACACAATTAAAAGAGCATCGCTCTGCCAAACAGTTTCAATAAGCAATCTGGTATTGCCCACGTAAAGCAGTTTTTTTATTCAATTTCTTACCGTTTCCAAATAACATTTTCAATAACTGCCATATTTTCGAGTTAAAATTTTAACGTATACAAGAAGAGAAACACTACTTTGTAGTAATGTTATATGTGTTTGTAATTGCTCTTCTCTTCTCAGGTAAATTTTGACACTCACTTGACCTTGATTCTCATATATTAGATATCAGGTTTTCTCAAGAAGCTGTAAGCAACTAAAAGCACAAGGAAAGCTACTACAACATATTCTGTATATATGAGGGATGTTGACCCATAGTCCTTTTCGAAGTACTGTCCTTCATAACTTACACATTTCTCATGTTTTTTTACCCACTTGTCTGGTTTTTAAAAAGAGATCACACTTAATTCTGTGGACTGCAAATGATTGAGGCTCCAACCTTACACCCCGCAGTTCAGATTTAATAGTTGGTAATACTGAAAGTCCATAGGAGCAAGATCGGGTGAGAAGCCTATAGGTACCCATCTTGCAGACACGAGTGTTACTCCAAGTGTCTCTGTCAACATCTTATGCGCAGTTATACCATTTCGCACAAGTCTGCAAGCTCCTTAACAGTTATCCAGCGGTCGTCGTCAATCGCTTGTTTTACAAGGGTCAGCTTGTCTGATCACTGTTGGACGACCTGACCTTTCTTTGTCTCTTGCCGACTGCCTCCCTACGCGAAACTGTTGATGCCATCTTTGCACAAGATTTCTGTTAACAGGTTGTTCTTTGTCAACCGCTCCTAGTAGTGATTTTCTTTCAGTTGACACTTTCCTTAGATTCACGCTGATTTTTATAAATACCATCTGTTTTTCCTTAGATGGTGTTTCCATAGCAGAATCGTTTTACACATTTTCATGTAGATGCATTAATTCTCAATGGCTCAATCAAAACACGAAATGACTTCATAAGCCTTTTGTAAATGTAAGATTTCGTTTTCTGGTAAGAAAGTTACTATTTTAATGTAACATGGGTGATTTATTCCGCTGCACAGGTATCAGTATACCGTGGTTAATGTGGCAACTGCCATAGAAATGGAAATAAAGTAAGGATGTCAAAATTATTAAAAATGGATTTTTAGAACTAAAATGCATGAAGTAGCAAGTTTTAACATACATTACGTATTTATTTTAAGGTTTGCTAGCAGAGCCTCATTACTTTCCGAACAGCCCTAGTAGGTGAGTTTGAACAGGGAGAGTTCAAGTGAGTTGTTTATCTTTCCCTCTTATTGTAACATCATAATCAGAGTTCAAGTGAGTTGCTTACCGTCCCCTCTTATTGTAACATCATAATCAGAGTTCAAGTGAGTTGCTTACCGTCCCCTCTTATTGTAACATCATAATCAGTATTTTGAATTCTGAATGTCGAACGCAGTTTTGTGGCGTTTGGGATAGTCCTGTGGAAAGACCTAGATTTATCAATCACTTGCTGAAGGTATCTGAAAGTAAAATTTGTAAAAATAAACCTGTTTTCACTCTGGTTTTCTGAAATCAAAACAATGCTTTTGTAAGAAATATATGGGTACAATCTATTTCAGGTGGTCAAATATACAGGGAAAAGCTATAGACTGTGATTAAAGCTTCAATTACAAGCAGATCTGCTTGCATTCAAACGTTCAAAATTGTTTTGAGGAGGCAGAGAGAGACTATTTCTCATTGCTTATGTGGCAAGTCAGAAATACCTATGTAGTTATTTCTCACCAAAATGACAGGTCACATTTTTAAGTGGTAAGTCTAAATGACCTGATAAATAGCCTATGTGAACCCATCTTTTAGATCCCTAATGGTCCCTATTTGTTCAGAGCCAGAATCATTCAACCCTAAATCCAGTCAGTTGTTAAACAAAATGCATTTTATGGATCCATTATCATGTGATGACTTACCTGGTACTTGGTATATAATGTTTCACAGAGATGCATTTAACCCTCTTTTTACAGAGCATGGGTTAAATCTATAGTTTGAGTGAAACTTTATTTTTTCATAATGAAAACAATTGAAAGAAAAATGAGTATTTTAATTTATGCGAAATATTGTACTTTAATTCCCTGTGAAATCATTTCTTAGTGTGATAAACTTGGTTTGTTTGCAACGAACATACTTCTTGATAATTTTCTTTTGCTCATGTAGAAACATAGCAACATCAGTCACTACCCAGTCACAAGTTTCTGCCATCTTATCCCCTGAGGAACTTCCATTATTCGCAGTGTCTTGTGCTCTGGTTATACAAACCAGATCAACTGTAAAAAAATGGCAACAAACATTACATGGGACAGGAATAAATGATGATAAGTATGAGGAAAACGAACATTGAGATAATCCTGTTTATTATCTTATTATTAGCTACAAACAACAAAAGGACACAGACGAAATGTCGAAGAAGACCATGTTGCTGTTCAAAATAGTGTTGTTTACATGATAATGGGGATATTTCAATGAAATATTGTAGGCAATTTAAATATGAAAACAGGGAAATTACTGGCCCTTCCGATGATGATGATGATTATGATGATGATGATGATGATTATGATGATGATGATGATCATCATCATCATCATCATGACTTTCCCATTTCTGAAAACAGAGTCAGAATTTTGAACAAACTTACAAATGATGTATAATCCCAATAGGAAAAGTTTCATCGCTGAAAGATCTGTAAAAGAAGAAAGGCGAAATAGATGTATTCATGTGCATTTTCAAAGGAGTTGGACAAAATACTTAAATTACATTGGTGCCTTCTAGGGTAAGGGCTTGGGCTTCAATTTTGGGCATGTCGATTACCAGTTTATAGGCTTTACCCTTTACCACACAATCCCGAGTTTTAATGACCCTTTTTTTCGTAAGCCTTTTTCTTCAGGGTCATTAAAACTCGGAATTGTTTGGTACAGACTTGGGACATTTTTTGGATTTTGATCCAAAATTTAGCGAAGGTTTGTGGGAATGTAATGTACACTGATTATGTGAAATAGTATTCAAAGAAGTCGAGTGACATCATATGTGCTCTCATGAAAATAGACAAACTATATTTCAAAGCAAAATTTGCACTTTTTTTACCGCATACAGCTGTCCCGCTTCTTTATATGTGCAGGGGAACGTAGATTTCATAGAATTTATTTTTGTTAAACAAAAACATTAAATTCAAAACAAAAAATCTAAAATGCCCCCTTTAATGTTTTACAATTGATGACAAAATATCAGACTTATCCAAACTGGCATAATTTGCAGACAACAAATTGAATATAGCTCAAATTCTCAAATAATGGTTATTGTTTTTTAAATAGACAGAAAACATTGCGGGGAAAGGAAAAAATTGCTGGTTACCGGCATTTTCACCTTTTTTGATAATGTTTTCCAAATCGTTTTTCTCTGGAGTCAAGATAGAAATCAAATTTACAACAAGGAGGGGAAAGAGGGACAGAGAGAGAGAGAGGGAGAGAGGGCGCACAAATGGAAAAATTCTCTCACCGATTTTAAACTATAAATTTTAGTGTCTTTCAGTGGGCATCCTCACAGATTTTATGACAGATTATAACCTTTTAAGTGAAAGAAAAAGAATCTGTACAATATTTTCCTGATTCACAATCTTTTAACAAAGATAGTGATATCAACTTATAATCAAACGCGGAAGTAAAAATGCACTAGCGAATAACTAACAATGCAAGGATTCCTTACCAGACAAGGTTACAGTTTTTTTTTTTTTGTAATTTCTTTCCTTTTCACACATTTTTTTTTTTTTTTTTTTTCAAAAGCCCTCTTCCTAAGGATCGTAAAAACATGGGCTTTGATTGAGCACATTATCAGTTAAAAAAAAAGAAAGAAAGAAAAATACTGCATACCAATAACAGTTATCTGAACTTACTAATGAAAAAATACGGGTATTTCGGTGTTTCGGTGGTATTTCGGTGATTCGTCTACGGAACAGACGAATCACCGAAATACCGAAATGCCAGCGAAACACCGAAATACCCCTCTTTTTTTGAATCTTTGAACTGAAGTTTTGGTGTTTGACACAAATTGTAATCATATTGATGAATGGGGGTTAGTTTAAAACCTAATGACAAAATAACAACATGCCATTGAGGCCCGATGTGAAGAAT
Organism: Tridacna gigas; assembly: GCA_945859785.2. Classification (NCBI taxonomy): domain Eukaryota; kingdom Metazoa; phylum Mollusca; class Bivalvia; order Cardiida; family Cardiidae; genus Tridacna; species Tridacna gigas. The sequence continues at coordinate 109,958,518 of OX244028.2, forward strand.
GTGCACCGGCATATATCCCACCTGTATTGTAAATGTCCACCGAAATAACTACTCGACGTATTAAAACTTGTCGATTCAGGGATTCTACATCCGCAACCTAACTACAGTACTTAGCCGTACTTTTGTACAAGGTTAATGTGTCTGATTTTTACCTATAACTATGCTAGCAAAAATAGTTTTCACATTTATATTTTGCATGTGAAATTGAAAATCACCAAATCAGAAAACCGGCAGCCATTTTGAATCTGTGGTTAACACGTTACCAGGCGTAAATTGATAAGACAATTAAAATTCCACCAATAAGATTCATATAAAAGATAACAATGACGGTGTCACGGTGGCATCAATAACGTAGGTGATCTCGAGCACGTTCTTCATGAAGAATGTATGAGAATACCTATGGATGTTGTTAGAAAATTGATTGGTAGCATGCGGAAACGATGTCAAGCTGTGTTAGACGTTTAAGGAGGTCATACAAGATTTTTTTTTTTTTCGACCCCTATGTTCTTTCAGGTGAAAGGGGTATTGTTCTGATATCCGGTCTAATATCAATAGAACCCAGACATTCTGGCGACAGACTAATGGAATTTGAATAGGCTATTGTGGTTGCATCCGGGTTTGAGCCATGTTAATGGATGATGACATACCTAAATATAGATTTTGATATAACTTCGCACATGCGCATCTCTCTACCTTAGACTCTGTTCTGGACATTGGGTCTCATTTCAAAGTCAGACTTTGACCAGGGCACTGACCAGGGCACTTCGTAGAGCTGCAGATAAATTATTTTATTTATTTATTTATTTAGTTATTTATATCGTCTGGTAAGGAAAGGGCCTAGCCCTCAATGCCCGTGAGTATTTACCAGCACGAGGTATACACGTCAGCTCTGTATACTGATTCTGATCCAACATGGCTGACTCTCATTCGACATGGCCGACCCTTATCCAAGATGGCAGACTCCAATGACCGCCGCGAAAACCCATACCCAATCTCAAACCCCTTCTATACAAATGAGCTACTATCTTAAGTCACCACGTGACCGAAAACGTCATATTACGTCATCTTTGGTTACATCCAAAGAGCTGCCTATACTGCTATCTACCTATCTTCCATTTAAGGACAGAATCACAGTTTGTTTACATGTGAAGCAGTCAACTAACCCTCTGCCCTTATTTACTGATGCATCAGATATTCTAAACCCATCACACTTTACTTAGCCTGGGTTCCAGTCCCATCAATTTTTTTCATCTTTCATATATTCGGACTTTAATTTGTCGGGGTCCTGCGTGCCTCGGTGGTAAAGCGTAGGACTCGTAAACTGGTGGCCCCGGGTTCAAGTCTCACTTGATCCACTGGGTTTTTCGTGGGAGTGTCCTTGGGCAAAACGCTTCAGAGCCCTAGCCTAGTAATTGTGAAACCCAGGAAATACATGAAAATTGAGCTGTCGCCGTGATATGACTGAAATATTGTTGAAAGCGGCGTAAAACACTCTTCAATCAATCATTTACTTTGTCAAAAATAAAGTCATCATGTTTTGATAAAGTAACGTTCGAATATACAATGGAAAAAAATGATCGGACTGGAACACAGGTTACCCTTTACCAGGCATAAGATTCGTATAACATATACTGTCAGGAAGGATATTTTTCCTTGTATTCGGGTGTAGAAATTCCATATTCTGTGAAGCTAGAATATAGGTGCTAGAATTAGTGCAATGTTGTTTCACATCTGTGATGTTCAGAAAACACATATCTAAACTTGCCCCTTTTCCCATTTTTTCATCCTTCATAAAAACGATCGTTTCATTTTCTCCCATTGCCACTTTTCATATTATTTTGTCAGTTTTCCGTTGGTTCCAACAGCACAATGCTTATTTTTTTCGACCTTGCTTTCTTTATTACTACATGTATTTTAAATAGTTTCACTACCTTTGAACAAGGTCTGTTTTATGATATTGATGGTATGTCTAATAACAATTTCAGGACATAAGGGTATCTTGATTCTATAAATAAGGGGAAAAAAGCCGACATAACCCTTGACCACAGAATGCCGATATTTAACAACCCAAGGGGAGAAAGCTTTGGAAAAAAATTGTGGGAAAACATTGTGGGAAAAGGAGAAAATGCTGTTTACCAGTATTTTCTTCTTTTCCCACAATGTTTTCTACCTTATAAATGACAAAAGTAATATTTTTCGTTAGGCCTACATTAATTTGCCGTCTGCAAATGCTTACAATTGGGACAAGGGGAAAACTTTGTCATCTGGTAAAGACTAAACAAAACCTCTGTAAGGGGACATCAAGTGGTTGAATGAAAAGATGTTAAGCGGGGTTAAGTTTTTTTTTAAGCACAGTTTTTGCCTAGGCCAAATTTGCAGACGACCAATTAAATGTTACGCAAAATATGAGCTTTGTTTTCATAGAAAACAGTTCTGAAATTAGTACAGCGTTTTCTAACTTTTTTGGTAAGGGTCGTTGAAACCGGGGATTGTTTAGTTTAGGGCTAATGTTGTGTTTGGTAAGTTGTGTTTGGTAGGATAAGCTTGTAATTTTTTACCCTGCCAATTGACCTTTCTGCCGATTTTGATTGATAGGTCATATCAGCCAATCAAAAAGCAATATAGCGTGTCATATAAACAAAGGGGTCAGACAAATTACAAGCTGCCTTTACTATAGACAGACAATGTTTTTTTTTTTTTCGTTTAAACCAAATAGGATTGGATTATAGAATAATTATTTCAAAATGAATTACAGTTGCAGAAAAGAATCATGTGGTAAGATAATTATTACATTATATACGCTGAACGGAAAGCTAAATTTATCCATTCCAAAACCTATATCCACGTAAATATCGCCGGTAGATTTAACCTGGATTCCGAAAAACCAGCTTCTCTTCCAAACAACAGAAAAGCAGGGTTTTTTTTAATCTTTCGAGAAAGAAAGAACGATTATGCCAAAATTTATTGTTAAACTACCTATTAACTCAACGGACATCTTTCAAACTCCAAGCATTACTCATAGACAGTCGTAATCGTTGTTCGAAACGAGCAACAGGAAGAAATATAATTTATTGGTAGCCACACGTCATCCTGTTTCATAAATAAGTTGACTTTGCGAACATCAGGTGTTCTTTGAAGTTTGTTTTAATAATTTAGGGAACATTCATATTTTATTTCTGTTTCATTAAGACGATTACATGTGACTGTCAATTGCTCTTTGGCCTGGTTCGACAGTTTATTTCTTTTCCCCGCGATCGTCGCGTAACTGATAAATACACGTCCATACAAAATCAGTATAATCCTTATATTCACCTCAAGTGTCAAAAAATACCCCCATGTTAAAGGTTTTTACAACATAACTCTGTTAAAATTACGTCAAACCACTTTCTTAACTGATTATTTACAATAAAAGCTATTGATTTTTACTCAAACAGGTATCAGAGGTATTAAGAAAATCTTTACCTGACAACATAACATTTGATTCGTCTAATATGAAAACAATTACTGTCTACAAATTAAACGTTCCTCCAAAGGTGAGATTTGTCTTAAAATGTTAGAAAACATCTAGGGAAAAGTTTTCGAATCCCCCTCCTGCAAGGTCGTTAAAACACCGGATTGTGTGGTAAAGGGTAAAATTGTAAGTCCTTTTCTTATAATGTTTACTGCCAAAATGACATGCTATATACTGACAAAATGTCTTAAAAACTGATTGCCCCTTTTCCCTGATAGATGTTGCCGATAGCAGTCTACTCACATTTGCGAGACAGAACACTGAATTACGAACACATCTGTGCTATTTTTACTTCTCGATTTCTTATAAATATGACATTATTCAACGTATTTTTTCTTTCTTTTTTTTTTTTTTTTTTTCGTTGCTAATTTAGTTCATATAGATAAGAAAGTTGGAAAAAAAAACAAACTTTGAATGCTGCAATTAGAGCGAAACATAAGCTAGAATAAAACTGAAATAAACGCTATTTCTCTATGTAATCGACGCCATTTCCTGGATTGTTTGTCGGGCATCGCGACCAAAATACGGCGTTACTAAGGTGGGCGTGCCAAACTCGCTTTTGCAGAATTGACCTTTCTGTAAACGCGAGTTTGGCACGCCCACCTTAGTAACGTGATATTTTGGTCGCTATGTCCGACAAACCAGAAATAGCGTCGATTACATAGAGAAAGATCGTTTATTTCAGTTTTATTCTAGCTTATGTTTCGCTCTGTATGAAGCGCCCAAAGTTTTTTCCCTAATTTTTTTATTAATTCGAACTAAATCAGCAACGTAACAATAAAAAAAATACTTTGAATAATGTCATATTTATAAGAAATCGAGAAGTAAAAATAGCGCAAATATGTTGATAATTCAGTGTTCGGTCCCACAAATGTGAGTAGACGGCTGTCAGCAAAATCTATAATAAGTAATAGAGGAAAGGCACATACGTTATTAAGACATTTTGTCGGTATATAACATGTCAGTGTGGCAGTAAACAAAATAAGAAAAGGACTTACAATTTAACCATTTATCACACAATCCGATGCTTTAATTAACGAGTGAAGGAAAACTTTTGAAAACTTTTCTCTTTTCCCTATATGTTCTTACTCCTTTAAGACAAATGTCACCACCGGAGCAACGTTTAATTTGTCGACAGCAAATGTTTTCAAAATAGAAAAAATAAGATGTTTTGTTGTCTGGTAAAGATTTACTTAACACCTCTAATACCTGTTTGAGTGGAAATCAGTAAGTTTTATTGTAAATAACCAATTAAGAAAGAGGTTTGTCGTAATTTTAAAAGATATATGTTGTAAAAACTTTCAAACTAGGGGAAAGTTTGGTCACTTGAGGTGATTATAAGGATTATACCGGTTTTGAATGGACGTGCATTTATCAATTATGTGACGATCGTGGGGAAAACAAACATTCGGTCGAACCAGGCCAAGGTGCAATTAACAGTCACATGTAGTCATCTAAATGAAACAGAACTAAAATATGAATGCTCCCTAAAGTACTAAAACAAGAATCAAAGAATATCTGATGTTTGCAATGTCAACTTATTTATGAAACAGGATGCCGTGTGGCTGTCAATAAAAAATACTTCTTCCTTTTGCTTGTTTCATTCAACGATTACGACTGTTTACGAGTAAATTCTTGGAATTTGAAAGATGTTCGTTGAGTCCCGATAGATTAAAAAGCATGCTTTTCTGTTGTTTGGAGAAGGGGGTCGTATATTACGATCCCTGTAAAATGTACCTGCGACATTTACGTGGATAACGGAATGGATAAATTTAGTTTTCTGTTCAGGGTATATTATGTAACAATACTTACCACATGATTCTTATCTGCAACTTTAATCCATTTTGAAATAATTAATCTATACCCCAATTATTTTTGGTTTAAACGAAAGGGAAAAAATACATTATCTATCAACAGTAAAGAACAGAACAGAACAGAATTTTATTTTGACTTGTACAAAGAACATCGTCAGTTGCACTACAATATACAAGAACAACGTGGTACATGGAGATACTTTCAAGATGTTACAAAAAAGACATATAGGAAAAGCATAAGTTGAAAAGTATTATGATTAGAAATAAAAAATAAACAAGCAGTAGAGAGTGGACATTTAAGATCAATTAATTACAATATTACCAGTCGTTTTGCAAAGGCTGTAAATTTGTCCGACCCTTGTGTTTATATGACGGGCTATACTGCCTTTTGATTGGCTGATATGACCTGTCAATCAAAATCGGCAGAAAGATCAGTTGAAATCTACATGTACTTTCAGTGACGAATACACGTAAATGTGCTTAATTTAAGTAGCAGATGATTTGGATCCAAGAGTAAACTGCATATTTTTGCACTCTGATCTGTAACTACAAATTCAGCATTCTTCACGCACTAAGTCAAACTCAAACATTGGTGACAAACAGTGCCTCTTTTTGGATGTGCTGAGGTTATTAAGCAAGGTTAGATATTTTAGTGAATATACTTTCCTTTTATTAGTATTTCATTTATTTTACCTTTGTTTTCCACGGTAAACCATTTTATGTCTCTTTCAGAGAGTTTCATAGGTAGAAACCCTAACATTAATTAATCCATTGCATAATATAGGGTTGATCCAAACTCTTTGCTCTTGTTCCATTGTCAATCATAATCATAATGCAAACTTGTAGCCTCTGCGTATATCTCACGTAAGCCGTACACGTTCGCAAAGCACATCTTTCGAACCTTTCCCTAAAATTCAAGCGTTGTAAACACACATAATATCGCACTTCACAAACATCAATCATCGCTTGTTTGGGAGCTGAAATAGCAGACAACAAGGCTGCACATCGGGCCAAATAAATGCGATGACCTGATTGGTCAAATATCGATTTCCACGGATCCAATAGTTAACTGGTCCTCCTTCCTAAGGTTTTGAAAACTTTGTCGCAAAATGGATATATTGCAAGTTATGAAAATGCATTTAGACTTGCCCAAATTGAGAACATTTTCAGACGACAAATGAATGCGACTCAAATAATTGCACATGTCTTTAAAAGAGCATATTCAGAAAAAGTAAACGAATGAAATTTGGAAAGTTTTTGGTAAATACAGACCTTGGATTCTGAATGGGGAAGGATATAACATAGTTACGGAGGAAGCAGAAACAATTTGTTAACCACATGATACATAAACAGTGATAACCGCAGGAAACTGGTGGACTCATTGAACAGTTGTTCAGTCTCTTGGTTTTGTTTGTATTGGAGATTAACGCCCTTTTAACAGGTTAGGTAATGTAACGGAGGTCAGTGCACTTACACATGTTTTTCCTAGCTTTCTCACACTGGTACTGACACAACTTTCTTTCCGAGCCACGCACTACTTTTCTCACATGCATCAGAGGCGAGACGCAAAAAAAATCTTACAAAAGGAAAGTTGGCCTCATCCGGGTATCAAGCCCGCAACTACCAGGTCAGGAGTCCGATACACTAACCACTGAACTACCCGGTCTGGCTTCTGGACATCAGTAGAGTCTGTACCGTCAGTTAAATATAAAAAAAAAAAAGAAAAAAAAGAAAAAATGTGAGCCATGCTCTGTGAAAAGGGGTCTTAATGTATCTGCAAAAAATGTCGACTCAGGTCAGCCTGCGCGGACTGCACAGGCTGACCTGGGCAAAAACTTTTTGTTTAGCTATTTGTCACTTTTCTGCATGTTAAACGACCAGCCTACCTCATGATCCAGCCTAGTGTTAGACAAAGAATTTTGTGGATACATAATTGTAAGATGACCTACCTGGTATACTGCTTAATGGAGATACATTAAACCCCTTTTGCCAGAGCATGACTTATATAATGCTCGTCATCTTCCAGATTGAAATGTTTATTTCAATATTCAACACTCTTTAAGGTTAGAATTTTACCCTTTATGATTTGTGATAAGCCATATATGCCTCTACATACTTACCTCCTGAAACAAAGTTAACCCGTTACCAAGTGAGAAAATGTTGGACTTGTCCAAATTCAAAGTACTTGTAGAAAACAAATTAATAGTGGCTCAAATAGGGTCATTAGTCTTTGAAAGGATAGAAATCATGGTTACCAGCGTTTTCTCCTTTTCCCACTATGTCTTCAAAAGCCTTCTCCGTGCGGCTTGTTAAAACTTGGGATTAAGTGTTAATTAGCATACAGAATTGACAGCGTCATTATTAAAATACCGTAGTTAATCAACAGTAATTAATGTTGGAAGAGGCCAATTTAGTTTTTATGCTGTAAATCAAAATTTCTTGTAAAACACTGATAAATACATGTACAACTAGAAAAAAAAAAAATCGGTGCAATCGTATAAACTGCATGGTTACATTCAGTAAAAAGGTTAAATTCTCAGCATCTAAGGAATGGGATAATCTGTAATCGGTAACTACATCTATTTTCATTACATCAGATATGACATGATCATTTTGAGTACAAATCCTTGTAACCGGTGCATGCTGTTGGTCATGTGACATTTCAACCAAGAAGTATTAGAGATACTCTGGCATGAAACAGGAAAACACAAATTAAGAGGCTGCGTGGCCCTTCATGGACATACGCCACGGTTTTCCCTGATCGCTGGTCTGCGCATGTTTCCTTTTTGTAAACTCTGTTAAATTCGGTAAGTGTGACAGTGAGATGGTCAATTTTAATCTGCAATATGTTGGTTGCCTTTTAAATATCTGGAAATCACAGACGCGTAAGAAAAATGGGAGATTATGATTATCAGGATCCCAAATCGTGACAAAATAGACGTTTATGATAAAGGGAGGTAATTCATGAAGTCAATAACTTAAATGCATCGTATCTCTTAAAAATGTCCAGCTTTCTATACTTTTTTTCATTTTTGTACAAGATATTAGAAAGCACCATTTCTGTGCAAAAGTTTAAAAGATTCCGTCCACTGAAATTGTTTTTATTGCATAAGACGAATCAAAAAATAAGTCTGTTGACACAAAGAGCATTTCTTATTGCTACTGTGATCTATGTAGTGCCTTAAATTCTTTCGATTAATCCTGTTTACTTTTCTAAGAATAATCATTTAGATAGCTTGGTGAGACTTCAAAAATTTGAACAGCTCCTTTTAATAGATTGTTACGTGTGAAAAGAATGTGGTAAAAGGAAAAATTGTTAGGTCTGCTTCAAAATAAAAAAAATCAAAGTATTTTATTATTATATACACATGTAAATTTTCAAAATCTGAGGACAAATTTCATAGTGCATGATTTTATTTACAAGTGTCTTTTCTTTAACCCTTCACAACACAATCTTAACTGGTTTATCAACCCTGGGAAAATGCCTTTTGAAAACACTGTGGGAAAAAGAGAAAACGCTGGTAACCAGGATTTCTCTTTTTCCCACAGCATTTTCTTCTTTCCTCAATGTTTTTCAAGCGTTCCAGGACAAATCCAATCATATTTTTTACATTTAAATTGTGGTCTGCAAATGCTTTCAAATTGGACAAGTCGAAAGTTTTGTCATTTGGTAAAGAGTTAACTTAACGACAGAGTATTTTGTACAAAGAAATATAAAAATTTGGAAGTAAGCAAGAAATGTCAGTTTGTATTTGATCCATAATCATTCTATCAACATAACATCACTGCTTTTCCAACTTAAAGTATGTTTTTTCAGTGTCCTCTGGATGTTCCATCTGGTTCCCTGCATTTGAAAATTCGGAGTTTAAGGTTTGGGTACCAGGCTGATGGCTGGACCGGAAGTTCTCATTCTGCAGTACGAAATAATCATGGTTGCTGATGGCACTTTCACGAGCGTGATCATAGACATCAGAGTCTGCCTTGCCCAGTATTCCTAACTGATCCATCACCTTCAGATTATTGCCATCTTTCTGTGCATTATTGATGTCCAACTTGTGATCCAGATCAAGTTCACGATACACATGTTCATCATCTGTCTGTTGGTGTGCTCCCATGCTAGGTGGCTTTATTTCTGTCTCTTGAAGAGTTGTGTACACTGGGGATCCATTGTCAGTTTTATCTGGGTTTTTGTCCACACCCAGGGCATTGTTTTCTTTGTCACAATATTTGGACATATTCATGTGACCCTGACCTTCTTCAGATGCCTGCACTTTACTATTTGTGGCTGTCCCTGTGTCTGTGTCTCGTGTTTCATTTGTGAAGTAAACAGCATTAGTCACACTTGTATCCTTTGTTGCAGAAAGCATGTGTTTGGCGAGTACCTACAATGGAGCATTGATATTGATCCTTACAGCGACTATCACAACTATACTCGCTTTTGCGGCCTGTGTAGATCAAGATGTGCAGTCTGATCTTTGATCTACACTGTCTGCTTTGCTGAGCTATTCTGAAAGTAAGCAACCTTTAAATTGCAATTATTTAGGTCTTTTTACTGCACTGAAAATGTTTGTTTAGTTTATTTGGGGGCTACAAGAGTTAATAACAATAAAATTGTGAAACATGTTAAAATTATATTTGATTATATTGCGTAGAAAACCTTTTATCATAACTCATTTCACAGGTCTTTATTGATTGTTTTCAGACAGATTTTTACAATGTATAATAACTGTAAGGTATTCATTTTAAATTCAAAGGGTGAAGCGAAATATCTCTCTTAACTCTTTACCAAAAAACAAAAATTTGGACGTGTCCAAATCGAAAGCATTTGCAGATGACAAAGTAAATTAGGCATACCGGTAAATGGTGGAATTTTTCTTTGAATGGAGAGAAAATATTGTGGGAATAGGAGAAAATGCAGGTCACAAGCATTTTCTCCTTTTCCCACGATGTTTTCAGAAGCCCTTATCTTTAAGGTCTTCATACCTCGGGATTGTGTGTCAAAGTAACAATAGCTGCTAAAAGTAAACAAAGCAGTAGTTAAAAAATACATTTTAACCTAAATCATGATACCATTTAAAAGTATTGAAATTATTCTGAAATTGACAACCTGTTATTTTGCAGTTTATTCAAGTGTTAGACGCTAGCAGAGAAATTAATTTCAAACCTAGGTTTAAAGTTGCCACGTCACATCTATCCTTTGTTTAGTTTTAACCAGATTTTGAAAATTCTTTTTTCTGCCAGCGACTAACACTTGGACTGACCACACAGTAACAGATTATCATCTTCAAAATATTTTCAGTACTTTGAATGTTATGATTTCAATTTAAAGCATTTAAAGACCTGCATTGTTGTTGTTTTTCTGCTATTGGGCCATTTACCACACAATCCCAAGTTTTAATGACCCTGGAGAAAGGGGCTTTTGAAAATGTTGTGGGAAAAGGAGGAAATGCTAGAAACTATCATTTTCTCCTTTTCCCACAATGCTTTCTATCATTTTAGAGTCAGGTTTCATCAATTGAGCCACATTTATCATGTCGCCTGCAAAGCTTTGAATTTGGACGAGTGTAAATTTTGTTGTTTGGTAAATAGTTAAAAGGTTGATCTCACAATCGAATGTTCTTACCTTTTTTGTCACACGATCTGAGGTCAGCTTTTCGGGGGTCTTCTCCTGCTTAGCAAAACATCTGTAAATATTTTTATATCAATGTATGATCATAAATCATAGGGCTGAAATAACAGAGAGAAAAGAGGGAAAACTAAATTGACTATTCCAAGATATAGAAATGTTTTCCTATACAGGAAAAAAGATTCAGTATCTGGTTAAACTTTGTGTGCAGTCTGATATCGATCCACATCGTCTTCAACGGTATAACCCATTACAAGACAACAAAACTTTTAACTCGTTTAAATTGAAAGCATTTGCAAATGAAAAAAATGAGTGTGAATAAAACAATGAGATTTGTGGCTGAACTGAAAAAATACTGAGGTAAAAGGAGAAAATGCTGGTAACTGGCATTTCAAATCTTGTTATCCTGTAATGTTTTCAAAAGCTTCCATTCCTCAGGGTTGGAAAACACTGTGTAAACTATGCCTAAAATCTATGGCAGTATCTTCCCCAAGTTGATAATTTACATACCTAACCCTTTAAAAGACGATAAACATTTTATCTATCCATATCAAAAACATTTGTAGACATGAAATTCCAAGTGGTTCATATATTGAGATTTGATTCTAGAAGATTACAAAACATCATGGTTACCAGCATTTTCTCCTTTTCCCATGACGTTTTCAAAAGTCCTTTTCATCCAGGTTGGTAAAACAAAGGATTTTGAGGAAAAAGGTTAGATGAACAGTGTTAGCTTTTCGAAATTTCCTTCACAGTTCTGGTTCATTTGAAAAATGACACAGCATCCATCAAACATGATTGATGTTCGGGCCTTCTTTTCAATTAAATTTAAATTAACATGGCTCAAGTCACACTCACAGTTTAGAGCTCCGCTTCAGATACAGGATCCAAACACACAGTAGTACCACTGCCATTCCCGCAAGAAATGACATCACACCAACAACGGCAGCGCTCATGTAGCTGAGTCCTTGTTCCTCTTTACGTGTACTTTGCAGTTTGTCTGAGAAGAAAGAGGTGATTTGAGCTTTGAAAGGTTAGAGTCACTGAATTCTACTTTTATGATACTAATTATAAAATTTATTTTCTTATTTTCCTGGTAGAATCAGTACTTACTTTCTCTTCAACTTCTTCCTTATGAAATTTAAATCTTTTCACTATAACCCTTCCTGAGTCATGAAGACAGAGGTAGCTTTACTTACAGCAAAGATCAAGATTAAAGTGCCTATAAGGTGCAGAATATTTGAGGCAAGTGAGGAAATGAAAGACAGAGGGAGTGTCGGAAGTGTTGTACATGTACCAATATTTATGTGCAGGGGTATATATTTCTTTTGAAACTTCAGATAATTCATTTTGCCCCAAGCAAGGGGACATGATTAACTAATAATTTTTACATTAAAAAGATAGTGAGAATGAGTTGAGTAATGTAGGCCAACTAGTTTTCATAGTAAAGTAGTTCAGAGTATTCCTTTTGAATTTTGGATGATCTATTTTGTCTCAAGCAAGGGGTTTTGGTCGTGTTTTGTAGTTTAGATTTTACAAGTCATACATCTGTTGGGACTGTCAACAAAAGAGGTATCTTCATGCTTGTTCATACTTTAACTCCATACCAAACGACGCGATTTTAGACTTGTCTAAATTGAAAGCATTTGCAGATGACAATTGAAAGATGGCTCAAATTATGTGATATGTGTCTGAAAGAGCAGAAAACATTGTAGGAAAGGAGAAATGCTGGTGTCCAGCATTTTCTCCTTTTCCCATCATGTTTTCAAAAGACCTTTTCCTTTGGGGTCGTTAAAATTCAGGATTGTGTGGTAATGGGTTAAGATGACAGTAGAGGTTTGAATGATTGTTTGTCAAAGTATTATGTGACAGTATTTGGTCAATACATACATCTCTAGTTAATCTATTCAAAGGATAAAGAAATGCAGGGTAACATTATTTGCAATTTATCTTCCTAAAAATCGATGAAATTCAGTCAAGCAACTCTCTACATCACAATGTATCAGGTCCTGTCTCAAACACGATGTAATGGTATCGCATAAAGCTCTCTTCCGAGGACAGCTCAAAACATGAGCGAAAAATTCATGCAAGCAGTGTTGTGATACCGAGTTACACAGTTCATCACACCATTAGCTAGTCTTCATACAGACACATCATTTTCTTATATCCTATGTTTTTTCGGACAGCATTACACAATGGTACGGCTGACAAAAGGTCAGAAGGATCAAGCTGCTGCAATGTTTATGCAAGGTCAGAAGCAAAAACAGGTTGCCAGACATGTTGATGTCTATGTTTGCACTGTAGAACATCTTAGACGTCTAAGGCAAACTTGACTGGTAACTGATAGACCTAGGTCTGGGCGTCCACATGTGACGTCATCATGTCAGGACAGGTTTATTCGCCTCTTGCATTTACTCAATTGTCATCTGATTGCCACTGAATCTGCCCTTAACCCTTTACCAAACAAGCCCTGGTTTCCACGTGTCTGCAGTACAAGTCTTTTGAAAACACTGTGGGAAAAGGAGAAATTGCTCGTAACGAGCAATTTCTCCTTTTCCCACAGTGTTTTCTACCCTTTTTGAGACCTTTCTGCCATTTTCATCAAATTTAAAATTGTCGTCTGCAAATTCTTTCAATTTGGACCAGTCCAAAATTTGTCGTTTGGGAAAGGGTTAATACAGTAGGTATTCATAAGCATCCTATCAACGAAAAGAGTGTAAAGAATGTCTTGCCAAAAGTTGGTTTGCGGACTTGTCACCAGTACATTGATCCGTCCCTTACTATTGCTTGTCAACAGCATTGTATGGCTTTAGTGAAGACATATGCACCCAGAATATTCCTGTCAAGGCAGTGGAGGCAAGTCATGTTTACAGGGGAGTTCAGCTTCTCCCAATTTTGTGCAGACGGTCGACATCGTCGTTTGAACCGACGTTGTAGGAAACGTTTTACTGACCGTTGTGTTGTAGAGTGGGATAGGATTTGTGGTCATGTCAGTTATGGTGTGAGGGGGAATCTCACATGGGATTAAATTATCACTTGCTACAGGGCAAGTGCTGTCGTGCATAGGACTATTTTGATTTCAGAGTACAGGAGTGCCCTTCCTTTCCATTCAATTATTCTTAAATCATTGACCAGAAACAGCCAGCCCTTTTGCTGCTCGCTCAGCATGTACCATTCTTTGCTCTCACCTGGAAATATTGAACATTCTATCCAACATCTGACCTAGAAAAATCTGCAAAATATATCCTTCGTTTCTGTATCCCTTCAGTATATATTGGGCATGAGAACCCTGGGTCCCTGGTTACATTACCCAAGTTGAAGTTGGCTGAATTCATTCACAGCATTGTTAATAGTCATTGCAACGTATGCAATTCCTCTCTCACCCCTGAAAATTATTCTGAAGATGTTTTTGTTATGTGAGAAAGCAGTCACTGGCTTGGAAAGAAATGATGTGCACAGTTATGGTAGAAGAAATTCCAGGAAAGCATGGATAGGTGCACTGGCAGCCCCAATTTAACTGCAAAAGTGTTGAAAATAGCATTATTGAAAATAACACCAATAATCATTTAATCAATTTATTGTGCAGTATGTCTCAGATGTGGTCTTGGCTGTCAAGAATGCTGACAACCCAAAGTTTCCTTCCATTGCCAAAATATCTGGCATTTTTGCCAAGCCTCCCAAACATCTTCCTTTCTTTTTGTCTTTAAAATGAAAGTAAAATATTGTTTCAAAAGCTTTTGGGGGGAGGGCTGAGTGTCAAAAAACATGATCACTTTAACCCTTTACCACACAATCCAGACTTTTAACAACCCTTAAACAGAAGCCTTTTGAAAACCAGCATTTTCTCCTTTTCCCACAATGTTTTCTATCTTGCTCAAATCAAATTTTAATTTTTCGGTCACATTTCTTTCATTGTCTGCAAATGCTTTCAATTTGAAGTAGTCTAAAATTTCGTCGTTTGGTAAAGAGTTAAATGCATTTAGTATCATACATGTATACCTGTATTGGCCTCAAATGGTACAGTATTTCCGGAAGAGGAAACAGTCATGTTTGTCGCTGATGACAGTCTTTCTGTTGCTGTCATTGTCGAAGATGATGTGGTAGATGACGACAATATCTTTGATGTTTTTGTTGATGTTGTTGTTGCTCCTGTTGTTATTGATGAAGATGATGCACATGGTGTACATTTTGAACACTTTGTATGAGAACAGTTATTCTGCAAGGTTGTTGGTCCTATTTTTTCACTCAAGGTTTTTAAATGCTGTGTGATATCTGCTGAGCAATCTCCCCGAGAAGAAAAAGTTAGTTCACCATAGTCTGTGATACAACCTATAGATAAAATAATATACAACTTCAATTTTAGAAATATTATTAATCGTGCTAGACAGATCTTAATTCAAAAAATATAAAAGGTTAAGACAGGAATATTTCCATGCAAAAGCTCTCTGTCTCTCTGTCTCTCTTCTCTCTCTCTCTCTCATTTTTTCATGCGAAATTACTTGTGTATATTCATTTAATTATTAAACAACCCTTTCTATATGTTCTCATTGTTCCTTTGTCTTTAAAATGTGTCTTGTCAGGTTTAACCTAAGGCAAAAAAGGGAATTTGTTTTGAAAACAAGGAAGAAAAAGGTGAAGTTATTTCTTGTTGCAATTACATTTAATTGCTTTCCTTTCAACAGTTTTCATATGATCCAAAAAAACTTTTTTTTCCTCCCGATTTGAATGTTGCTCTCATGTGTAACTTGTGCTTGTTTTGTTAGGTCTATGACTAGCCTGATTTGCAAAGGGTCGAATAAATGTACATAAGAATTATTTAATAATGGCCTGTTTACTTTTTGAAAAAGAGTAATAATTGAAGTAAAAGCTTTTGCCATTTTAACTCTACAGATGAACCAAAATAGCCCTTTGAGCTGACAGTCTGCCTCCCCAAATTGGGTGTGTTTTATTTCCAAAAAAGTAAAAATTAAGTTTCATACATAACAATTACAGCAAAATGTGGGCTGTAAAAGAAATTGATTAACCAGACAGCAAGATTTTCGATTAGGTTCTATTCAAAATCAAAAGCATTTTCAGACAACAAATTAAATTTGTCCCAAATGATGGAAACGGTCTGTGAAAGAGAAGAAAACATAATGATTAAAGGAAATGAAGAAAATTCTGGTTGGGAGTATTTTCTTCAATCCCCACTGTATTTTTAAACTGCTTCATTCTCAAGGACGTAAAACCATGGGATGTTTGGTAAAGGTTTTATTTGTCAGTGTGCTTGCATCATTATCACAGACACAAACCTTAAAAACAGGCAGCATTTCTGAATGATCATTTTGTAAACACAGGCCTGCTAATACTTTTTCCTGTTAGACTCTGTTCCCAGGCAGTGATTCAAGATAAACTAAACTACAGTAAAATTTTGAATATCATATACTCAGATACCCAAGATTTTCAGTGCATCTGACTTCTGGGAGAGTTCAAATATATGTAAGTTACTAACCTCGCACACTTACTCTAGCACCACTTTCTATATCACCAAAAGGTATTTTGAATGTAGAACACAGTCTTGTGACTTCCAGGTGGGTATTTTCAAAAGGTATACAACTAATCAGTTTTCGAAAGTACCTGAAAGTAAAGAATTCGTGAATGCAAATTTATACTCATTGTGGTTTCCCAAAACAATAACTATGGCTGTGGAAGAAAGATATGGGTAAAATACGAGTCTAGTGGTAAAACATTTAAGGATGAAATACCACTTAAAACAAGTTCATTTGTCCTTGATGAACCCTTGACCACACAATCCCAACTTTTAACAACCAGAGAGAGAAAGCTCTTGAAAACATTGTCAGTAAAGGAGAAAATGCTGGTAACCTTTACCCATAATGATTTCTATCATTTCAGATACAAATACAATTCTTAACAACCAGAGAAAGAAAGCTCTTGAAAACATTGTGAGTAAAGGAAGAAATGCTGGTAACCTTTACCCATAATGATTTCTATCATTTCAGATACAAATACAATTTTTAACAACCAGAGAAAGAAAGCTATTGAAAGCATTGTGGGTAAGGGGAAAATGCTTGTAACCAGACCTCCAGATAAAAGGGGAGTGATAGTATTCTAAATTCATTACTTCTCATCCAAACCCTGTGTTCTTGGTACTCATTAGAATATTCTCGATGAGAGGATTCTAATGAGTATCCATAACATAGAGTTTAGTGGAGAGTGATTTACATTTTCAATTTTGAAATCAAAATCACTCCCTTTGTCTGCAGCTCTGCTTGTAACCAGCATTTTCTCCTTTACCAACAAACAATGTTTTCTATCTTTTCAGATACAAATACAATAACTAGTTTTGTTATTGACCTCACCTGATTTATATCAACTACTTTTATTACTGGTCTCTACTGTTTAAATTTGTTATCAGTCATATGGATCTTTTTAAACTGGGTTTAAAGTGGTTGTTATAAATATTTATTTGGTATTTGTGTAACACTTTACCCAACAACAAAATTTTAGGCTTTTCCAAATTGAAAACATTTGCAGATGAAATTAACAGACGTGGCTAAAATGATAGGAATGTCCCTCTAAAGGACAGAAAACATGGTAGGAAAAGGAGAATATGCTGGTTACCAGCATTTTCTTCTTTTTCCACAATGCTATCAAAAGCATTACATTCTTCAGGATCCTTAACCCTTTACCACACAATCCCAAGTTTTAATGACTCTGAGGAAGAATCCTTTTGAAAACATTATGGGAAAAGGAGAAAATGCTGGTAACCAGCATCTTCTCCTTTTCCCACAACGTTTTCTACCCTATCCAAGCCAAATTTCACCATTTGAGCCACACTTAGATTGTTGTCTGCAAATGCTTTCAATATGGACAATTCTAAAATTTTGCCATTAGGTAAAGTTAAATTGTGGAATTGTTTGGTAAGGGGTTAAATGTCCCAGTATGAGTGTCTTGAAACAACAGAATACTGTAGTCTGTATGCTCAGAAGTACAATAGAAGGTAGAGATTGAAAAAAAAATGAAGAATAGTAAAACAGTACATGTATTTCAATATTCATTTGATAACCATTGCAACAGCCTTCATTCCACTCTTTGCCCCTCTCACCGCTGACCATTGTTTCGACGATGGTTATGTGGGAAAGCAGCCAGTGGCTTGGAAAGAATATTGTGCGGAGTACTGGTAAATGAAACTCCAGGAAAGCATGGATAGGAGCACTGGCCACTGTGATATAACTGAAATAATGTTGATAACGGCGTTAAACACCATACAATCAATCAATCCACTCTTTGCCCAGAACAATGTTTTGCGAATGTCTCTGTGAGAAGCAGCCAGTGGCTTGGACAGAATGTTATGCAAGGTACTGGTACAAGAAACTCAAGAAAAGCATGGGTATACATTATGGAATATTATCCTTCTTGGTGCTTGTATTTAATTCGAGCAGCATGAGAACATTTGAAATTTGAAAATTTGAGACATTTGGTCTCGCGCAATGTCAAAATTTTCTAACACAGCGAGGAGTAAATACAAGCACCAGGAAAGTTACTACAACATAATATTCCTTTTATTATATACCTACAACTTGCATCGACAAAATTTTGCAATTATCGACATTTCATTCTATTCGAAAATAGTAAACAAATAATGGTATAGTAGCCAGTATCGATTGAATGGTGTTTAACGCAGCTTTCAATATTATTTCATATATATCACGGCGACAGCTCACATATCCATGTATTTCCTAGGTTTCACCAGTACTAGGCTAGGGCACTGAAGTGTCTTAGTAGCTAGTAACTAAATGGTTGTGCTCTGCAACAAGATGTCTCGCAGAGCTAAAAGGAGGGAAAAATGAATAAAATGACTCTTCTCCTAAACCAGATGGAGGATTTTAAAATATGAGATGTGATCGATATATTCGAGAATTTTCTAAATAAGGTGTCGACCGGGGTATGATGATGAAGGAGTCCGGTTGTCTTGATATTCGATTTAATATTCCATGTAGCTAAAATAATAGTAAGAATAGGACCTGCAAAGATAAATATGAAAGGTCTTAATTAGCAACTAGATCTATGTACAATGTTGATAAAAGTGCTAAAAAATATACCATGGGAGACGGAAGGTTGAGCAAGATGTTAAAATTTTCTTATGCAGCAAGAAGTAAATACAAGCTCCAGGAAAGTTACTACAACATAATATTCTTTTTATTATACACCTACCACTTCCAAAGACAAAATTTTGCAGTTATTGACATTTTATTCATAAACTGGTAAGCAAAAGAAAACAAGTAATGATATGACCTAAGCTGGTAAAATGGCTTTAAACTCAAATACAAATAATTAACCCTTTCCCAAACAAGCCCTGGTTTTCACGTGTCTGCAGTACAAGTCTTTTGAAAACACTGTGGGAAAAGGAGAAATTGCTCGTAACGAGCAATTTCTCCTTTTCCCAGTGTTTTCTACCCTTTTTGAGACCTCTCTGCCATTTTCATCAAATTCAAAATTGTTGTCTGCAAACTCTTTCAATTTGGACCAGTCCAAAATTTGTCGTTTGGGAAAGGGTTAATTGATAAATCTAGTGTCGCTCATCCTAATCGGACTGTATACTAGTGTGAAAGAATGTGTCAACATCCTACTAACTGAACTTCATTTAATTTTTTACCATTCCAATGACCAAATTTTAAGCTTGTCCAAATTCAAAACTTTGTCATTCAAAATAAGGCTAAAAGAATGGACTTTGTCTATGAATGGGAAGAAAACATTGTGGAACAAGAGCTTCGCAGAGCGGCGCATATATGCCCGAAGGGCTTGTCAGTGAAACGAGTTGAAATGAAGGATGGGCCGTGAATGAAGAGTAGTTATTCTCCATGATAAAGAAAGTAAGTCTTGATTGTCTGTAATAGTTTATGGCCTGGACCAAACTTAAAATTAACAAAAGGCAATAACTCAAAAAATAAGAATGGCACAGTTATGGTTCTTGTAAACTGCACTTCTTCATAATCAGTTCTATCAGTGTATGAAGGTTTGATTTGATAGCTTCTATAGTATGGAAGTGATGGCCTGAACAAAATTTCAAAGTGAAAAGTTGACTATTTCAGAAATCAAGGGCAGATAATTTTAGAATGCAAACACCTATCCAAATTTTAACAGTCACATGCACAACTAGACATCATACAGATTCATTCTGGCAAGTTTCAAATAATTCCGATGTAAACTGTAGGAGGAGTTGCACACAGATGAAATTGCTAACGGACGGACGACCAGGGGTATAACATAATACGACCCTTCGAGCGTATAAAAAGGGAAATGCTCCACATATGAAAGAAAGGCCCTAACTGTAAATAATATCAAAGGGAAATTACTCAGAAAATAATGGCAATAAATCAGGAAAGAAGAGTGGCAGAGTTATGGTTCTTGCGCACTGCACTTCTCCACGAGGTGTGCTATCAGTGTTTGAAGTTTCAAGTTGAGAGCTTTTATAGTTTGGAAGTTATGGCACAGACAAAAATTCAAAGTAAAAATTTAAAAATAAATAAAGGGCTATAACTAAAAAAAAAAAGGGTATCAGAGTTATGGTTCTTGTGCATGACACTTCTCCATAATGTGTTCTGTCAGTATATGAAGTTTCAAGTTGATAGCTTTTCTAGTTTAGAAGATGTAGCCAGGACAAAAATTCAAAATGAAGTTATTAAAGGACAATTACTCAAAAACTTAGGGTGACACAGTTATGGCTCTTGTTTACTGCACTTCTCCACAATCTGTTCTATCAGTGTATATTGTTTCAAGTTGATAGCTTTTATAGTTTGGAAGATCTGGCCCAAACAAAAATCTAATGTGAAAAATATTAAAGGGCAATAACTAAAAAAATAAGGGTGGCACAGTTACAATTTTTGTGAATTGCTCTTCTCCACAAGGTGTTCTATCAGTCTTTGAAGGTTCAAGATCATAGCTTTTATAATTTAGAAATTATGGCCCAGACGAAAATTCAAAGTGAAAACTAACAAAGGGCAATAACTCAAAAAGAAGGATGGCAGAGTTATGGTTCTTGTGCAATGCACTTCTTCATAATGTGTTCTATAAGTCTTTGAAGTTTCAAGATGATGGATTTAAAGTTTGGAAGTTATGGCCTGGACAAAAATTCAAACTGAAAATTAACAAAGGGCAATAACTCAAAAAGTAAAGGTGGCAGAGTTATGGTTCATGTGCACTGCACTTCTCCATAATGTATTCTATCAGTGTATGAAGTTCCAAGTTAATAGCTTTTATAGTTTGGAAGTTATGGCCTGGACAAAAATTCAAACTGAAAATTAACAAAGGGCAATAACTCAAAAAACAAGAGCAGCAGAGTTATGGTTCTTGTACACTGCTTTTCTCCATAATGTGTTCTATCAGTGTATGTAGTTTCAAGTTGATACCTTTTATGGTATGGAAGTTATGGCCTGAACAAAAATTCAAATATAAAATTAACAAAAGGCAATAACTCAAAAAACAAGAGAGCAGAGTTATGGTTCTTGTACACTGCTTTTCTCCATAATGTGTTCTATCAGTGTATGTAGTTTCAAGTTGATACCTTTTATGGTATGGAAGTTATGGCCTGAACAAAAATTCAAAGTGAAAAGTTGGTTATTTCAGAAATCAAGGGCAGATAATTTTAGAACGCAAACAGCGATCCAAATTCTAAGAGTCAGGTGCACAACTGGACATCATGGAGATTCATTGTGGCAAGTTTCAAATAATTCCGATGGAAACTGTAGGAGGAGTTGTCCACACGAGAAATTGCTAACGGACAGACGGACAGACAGACAGACAGACGGACGGACGGAAGGACGGACGGACGACCGGGGGTATAACATAATACGAGCCTTCGGGCGTATAAAAAGGAGAAAATGTTGGTTACCAGTACTTTTTTTCTTTTCCCACAATGTTCTCATAAGCCATCTTCCTCAGGGACATAAGAACAATGTATTTTTTGGGAAAGAACATAAGAACAATGGATTTTTTGGGAAAGGGTTAACTTGGTTAAGTTTGGTTCATACCATAGTAAGTGACGGTAAACCTATACCAGTAGTTTGAATAAATCATGTTTTTCTTTCTTGATATTGACCATTGGCCAAAATATTGAAAAGAAAATGGGGGGTTTTAATTTATGTGATACATCTAAATTATACTTTAATTCCCAGCGGAATTATTTCTCAGTGTGATAAACTTTGACTGGACACAAACTTACCTGTTGATATTTTCCTTTTCAGCATGTAGGAAATTGATGACTTCATCTTTTACACTGTTACAATTTTCTGTCATCTCTTCCCCTGAGGAACTTGTGAAGTCCTCATTGGCATTTGCTCTACTAACCAAATAAACTGTAAAAAAAATGGCAACAAACATAACATGGAACTGGAATAAGTGATGATAAGTATGAGAGAAATGATCATGGAGATGACTATGTTTATTATCTTTACAGCTTTATTAGCCATGGACAATCAGGACGGACAAGGCCGAAATGTCAAAGAAGACCCTGTTGCTATTTTAAAATAGTGATGATTACATGGTAATATATATTTCAATAAATATTATATGCAACTTAAATGTGAAAATTGGATTTTTTTTGTGGGGGGGGGGGGGGGGGGGGAGGGGGAGGTGACTTTCCAAGTTCTGAAAACAGAATCAGAATTTTTATCAAACTTACAAGTGATGTATAATCCCAGTAGGAAAAGTTTCATCATTGAAAGATCTGTAACAGAAGAAAGATGAAAAACATGTACATATATAAGCATTTTGAAAGATTTTGACAAAAATGCATTAATAACATGGGTGCTGTATAGGTCAAAGGCTTTCGCTTGGAGAATGGACATATCAATAATCAGTTTAACCTTTCACAATCCCAACTTTCAACAACCGTGAGAAACAAAGCTATTGAAAACAATGTGGGAAAAGGAGAAAATGCTGGTAACCAGCATTTTCTCCTTTTCCCACATTGTTTTCTACCCTTCCAACAGCAAATTTCAATTGTTGAGACACAATTATTTTGTCTGCTGCAAATACTTTGAATTTGGTTAAATTTTGTCATTTGGTAAAGGGTTAAATGCCCAAGGGGCCTGAAGTTTGGAGAAACAAGAAGCCTACCTGATTTTTATAATCTAACCAAACTTCAAAAAACATAAATCACTGAAATTAAGTACCCAGACAGCATGTAAAACCAAAACCATCGGCAAAGAATAAAGATATATTTTTCAGTGGTATGAATTTCTTTAACCCTACATGGCACACGCTCCTGAGTTTTCACAACCCTGAGGAAAAATGTAACCTGGAAAATTTGGAGCTTTTTATCACATACAACTGTCCAGTTCAGGAAAGAGTGTATTTCATAGTATTTATCAGTACTGAATAAAATATTTAAATTCAAAACCAAAAAATATGTAGAAAGGCCCCTTTGATATTTTACAGTGATGACAAAATATCAGACCTATCCAAATTGAAAAAAACTGCAGACGACGAATTGAATGTGGCTCAAACAATGGAAATTATTTCAGAAATAGACAAAAAATTTTGTGGGAAAAGGAGAAAATGCTGGTTACCAGTATTTTCCCCCTTTTTCCCATAATGTTTTCAAAAGCCTTTTTCATCAGAGTCAAGAAAACATTTGATCAAGTGGTAAAAGCTTAACCCTTGTTCAGCTAAATAAGTTAAATGAAACTTTTTAAGCTGCTAGTAAAAAACCAAATATTGCCATTCCAAAGTCATTTTTTGGAGCGGGAATATCTCCTAATTGGATAGTGTAGATCAAGATCAGACTGCACAAAATGTGCAGTCTGATCTCTGATCTACACTGTCCACAACAGGTACTAGGGTTGCTCTTTGCATCCCTAGGGTTAAAGGAAACTACAGTTCTGACAAGTTAGAAATCAAATTTAAACCCAGGAGGTGACAGAGAGAGACAGAGAGATAGAGAGAGCCCAAGAGCAAAAAATTCTCTTACCAATTTTAAACTTTAAATTTCAATATCTTTCAGTGGGCATCCTCACAGATTTTATGACAGATTATAACCTTTCAAGTAAAAGAAAAAGAAATCTGTACAATATTTTCCTGATTCACAATCTTATAACAAAGATAATGATATCAACATACAATCAAAGGGGGAAGTAAAAATGCTCTAGCAAATATCTAACAATACAAGGATTCTTTATCAGCAGGCAAGTTAACACATTTTTTTGTAATTTCTTTCCTTTTCACACATTTTTTTTTTCAAAAGTTCTCTTCCTCAGGGTTGTAAAAACCAGGGCTCATATATGATAAAGGGTGACTCATTTCATCCTGACACCAGTATTTGCAGCAGAAGACTGAAAACCTTTTAACCCTTTCCCAAACAAGCCCTGGTTTTCACATGTCTGCAGAACAAGTCTTTTGAAAACACTGTTGGAAAAGGAGAAATTGCTCATAACGAGCAATTTCTCCCTTTCCCACAGTGTTTTCTACCCTTTTTGAGACCTTTCTGCCATTTTCATCAAATTTAAAATTGTCGTCTGCAAACTCTTTTAATTTGGACCAGTCCAAAATTTGTCGTTTGGGAAAGGGTTAACTCTTTACCAAACGACAAAATTTTAGACTGGTCCAAATTGAAAGCATTTGCAGACGACAAAGTAAAGGTGATCCAAATGATGAAACTTGTCATTGATAGATTAGAAAACATTGTGGGTAAAGGAGAAAATGCTGGTTACCAGCATTTTCTCCTTTTCCCACAATGTTTTCAAAAGACCTCTTTCTCAGGGTTGTGAAAAGTCAGGATTGTGTGGTAAAGGGTTAAAGTATGTGTAACCCTTCACCAAACCCTTGTTTAAATAACTCTTAATGGAGGAAGCTTTGTGAAAACATTGTAGGAAAAGGAGAAAATGCTGGTTACCAGCATTTTCTCCTTTTCCCACAATGTTTTCTATGTCTACGATTTGAGCCATATATGTCATCTGCAAAATTAATGCTTTCAGTTTGGAGAAGTCTAAAGTTTTGTTGTTGGTAAAGAGATACAGGTAATCAACATAGATTGAAATTTTACAGCAAGAAAATATTTGTATATTTTCTCCATTTTGCTGTAATGTTTGGGGGGATGCCTGTGTGGCTCAGTGGTGAAGTGTAGGACTCGTAACCTGGAGGCCTTGGGTTTGAACCTCACTGGATCGACTGGGTTTTTTGTTGGAGTGTCCTTAGGCAAGACACTTCAGAGCCTAAGCCTAGAACTGATGAAACCCAGGAAATACATGAATATCTGAGCTGTCGCCGTGATATGACTGAAATATTGATGAAAATGGCGTGAAACATTTAATCAATCAATTAACCGTAATGTTTGGAAAAGCAATCAGCAGTCAGTAGCTACAAGATGTAAAAGTCGTCTGCTGAGGTAGTAAGTTAACCCTTAAAGTGCCTCTAACAGCTGTAGTTGTCTTTGGGGTCAGTGTAGATTAAGATCAGACTGCACAGAACATGCAGTATGATCTTAGATCTACACTGTCCACTTTGCTAAATCTTTATAGACAAAAGCAACTATGAAATAGCATTGTTTTGGGTCATATCTTTCAACTGATTGTCAACTGGGTTTATTTGGCCACCTAAGGGTTAACCCTTTACCACATGACAAAATTTTAGTCTTGTCCAAATTGAAAGCAGTTGCAGGAGACAATTTCAGTGTGGCTCAAATGGTGCTATTTTTCTTTGATAGGGTACATAGAAAACATTGTGGGAAAAGGAGAAAATGCTGATTACCAGCATTTTCTCCTTTTCCCACAATGTTTTCAAAAGGCTTCTTTCCTAGGAGTGTTAAAAGGCAGCATTGTACGGCAAAGGGTTAACACTTAGCTTTTGTTTGAAATTGCTAGAAACACTTTCTGTGAATAGAAAAATCGCTCAAACTTCACATCTCCATTTTGTCACAATGTTTAAAGGATTATCTTCCTGGTTTCTTTTTACCTGTTTCTATACAGGCTGCAGGTAACCTGCATGTTCTCCTTCCCTCAGAATGTTTTTTACCCTTTCATAGACCATAACCATCATTTGAGCCACATTAGATTTAGCATCTCAAATGCTCTCAATATTGATGGGTATAATTTTTGTTGTTAAATAAAGGGTCAGAAGTCATATTTGTATTGTAATCTTCTCATAAATTCAAATTTTGGATTGGAAAAAAAAAGTACCTAAAGTATAGGAAAAACCCATGCTGACACCATTTTCAGACTTGCCAAACCTGGTCCAAAAGTCACAAAGGACATTAATTTAACTCTTTCATGGACAATCTAAGTTTTTAAGACACTGAGGAAAAAAACAGTTTCGAAAACATTGTGGAAAAAAAATTTAAAAATTTTGAAAAATGCCAGTACCTAGTATTTTCTTCTTTTATCAAAAAAGTTTTTAATCGTTTCACAAACAAATTCCACAGTTTAAGCTGCATTTGATTTGTCGTCTGCAAAATTGATGCTTTAACCCTTTACTACACAATCTTGAGTTTTAATGACCCTGAAAAAGAAGGTTTTTGAAAACATAGTGGGAAAACAAGAAAATTCTGGTAACCAGCATTTTCTCCCTTTCCCACAATGTTTTATATCCTCTCAATTTGGGTAAGTCTACATATTTGCAATTTTGTAAAGGATTAAAAAAAAACAAGAGTCTCTAATTTTTCGTCTGGTAAAGAGTTATGAGAAAGGAAGTACCTTTACAATGATAAAGAAAACACAGTTGAGGAAAAGGAGCTATTGTTTTTGACAAGCAACTCTTCAACTGGTTTTTTCCCCATGGTGCATTTAACAGTGACTGCTGACTACTGTTTTTTCGATAATGTTCTTATGAGTGCAGATATAATGTATATTTTTTTTTCTAGTGAAAGATTGAAATTGATTTCAAAGAGTGAACATCATCAGTAATATTTTCATGAGTGATGCAGCCACCAGTGAAAATATTGCCACATTTTGTCGAAAGGGCGTTTCGTCGAAATCCACACATGTTTTAAAATACTGACTGCTAAATTCATAGATTTATTTCAGGAAAAGCTCTGTCTGAGAGGAAGATTTGAGCCACAATTCGTCTGGGTTAGGGTAAAAGAGTCGGGGCAAGGGATAGTTTTCGACAAACATGGTTTTCAATGAAAATGGTTTTCGGATCCGAAAATATTACCATATGATGTTCACGAAATGAAATAAATTTCAATCTTTCAATTAAAAAAAAAAAATTTCTATTTATTTCATACTTCTAATGCCTCTTTGTTGGGACTTGCGAAGTACAGGGGAGCTCTCTATATTTCCATACCTGTGAGTTTATCAACTGGTAAATTCACTGGTTGAAACGATGCAATTATAAAACCATAACTCACCATTATTTCCCCATAAACTATCAAAAAGCATGAAATGATGATACATGTATATTTATCATCGATGGTTTGACATCAACTCTTTTTGCTCCAAATATATACACTCCACCATTTTCAACAGCCAAAAGTACAATTCAATAAGACTTTAAAGAAATATTTCTATCTCACAGGCTTGACACAAGGACAATATAAATCCATGATCAGACTACATATTTTGTGCAGTCTCATCATATCTGTACCATCCTTAAAAGCCCCTATTTTCTCTAATGGTTTTTATAGGCTTAACTCTTTACCACACAGTCCCTTGTTTAAACGACCCTGAAGAAGAAGGCTTTTGAAAAGTAACATTCTGGGAAAAGAAGAAAATGTTGGTTACCAGCATTTTCTTCTTTTCCCACAATGTTTTCAAGGGTCTCAAAGACAAATACTGTCATTTGTGACCCATTTCATTTGTTTTTTAAACACTCTCAATTTTGTTGTGTGGTAAAGAGTTAACTCAAACAACAAAATTTTAGACTCAACCAAATTGAAAGCATTTGCAGACGACAAAATAAATGTGACTGAAAAATTGAAATTTGTTTTAGGAAGGGTAGAAAACATTGTGGGAAAAGGAGAAAATGCTGGTTACCAGCATTTTCTCCTTTTCCCACAATGTTTTCAAAAGGCTTCTTCCTCAGGGTCATTAAAAGTCTGGATTGTGTGGTAAAGAGTTAAGGGGTTCTAAGCCATGTGAATGCTCTATATTGTGGTGAAAGTTCGGGTTTGGGTGGGGGAGATTTTTCGTAAGTTTAGCTTCTGTGAAAAAAAAACCTCTCATGTGTTTTTAAAAAAAAAAAGAACATTTACCAGCTTTCTTCAAGATATGGATGATGATGATGATGAGGATGATGGTCAATGTTCACTATCCTTTCAAAGAATATACCATCATTTCAGCCACTTCAGATTTGTCTTCTGCAAAATGCTTTTAAATCGGATGAGTCTAAATTTTCTTGTTAACAATGATAAGTCCCATTCATTGTTTTGATTGAGGGGGGTCTTTAACAATGATTGAATTTCATTGTCTCAATTTACTGGTCCTGCATGGCTCATGCGTAAAAAATGTGGGACTGGTATCCCAGCGCTCTCTGGTTCAATCCTCACTCCTCATATAGGGGCTTTCCTGAGTCCTTGGGCTAGATACCTCAGAGCCCCAGCCCAGCCCCTCAGAAACCAAGAATGTGAATGTACAAGTGAGCTGAAACCTTGATATGGCTAAAATAATGTTGAACACCGTGCAAAAGACATGTATACAATCAACCAATGATTTACTTAGAGGAATTCTTGATCAACTGTTTGAATGATAAAACTCAAAACCTGTTGCACCCAAGATTAACACTTTACTAAACCACAGACATTTAGTCTAGACTGAAAGCATTTGCAGGTGACAAATAAAAAGTGGTTCAAATGATAATATTTGTCCCTGATAGGGCAGAAAACATTGTGGGAAAGGGAGAAAATGCTGGTTACCAGCTTTTTCTCCTTTTTCGCAATGTTTTCAAAAGTCATATCCATTATCGTTATTAAAACTCCGGATTGTGTGGTAAAGGGTTAAATAATTATGAAAGATACCGTTAATTCCTAGAAACAGCTAAAAAAAGGGTAGCAATGCACTATCTGATGTGAACTTTAGATGGAAAAAGAGATTCTTGGTGTATTGCAAATGTTTGGCAAGAACTACCAATCAGACTATTATAAGTAGGAAGGTTTTCTTTCCGGTTTCCTGGTTATAAGTTATGGGCAACTTCCTTTCATCTTGATGCAAGTCATTAACCGGAATACACACAATCACGAGCTTTAACCCTTAAGCTGCTAAGTTTGCCTCAAGGACCTTTTGCAGACTGTTCGATATGGAATTATTTCTGCCCCCCAAATAATTTTGAAATAGCAATTTTTTTTAATCGAACTGAAGGTTTTGTTTAACTTATTCAGCAGGATAAGGATTAACAAATCTGAGAAAAAAGGCTTTTGAAAACATTTTGGCAAAAGGAGAAAATGCTGGTAACCAGCATTTTCTCCTTTCCCCAAAATGCTTTCTTCCCTTTCAGTAACAAATCTTACCATTTAAATCATGTTTAGTTTATCATGGTTACCAGCATTTTCTCCTTTTCCCACAATGTTTTCAAAAGGCTTCTTTCTCAGGGTCGTTAAAACTCGGGATTGTGTGGTAAAGGGTTAATTAACAGGTTAAATGAAACTTTCAAGCCGATAGTGTAAACCCAAAGTTTGATATTTCAAAGGTATTGTTTGGGGAAAAAGTATCTCTGTAATGGACTGTATAGATACAAGATCAGATTGCGCATTCTGTGTACACTGATTTTAATCTACACTGTCCACAAAAGGCCAGTAAATTGCGCTTAGCAACCTAAGGATTAATGACCCTTCAAATAAGAAAGCTTTTGAAACCATTGCAGGAAAAGTCTTCATGAAAACTTGCAGCACTTTGATGATTCTGTAAAAAGTTTTGTCCTTTCGTCCCAGTTTTCGCCTCTTTGTTTCTAACAGAGACTGTTTAGAGCCTAAGCCCATTGGTACAATTATGATATACACCACCTACCCCTCTTTTATACATGTATATGAAAAAGGCAAAGGAAATGTTTCATTGGATCCACAACATTTGTACAGAATAAGTGGGGAGAAAACAAGGTTTTGTTTAATATTCATGTACCGAAAAATTCAATGCCGAAAGAGTGAAAATTTGACCTGAAAATCTCTTCGGTATTTTTATGAAGTTCTCCTCTGTAGAGAGTATCACATTTTTCCGGCTTGTGTGATGATGAGCAACGGGGGGGGCCCAGTATTACAACAGTTTATTCTGCGGGTTTGAAACAAAGAAATGTGCTGCCGACATTTATTGTGCAGCCATGTGTTCTCTGCAAGAATCAGCCGTATAAATAGCATCTACGTGTACGTGAACTGTTGTTGGCCATATTACTGTAAGAAATAAAGGAAATACTAAAAGAAATAAAAGGTGTCTGACTGTTTCTACACGAAAGTTTGGTCTCATAATGTTTAAACACAATACATAGATGATGATGATGATAATGATGATGATGGTGGTGGTGGTGGTGATGATGATGATGATGATGATCATCATCATCATCATCATCATCATTTATCATGTTCATCTACTGTTACCATAGCCTGAAGGTCCTGTTCACGGCATTTCTCTTTTTAGTTTATTCTTTTTAATGAGATTTATATGATTTAAGCCAAGGATAGCAAAGTCAACATTGTAGATCAAGATTGGAATGCACATGTATGTGGAGAGGCTGATTGTTTGCTATGCTCTCTGTACAACATACATGTACATCAATATATATGCACAGATAAAAATATGGGATAAACAACTTTTCCATATCTTTTGTTTGAACCTTTCTTTTGTATTTCCAACGGATGAAGGAAATTATTACAAACACAATGGAGAATGAAACTTGAATTCAACAAAGTAAAATGACAAATAGAACCTTGGCTTTGTTTTTAAGGCTGCATTAGCAGTTTTTCATCAAAAGGACCTATAGGTCTGTATGTGCATTCAGCATGTTTCATTACTTCACTCTTTCCAGGCCACTGAGTCACAAAGTAAAGTTTATACTTGTATAACAGTTATATTTGATTAGAAATAATTGGGTACGCTGCTAGTTGCATACGGTTCACAGCTTTTTGTGCATTGTATGGTATAAATTCTCCATAAAACCAAAATATGGCAATTTCAAAGCTCTTTTCTTTACTAAGAAAATCCCTCTGCAAGTTCTTGCAGTCTGATCTTGATCTACAGTGTCAGCAAGCAAAAAGCACACTGAATACAGTTTAATATCCTTAGAAGTTTTAAACTTTCATCTCCAATAGATGTTTTTTTTTTTCAACCTATATCCTGAAATTCATAACATTTTGTGTCTCATGTGAGGAGAACAGACAAAGATAATTTTAAGCCTTTACCACACAATCCCGACTTTTAACAACCTTGAGAAAGAGGCCTTTTGAAAACATTGTGGTAACCAGCATTTTCTCCTTTTCCCACAATGTTTTCTAACTTATCAATGACAAATTTCATCATTTGGGCCACCTTAATTTGTCCTCTGCAAATGCTTTCAATTTGGACCTGTCTAAAATTTTGTCGTTATAACAATAAATGGAGAGACAATTGAACAAGTTGATAACTTTATTTATCTAGGAGTTAATTTTCATTACAATGGAAAGATGAATTCAGCTGTTACAACGTTATATGACCAAGCTCTTAAAGCATATTACAATCTGTTGACCTTATTCGATAAAATTAATCTTGATATCAAGTGTAAACTGTCTCTTTTCGATTCGATGATTGTTCCTATTATTCTATATGGTTCTGAAGTTTGGGGAATTTATAATTTTAAAGCTGTCGAAAAGCTACACTTACGATTTTGTAGAAAAATACTTGGGGTGAGTCAGCAGACCCCAAACTATGCAATCTACGGAGAGCTTGGGCGTTTTCCTTTATACATTCTAGCGAAAGAAAGATCGATTGGTTTTTATCTTAAGTTATTAAAAAACCCAGATTCATTACTTTTTAAATCATTCCATGATCAAATACTTAGTAATGTTAAACACGGATGGGCTTATAAAATGAAAAAAACTATTGATTTTTTAGGCTTTAATTATCTGAACCATCCATATGTTATTAATAATAATACGAACATCAAACCTTCGCTCAAATTATTACGAAGTCGCTTAAGAGACCACTTCATTCAAGACTGGTATGGTTACATTAATATTACTCCAAAATTAGAATATTTCAGCAGATTTAAAACAGAATTTAAATTTGAAAATTATCTTCAAGACATCCAAAACGAGAATCTCAGAAAAAATTTCACAAGGCTAAGACTTAGTTCACACTCTTTAGAAATCGAATCAGGTAGACGTAATAGGGTCGATAGAAATAACCGTATCTGTAAACTTTGTTCTCTGATAACTGTAGAATCTGAATTTCATTTCCTACTTTGTTGTCCAAAATATAATGAATTACGCAAAAAATACATTGGTAGAGTCCCGTGGCCCTCTCTTTATATGTTCTATAACTTAATGTCTTCTAGTAATAAAAATTCTCAAATAAGAATAGCCCGATATATATCTAGTGCACTTTTATTAAGGGAGGAATCCTTGAAACAGCAAATACTATACCCATAATTTCTGTCTCATTTGCCTAAATTTCAGTCCCATTAGCTTGAAATGCCTTATGTCACTTGTGTTATCTTTTTTTTTTTTCATACACTTGTATAGTTTATTTTGTGTTTGTTTTCCCATTCAGAAATATCTTTGCTTATCCTGTTTAACATGTGTCTGTATGTTGTATTTTTCTTATCAGTCTTTGCCATACCTTTTTTTTTTTTGTAAATGGTCAAAGGCAACATGTATTGCCGATAACCAATAAAAAATGTAAAATGTAAAATGGTAGAGTTAACGTGCAACGGCCTGGTCACCCATCCAAATAATAACCCTAACACATGCTGCTCAACTTGCACTAGAGAAATACACTGTTACAACTACATACACCAAACCACATTCCTGTAAAAGCTAGCTCAACACCAAGGCTGGTTTTAAGTGCTTAACTCTTTACCAAAGGACAAATGTTTAGACTAGACCAAATTGAAAGCATCTGCAGATGACAAAATAAATGTTACTGAAAAATTGAAGTTTGTTGTGGGAAGGGTAGAAAACATTGTGGGAAAAGTAGAAAATGCTGGTTACCAGCATTTTCTCCTTTTCCTACAATGTTTTCAAAAGGCTTCTTTCTCAGGGTTGTTAAAAGTCGAGATTGTGTAGTAAAGGGTTAAATTTGGGTAAGGCAATTCCAATCTGGCAGTTGTCACCTCTGCCACCAAATTTAACCCTTTACCGCACAATACCACCTTTTAACGACCTTGGGAAAGAAGTCTTTTAAAAACATTGTGGGAAAAGGAGAAAATGCTGGTAACCAGTATTTTCTCCTTTTCCAACAATGGAAGTTTGTATCTGGGGCATAAGTTCTACAAGAAAGCTGGTCATAGACACTCAAGTCACCAAGTTTAGCCCTTTACAATCCCAAGTTCTACAACTCTGAAAGAGAACGGTTTTGAAAACATTGTGAGAAAAGGAGAAAATGCTGGTAACCAGCATTTTCCCCTTTTCCCACAATGTTTTCTACCCACAGAAAGAAATCATCATTTAACCAAAATTTAATTTGATGCCTGCAAATGCTTTCAATTTGGTCCAGTCCAAAATTCTGTCATTTGGTCAAGAGTTGAAAGTAGATAATATTTCGATGTTACAGGAACTTATTTAGAAGAGTGAAGTGGGGAGGGTTGAGGATTCAATCCCAAACTATCAACTGATGATACCCGAGACTCAAATATTCCATATAAGACATTTCACCCTTTACCAAATGAGCCCATGTAAACACTTTAATATTACATGCTCCAGTTGGAACCCTGTACCAAATGTTTCTGTATAAAACCTTTCCCATATCATTCCACATAAACCACATTCTACAAAATATTCCCATTTAACCCCATACCAAATGTTCCCATGTAAACCTATTACCATGTGATCTTGTGTTCACACTTTACCACAAATGATCCCATCTTAACCCTTTACCAAATGATCCCCGCTGTAAACACCCTACCATATGATCCCACATCTACCTTTTACTGAATGATCCCTATGTAAACCCTTTACTATGTGATCCCATGTCAACCTTTTACTAAAGGATCTCCATGTAACCCTATACTACATGATCTAATGCAGACCTTTTATCAAATTATTCCTTGTTAGCCCCTTACCAAATGATAGCTTGTCAACCCTCTACAAAATGTACCTGTGTTAACCCTTTACCAAATGCTTCTCTGTTAATCCTTATTAAATGTTCCCTTGTAAACTGTTTCCCCTATGATCCCATATAAGCCTATTACCAAATGTTCCTATGTTCAGCCTTTACCAAGTGATCCCTTGTTAGCCCATCAGCACATGATCACTACCTTGTCAATCCCCTACCAACTGTTCCTGTGTTTACCCTTTACCAAATGATTCAGTGTTAACCCTTTAGCAAGTAAGTGGTAAAGGGTTAACATGGCAACATTTGATAAAGTGGTAATTCCCTATCAAATGATCAAATATTAGTAAAGCTTCTACAAGATGATCCCATGTAAACCCTTTATAAATTGTTCCCAACTGTTCACCATTTACTGATGTTCTCATGTAAACCAATGACCAATTGATCCTTTTTTAAATCTTTACCAAATGATTCCATGTAAACATTCTACCAAATGATCCCATAAAAATGTTTAGCCAAATGTTCTCATGGATACTCTTAACTAAATGTTCCTGTGTAAACTATTTAACAGCTGATCCCAAAGTTACCCTTTACCAAATGATTCCCATGTTTAACTTTTACTAAATGATCCTGTATTAATCTTTTACAAATAGATCACATGTTAACCCTTTACCAAAGTTTCCCATGTTGACCCTTTAATAAATGTTCCCATGTTTACCCCTTATTAAATGATCCCATGTTTACTCTTTACCAAATGATCCTATTCTAACCCTTCACCAGATGATCCTATGTTAACTCTTTACCAAAGGTTCCCATGTTAACGCTTTACAAAATGATCTCATGTTAACCCTTTACCACATCATCCCAAATTAAGCCTTTACCAAAGGTTTCCATGTTTACCTTTTACCAAAGGTTCCTGTGTTTACCCTTCATCAATTGTTCCCATGTGAAACCTTCACCAGATGATCGTATACCAACCTTTTTAACAAATTATCCCATGTTAACCTTTTATCAAATGATCCCATGTTAATCTTTTATCAAATGACCCCAGTTAACCTTTTATCAAATGACCCCATGTTAATGTTTTATCAAATGACTCCATGTCAACTTTTTATCAAATGATCCCATGTACAACCTTTATCAAATGATCCAAATTAACCCTATATTAAATGTTGCTGCATTGACCCTTTATCAAGTGCTCCCATGTTAACCTTTTATCAAATGTTCCAGTGTTAACCCTTTATCAAATGTTGCCATGTTATTCCTTTATCAAATGTTACCATGTTCACTCTTTATCAAATGTTGCCATGTTAACCCTTTACCAAATGTTGCAATGTTAACCCTTTACCATATGTTACCATGTTAACCCTTTACCAAATGTTCCAATGTTGACCCTGTACCAAATGTTCCTAAGTTAACCCTTCACCAAATGTTACCATGTTAACCCTTTATCGAACGTTGCCATGTTAACCCTTTACCAAATGTTGCAATGTTAACCCTGTACCAGATGTTCCCATGTTAACCCTTTACCAAATGTTCCCATGTTAACCCTTTATCAAATGTTGCCATGTTAACCCTTTACCAAATGTTGCAATGTTAACCCTGTACCAAATGTTCCCATCTTAACCCTTTACCAATTGTTCCCAAGTTAACCCTTTACCAAATGTTCCCATGTTAACCTTTTATCAAATGTTGCTATGTTAACCCTTTACCAAATGTTCCAATGTTAACCCTTAACCAAATGTTGCAATGTTAACCCTTTACTAAATGTTACTATGTTAACCCTTTATCAAACGTTGCCATGTTAACCCTTTACCAAATGTTGCAATGTTAACCCTTTACCAAATATTGCAATGTTAACCCTGTACCAAATGTTCCCATGTTAACCCTTTACCAAGTGTTCCCATTCTAACCCTTTATCAAATGTTGCCATGTTAACCCTTTACCAAATGTTGAAATGTTAACCCTGTACCAAATGTTCCCATGTTAACCCTTTACCAAATGTTCCCATGTTAACCCTTTACCAAATGTTCCCATGTTACCCTTTTTATACCAAATATTTTCATGTTAAGCCTTTACTTAGATCATTTGGGAAAGGGAACGGACAATAGTCTCCCTGGGACAATAGTCCACTGGGATAATAGCCCACTAGGACAATAGCCCACTGGACAATTGCCCACTGTAATATTCCACTGCTAGATTTGGCAAGGAGGACAATAACCCACTGCTTATAAAAGATGTCCAAAAATAATTTTGATCTCAATGTTTTCAAAATGTCTTCTGAATGTTTAACTCTTTACAACACATTACCGACTATAATGACCTTGCGAAAGAAAGCCTTTGCAAAACATTGTGGAAAAAGAAGAAATGCTGGCTTTCTGAAAACATTGTAAGAAAAGGAGAGAATGCTGGATACTGGCATTTTCTCCTTTTCACACAATGATTTCAAAGTGTCTTCTGAATGTTTAATTCTTTACAAAACATTGCCTACTTAAAATAACCTTGTGAAAGAAGACTTACGAAAACATTGTGGAAAAGGAAGAAAATGCTGGCTTTTTAAAAATATTATAACAAAAGGTGCAAATACCAGGGTAAAAATAGTCTACACTGTTGACAGATGAATGCATTTATACTCATTACATATCCAGTTTCTTAATTAAATGCATAATTATTCATAAAAGTGGGCTATTGTCCCATTGGACTATTGTCCTGGTGGGCTATTGTCCTAGTGGGCTATTGTCCAGTGGGCTATTGTCCTAGTGAGCTTTTGTCCTACACCTGTTTATCCATCATCAGATGATCCCTTGTTAACCCTTCACCAAATAATTTCATTTAGGAGGTGAGGGAGAGACACATACACATCCATTCAGATAGAGAGACAGAGGGGGGGTTAGATGGACATAATAAGAGATCAAGAGAGAGAGAGAATAAGTAAGAAAGAGAAAGACTGTGAGAGAGACAGGCAGAGGCAGACAGAGACAATAGTGGGTTCAAGGAAGAGAGAAAGGAGAGACACATTGTGAGAGATAGAAAGACAGAGAGAAGGAATAAGAGAAACAAAGAGGGAGACACGGAGGAGAGAGAGAGAGAGAGGTGGAATTGATAGGCACACAATCAGAAAGACAAATAAAAAAAAGCTTTTCATAAAAGTGGTCAGAAAAGATGGAAAAAAGATAGTTCAGAGATGTTTTGATTAAAAAAAAAAACACACTACATACCTTTCTAGTCGTGCCGTGTAGAACAGATCTTTTTAAAGCTATAACAGCAACACAGCTATTTGAAAAATGTTCCTCATTTATATTAAACTTCCTTATTACCCCCATCCTGCTGAATAAAAAAACGAAATTTTTATCTGATAGTAAAACCCAAATTTTGCTATTCAAAATGTATATTTAGGGGGTAATGATATCTCCTGGTCAGACAGTGTAGATCCAAGATCAGACTGCACATTCTGTGCAGTCAGATCTTGATCTGCATTGTCTGCAAGAGGTCGTTGAGTCACGCTTAGCAGCCTAAGGGTAAAATGTCAACCTTTGTAAGACATGGTACAATGTATGAAAAAAGTTCCTTGAAATGCCAATAAATGCTTTACCAGAAAGCAAAATTTCTAGACCATACTTTATCCAATTTAAAATTGTTATCAGACCACAAAATAAATGTAGTTCAGTCAAAAGGATTGGTCTTTGAAAGGGCTGAAAACACTTTGGTAAAAGGAGAAAATGCTGGTTACTAGCATTTTCCCTTTTCTCACAATGTTTTTAAAAGCCTTCTCCCTCAGGGTCATCAAAACTCAGGATTTTGATAACTCGGGTTGCACAAATTGCATAATTGTCCTATTTGTATGAGAGTAATAATCATGTGCTGTTGATGTCAACGTTTAGTCTATAAATATAGGCGAAAAGAAACAATAAACAATAGAAAAAAAAAAACACAATATTTTCTTGTATGTGAACTATACACTGTATTGTGCCATTGACATTCAGTTACATAATCAAAATAACAAAGAGATATGGACTTATAACTATTGATTGATTGACTGATTTGGTTGGTTGGTCGGTCTGTCGGTTGGTTGGTTGGTTGGTTGGTTGGTTGGTTGGTTGGTTTGGTTGATTGATTGACTGATTGATTGATTGATTGATACCTAAGCTTTAACACTGAGCCACGCAGGACGCCTACCTGTAACGAAAGATTCGCATTACTTAACCCTTTACCTACCATGGATAAAATTTTAGAACTGTCGAAATCAGACGCAATTGCAGATGACAAAACAAAAGTGGCTTAGCCGATGGACTTTGTCTGTGAAGGCTGTACAGAGAACGCTGTCGGGAAAAAGAGAAAATACTAATTACCAGCATTTTCTTCTTTCCCAAATTACCACCATTTTCTTCTTTCCCAAATAAGTTTTCAAAAGCCTTTTTCTCTAAGGTCCTTAAAACAAGGGGATTGTTTGATAAAGAGATAACCCTTTACCACACAGTCCCTAGTTTTAGCAACCCTTGAGGATTAGATTTTTGAAAACATCGACGGAAAAGGAGAAAATGCTTATAACCAGCATTTTCTCTTTTTTTCACATTGTTTTCTACCACATTAGAAAGAGCAATCATCAATTTAGTAACACTTAATTTGTCGTCTGCAAAATCCTGTCATTTCGGTGCAGTCCAAAATGTTTTCGCTTGTTGACAAGTTAACCCTTAGGCTGCTAAGCGCGACTCTCTGGCCTTTTGCAGACAGTGTAGATCAAGATCAGACTGCATAGTACATGCAGTCTGATCTTGGATCTACTCTGTCTGAAAAGGAAATATCATTCTCCAAAAATAGGTTTGAAATAACATTATTCGCGTTGTTCCTATCGGCTTGAAAGTTGTATTTAACTTATTTAGATAAGGGTTAAAGAAGGTAATAATATTATACTTCCTCTTTAGTAATGCGTTGTATGATAAATGAGAAAGCATTTTTGAAATACAAGTGATCAAAAAGACATAACTGAATAATTTGTGCATATGGAAATAAATTGCCGTATGCAGCCGTCCTTATAGCTCAGGGTTAGGTCTTTACCAAACAGCAACATTTTAGGCTCTTCCAAATTGATGGCATTTTCAGACAACAAATTATAAGCTGCTAGAATTATGGGATTTGACTTTGAAGTGGTAAAAAGAAAGTGTGAGAAAAAGATGAAAAGCTGGTTACCAGTATTTTCTCATTTTCCCACAATGTTTTCAAAAGCCTTTTTCCAGAGGGTCCTTGAAACACAGGATTGTCGGGAAAGGGTTAAGCGTTGGATTGTATTCAGGCCCCATACCAAGTTCGATCTCCGAAGGCCCCACTTGAATGCTTTTGGGCAAGACAAGGTAGATCCCCTGTCTAAGATAAGACCCAAATAAAATGAGCTACAACGACAGTTTCAATGAAACCCTATTGAAAATGGCGTTATACGCAGATGAAACGAACGTATCACGTACTAGTAAGATGGCTTCGGTTCATTGACATCAAAGAAGTATAACGAGCGAATAACTGCCCGTCTCTCTCTCTCTGACATTTAGGTCATGTGTTAGTAACATTTTGTTTCTCTTTCTCCTCATATTGAAACTGGATAGGATGAAACAAAAGTCCAAAAGTTTCTTTTATGCCCAATTCAACTGTAAATTTATATAGTTTTAACGGAAATTAAATGCATTTTGGGGAAAAAAAGTACCAGTTAAGTTGGAAGCCGAGTGAAGGAAAGAAGTTGGTTTTTTTTTTCAAATGAATCCAAGGCAAGAGGGGGACGCCTAATTTGATCTCCAAAAAGTGTGAACAGTGTAGGCTAGATTTTAGTGAACGGTGAACGAAGGGAAATGATAAGTAGCAGAATAATTTGTTACAGCTGGACAACACTGAAGGCAAAGCTTAAATTCTGTGGTGCTACAGGCACAAAATACAGTAAAAAAAAAATTCTCATAAAAATGGAAACTTGAGTGGCGTTTGTCGATCTGTGAGTCTGGGAGGGGTGAGGGGAGGGCTGAGGGAGATAAGTCGTACAACATTATCCTTGAACCGGAGAACGAGTTATGTCCCTTCTAGCAAACGGCAGAAAGTTCTTGAATGTTCTCCCACTAGATGGAGCCTACGTCATGTTACTATATTTAGAAGTTTGTTCTAGAATAAATATCGTGGAAGGATGGCAGGACGTCAAATGTTTAATACTTACGATCCAAGACATAACACAGGAATATTACCTCCAGGCTGGGAAATGATTTTCGATCACCGAACCGGGTGGCCGTATTTTGTCGACCACAACAACCAAACGACTACTTGGGAAGATCCTAGAATGAACCAAGCGTTTAAGGTAAGTGGGTGGGGTATGCACTCTAGATTCTGTTTTTATGGTCTAAAATTCCTATTATTTGGCATAGAAAATTCGGGTATATTTGATTTATTGCATTTAGATGACGACAAAATACATGAAAAAATCAACCTCTAGCAGGTGAGGTCAGAATGCACACATGAAATATCGGGCCACGTTTTGTGATGTCTGATCTTCATTCAACTGCTCTCTCACTTTAACCCTTTACCACACAATCCTGACTTTTAACGACCCTGAGAAAGAAGCCTTTTTGAAAACATTGTGGGAAAAGGAGAAAATGCTGGTAAACAGCATTTTCTCCTTTATTCACAATGTTTTCAACCCTTCTGAAAATAAATTTCAATTTTTGAGTAACATTTAGAGTTAAGCAGGTAATTTTTTATCCCATCAATTATGTTCACAGGTTGAGATTTTTATAGAAAAAGTCTATTTGGGGAGCATCATGAAGAATCTGTTGGTTAAAAGTTAGGTCTTTAATACAAGGTTCAGTGCTCAAAAGGGAAAATATGATTTACGGATGTTTCAGTAACAGACGAGTTCGGTAATTTGGACATAACAGAGTAAATCGATTGGATGTTCTTTGTGAAAATAATTTCTTTTGGAAACAAACTTGCCGACTTCCAAACCATTTACCAACCATTTACCCGCAGAGCACCTTTCACTCTTATTGCCCTTGCAGTCGATTCAGACCAAGATCAAACTGCACAAGACACAGAGTCTGATTGTTGATTTATACTGTCAGCTTTTCTAGGACATTATGAACAAGGACAACCTTGAAATAGCTAATATTAGATTTTCTGTTTCTAAAATATAAATAGCCTTTGGTTTATTTGATGCTCTGAGGGTAAAACTTGTGGCAAATGAAGAGGGAGTGAGAGATAGAGGCTTTGACAATGCGTTGGTGCATACATATTGTGATTTTGACCATGTACATTTGTGCTGGAAAAAAATAGATATCTGTCATGTTTTGTTCCTCTCCTTTTTCCACAATGTTTTCAAATCTGGTCTGGTGCACACAAATTGTCGTCTACTGGTTTTAAAGTGCGTTCATCAATACAACACAACATAAAAAATCATATACACACTGTGTGAGAGCGAAGGGAGTACTGTATATTGTATAAAGATGCATTTACAGCCTGTTTTCACACCTCCCATTTCCAACAAGATAGAGAAGTTTACCATAGATCATAAAGATTAACCTCGGTTTATGAAAAACCTGAAACACTTTAATGGAAAAGAAGAAACTCGCGGATCAGACTGTACAAATAAGGGGATAGGGCATGTTCAGAACACACACTGCTCCTGCAGTTTGAAAAAAAATATATGTCAAAAAAGTATTTGTTACTATCTATCTCTCAGACTCACTCTCTTTATTTGCCACAATATTTTTACCTGTATTACCCGTGCTTCTGAGCTCAGTTTAATTATCCATTAATTTTAAATCTAAGAGCATTGGGTAAACCCAAAGGCCATTTTTATTCTAGAAATAAAACCTTAATTTCAGCAATGCTAAGGTTTTTCTTGTTCAGAGTGTCTTGAAAAAGTGACAAGGGAAGATCAAAAATCAGATTCCGTGTTTGGCGTAGTCTGATCTTAATCTCACTGGCCGCAATGGCAACGAAAGTAATGACAGACGCTTTAAGGGTGAATGGCTGGTTTTCAGTAAGAAAATATTTTCACTTTGAAATGTTAATAAAACATTGATTTAAAAGGAGATACTACGGGTTTCAAGTTGTGGAATGGGTATATTATTCATTACCTCAACTATGGTTGAAATGATCAAAAATAAGACAAAGTGATTTTAGGGGGTCCGACAAATCACCAAAATACCGAAATGCCACCGAAACACCGAAATATCCCAGATTTTTTTTTTATTTTTGATTTCAAACAACTGCAGTTGTGGTGTTTGACACAAATTATAATCATACTGATGAAGGAGGGTTAGTTTAAAACCTAATGACAAAATAACAACATGCCACTGAAGCCCGACGTGAAGAATGTACACCGGAATATCCAACCGGTACTGTAAATGTTCACCGAAATACCCGCCCGGCATAATAAGATTTGTCGATTCAGGGATTCTACATCCGCAATCTAACTACAGTAGCTGTGCTTGTGCACAAGGTTGATGTGTCTGATTTTTATCCATAACTATGCTGGCAAAAATAGTTTTCACTTTTATGTTGGATATAGATGAAATTAAAAATCATCAAATCGGAAAACCGGCAGCCATTTTAAATCTGTGGTTAACACGTTACCTGGCGTAAATTGATAAGACAATTAGACAATTATAATTCCACCGATAAGATTATTAATAATAACCATGCCATTTTAAAAATCACAATGACAAACTTACACAAAATAAGTTTGATCATATCAGCCGAACGCCTTCTATTACGATTGCATCAATTTAACAGAACAGAACCAAGCTATTTGTGCGTTTCGATGGATCAGAGACCTACATTGTGATTTGGGTCTACTTCGTCCGCAAATGATTTTGTAATAAATTCATATCATATGATATTGATAATTCTTCGGGTCTAGATTGGCGTAATCAAGATAGGGTATTTCGGTGTGTAACAGACCAGACGTGCGAGTGGAACGGTGATTGTTCTCCACGTAAATTAATGATGAATATATTAACAACATCATTCTTCTCATTAATGATTGATACTTTCATTGAGCGCATTTTCAGTTAAAGAAAGAAGAAAGAAAGAAAAATACTGCACACTAATATCACTTATCTGAACTTGATATTGAAAAAAATAGGGGTATTTCGGTGTTTCGGTGGCATTTTGGTATTTCGGTGATTCGTCAGACCGTTTTAGGTATTATATTACGTACAGCATGACAGCAGCAACATAAAAATATTAAGTCTGAAAGTGTGTGGGAAAAAAAAAAAAGAAACACTGAAGGAAATTGGTGTGAAAAACGTCATGGTGCATTACTATTATATAATTACCTTGTTACCGAAACATCCAATCGATTTACGAGATATACGTCCAATTTACCAATTTCGTCTGTTACCGAAACATCTGTCACCTGGAAAATATTAACAATTTTATAATTTAACTTGTCCAGAGTATCGCATTAAGACTTTACTATGCAGCCCCAAGTTTTGACCACCCTGAGGATAAAAGCCTTTTGAAAACATTGATGGAAAAGGAAAATTTCCAACAATGTTTTTTTACCCTTTCTAAGACCAAACTCACGTGAAACACATTGAATTTGTCATCTGCTACTGCTTTCATATTTGAGTCACCTGTTTAGAATTACTCCTTTTGGTAAGGGGTTAAATGAAGTTTGTGGTTGAGTAAAAGTAATCTTTCTGCTGTTCTAGATCTGTATAGTTTGAAAATGGTGAATAGAATTAAAATGTTTGTCATATTTAATGCCGTGAACTTCCATGGATTTTCTGGAAAGTTCTGTCTTTTTACCCTTGTTTGATTCCATGTTTTTAACGTCTCTGAGAAAAAGAGGTTTTTGAAAACATGGTAGGAAAAGGAGAAAAGGCTAGTCACCAACATTTTCTCCTTTCTTGATTTTTTTTTTTTTTTCACCCTCAGAAACAAAATTCATCATTTGACTTTGAGTCACATCTCTCACCTTCAAATGTCTCAAATATGGACAAGTCTAATTTTTTGTTTGTTTGCAAAAGGTAAACATAGTACTTGAACCTAGCTGTGCGCTACAAACATAATGATGTAAAGTTGTTAACTCTTTACCAAACGACAAAATTTTAGACATAGTCCAAATTGAAAGCATTTGAAGACGACAAATTAAATGTGACTTAAGAATTGAAATTTGCTATGGGATGGGTAGAAAACATTGTGGGAAAAGGCTTCCTTTTTAGGGTCATTAATAGTCGGGATTGTGTGGCAAAAGGTTAAATACTGTTGTGTACTGGAAAGTTCTCTTTCCCTTTTTAACCGCTTACCATGATAACAAAATTTTAGACATACCTGAATTGAAAGCATTTGCAGACAACAAATTGAATGTGGCCCAAATAACGGAATTTGCTTTTTTTGAATGGGACAAAAGCATTGTGGGAAAAAAAGAAATGCTGGACTACCTTAACCCTTTCCCAAACGACAGATTTTGGACTGGTCCAAACTGAAAGAGTTTGCAGACGACAGTTTCAAATTTAATGAAAATGGCAGAAAGGTCTCAAAAAGGGTAGAAAACACTGTGGGAAAAGGAGAAATTGCTCGTTACGAGCAATTTCTCCTTTTCCCATAGTGTTTTCAAAAGACTTGTACTGCAGACACGTGAAAACCAGGGCTTGTTTGGGAAAGGGTTAATGTATACTCCTGGTTCCTTAGTATCGTAAGTCTCAGTTCAAGACTTCTTGAAGGGGAAAGTAATGTCATGAAAAGTGGTTTGAAGCACTTAAAACTAGCCTTTTAGAGGTAGCTCTTACAATGTTATGCTT
Source organism: Tridacna gigas (assembly GCA_945859785.2). NCBI lineage: Eukaryota > Metazoa > Mollusca > Bivalvia > Cardiida > Cardiidae > Tridacna > Tridacna gigas. Next base: position 110,003,403 of record OX244028.2, read on the forward strand.
TGGTGCATGCTTCACTGTGATAGTTAAGCAGATTGTCTTGTGGATAGTCAGTGGTTGGATGGGTGACATGTTACAGTGGAACTCTTTCTTTAAATAGAAAACAATGTGGTAAAAGGAGAAAATGCTGGTTATCAGCATTTTCTGTGCTTCCCACAATGTTTGCAAAAGTCTCTTTGAAGTCTTTGATTGTTTGGTAAAGGGCATACTAGCATTGTCCCTTTTTACACAATGCCTTTTAGAAGTGTTTTTCCTTAGGATAGTTAAAACACTTAATTGTTTGGTACGGAGTTAATTGGATCTAGCTTATGGCACTTAAGTTTTAAATTACGATTGTAACATATCTTTTTCTCTTTTCTTTAAGGTTCCAAACAACTTTGCACAACATAATTTCGGGTCATTCATGTCCCCAATGGAGTTAAGGCTTCGTGAAATTCCTGTCCAACATGAGTCAAGACAACAGGGTCAACAATATCCACAGTCTAGAACTCCGCCAAGAGTTGGGACACCACCGAGAGTGGGCACACCACCTCGGGCAGAAACCCAAACACCACCAAGATTTTACACCCTTCCTCGAAACCACAAAGAACGTGTAAAAGAACCAGTGCGGGAGATTCCTATACAGCACATATCAGCAAGATCTATGTCTCCCTCAGCCCCTACTCAGTCATCAGTAAAACCAGAGTCAGGCTATCCACACCCTGATTATCCAGGGGCAAAAATGGAGACTGGCCATCCTAGGCCTGACTACCCAGGGGCAGGTGTGAATTCATCCCCAGGGTTTGGTCATCCAAACCATTATCCAGCACAGACACAAGCACAGTTGCCCCAGGGCTATCCTCAAGGTCAGTCAGGATACCCACAGTATTCTCAGCCACAGTCCTACCCACAACAACCCAGTGTTCATCAAGGCTATCCACAAATGCCACAACCACAGCCCTATCCACAACAACAGGACTACCCACAGATGCAACAACATCAGTCTATGCCCCAGCCACAGGCGTATCAGCAGCCCCAGATGCAAGCACATCCCCAGGGACAAGGACAGGGATATGGCTACCCTAGTCAGCCAAATCCACCAATGGGACATTATAGCCCAGCAGGTGGTCAGGGTGGCCAGGGATACCCACAAAGACAACCAGAATGTGCACCACCTGATCAGAAACAAGAAGTGGTGTATAATATTCCCATTGTCCGAGAGCAGGGTAAACCACCCAAGGATGCTCAGTCCAGTCAAGGTCAAGGCTATGAGACATGGCCAAGGCAACCCAGACCCAATATCCAGTCACAGACAGTGCCTCCTCAACAGTTTGAAAGACAACAGTCACCTGCAGATATTAAGTCACAAAACTTGCATACTGACAGCCATGACGAGACAGACTCTCATAATACAACTAAAAATAATGAGCAAAACCAAAAAGCGCAACCAAAGGAAAGTGGTTCTAAACCTGAACCACCGAAGGGGCCAAAAACTGCTGTAGATCAAATAAATGACATTCTGTCAGACTGTAAACAGTATGAAGATCGTGTAAATAAGTTTTCAGGACAGAAAGCAGACAAGGAATACAAATTTCTTGAGGAAATGCTGACACGTAATTTGTTAAAACTGGATGGTATTGAATCAGGAAATGACCTCAGTATTCGACAAGCACGAAAAAGTGCCGTGAAGGAAATCCAGTCATTCTTGGATCAGTTAGAACTGAAGGCTTTCAGTCAAGAAATGACTGATGCAGATGCAAATGGAGGAAGTCAAAATCCTGAACAACCATCAGGTAAAGACTGTGATATGAAAGCAGAGCAAAGTGATACTGGTGAATCAATGGAGCAGTCTGGTACAGATACTGAACAAGCCAGTGAGATTACAGACAATAAGAATGCCAGTAAAGATGACAGAAATGTCAAAGAGATGGTACTTGATAGTGAGGTTGTGTGCTAAACTGAACATTTTGTTTGTTTTTTTTTTTTTGCGAGAGATTTTAACTTGTGTACGCCATTCTTGATGCTATGTCAGGGCTTAGCCTGCTATGAGCGACTGTAATGTAATTGCATTCAATTTCCAAAGGTGGGAAGTTATATAGCTGGTTCAGAATTTTGTCAGGGGTTTTAGTTAAAAGTTGCAGGGTAATTGTTTAATAAACAAACTGATTGTTAGGTGTTTGGATATCTCAAAGATAGGTTGTTATGTTGCTAGGAATTAGTAACTATTTGGCTGTATTGTGAGAATCAAGCAAACAATGTGACATATGAAAATGTTGCTTGTTTTCAGCCATTTCTCCATAATGTCACAATAATTCAAAATTTGAGCAGAAATGTCAGAAAAAGTTAGTACACTTGACAGGGTCATATAGTACTGTAAATGGAAAATTCAAACTTTGATTAGCCCTGTTGTTATTAGTATGAACAAAGTAGTTGTGTGTGCAGCCACAGAAACACTCCAAGAGAAAACAGGAAATGCTATGACAAGTGTGAAACTTGAATGCTTCTGTCAACTTTTTTTATTTGTTGCAATATTTTCTAGTCTTCTGAAGTAGAGGTGTTAGATGTCTTTATTTTATTAACCCTTGACCAGATGACAAAATCATAGACTTGACCAGGGCTACAGAAATTCTGTAATCTCAATCGGTCCGGCCGATCGACTGCGCATTCGGCAAACTTTGGTTGATTCCGGAATTGGCCGAGCTGTGACGTGTGATCGACGGCGGCGAGTCCACGTTACCCCACCCACTTTCTTTGTCAAAATAAACTCGCGATTGGTCCGGGAATGTCCCATCTCAAACTCGCTGACGGTGATGTCATCGGTTAAAATTTTCTGAAGAATATTTTCTTCTTCATTTTCATCAAATGATTTCAGTCCGTCGCTTTCGCTGCCATCAAAAATTCGCTGCAAAACGTCTTAAAATGTCTGTCTGCGTTTAGCCATTTTACTTTCGTTTTCAAGAAGAATGTGGCTGAAGTAAACGTGAGTCTCAGTCTGCTAAAATTACACCCGATTGATTCGTTTCTTCGGAAAGTATAACATAAAATTACTTTGTTCAACATTACATAATACATGTCTACAACCCTGAGTAAGATGAATTAAATAATTCAAGATTGCGAGAGGTCGTAGCTACATATACACCGTGTAATGCCAGTCATGAGTTCGTGACAGGATGCACACTACCACACAACGTAGAGTCAAGGCGCGACTTTACAAAATTATGGGCGGCAACAAAATCTCGTACGTGATTTCTGATTGGTTCGCAGTTGATATTGTATATAAACTCTGATGCAAATGGGGCGGGGCGAAATTGACTGACTGATTAGCATTGCATGGTGTGTTTGCATGTATGGTACGTAATTAGACAAAACCGATTGCGAATAGGGCCGTACCACCATTAGGCAACGATGCATGATGGTATCTCTACAAGCTGTGATTTATGTCACAGTGAAATGGCAATAATTAGATAATGGCCAATTAACAGTTCGACACTCTAGATACCAAGGGATCTTTTATACGATCACTGCTTTGCCTAACGTTCAAAAATGCCTGCAGCAATGATTTAAGGTTTGTAAGTTTGTTTCTGACTGGCCATATTATGATATTTCGGACCAATTTTTTAGGACGTTTTTGAAAATAAATCGGTTTTCAGTGTTCGGAATCGGTCTGATCCGGCAATTTTTCGGATTTCTGTAGCCCTGGACTTGACCATACAAAGTATTTGCAGACGACAAATCCAGTGTAACCCGAAAACTGATATTTGTCTTCAGAAGGGTAGAAAACATTGTGGAAAAGGGGGAAAATGCTGGTAACCAGCATTTTCTCCTTTTTCCACAGTGCTTTCAAAATGCTTCTTTCTCAAGGTTGTTAAAACCCTGGACTGTTTGGTAAAGGGTCAAGGGAGAAAGATCGTAGTATTTGAGTGGCACTCTGAGTAAAGGGGGTTTAATTTATCTCCATTATCCATTGTAACAGGCTTATCATCAAGTAATTCTTGATCAAAAAATGGATTTTATGTAATAATCAAATGAATCATGAGGTAGACTGGTCTTTTGATAGGCAGAAAATGGACCAATAGCAAAAGGTTTCGGCCCAGGTTGATTATTTTAGAGATGCATTAAACCCCCTTTTCACAAAGAATGGCTTGTGTTATTTTTGTAAGATAGAAATATTGATGAAGGATTTCTGGTGTAGATGTTATTGTTGAAGCTCTAACACTGGAAAAGATATTTTCACTCTTGAAAATTGACCTTAATAATGCAAGTTATGAGGGCTGTTGTTGCCTAAATTTCTCAGAAAGTTAATGTTATTGTAGATTTAAGATCAGGCTGCATCATCTGCTTAGTCTGATCTGGATCTGCTCTGGTTACAAAAGCAACATTTGGTTATGCCTGAGTTCTTAGGAATGAAGAAATCGGAGAATTTCTGTGATATTGAAGTTTATACCTTCATGTTGGTCTTGAGTATTTGTAGTAAAACTGAATATTGAAAATTAACAAAGGTTATGTCAGTTCTTATTTATTAGCTCATTACCTCACAATCACGAGTTGTTAAGACCTTGAGGAAAGAAGGTTTTAAAACATTTTGGGAAGAGAAGAAAATTGCTGTTAACCAGTGTTTTCTCTTTTTCCTCAAAATGTTTTCAACCTTTTTCCACTCACAGGCAAATTTCACTGTTTGAGCCATATTTAACCCTTATAGCCCCTTTCACTAATATAGTTGCCTTTGTGGCCAGTGTAGATCAAGATCAGGCTGCACAAAACATGCAGCCTGATCTTTGATCTATACTGTCCGCTATGTTAAAACACTACAGGAAAAGGTAGCCATGAACTTGCAATTATATTGGTTTTATTCCAGTTTGAAAATGACCCTTGGGTTTATTTGGTGCTTGAAGGGTTAATATGATGTCTGCAAATGTGCTGGATTTTGGACAAGTCCAAATCTTAATTGTATGATAAAGATTTAAAAGACTCAAGTATTTAGCCTTTTACCATATGATCCCATGTCTTTATGACCCCGAGGAAAGCTCTAAAAACATTGCTGGAAAAACTGAAAATGTCAGTAAAAGTTCTCCTTTCTCCAGGAAGGTTTTCTGAACTTATAAAGACAAGTCCCATTATTTAAGAGCCACGCTTCCTGATGTCAGCAGGTGCTTTCCATATGGATACAGGAAGTCTAAAATTTTTTTATCTGGTCATGAGTGAAAGAAAATATCAAAGATATAAAAAGAGGATATGAAAGAGAGAGACAGATGGGATTGTGTAGTAAAGGGTTAACCCTTTCCCAAACAAGCCCTGGTTTTCATGTGTCTGTAGTACAAGTCTTTTGAAAACACTGTGGGAAAAGGAGAAATTGCTCGTAACAAGCAATTTCTCCTTTTCCCACAGTGTTTTCTACCCCTTTTTGAGAACTTTCTGCCATTTCCATCAAATTTAAAATTGTCATCTGCAGACTCTTTCAATTTGGACCAGTCTAAAATTTATCGTTTGGGAAAGGGTTAAGACAGATAGAGAGAGAGTGGATGTACAAGTTTATATATGTATAATAATCGTACAAGCAGTACCTCTGAGTGTTTTTATATGTACCCCTGGGACAAATTTTCTGCAGACAAAATCAATTAAGTTGTGTTAACCATTAATGCAACCTTAACCCTTAACCACACAATCCCGAGTTTTAACGACCCTGAGAAAAAGGCCTTTTGAAAACATTGTGGGAAAAGGAGAAAATGCTGGTAACCAGCATTTTCTCCTTTTCCCACAATGTTTTCTACCCTTCCCAAAACAAATTTCAATTTTTGGGTCACATTTATTTTGTCGTCTGCAAATACTTTCAATTTGATCAAGTCTAAAATTTTGCCGTTTGGTATAGAGTTAACTACTAGACATGTGTTTGTCGCTAGTGAAGATCAAGATCAGACTTCACAAAACATGATGTCTGATCTTTGATCAACACTGTCCATTTTTCTGAGTCATTATGAGCAAAAACAACCATGAAATGTCCGTTGCACTTAATTTGGCGCTTTCGCCATATTACAAACAATCCTGTGTCTTCACAACTGTTAGGAAGAGACATTTTGAAACACTGTTGGAAAAGGAGAAAATGCTGGTAATCAGCATTTTCTCCTTTACCCTCAATGTTTTTCAATCAATGTTAGAACTTAAGCTTATATGTTCTTATTCAGAATGCTCTCAATTTGGAAGAGTCTGAAATTGAAGTTTTGGAAAATGTTAAGGGTTAAATTCAAGTGAGAACATATTTGGCAGATGGAAAAATTGCTTGTGCTCAGCAAATTATCCTATCAGCACAATAACCTGAAGGAGAAAACAAGTCTGCAGGGGGTTAGGTGTTAAATTGTTTATTGCTGATTGTGTGCAATATATAGTATAATATGGCAAGCTAGAATGTGATGTACCTCTTTATCTTTAGACTTCTGAAGAGGCCAGATCGGCTCTTGATATTATCAAAAAGTGACAAAAATATTGCAATTTTTAGCTCCACTGGCCGAAGGCCAGCGGGCTTATGTCATGGCCCGGTGTCCGTCGTGCGTCCGTCAGTCCGTGCGTGCGTCCGTCCGTCCGTCCGTGCGTTAACTTTTATTTCAAACATCTTCTTCTCTGAAACTACCCATCCAATTTTCATGAAACTTCACAGAAATGATCCTGCCATGGTCCTCTTCAGAATTTCTTGAAAGAATTTGATTCCTTCAAAAACTCTGGTTGCCATGGCAACAAAACTGAAAAATATTGGAAATCTTTAAAAATCTTCTTGTCTGAAACCATAAGGCATAGGGCTACCAAATTTGGCCTGTAGCTTTATCTAGTAGACCTCTTATCATGTTTCTTGAAATTATAGCCCTGGGGTCAAAATTGGCTCTGCCCCAGGGGTCACAAGTTTTACATAGGCTTATATAGAGAAAACTTTAAAAATCTTCTTGTCTGAAACCATAAGGCATAGGGCTACCAAATTTGGCATGTAGCTTTATGTAGTAAACCTCTATCATGTTTCTTGAAATTATAGCCCTGGGGTCAAAATTGGCTCTGCCCCAGGGGTCACAAGTTTTACAAAGGCTTATATAGAGAAAACTTTAAAAATCTTCCTGTACCTAGCCATAAGGCCTAGAGCTACCAAATTTTGCATTTAGCTTGATCTAGTTGGGGTCTACCAAAAGTGCCCAAATTATAGTCCTGGGGTCAATTTGGCCTCATGCTGGGGGGGTGGGGGGGGGGGGTCACAAGATTTACATAGGCTTACATAGGGAAAACTTTTAAATCTTGGTGTACATAGCCATAAGGCTTAGGCTACCAAATTTTGCATAATTATAGCATTATCTAGTGGACAACTACAAAGAGGGCCCAAGTTACAGCCCTAGGATCAAGTTTGGCCCTGCACCAGGGGTCACAAGTTTTACATGGGTTTATGAAGTGAAAAGTTCAGAAACCGTCTTGTTACTAGCCATAAGGCCAAGAACTCCCAAATTTGGCATGTTATTCTTCTAATACACATATTCCCCATTTAGTTCGACTGTAGCTTTGGGGTCAAAGTTTTATAAGGGCTTACATAGTGAAGACTTCTCTTCATGGTTTATATTTATAAGCCAGTGGAGCGATACAGGGCCATCATGGCCCTCTTGTTACCTTTTACCACACAATCCAGAGTTTGAAAACCCAGAAATAGAAGACTTTAGAAAACATTGTGGGAAAAGGAGAAAATGCAGATTACCTGCATTTTCTCCTTTTACCACAATGTTTTCTACCCTTCCAGGGACAAGTTCTGTAATTCAATTGATTTGAGCCACTTTTGTCTTCTGCAAATGCTTTCAAATTGGACAAGTCTAAGAATGTGTGGCGTGGTAAAGAGTTCAGGGTTTTGAGCCAAAATGACTAAATTATCTACAGGGTAGATCTAACATCAGACTGATCTCTGAACCTTTATGAAATAATCTTTTGTATTTATGACCCTGAACAAAAATTTCTTTTGGAACTAGTGTGGGAAAAGGAGAAAATGCTGGTAATGAGCATTTTCTCACAAGTTTTCTATCCTTTTACAAACAAACTTAAGTATTAAACTTTTTATCAAATGACAAAATGGTTGACTTGTCCAAATTCAAAGCAGTTGCAGACGACAAATGAATGTGAGTCATGAACTAAATTTTGTTCTTTTTAACCCTTTCCCAAACGACAAATTTTGGACTGGTCCAAATTGAAAGAGTTTGCAGACGACAATTTTAAATTTGATGAAAATGGCAGAAAGTTGTCAAAAAGGGTAGGAAACACTGTGGGAAAAGGAGAAATTGCTCGTTACGAGCAATTTCTCCTTTTCCCACAGTGTTTTCAAAAGACTTGTACTGCAGACACGTGAAAACCAGGGCTTGTTTGGGAAAGGGTTAAGGTAGTAAACATTATAGGGAAAAAGAGAAAATGCTGGTTCTTCTTCTCTAGGGTCTTTAAAACTCTGGATTGTTTTTGAAAGGGTAAGCCAGACTGATTTGTTACCTGCTAATGCTTTCAATTTGGAAAAGTCTGTAACTTGAACTACATTGGCTCAAATGTCTCATAACAGGCAGGCCAGTATAAAACAATGGGGTTGGTGTAGATTCGAGATCACAATTCTTACAATGTGCTGTCTGGGTCCATATTCACCAACCATTCTGAAGTACATTCTAAGTCTTATTTCTCAAGAACTTTCTACATTTGAAAGTAACACAACCTCTGATTGGCTATACCATTTGGTTTAGCCAATAAAAAGTTGTGTTACTTTCTAAATGGCATTAAGAATGGTTGGTGAATACAGACCCTGGTTCCATACTTACCAACCATTCTTAAGAATATTCTTAGTCTCTTCTCCAAGATTTTCTAAATTTGAAAGTGACACACCTTCCGACTGGCTAAACCAAATGGTTTAGCCAATCAGAAGTTAGTTTACTTTCAAATTTGGAAAATTCTGGAGAATATGACAAAGAAAATTCTTAAAAATGGCTGATGAATTTCGAGTCATACTGACCCTGATCTTTACATTTTGTGCAAAAAAAAAAAGTGAAGAAATTTATATTTAACCCTTTACCAAACAATCCCGAGTTTTAACGACCCTGAGAAAGAAGCCTTTTGAAAACATTGTGGGAAAAGGAGAAAATGCTGGTAACCAGCATTTTCTCCTTTTCCCACAATGTTTTAAACCCCATCAGAGAAATTCCATCAGTTGATCCACATTTGAATTGTCATCTGCAAATGCTTTCAATTTGGACAGGTCTAAAATTTTGTCATTTGGTAAAGAGTTGATTAGGCTCTTCAGGCAAGATAGAGGTTTACACACAAAGTTAGTGTCTTTTTAAGCTTTTATGATAGCTCTTAAAATGGTTTTTGATAGTATTAATGCCTTGTAAGAAATCTTATTTATTTGCTAGTTAATAAAAGATTCACATTATGAACTGTTACTGTAGTTGTTGTTCTTACTGTCAAAAAAGTAAAATTTTGCTAATTTGGATAGGAGTTTGGGAAAAGTATATTGCAAAGCATTACAATTTAGCCATGCTCTGCCAAAAGGGGGCTTTATGCGTCTCTGTGACACAATATAGCAAGTAGGTCATTACGCAGCTATGGATTCATAAAATTCATTTTGTATAACGGTAACAGCTGACTGAATCATCATGTACGATGGTCCTTTGACATGCAGAAAATTGACCAATAGCAAAATGTTTCAGTTCAGGTTAGCCTGCGCAGATTGCAGGGTAGATACTTTGTGGCGATGCATTGAGCCCCCTTTTCACAAAGCATGGCTTAATTATTTTTGGGCTATTACAAAATAATTTGGAAAATCAGGATGCTAAGAACTAAAAAGAAGAACAAAAATGCAGCTTAGCAGTGTTTTTTAGCTGACCTGAGCACGAAGTACTCAAGGTGAGCTTTTGTGATCTTGCCGTGTCCGTCGGCCAGGGGTAAAAAATTTCCTTGTGTGCACGCTAGAGGCTACATTTTCAATTATATACACATGAATCTTGGTCAGAATGTTTGTCTTGATAATATCTTGGACAAGTTCGAAATTGGGTCATGTTGAGTCAAAAAGTAGGTCACTGGGCCAAATCTTCGAAAAACTTTGTGTGCACTCTAGAGGCCACATTTTCAGCCTGAAACACATGCAAGTTGGGTAGAATGTTTGTCTTGATGATATCTCGGACAAGATAAAAATTGGGTCATGTCGGGTCAAAAAGTAGGTCACTGGGCCAAATCTAAGAAAAACCCTGTGTGCACTCTGGAGGCCATATTTTCAGCCTGATACTCTTGAATCTTGGTCAGAATCTTTGTCTTGATAATATCTTAGACGAGTTCAAAATTAGGTCATGTCAGGTCAAAAAGTAGGTCACTGGGCCATAATCTTAGAAAAACCTTGTGTGCACTCTAGAGAGCACAATTTAAGCCTTAAACTTCTGAAACTTGGCCAGAATGTTCGTGTTGATGATATCTCAGACAATTTCGAAATTGGCTCATGTTGGGTCAAAAAGTAGGTCACAAGGCCAGATCTTAGAAAAACCTTGTGTGCAGTCTACAGGCCACATTTTCAGCCTGAAACTTATGAAGCATGGCTGGAAAGTTTGCCTTGATGATATCTTGGACAAGATTCAAAGTGGGTCACATCTGGTCAAAAAGTAGGTCACTGGACCAAATCTTAGAAAAACCTTGTGTGCACCATAGAGGCCATATTTTCAGTCTGATGAAACTTGGTCAGAATGTTTGTTTTAACGATATCTTGGACAAGTTTGGAAAATAGTCACATTGGTTCAAAAAGTAGGTCACTTACACTCATGTGCTTTACATCATTAAAACCAGGACCTCTTCAGCTTTTTCAACTGTAGATGACTTTACTCAGGTGAGCACTTAAGAGCCAATGGCCCTCTTGTTGTTGTCTTTTATTACAATGTTATGTATAGCATTTTTCCTAAAGGTTATACAAACATGTGCTTGTTAGGTAAAAGGTTTAACTCTTTACCAAACAACAAAAGTTTGGTCCTGGTAAAGCCAAGCCCCTGTAGCTCAGTCGGTAGCGTACAGGACTGAGAACAGGAGGTCGCAGGTTCAATCCCCGGCTTGGCCAATTTCTTCCCAAGGATTGATGATGGTCATCGCGACAGGATTCATTCCTCTCTCACCGCTGACCATTGTTTCGACGATGGTTATGTGGGAAAGCAGCCAGTGGCTTGGAAAGAATATTGTGCAGAGCACTGGTAACAGAAACTCCAGGAAAGCATGGATAGGTGCACTGGCCGCCGTGATATAACTGAAATAATGTTGAAAACGGCGTTAAACACCATACAATCAATCAATTGATCTTGGTAAAATTCAAAGTGTTTGTAGACAACACAATAAATGTGGCTCAAATAAAGAGAGTTCTATTTGACAGGGTAGAAAACATTGTGGGAAAAGGAGAAAATACTGGTAACCAGCATTTTCTCCTTTTCCCACAATGTTTTCAAAAGCATCTATTTTCAGGGTCATTAAAACATGGGCTTGTCAGGATAAGGGTTAACTAACCCTTTACCACACAATCCTGAGTTTTTAACAACCTTTCAGGGAGAAGGCTTTTGAAAACACTGCAGGAAAAGGATAAAATGCTGGCTACCAGCATTTTTGCCTACTCCCACAATGTTTTCTGATGATTCTAAAAAGATGTTCTCTATTTCAAAGTTGCATTTCTTTCGTCGTCTGCAAATGCTGTGGATTTGGACAAGTTCAAAATTTGGTTGTCTGGTAAAGGGTTAAGGCAAAGGGATGACCAGAGATTAGCCAGTACAGTTTTTACATGTACCTTTTTTCACTCTTTACCGGAAGACAAATTTGTAGACTTATTCATATTGAAAGCATTTGCTTTGTTTATTTGTATTGGAGTTAAACACTGTTTTCAAAGCTTAGGTTGTATCATGGTGGTTAGTGCACCTATGCATGTGTTTCCTAGCTTTCTCACACCAGCACTGACACAAATTCCTTTCAAAGCTACTGGCTATGTTCTTGCATGCATCAGAGGTGAAAGGTGAAAACACACAGAAGAGAAAGTTTGCCTCAACCAGGTCATGAGTCAGATAAGGTAACCACTGAGTTACCTGGCTGGGCTTGAAAGCATTTGCAGTCAAGAAATGAAATGCATCTTAATTTACAGGACTTGTCTATGACAAGGCAGAAAACATTGCAGGAAGAGGAGAAAATGATGGTTATGAGTATTTACTCGGCACATAATGTTTTCACAAGCTTTATAATTATTCGTCCTGGTCATTAACCCTTCGGTTGCCAAGCATGACTCAGGAACCTTATGCAGACAGTGTAGATCAAGATCAGACTGCACAGAACATGCAATCTGATCTTCAATCTACACTGTCTAATAAGGAGATATTTTTTCTCCCAAAAATAACACTGAAATAACAGTATTTGGCTTGTACTATCGGCTTGAAAATTCTATTTTTTTTAGCAGGTTAAAGGTTAAAACACTGGATTGTGTGGTAAATGGTTAGATAAACTTCACCCTGAAACAAACTTTCAGCTGACAACTTTGACACACACAAAAAATTCATTATAAATTACAGAAAAATCAACGAGAGTCAAGTTTAGTACATTACCTCTTTCCCAAACAACAAATTTTTAGATTAGTCCAATTTAAAGGATTTAAGGACGACAAATGTGACACAAAAATTGAATTTTTTCCTGGGAAGGGTAGAAAACATTGTGGGAAAAAGAGAAAATGCTGGTTACCAGCTTTTCTCTTTTTCCCACAATGTTTTCAAAAGGCTTCTTTCTCTGGGTTGTTAAAAGTTGGGATTGTGTGGTAAAGGTTTAATACAAGTTAAACTATTTTCAATTTGAGAAAATGTTCATTGTAGGCAATGCTATCTTTTTCAGCAATGTTTTCAACAAAAAGATCTGCTTCAAACCAAAATATTTTGTTTGCCGGTGACAAGGTGTACAAGCAACATCAAAAGGGAGGTAAATGCCCTGCTACCCCCAGGGCCATCTTGTGACACATTGTAACTCTTTACCGAACAATCCCAAGTCTTTAAAACCTGAAGGAAGAGTTTAAAACACTGTGGATAAAGGAGAAAATGCTGGTAACCAGCATTTTCTCCTTTTACCACACTGTTTTCTACCATTCAAAGATTACTTCAACCATTTGACACTGATTTGGTAGTCCACAAATGCCATGAATTTGGGCCAAGCCCTGGTGACACAGTCGGTAGTGTACAGGACTGCAGAATAGCGAGTTGCTGGTTCGAAGCCCCAGCTCGGCCAATTTCTTTCCAAGGATTAATGATAGCCATTGAGACAGGATTTATTCCTCTCTCGCCACTGATTGTTGTTTTGATGATTATTAAGTGGGAAGCAGCCAGTGACTTGGGAAGAATATTATGTGAAAATACTGGTACAAGAAAAACTACAGGAGAGCATAAACAGGTGAACTGGCTGCCACAAATTTGGACAAGTTTTGTCATTAACACTTGGTAAAGCATTAACCCTATACCACACAATCCCAAGTTTTAACGACCTGAGGGAGAAGCCTGTTGAAAACAGTGTGGGAAAAGGAGAAAATGCTGGTTACCAGCATTTTCTCCTTTTCCCAAAATGTTTTCCATCCTATCAAAGACAAGTTCTATGATTTGAGTCACATCTAATTTGTCGTCTGCAAATGCTTTAAATTTGGACAAGTCTAAAATTTTAAGGTTTGGTAAACAGTTGATCATAATTTCAAACTTGTTACTGGTAAAAGCAAATGCAGTTGACAGATTAGTTCTGGCTCAGGTGATGTCATTTGCTGTTGAAAGGGTAAAAAAGATGTAGGAAAAGAAGAATTGCCAGTGTTGAGAATTTATCCCTTTTCCTACAATGTGTTCAAAGGCTTACTCCTCATGGACTTTATACGTAAACTCTTTACCAAACAACAAATTTTTGGACAGGACCAAACTGAAAGCATTTGCTGATGACAAATCAAATGTAGCTTAAATAATGATTTCTGTCTTTGGTAGAAAGCATTGCATGAAAAGGAGAAAATGCTGCTTACCAGCATTTTCTCCTTTTCCCACAATGTTTTCAAAAGACTTCTTTCTCAGGGTCATTAAAATAGGGATTGTGTGGTAAAGAGTTAAAATTACGAGATTGCTACATATGATTCCAAGTTTTGACGACCCTGATGAAGACAGGTTTTTGCAGGTTATACCACTATTTTTTTTGCTGTGAGAAAAAATAGGTTAAAACAAGATTGAAAACAGCCATATAAGGGCAGACAGGCATAAAGTATTACCACAGTCAGTGTCTTTGTGAGTGCATTCGGGCAGAAGGTACATGTGTTTGTCCCATAACTTTGACTTCAGAATAATTCAGCCCAAATGGTCAGAATGCGTAAATGCGTCGCTTCTAAAGGCCCGGTCACACCGCCCGAACTTTGCTGGAGCGTTCCTGGAGCGGTGAAAAAAATTCATCACCGCTCGTAACCGTTCACCACCGTTTAACAAAAGTTGGCCGGCCCCCGTTACAGCAACGCCGTATACGCTCGGCCACCGCTGATATTTCTCGAGGGGCCCTCCTACCGCTCCGAAATTTTTGAGCTGCACAAAATATTGCGAGCGGTGAGGAGGGGGCAGTTTTCCGCCCCGGCAAAGTTCATCCCCGCTCCACCAACGCCCATTCAAAGTTTGGCACCGCTAGACGCAAGTTCGTGGACGCTTGGGTCCGCTAGGCCAACGCAGAAATCGCTGGACCACCGCTGCTTCGCCAGCGTTGCCCGGGCGGCGATTAAACGTTGCACAAACTTCGGTGGAGCGGTTGTAAGCGTTTTACGAGCGGACACGGGGTTGTTAGTTTTAAACATATTTATTTTACATCGATTGAGAAACAAGTTCTTACAACTTATACTAATCTCTCTCGATTCTGCTTCCTGGAAACTACACCAGTACTCGCGCCGAATGTGTGGGCGGATGAACAGTCCCAAAGTTGACATCTGCTCCGGGTATCGAACTCAGGACCTTATGATTACAAGGCTGACGCTCTACCTCACAACCACGGACACCACACGGGGTTGTTGGAACGGTGTCGGGCGATGAAGCAGCGAGTCATGGCGGCGATGAACTTTGGTTTGGCGTTAGTATAGAGGTGTCGGAGCGGGACCAGAATTTGGCTATAAATACGGGAAGAAATAGACCAGGAGCTCATTTGGAATCGAGCTGCCGTTGAGTTCAGACCTCATCTATATCGAAATTGCTCAAAGTTACAGTACAACTGTATCACCATGGATGCTGAGAGACTTGCTATGATTGGTGCACTAGTCCAGCAGCAGAATCAGAACCTCCTCAGATTGCAACAAGCTGTTGACAGGAGAAGAAGAGAGAGAAGAAGGAGAGACAGAGTTGTGTGGGTCAGACAGTGGATACTGAGAAGGCCTGAACATGGACTGTATGAGAAGCTGATGGTGGAGCTGAGGAATGAGGATCCACGAGCCTTCCAGCACTTCATGAGGATGCCACCAGCCATGTTTGATGAACTTGTACAGAGGCCGACCCCCAGATTGACCAAGCAAGACACCAACTACCGTGCAAGCCTGGAACCTGGTCTCAAAGTGGCAATCACCCTACGGCACCTGGCTTCTGGTAACACCTACAGAAACATGCAGTATGCCTGGTGGGTGCTGCTGCCTTTCCTTCTCCAGCCTTCCTCTTCTTTTGTCCACGTGGCATGATGAACTTCAACTATCGACTTATATCAAAAATCTATCAGAACTTCTATCAAAACGATCCGTTCAGCTCCGTAGTCACAAGCGGTATTCTGCTAAACCAACTTTATACCCCCGCCGAGCCAAAGCCCGCATGCGCAGAACGCCGCTATACCAACGCTCGCGTCACCGCTAAACCAACGCTCGCTACCGCTAAACCAACGCTAAAGCAACGCCGGCTTCAGCGGTGCCCCGCTAAGCCAACGCCCGTGTTTTCGATTTTTTCCCATTTTGTGCGCGGTTACGAGCGTTGTCGAAATTCGCCCCCCCCCCCCCTCCTTACCGTTTAAGGAACGCTCCAGCAAAGTTCGGGCGGTGTGACCGGGCCTTAACATCCATGTTGCCATATCTAAGGTCAAAGTCACAGTGTTTGGTGGAGCTTCGACAAAATTTGCTACACATAATGGGGATGATTACGGTTAATGTTTTTGTTCGACCAATTCATTTGGCATACATGATCAGATTTTGAAACAACATGTATTTGGGAAAATGATCATGGAAATACAATGTGTCACATGCAATACAACTGTGTCTCTGCCTCAAAGGTGAAGGTCAGACTTCCTAGTTTTAACTGTCAACATTCAAGATATCATTATCTTCCGCTATAGGTGGCATTTTAAAATATATAACCAATCTGATATGGGCATTCCGCCGTGCACAAAACTGGAAAATTTTTCAAGGCGGGAATCAATCCAACGAATTTCAAAATAAAATATATGTTTACTCTCTAAAACCTACGTTGTACGATTCATCCAGCCATGGTTAGCTAGCATAAAACCTATGCACCATCTATTTATAAACATAAGCCCGTATAAGCTTGGGAAAAAGCCCCAGTATAAGCCCAACAAGGTGGGAACGTTATTTTGTTGTCAGTCTGTTGCACAAATCCCAGTTTTCTCCACATCTATATTTAGAAACTGTCTGCAGAGATTTGCAGTAAACAGTTGGTATTTTGAAATAATATTTTCCCGGTTTAAAATCATTTTGTTTTTTTTTTAAGAAATTTGTAGCGAAAAACTGGCTTGACTTTTTCCACAGACATATTATTTACTGCCATTTTCCGTCTGCACTTTTTAAGCGGCAATTTATGCACCGCGTATTAATATTTGTGCATTATTTTTCCAGTGATATGTCAAAGCAGACAGGTCAAGTCTTCGAAGAATATGACATGCGCAGACAACATTCAAGATATAACAAATTTTATATAAAATTGTAGTACTTGATTAGATGTAAAAAAAAAATATGCATGATTGTAGGTCCCTATTTTAGAGGTATGGCATGACTGACATGCGGAGGCATCCATGTCAATGGAACGCTCCTAATTCAACAGGAAAACATTTATTTCTATTCAACGCTGCAGGAGTGAAAAAATGTTTTATGCCAGTAGTAATATGATCTGGGTAGAAAATAAAATTTCAAAAGTTACAGATAGTGCAGTACAATGTCATAATACTTTTACCAGTACTTTTGACAGTACACGGCCTAGAACTTAGCCATTTAACACTTTACCAAACAACAGGACTTTGGACTGGACCAAATTCAAAGCACAAGCAGATTACAAATGTTGCTAAAATGATGATTTCTGTCTTTGATTTGGTGGTAAACATTGTGGGAAAAGGAGAAAATGATGGTTACCAGCATTTTCTCCTTTTCCAACAATGTTTACAAAGGCTTCTTTTTCAGGGTCGTTAAAAGTTGGGATTGTGTGGTAAAGGGTTGACAACGGTATACTGATGCTTGCATCCTTTCCTCGCATAAATGAATTAATGAGTAGATTTAGAAACTATGAAGAAAGTTTTCAAAACAAAAAAAGGCTGTCAACAAACACTGGGGTAATTATTGCTCAAGCTATGAAAGTTCTCTGTTTATGACATTGTTTTAAAGAGCAGTTATCTGAAAATACTGTCAAATTGTCAGGTTATGATATAAAAGAAATAGGTCATACGTCAACTTGATAGAGCAGGTGGATCTAATTATCTGTGAGGATAATGAGGGGTGTCTCAACCCTCAACCACTCAATCCCAACTTTTAATGACTCTGAGTGAGAAAGCTTTTGAAAGCATTATGGGAGAAAGAGAATCCACTGGGAACCACCATTTTTACCTCCTTCCACATTGTTTTTGCGCATTCAATAGCAAATTCAATCATTTGAATGACATTTACTTTATCGTCTGAAAATGCTTTTAATTTGTGCAAATTTTGTCCTCAGGTAAAGTCTTAACCCTTAAAGCGTCTTTTACAACTATAGTTGCCTTTGTGGCCAGGACAAATCAAGATCAGACTGCACAAAACATGCAGTCTGATCTTTAATCTACACCGTCTACTTTACTGACGCTACAGACAAAAGGCACCCACTAAATTGCTATTATCTGGGACTTATTCTAAAAATAAATTGTCCTTGGGTTTACTGGCACTTTAAGGTTTGACCCGTCTTCGCAAGCCAAGGTGACGATCACTACGTGGATCTTACCCCTTGGCTGATCGAGTCGAAATTTGTTAGCCTCGCGATACGTGTAATCATTTGTTGCAGTCAGGACTGAAAGCACCAATCCAATAGCGCGTTACATGTATTTGCTATCCAACATCAGCAGAACGTAAATAAAAATGACCACAGGAGAAAGTTATCGGATATGCTGGGAATTATAACCAACAAAATACAGACGAAAAATATTTTCTTCGACGTTCACTGTCACAAATCAATTAAATGAAGTTTTAGGATACATCCCAACACCAGATGATGGACTGTCAAAGTAAGTGTGTGGCTTTTGCTTCGCGAAACTTAAGATTTCAAGAACAGATTTTGACTTGATAAATCATCTGTCAAGTTTGCGATCTGAGAAGCAGTCAATTGTTGGCAAATTACGGAGAAAGCCTGCTGAACAAACTATAATTGAACCAAACCTTAGTGGCCAATTGTAAAAGACCACCGTTAAAACAACAACACTGAAGCACTTAACAGATCATAGCCCAAAACCTATAAAGGTAAACAAGTAAACAAGTCTTTGGCCAAAAGACTTATGTTACGCGACGTTTGATTGGTTTTCGATGACCTAAATCTAGGGGTGATAACAATCAAAATCCGGTAGCTAAAAATTTCGGCAGGTTCAGCCAAGGGGTAAGATCCACGTAGTGATCGTCACCTTGGCTTGCGAAGATGGGTTTAATCTTGTCTTCATACAGTGGTTTATACAACATGCATGATAATGCAACATGAAACTCTTGGAAACATGGAAAAGCCCAAATATCCTGTATCATTTATTTCAATACCTGGGTGTGTTTGTCCATTTGTGCTAATAATAGTAAAACACATGTAATTTGGTAGGTCTAAAAAATGGCCAATACATGTATAAATGCTGTGTACATGGTAATTAAAGAAGAAATATGCAGGGCAGACTTCTGTTGGCTGTTGCACACAGGTTGGCTGCTGTTTATGTGTGGCTGCTTTCACAGATTTGACTGTATCGGTTAAATTAGCTTTTGAGATATATAAGATCTGACATAACATGGTGTTTGAGGTATGATTATATTATACCAGCCTGGGAAAAATGTTATTGAGTGAGCCTTTAATGAGCTTAACCCTGTATCACACAATTCCGACTTTTAACGACCATGAGAAAGAAGCCTTTTGAAAACATTGTGGTAGAAGGAGAAAATACTGGTAACCAGCATTTTCTCCTTTTTCCACAATGTTTCAGCATGCCCACTGGGTTTTCAATTTGGGGGTACCTCCAGGTTTTGAACTGGGGGTACAAAGAAAAAATTGGGGGTACACTGTACACCCTAGGTTTTGAATTGGGGGTACAAAGGAAAATTAGGAGGTACAGAGTAATTTTGGGCGGTTTCAGTTTTATTAATGAATTTTAACACCCTAGCTCCTTTTCCATTATGAATGGGATCTTAACAGAATTATGGAATTGTGCATTTGGTGATTATATGAATGAATCATATGTCTCCAGGGCATGCACATACTTAGATATAATCGCAACGGCGGTCAGGGTTTAAAAGCCGAACACGGCCATGAGTTTTGATAATCAACCGCCTTCATGGAAGATTTTTCACCTTTATTCCTTTCTGAAAGTTGCAGAGTACATTAGAACTGTTTTAAAAAGGAAGCGTAGACAGATTGACGCTCGTTGTCCAAGATGATGTTCTGGCTATTTTAAAATCACAGAGGAGCAGGCCGATTGGCACATTATAAGCTCAAACTCTGTCAAATAAAGGCCATGCCGTGTTAGGACAAAATAAAATAAAATGTGTAATGGTAGAATCACTTGTGTAAACCTACCTTTCTCAAATCTTCACGCTGTAAAATATTTTAACAGCTTTTGTTGTGATGACTTTTTTTTTTGCGCAGCAGACGCCATACCTACGAAATTTCACGTTTAATTTGCGGCTCGATTTTTCAGCTTTCATATGTCAAAAAAATATGTTTTTAACAATAACTGCGCATCAGGATATAATTAAATGATTTTAATTTCTCATTGAAAAATAATTACCAGATTTCCAGCACACGTGGTAAATTTTGACACCTTAAAAAATCGTAGCGGAAATTATTCATTGAAAATCAGTTTGGATTTCGTGATGGCCATTCCACTGCCGATGCTATTTTTATTTTACATTCTTTAATTCAAAAGGTTTTATCAAAAAACCGTAAGCTCTGGTGTATTTTTATAGATTATAAACGTGCATTCGATACAGTGGATAGGGATCTCCTTTGGTATAAACTTTTACAAACTGGTATTAGTAATAAAATGCTAAATATGATCAGATGTATATATCAAAAAGTCCAATCTTGCGTAAAACTATCAGAAAAGTCTGATTTATCTTATTTCTTTGATGTTTCGTTAGGCTTAAAACAAGGAGAACCTCTCTCACCTATTCTCTTCATACTTTTCATTAATGATATTGTAGAAAATATTGATTTTGAATCGTTAACGGACATGGATTTAGAACTGTTAACGAAGTATATGATTCTTTTCGCGGATGATCTTGTTTTATTTACCACTAGTCCAGTTAGTTTACAATCTCAGGTTAACAGTATTTTGCGTTACTCTGAAAAATGGGGATTAATTATTAATGTTGATAAGACTAAAGTATGCGTCTTTGAGAAAAGAAAGTCAAAACATGATTGTGATATTTTTATTAATGGCAGAAATGTTGAAATAGTTGACAGTTTCACTTATTTAGGTCTTAAATTTTATTATACAGGCAGTTTCATACATGCAGTCCGTGCTCTGAATGAACAAGCACAAAAAGCCTATCATACTTTACTTAAAGTCTTTGATAAAGTTTCATTAGACATAAAGACAAAAGTTTCGCTTTTTGATTCTTTGGTTTTACCAATCTTATTATATGGAGCAGAGGTTTGGGGAGTATATAGTTTTAAAGACATTGATAAGCTACATGTCAGATTTCTGAAGTACCTTTTAGGTGTAAAACAGCAAACACCAAACTTTGCAGTTTTAGGTGAATTTGGTAGACTTCCTCTTTCTGTTCTATGTAAGCAACGAGCACTTAAATTCTGGTCTAAAATTATGTCAAACGATCAATCACCTTTACATGATTTATATCTAGATCAATGTAATAATGTTGCTGGAAATTGTTGGTCAAAAAGGGTCCATTCAATCATTGATCACTTAGGCTATACTAATATTAGATTAAATTTTAATCGGGAGTTGAATAATTTCTATGCTTTGAAATTACGATTAAATGATCAATTCGTTCAAGATTGGCACCATATCATTAATAATTTACCAAAACTTTCATGTTACCGTTCATTCAAACGGAAATTTTGTTTTGAGGCGTATCTTGACAAAATCCAAAATCAGAAAATGTTGAAGAGTTTTGCTAGATTTAGACTAAGTTCACATGAGTTAGAAATCGAAACAGGACGCTTCAGTAATATTCCACGTGACGAGAGATTTTGTAAAATGTGTAATAGTGGCTACATAGAAACCGAATTTCACTTTCTTTTATGCTGTCCAAAATACAATGACATGAGGAGGGAATATTTTGGTAACAACTGCCGGCCAACCCAATCTAAATTCATAAGTTTAATGTCATGCAGTAGTAAAAAGATAATTCTTAATATTTGCAAGTACATTTCAACTTGCTTAGATTTTCGCGAAGCGATCTATAATTCTAGTGAATCGTAACATTTTTCATATAATATTTGTGTTCAATAAAATAGCCCCTACTTTCCTATTGTATTAGAATGTGTACTTCTTATATTTCCAATAAGCTACATCGTTTTTACTCACATATTGTATTTTATAACTGAACTGATATTGTTACTTTCATTTGCCTTTGCCATATTTCGTTTATTTGTAAATGGCCAAAGACATGTGATGTGTCGATATTGCCAATAAATGAAATGAAATGAAATGGTATCCCGCTTTATATTGAGGACAAAGCGTCGTACTCACGAGGAAAACTACTTTCGTTTTGTTTATTTGGCATGCAATACTAAAATGGTATTTAATTTGTACGTGCAGTTTACGTAATTACTTTCCTTTTTGTACCTGCATACTTTTCACAGTGCGTGCATGCACGTAAGCACAAAAAATTTGTACGCGCAGAGTAGAATTTATACGTGAATTACGTACTGCAGTACGTGATTGAGCACCCTGATGTTTTCTATCCTATCAAAGCCATATTTCATCATTTAAGTCTTACATAAATTGTTGTCTTCAAATGCTTTCAATTTGGACAATTTTACGTATTTTCTCATGTGGTAAAGAGTCAATTACATCTTTTCGTGATGAGTTGAATAAATTTGAATGCTGGAGAAATCGGCCCCTGGAGAAATCGGCCCCAAAACGCTTGGGGCCGATTTCTCCGGAGAAATCGGCCCCAATAGAAAGTTTGGAGAAATCGGCCCCAATGTCAAATTTTATATATATAGATGTTGCTTTTTCAGAAAATATAATTTCCATTTAGGTTTTATTTAACACATACACTGTGTAAGCCATGTCTTGTTTCAGGTTGTATTTGATTACACCTTCTTTGTTGTTTTTATGGCAATTTTCACAGTTTTTCACACTGATTGTTCTTTTTTTCACACCTTCACACAGGTAGCCTACACCTGTAAGATTGTTGAATGTTTGTGTTTATTTGAATTTGATATTGAACGAATTATGAAATATAAATGCTCACGATGCATATATGTGTATTTGTCATGTAATTAAAACCTTTTTTTTTTTCACCTTTCTCTCTCGATCTCTCTCTCCCTTTCTGCATGTTCGGCATAGGTAATTATTATCAATTTCATATTGTTGTTCTTCGTCGGATCAGATCTCTCTCTCTCTCTCTCTCTCTCTGTTTATGAATATTGTTCATGTTACAGAATGGTTTTTAGAACCATCAGATGTCTGTCTCCAACCTTTTGTGTCTTTCTATGTCTGTCTCCCCTCTCTCTCTCTCGATCGAGTATTATACTCGCTCTCTCACACTGTATACTTCCGCTGCATTTTCTGATTCTCTCTTTCTATCATTTTTCATAGTACTACTAGTGACTCAGTTATTTTGTGTAATTAACTCTTTACCAAACGGCAAAAATTTAGACGGGTCCAAATTCAAAGGATTTGCAGACAACAAATTAAATATAACTGGAAGAATTGTTTTTGATGAGGGAAAAAAATTTTGGAAAAAGGAGAAAGTGCAAAAGTGCTGACATTTACTCCTTTTCCCACTATGTTTTTAAAAGCCCTCTCCTACAGGTTTATTAAAACTCGGGATTGTGTGTTAATGGGTTAAGTTAATCGATCATTGGTTCGATCAACGAAAGAGTTCTCCAACGAGAGTATGAATCATTGTGACGCTGTATATAAAAGAGTGATATAACTGATAATTAGGCCATTGTGGACTCGATTTTATTTCATCGAAAAAAAGGATGCATTTGCAGAAGAATGTACTGTATGGGTAGAATTCAAATAAACAAAAAGAAAACACATACATGTATATCAAATGTTTATATATTATTTCATTAAAGTATGAATAGTACATATAGAAAAATTATGAGACAGTACACAAAAACTAGAACAAGCGTTTTGGGGCCGATTTCTCCAGGGGCCGATTTCTCCTGACACCATAAATTTTTATCTCAAATGCCAACAAATGTCAGACTTCCTTTTATCATGTAACTGTATCTCAAGAATTACTTGAAAAATTGTTAGATCTCTATGAGAAACCTACATGTTCATGAATGAGACCGACTTACTGCTTTGGCATACATGTAGTTTGGAGCTTAACTCTTAACCACAATCACAGGTTTTAACGACGCTGAACAAAATGCCTTTTGAAAACATTGTGTGAAAAGGAGAAAATGCAACCAGCATTTTCTCCTTTTCCCACAATGTTTTCTATCCTATCATGGACAAATTTTGCCATTTGGGCCACTTTTTATTTGTCATCTGCAAATGCTTTCAATTTGGACCAGTCTAAAATTTTGTCATTTGGGAAAGGGTTAAAATAGTACCAAAGAATCTGGCATAATATTGTACTTGATCTTAAATCTAAAAATAAAACAAACGTAAACTTTGCCACAATCATCAATTTCTCAGTTGAATCAAACTGAACTTTGTGGAAATAATGGGAAAGGATACAATATTTCAACAGATGGCGTACATACCGCCCCTGTTTTGATGTCACAAAATCTTGTCTCAAACATTGTGTACTATCAGGAATTCATAATGGCTAATCCATACTGAAAACAAGGGAGGTTAGGTGATAAAAATTACTATAAAACAAGTCCAGAAAGTTGTCTTTAGGTATGTTAACCCTTAGAGTGCCGAATAAACCAAATCTATATTTCCATGGAGAGCCTAATGAGAGCAATGTGAAGCAGACAGTGTAGATCAAAGATCAGATTACACATTTTGTGTATTCTGATCTTGATCTACACTGGCCACAAAGGCAGTTATGGTCGTGAAAGGCATTTTAAGGATTAATGGTAGACAATATATCAACTCTTTACCCGAAGACAAAATTTGAGACTGGTCCATCTTAAAAGCAGTTGCAGATAACAAATTCAAATTATGGAATTTATCTTTGATAGGCTAGAAAACATTGAGGGAAAAGAAGAACCAGCTGGCAACCAGCATTTTCTCCATTTCCCACAAAGTTTTCAAAAGGCTTCTTTCCTAGAGTCAATAAAACTCAGGGTTGTGTGGTAAAGAGTTAAAACATGGGATCATGTTGTAAAGGGTAAATGCAACAGCGTAAGGTTTAATGACCAAGGTAGGAAATAAATGATTTCAAATGACAGCAGACGTCATAAAACTATGACAGTCTGCATCCTGGTGATAATTTATAGGGAATGGCCATTACTGTACCTCTGTGCATTCGTCCCGTCTGTCAAGATCCTACCCTACTTTTTGGGAATGGCTGTCATTTCAGTGCACAGCATGCATTACTGGCAATCCCTCCTTTCAATTTGATGTCACTTGATGTCAGTCTTTTTTTTTTTCAATTGTTCCCCAGACAACAAATTTTAAACTGGCCCAATCTGAAAGCAATTGCAGTAATTTTAGACTTGTCCAAATTGAAAGCATTAGTTTTGCAGATGAAAAAATGAATGTTGCTCAAATGATGAAATTCATCCTTATTAGGGTTTAAAAATATTGTGGGAAAAGATGAAAATGCTGGTGACCAGCATTTTCTCCCTTTTCCTGCAGTGTTTTCCAAAGTATTTTCTTCAGGGTGGCTGAAATTCTGAATAATCTGGTAAAGGCTTAGTAATTCTCCAAGATCACAGTCTTGCTCAAGGACCCCCCATAAACAAGAGGGCCACTGGCCCTAAAGTGCTCAAATGAGTAAAGTCATCTAGGATTGATAGAGCTGAAGAGATCCTAGTTGTAATGAATTGAAACAAAAAAAAAATGTCTGTGACCTATTTTTCAACCAACTTGATCTATTTTTGAACTTGAGAGAGATATCATGAAGGCAAACACCTTGACAATATTTCATGAGTATTGAATGGAAACTGTCCCCTCTAGATTGCACATAAGCTTTTTCTAAGATTTGTCCCAGTGACTTACTCTTTGACCCGACAAGACCCAATTTTGACCTTGTCTGATATATCATCAAGACAAAACTTTCTGAACAATTTTCATTAGAACTGGTCTGAAAATATGGCCTCCACAGTGCTCACAATTTTTTTCTAAGATTTGGCCCAATGGCCTACTTTTTGACCTGACATGACCCAATGCTTAGTATAATTATCACCTCCTTCATGTCAACCAGAGTTTCCACAGGAATCAAATTCTTTCAAGAAATTCTAAATAGGACCATGGCAGAATCATTTCTGTGCAGTTTGGTCAAAATTGGATGGGTAGTTTCA
Organism: Tridacna gigas; assembly: GCA_945859785.2. Taxonomy (NCBI): domain Eukaryota; kingdom Metazoa; phylum Mollusca; class Bivalvia; order Cardiida; family Cardiidae; genus Tridacna; species Tridacna gigas. The sequence continues at coordinate 110,029,451 of OX244028.2, forward strand.
GAGAAGATGATGTTTGAAATAAAAATAATACATGCATGGACGCACGACAGAAACAGGACCACGACATAAGCTTGCTGGCCTTTGGCCAGTGGAGTTAAAAATTAGCAGACAGCATACTAAAGGTGACACAAATGATGCAAATTGTCTTCAATGGGATAGAAAACATGATGGGACAAGGAGAAAATGCTAGTTACCAGCATTTTCTCTTTTTCCCACATTGTTTTCAAAAGTCTTTCTTTTTCACGGTCTCTAAACTCAGTACAGTGTGGTAAAGAGTTAACCCTTTACCAGACAACAAAATTTTAGTCTTGTTCAAATTGAAAGCATTTGCAGACGACAATTTCATTGTGGCTCAAATAGTGCAATTTTTCTATGATAGGGTAGAAAACATTGTGGGAAAAGGCTTCTTTCTTAGGGGCGTCAAAAGGGCGGCATTGTGCGGTAAAGGGTTAAACTGTCAAGTTTATCATTTATACATGTACATATTCTTGGAAAGAATACAACTTTATGACGACATAGATCTGTAACTTGAAAAATAAGAGAAAAATTTATTTGCCTGCATATACAGTATACAATTAATGTTTACTGCAGCAAATTGGGCGTAACGTTATGACCCCAGGGTCATCATAAATCCTAAAAAGTTGTTTGTGTATCTACTAAATGTTTGGGAACAACACAAACTGAATGCGTCATTCACAAGGATTGTGGCTCTCAGAGTTAACCTTTTATCAAACAATCATATGCAGTAATGAGATTGGAAAAAAAGACTTTTGTAAACATTGTGGAAAAAGAAGAAAATACTGATAAATAGCGTTTTCTTCTTTTTCCACAATGCTTGAAACACTTTTCAAGACAAATCTCATCTTTTGAGTCATATTTTTTTTTTGTCTGCTAATGATTTTAACTTATTTCTAAATAACAAAGTGTTACACTTGTCTAAACTGAAAGCATGAACGACAAAAATAAATCTGACTGAAAAATTGAAATTTGTTTTTGGTAGGATAGAAAACGTTGTGGGACAATGCTGGTTACAGGCATTTTTTCCTTTTTCCATGATTTCAAGTCGTCTTCTTTAGGGCTGTTAAAACTCTGGATTTTTTTTAACAGGCTGATCTTGATCTGAACTTATATTTATTTACATCAAAGTGAAACAGCTATCTGAATGCCAAAGGAGAAATTTCCCGTTTAGGGAAACTGCTGTGGGCGGAATGCATCTTCATAATGCATCATACAAAGTAGGTGGTCCCTTACTATGGATCAATCATGTCTATGAAACAGCTGAATCTTGAGACAGAATAGTCCTTTGATATGCAGAAAATTTACTGCACAGACTGTGCAGGCTGAAATAGGTGGACACTTTTTGCAGATGCATTAAACCACCTTTTCACAGAGCATGACTCATTTCAATTGATCCTTGTTGTTATTTAGAGAACTGTTTGTGGGTTTTGATGGTTTTATTTATAGTGTTTTCCATTCGAATAAGGGTTATTTTTAGCACCTCTACATTTATTTGGGAATGGTGTAGTTAGGGATTAGGCTGGCATTTTGTGCAGTCTGATCTCTATCTATACTATTCTCAATTAATGTTCAAGATAGAAAACCCTTGGCTTAAAGCTGAAAATAGCAGTTTCATTAATATGTAAAGTCTGTAGATTACTTCAAAACCATGGTATTTCTTACAGTACTAGTGTTTTTTATATATTACACATTTCTCATGAATTTTATGGTTAAGCCACGTTGGCACTTGGATTTTACTGTTAGCCATTGTGTTCAAGATGTTAGATGCACGTCAGATAGAAAATAAAGAAAAGAAAAATAATTTTAAAGTCTACATCTTTTCAACCTATAGAAGATTGCTAGCAATAGAACACTTGCTCAGATGAATAAGTAATAATAAGGTCTGCTAGATGCCCAGTGCTTAACCTTTTATTACACAAGCCTGAGTTTTAACAATCCTGAGAAATGAAGCTTCTGAAAACATTGTGAGAAAAGGAGAAAAGCTGGTAACCAGCATTTTCTCCTTTTCCAACAATGTTTTCTGTCATATCAAAGACAAGTTCCGTCATTTGAGTCACATTTAAATTGTCGTCTGTATTGCTTTCAATTTGGACAAGTCAATAATTTGGCAGTTTGGACAGGTCTACTTTTTTTGTCATTTGGTAAAGAGTTAAAAGGCAAGCTATAAGCATTATTGTATTAAAGTGTTTACCTTGATGAACAGCATGGTGTATAAGTGGAAATTTTTGCAACGTGGAATTTTTTATGATTTTGGGAATTTGAAACATTCGCAAACTTTTCTATTCTCTTATTCTACCACAAGTATACCAACAAATAATGAGTGTCTTGAATTCGCAAACATTTCCGTACACAAAATGTCCCCAATCAGCAACTGGCAAGCTATAAGCATTATTGTATTAAAGCGTTTCCCTTGATGAACCCCATAGTGTATAAGTGGAAATTTTTGCAAAGTGAAATTTTTTGTGATTTCGGGAATTTGAAACATTTGCAAACTTTTCTGTTCTCTTATTCTACCACAAGTATACCAACAAATAATGAGTGTTTTGAATTCGCAAACATTTCCGTACACAAAATGTCCCCAATCGGCAATTTGCACTTTTTTGACATGGGTATATATCCACGTATATAGTATTCAAATCAGCAACATCCTGGGTCCGTATTCACCAACCATTCTTGAGAATATTCTTGGTCTGGTTCTCCAAAATTTTCCAAATTTGAAAGTAACACGCCTTCTGATTGGCTAAACCATTTGGTTTAGCCAATCAGAAGTTGTGTTACTTTCAAACTTGGAAAATCTTGAAGAATAAGTCTAAGAACGTTCTTAAGAATGGTTGGTGAATACGGACCCTGCTCTCAAGGTCAGCAGTTCTCAATTAACTCTTTACCAAATGACAAAATTTTAAACTAGTCAAAATTGAAAGCATTTGCAGACGATGAAATAAATGTAGTTCAAATGATGATTTCTTTCCTTGATTGGGTAGAAAAAATTGTGGGAAAAGGAGAAAATGCTGGTTACCAGCATTTTCTCCTTTTCCCACAGTTTTTTAAAAGGCTTCTTTTCTAGGGTCGTTAAAAGTCGGGATTGTGTGGTAAAGGGTTAACAATATGGGTGAAAAGTGCTGTTATTTAGGCAATGATCTCTGCAAAAAATTTGGGTTTTAAACTCACTACCAAATAACAAAATTCTAGACCTGTCCAAATTGAAACCATTTGCAGATGACATTCAATTCTAATCAAATGATGTGATTTGCCTTTGGAATGGTAGAAAACATTGTAAGAAAAGGAGAAAATGTTAGTTTCCAGCATTTTCTCCTTTTCCCATGAGGCTTTTTTTTTTTTAAATTTTCTTCCATAGGGTTATTATCCACTATGATTGTTCAAATACCAAATTAGTCCTGAAATTGCAAAATATCCTTTCAGTTTTTCTGACTGAAAATGTCAACTTTTTTTTTTGGTACTCTAAAGAGTAATTGTATCCCAAAAATGTCAAAAAACTATCTATGGGCTTCTCAAAACTAATGGTTGAAAAAATAACAAACACATAAACTATTTCTTGGCAAAGTATATTAACGAAAACAGCCAAAAAATGAAACAGGAATAAAATAATGATAATAATAATAAAAACCTAAAATAAAGGGAATTTAAAAAAGTATAACTACCCTAACAGGTGAATGAATTATTTACAATGAATGGCAGGTTATATCTAAAACACAGGGCACTTTTATAAATTCCCACATCAATCATTCCTGTACAACTCTTTACCAAACGACAAAATTTTAAACTTGACCAACTTTGAAGTATTTGCAGACAACAAATAAGATATGTTCCATTTGATGGGAGTTTCTCATTGAAAATACCAAACCATTATGGAAAAGGTTACCAACATTTTGGAAGAAGTTACCCACATTTTCTCCTTTTCCCACAATGTTTTCAAAAGCCTTCAGTCTCATGGTTGTTAAAACATAGGATAGTTTGGTTAACCCTTTCCCAAACAAGCCCTGGTACAAGTCTTTTGAAAACGCTGTGGGAAAAGGAGAAATTGCTCATAATGAGCAATTTCTCCTTTTCCCACAGTGTTTTCTACCCTTTTGGAGAACTTTCTGTCATTTTCATCAAATTTAAAATTGTCGTCTGCAAACACTTTCAATTTGGACCAGTCTAAAATTTATCGTTTGGGAAAGGGTTAATCCTTTCTCTAATTGTGTAAGATTCAGAATAAAACAATAAGTGCATGTAACTTCTAAAAACACTGAAAAATTAACTCTTTACCATACGACAAAAATTTTAGGCTAGTCCAAACTGAAAGCATTTGCAGACAACAAAATAAACGTAATTTAAAAATTGAAATTTGTTTTGGGAAGGGTAGAAAACATTGTTGGAAAAGGAGAAAATGCTGGTTACCCAGCATTTTCTCCTTTTCCAACAATGTTCTCAAAAGACTATTTTCTTCAGGTTGATATAACCTGGAATTGTTTGGTGAACAGTGAATAGAAATTTGTTCAAAGCAGGTGGTTGTTCAAAGCAGGTGGTCTCTTTAAACTCTTAACCATATGACAAAATTTTACGCTTGTCCAAACTGAAAGCATTTACAGACGGCAAATTAAATATCCAAAAAATCGTACGATTTGTCTTTGATAGGATAAAAAACATTGTGGGAAAAGAAGAATATGCTGGTTACCAGCATTTTCTCCTTTTCCCACAATGTTTTCAAAAGCCTTTTTTCAAAGGGTCATTGAGAGTCAGGATCGTTTCCTAAAGAGTTAAAATCTTTAACAGACAACAAAATTTAGACTTTTACATTTCAAACATTTGCAGATGACACATCAAATAATTATGGCTAAACGTGACAAGATTCATGTTTGAAAGGGTAGACAACCTTGTGGGAAAAAAAAAGGAGAAAATGCTGGTTACCAGCATTTTCCCCTTTTTTCCCACAATGTTTTTTTAAGGCCTTCTTCCTCCAACTCGTTTAAAGACTGGGTCCTTTGGTTGAAAGTTAAGACAACTGTGACTCTTATTTCAGTAGGAAAAAAAGTAAATAAAAATATTATGGAACAGGATAGCCACTGTCAATGCCGAGTAATGGCTTTTTCCAGTTAACCAAAAAAAAAAAAAAACTTTTACCACACAATCCACAATTTTGACAACCTTGAGGAAGAAGGCTTTTGAAAACATTGTGGGAAATGGAGAAATGCTGGTCACCAGAACTTTTTCCATTCCTCACAATGTTTTCCACCTTCCAAATTTCAGTTTTGAGTCACATGTAATTTGTCATTTGCAAATGCTTTCAATTTGGAACAGTCTAAATTTTTGTCCTTTGGTAACGAGTTAAGTCCTAGAGGGAAGCTTTTGAAAACATTGTGGGAAAAGCAGTGAGAAAATGCTGATAATCAAAGTTTGTTTTTCCTTTTCCAACAATTTTTTCAACACATTCAAACACAAATACGCATCCTTTACCTACTGTCATGCTGTTGTCTGCAAATGCTTTCACAATGGATCAGTTTAATATTTTGTTGTCTGGTAAAGTGTAAATCATGCACTGCCAAACTGCTTTAACTTGTCACTACTTTATTTCCATGTCTGTGTTCGGTTTTCCGGTATTTGCCTCCTTCTACAGGGAGTTCAAATGCCTCATGTATGTATAATAAATTGATCTTGTCGCAATGCCCACGGTGTAGAAGTAAAATACCTGGACATGTGATCTGGAAGTGAACATCCTACAGAATCATAAATTTATTGGAGATCTATAAACAGTTTACGTGAAAAAGACGAAATATTCATTAACCCTTTCCCAAACAAGCCCTGGTTTTCACGTGTCTGCAGTACAAGTCTTTTGAAAACACTGTTGGAAAAGGAGAAATTGCTCGTAATGAGCAATTTCTCCTTTTCCCACAGTGTTTTCTACCCTTTTGGAGAACTTTCCGCCATTTTCATCAAATTTAAAATTGTCGTCTGCAAACTCTTTCAATTTGGACCAGTCTAAAATTTATCGTTTGGGAAAGGGTTAAGTGACAAGTTAAAGCGGTTTCAGTATAAGATGAAATGTACGAACAGAACTCTCAGTATCAAACATGGCACACAATTATAATGAAACATAACTAAAAATAGGTTTTGAAATACAGAATTCAAATTCATAGAACTTTTCACACCAATGCAATAATAAAGCAGCACACATGTATTGATCTACTTTCATCTGTTTCCGTTTTTTTAAAAAAAAAGAAAGATGTTTCTAGATTAACCCTTTCCCAAACAAGCCCTGGTTTTCACGTGTCTGCAGTACAAGTCTTTTGAAAACACTGTTGGAAAAGGAGAAATTGCTCGTAATGAGCAATTTCTCCTTTTCCCACAGTGTTTTCTACCCTTTTGGAGAACTTTCCGCCATTTTCATCAAATTTAAAATTGTCGTCTGCAAACTCTTTCAATTTGCACCAGTCTAAAATCTATCGTTTCGGAAAGGGTTAGGTGACAAGTTAAAGCTGTTTCACTATAAGATGAAATGTAAGAACAGAACTCTCAGTATCAAACATGGCACACAATTATAATGAAACATAACTAAAAATTGGTTTTGAAATACAGAATTCAAATTCATCGAACTTTTCACACCAATGCAATAATAAAGCAGCACACAAGTATTGATCTACTTTCATCCGTTTCCGTTTTGTAAAAAAAAAAAAGATGTTTCTAGATTAAAAAATGAATTTGTACTCTTTACTCTTCCCAAACGGCAAAATTTTTCATTTGTCCCGTTTGAAAGCGTCTGAAGACCCCGAATAAAATGTGGCTCAAAAGATGTGGTATGTTTTTGAAAATGTAGAAAACATTGTGGGAAAAGGAGAAAATGCTTGTTACAAGCATTTTCTCCTTTTTCCACAATGTTTTCAAAAGCCTACTTCCTAAGGGTTATTAATACACAGGACAGTTTTATACAGACTTAACACTTTACCACACCAAAAAATTTGAAAGTTGTTCAAATTTAGAGCATTTGCAGACAACAATCTGAATGTGGCTCAAATGATGAGATTTGTCTCTGATGGGATAGAAAACAATCTGGGAAAAGGATAAAATGCTGGTTACCAGCACTGTCTCCTTTTCCCACAATGTTTTCCAAGGTTTCTTCCTCACAGTTGTTAAAACTTGGAATTGTGTGGTATAGGGTTAATATTCTTTCATATCTTTATGTTTATTTCATGTATAACACTGTTCTAATTTGTATTTCATTTATAACACAATGACCAGTGCACCTATCGATGCATTCCTAAGTTTCTTTTCAAGAACAAGCCTAGCACTTTGCACAAACACTATCATCAGGTCGCTGGCTGCTTGACCAGATAAACAAAGTCAAACCCATATTTACCAACTTGACAAAGCCCTACAATCTGCAGACTAGTTTCTGAATCTTGCTGAAAACCACTAATGAAAATACTAATCTGAGCAATATCTGCTCTTTTCCCATGATGCTACTTCGTTATTTTACGAGAGACGTTTTAATAGTTTTCTGCTGCAAGTTTGTTTAGGACTTACAAAACTATCCTGTGTTGTAACCATTCCAAGGTAAAAGACTTTTGAAAACATTGTGGGAAAAGGAGAAAATGCTGGTAGGCAGCATTTTCTCCTTTTCCCACAATGTTTTCTACACTGTCAAACATCAATCTCATCATTTGAGTCAAATTTGATTTGATATCTGCAAATGCTTCAAGTTTTAACAAGTCAAATATTTTGTCCTTTGGTAATTAATTATAACAAATAGTAAGCCTATATGCACAAGATGTCACAATAAGACAAAAAAGTCATGCAATCAAAAAAAGCAGATTGTAAATGATTACCATAACCTACCCTTTTCTCTCTTTTTGTTTTTGGTATGTTTTATGGTGCTTCTCAACAGTATTTCAGTCATTTCAAATTGACAAGTGCAGCTATCCATGTTTTCCTAGTGTTGCCTTTTCAACAGTACTTCACCCAACACTTCATTCAAGCCACTAGCTGCTTTACCCAAAGATCATCATCAAGACAAGGTTCAGTGGTGAGAGGGGAATGAATCCTGTCACAATGGCTTTCATTAATCCTTTACCACGTAATCACAACTTTTTACGACCCTGTGAAAGAGGACTTTTGAAAACATTGTGGGAAAAGGAGAAAATGCTGGTAACCAGCATTTTCTCCATTTCCCACAATGTTTTCTACCTGTCCCAGAACAAATTTCTAATTTTGAGTCACAATTATTTTGTGGTCTGCAAATGCTTTGAATTTGGGTGAGTTGAAAATTTTGTTGTTGGTAATGAGTTAATCCTTAAAAAGAGTCAGGGCATGCCAGGACTTGATTTTACAACCCCTGTGGATTACCAACTGAGCTGAGCTAGCCTCGCCCTACATATGATGAAGAGCATCAACAATTTCTTATGAAAGAAAGACAAAAAATCAGGAAGTATCTAGTGCAAAGCCCTTACATATATGAGCCATGCTCTGTGAAAAGGGGGCCTAATGCATCTCCGTAATGCAGTATACCAAGCAAGACATCACATAAGTATGGATCCATAAAATCCATTTAGTCATACATTGACTAGATATAGGAGCAGAATGGTCCTTGGACTTGCATGAAATTTACAAATAGAAAGTTTCGATCCATGTCAGCCTGTGCGGACTGCGCAGGCTGACATGAGTCAATACTATTTGCATTAAGCCCCCTTTTTGCAGGGCATGACCCTTTTTTTTTTTTTTTTTTTTAACCCCCCCCTCCAAAAAAATGTCTTCCACAACTTTAGTTGACTTTGCAATCAGTGTATACCAACTGTGACTGTGCAAAACATGTAGTCTGATCTTTGATCCACACTGTCAGCTTTGCCGAGACATTCCGGATAAGTGCAATCTTGATATTGCAATTAGTTGAGACTTATTTCTCTACTAAAAATATCTGTTGGGTTTATTTGGCACTGTAAAGATTAACCCTTTACCACACAATCCCAACTTTTAACAACCCTGAGTAAGAAGCCTTTTGAAAGCATTGTGGGAAAAGGAGAAAATGCTGATAACCAGCATTTTCTCCGTTTTCCACAATGTTTTCTACCCCCATCAAAGAAACATCCCATTATTTGAGCTACATGAAATTGTCGTCTGCAAATTTAATGCTTTGACTTTGGATGGGTCTAAAATTTTGTCATATGGTAAAGGGTTAACATTGTGATTTTAAAGCCATTGCACTGCACAAATACTTCACTCTTTCAGCCCCAACAGTGGCACAAGCAGCTTTCGAAGATATTTTTGGTCTAGTCCAAATTCACTTTAACCCTTTACCACACAATCCCGACTTTTAACAACATTGAGTAAGAAGCCTTTTGAAAACATTGTGGGAAAAGGAGAAAATGCTGGTAACCAGCATTTTCTCCTTTTCCCACAATGTTTTCTACCCTTCCCAAAACAAATTTCAATTTTTGAGTCCAATTTACTTTGTCGTCTGCAAATGCTTTCAATTTGGACAAGTCTAGAATATTTTCGTATGGTAAAGTGTAAACACTGTGATTTTAAAGCGATTGCACTGCACAAATACTTGACTCAGTCAGCCCCAAGGGTGGCACAAGCAGCTTTTGAAGATATCTTTGGTCTAGTCCAAATTCACTTTATACCCAACAACAAAAATGTAGACTTGTCCAAATTGGAAGCATTTGCAGACGACAATTAGAATGTGGTTGAAACTGGAATTTGTCTTTGATAGGGCAGAAAACACACCTTGTGGGAAAAAGAAGAAAATGCTGGTTATCAGCATTTTCTCCTTTTCCCACAATGTTTTCAATAGGCTTCTTTCTCAGGGTCGTTAAAACTTGGGATTGTGTGATAAAGGGTTAAGTAAGACTGTAGTACAGAGAATCTAATATTGATAGTCACATAGCTTATATAGAGGGTGGGCCTGGAAAATACAGGGTTTGCTCTCTTTGAAGAATACCTCTGTTGGCCAGAATATTACCAAATGCCGTCTTAAATACATGTTTCAATGTGTCTGAATGAAGAACACAGTCAAATACTTTCAAACTTATAAATAAATTCAGCTGATATGCCTGTTGAAATTCCTTAACTTCCGATCAGTTCCTCTATATCTACAATTCCTTGGAGGCTTCCCTCAGTTACGTAGGCTTGTTTTGTATGTTTTGCCATAATTCTTAAAAGTGGGCGAAGTTTTAACCACCATTCTTCCAGGGGAAGTCTATGACTAAAAAATTAAATAGAAAAAAGACAAGTGATTATAAGGCAACATGCAAGGAATCCTATAGGTACTGATTTATCATCATTGTCACAAAAGTAAGTCAGATTTGAGGCATGGTCTGGCAAAAGGGGGTTTAACCCTTTCCCAAACGACAAATTTTGGACTGATCCCAATTGAAAGAATTTGCAGACGACAATTTTAAATTTGATGAAAATGGCGGAAAGGTCTCAAAAAGGGTAGAAAACACTGTGGGAAAAGGAGAAATTGCTCATTACGAGCCATTTCTCCTTTTCCCACAGTGTTTTCAAAAGACTTGTACTGCAGACACGTGAAAACCAGGGCTTGCTTGGGAAAGGGTTAACTCTTTACCACACAACAAAAATGTAGACCAGTCCAAATTGAAAGCATTTGCACATGACATTTTACATGTAGCTCAAAACATAACATTTGTCTCTTACTGGGTAGAAAACATTGTGGGAAAAGAAGAAAATGCTGGTTACCAGCATTTTCTTCTTTTCCCATAATGTTTTCAAAAGGCTTCTTCCTTAGGGTCGTTAAAAGTTGGGACTGTGTGGTAAAGGGTTAACTCTTTACCACACAACAAAAATGTAGACCAGTCCAAATTGAAAGCATTTGCACACGACATTTTACATGTAGCTCAAAACATAACATTTGTCTCTTACTGGGTAGAAAACATTGTGGGAAAAGAAGAAAATGCTGGTTACCAGCGTTTTCTTCTTTTCCCACAATGTTTTCAAAGGGCTTCTTCCTTGGGGTCGTTAAAAGTTGGGATTGTGTGGTAAAGAGTTAACTCTTTACCACACAACAAAAATGTAGACCAGTCCAAATTGAAAGCATTTGCACACGACATTTTACATGTAGCTCAAAACATAACATTTGTCTCTTACTGGGTAGAAAACATTGTGGGAAAAGAAGAAAATGCTGGTTACCAGCATTTTCTTCTTTTCCCATAATGTTTTCAAAAGGCTTCTTCCTTAGGGTCGTTAAAAGTTGGGACTGTGTGGTAAAGGGTTAACTCTTTACCACACAACAAAAATGTAGACCAGTCCAAATTGAAAGCATTTGCACACGACATTTTAAATGTAGCTCAAAACATAACATTTGTCTCTTACTGGGTAGAAAACATTGTGGGAAAAGAAGAAAATGCTGGTTACCAGCATTTTCTTCTTTCCCCACAATGTTTTCAAAAGGCTTCTTCCTTAGGGTCGTTAAAAGTTGGGACTGTGTGGTAAAGGGTTAACTCTTTACCACACAACAAAAATGTAGACCAGTCCAAATTCAAAGCATTTGCACACGACATTTTAAATGTAGCTCAAAACATAACATTTGTCTCTTACTGGGTAGAAAACATTGTGGGAAAAAGAAGAAATTGCTGGTTACTAGCATTTTCTTTTTTCCCCACAATGTTTTCAAAAGGCTTCTTCCTTGGGGTCGTTAAAAGTTGGGACTGTGTGGTAAAGGGTTAACTCTTTACCACACAACAAAAATGTAGACCAGTCCAAATTCAAAGCATTTGCACACGACATTTTAAATGTAGCTCAAAACATAACATTTGTCTCTTACTGGGTAGAAAACATTGTGGGAAAAGAAGAAAATGCTGGTTACCAGCATTTTCTTCTTTCCCCACAATGTTTTCAAAAGGCTTCTTCCTTAGGGTCGTTAAAAGTTGGGACTGTGTGGTAAAGGGTTAACTCTTTACCACACAACAAAAATGTAGACCAGTCCAAATTGAAAGCATTTGCACACGACATTTTAAATGTAGCTCAAAACATAACATTTGTCTCTAACTGGGTAGAAAACATTGTGGGAAAAAGAAGAAATTGCTGGTTACCAGCATTTTCTTCTTTCCAAACAATGTTTTCAAAAGGCTTCTTCCTTGGGATCATTAAAAGTCGGGACTGTGTGGTAAAGGGTTAACTCTTTACCACACGACAAAAATGTAGACCAGTCCAAATTGAAAGCATTTGCACACGACATTTTAAATGTAGCTCAAAACATAACATTTGTCTCTAACTGGGTAGAAAACATTGTGGGAAAAGAAGAAAATGCTGGTTACCAGCATTTTCTTCTTTCCCCACAATGTTTTCAAAAGGCTTCTTCCTTGGGGTCGTTAAAAGTTGGGACTGTGTGGTAAAGGGTTAACTCTTTACCACACGACAAAAATGTAGACCAGTCCAAATTGAAAACATTTGCACACGACATTTTAAATGTACCTCAAAACATAACATTTGTCTCTAACTGGGTAGAAAACATTGTGGGAAAAAGAAGAAAATGCTGGTTACCAGCATTTTCTTCTTTCCAAACAATGTTTTCAAAAGGCTTCTTCCTTGGGGTCGTTAAAAGTCGGGACTGTGTGGTAAAGGGTTAATGCACCTCCATGATGCATTTAACCAATCAAGTCTCCACATGATTATACATCCCTAAAATCGATTTTGTCTTACAGCCAACTGAATTGTGATCTAGAATGGTCCTTGGACATGCAGAAAATACTTCAAAAGCAAAAAGTTTCAACCCATGTCAGCCTGCACGGGCACTGCAGCACTGCAGGCTGACATTGGTCCATACTTTTTGCAGATGCATTAAGCCTCCTATCAAAGAGCGTGGCTCATTTGTTTGTTTGTATGGTGTTTAACCCTTTCCCAAATGACAAATTTTGGACCGGTCCAAATTGAAAGAGTTTGCAGATGACAATTTTAAATTTGATGAAAATGGCAGAAAGTTATCAAAAAGGGTAGAAAACACTGTGGGAAAAGGAGAAATTGCGCGTTATGAGCAATTTCTCCTTTTCCCACAGTGTTTTCAAAAGACTTGTACTACAGACACGTGAAAACCAGGGCTTGTTTGGGAAGGGTTAATACAGTCTTCAACATTGTTTCAGTTATATTACAGTGGCTAGTGCACCTATTCATCCTTTCATGGAGTTCCTTTTACAGATAATTTGCACAATATTCCATCAAAGGCACTGGCTGCTTTCCCACAGAAACACTGTTGAAACAATGATCAGTAGTAAGAGAGGAATGAATTCTGTTGCAATGACTATCATCGATCCCCGGAAAGAGATTGGCTAAGCTGGGATTCAAACCAGTGACCTCCTGGTCTCAAGTCCCATATGCTACAAAATGTCAAGCCTACATAAGAATGCACCTGCAATAAGCAACCCATTGCTGATAAAGACCACTGTTTTGATTCTAACATCCCTTCAAAGGTTAATTAGATAACTCTTTACCACACGACAAAAATGCAGACTTGTCCAAATTGAAAGCATTTGCAGACGACAATGTAAACATTACAAAAATGATGGAGTTTGTCTTTGAAAGGGTAGAAAACATTGTGGGAAAAGGAGAAAATGCTGGTTACCAGCATTTTCTCCTTTTCCCACAATGTTTTCAGAAGGCTTCTTTCTCAGGGTCGTTAAAACTCGGGGTTGTGTGGTAAAGGGTTAAACTTGGATAAAAAGACCCCTGGTTGCCAAGACCATTTCTCTGTCTGCCTTTGGGTAGTCTCTAAACACAGGTGTTCGACTGGTATCTTTGACCCAAGCTCTGTGAAAAGGTGGTTCAATGCATCTGCAAACAGTATCTATCCAGATCAGCCTGCACAGTCCATGCAGGCTGACCAGGATAAAAACATCAAAACTTTTTGCTATCGGTCAATTTTCTGCATTTCAAAGGACCAGTCTAACTCATGATTCAGTTGTTCCGTAATCATGGGATGATTTGCTTGGTGTAATGTGTCAAGGAGATACCACAGACCCCCTTTTGCAGAACTGCAGTTCATTCTAGTATAAGTACCCTTTTCACAGTTATCAATGTTCCATATTTGAAGTAAGTATCTTCAATAATTGCAAATACATGAGAAAGTGTCTATGTTTCTTCACTATGCAATGCAGATGATGACAGGGCTATGACGGGTCTTGACACTTTCATAAAAAAAACAGCCAAGCTAAAAATGGCAACAAGGCTGATAATCATGCTGTTATCATAATGAAGATTCAAAACTGAAAGATACATCATTATTTTGATCAATAGAATAATTCTCAAAACCAGATTATTAATTATCATTATACAATAATCATCATCATCATCATTTCTGTCCACTTTTAGGTCTATCCATCCATCAAAAGATCTGCCCCTGAAACATGTAGGGGGTCTCCTGCCATGCCAAAGTCCTGCCCTTGATTATACAGATCTGTCTGGATTTACAGCTTCTGCCCTATACAGCAGGCTTTTGAAAACACTGTGGGGAGAAAGGAGAAAATGCTGGTGGCAATTTCTCCTTTTTCCAGTGTTTTCTACCCTCTGAAATACAGATCCCATCATTCAAGCCATATATTCTCATGTAAATGATCCATGCTCTGAGAAAAGGGGGCTTAATGCATCTGCAAAAATTATCAACCCTGGCCAGCCTGTGCAGTTTGCCCCTTTTCCCAAAACGTTTTCAAAGGGATTCATCCTCAGGGTCCTTAAAATTTGGGATTGTGTGGTAAAGAAATAAACAGTTAAGTTTTCATTTCAACCAGAATATTTACCTAAAATCTGTTTGATCTTTCAGTGTCTGTACAGGTGTAAACTCCATATGTCTCTTTCTCATTCCTATTAATACTGCTGACTCGGGTTCATTGGTATAGACAGATCCTGAAGACAACAAAAACTATGGGTTTTTTTTTTTACCCCTTACTCAACTTACTAATGGGTAACCAGCATTTTCTCCTTTTTCCACAATGTTTTTTCTTTTTTTTTTTATCTTTTCATAGACTAATCCCATCAATTATACCAAAATTCAAATGTAATTTGCAAAAGCTTTAATATGGACGAGTTCTCTAATATTGCCATACAGACTTAAATGCTTTTTAATGGTAGTTTGCATTACAGAAACAGCTCACTTTTTCATTTGTATCTCTGTGTATCATCAGTACTAAACAAGGGCCCTGCAATGCCTAGCCAAAGAGAACATACGCACAGTCAGTACTGCCAGAGGGGTTCTAACACAGAATCTCAGGACTACATATTGAATGACTTAACCCTTTACCACACAATCCCGACTTTTAACGACCCTGTGAAAGATGCCTTTTGAAAACCTTGTGGGAAAAGGAGAAAATGCTGGTAACCAGTATTTTCTCCTTTTCCCACAATGTTTTCTACTCTTCCCAAAACAAATTTCAATCACATTTAGTTTGCCACGTGCATATGCTTTAAATTTGGACCAGTCTACAACTGTTGTTTGGAAAAGATTTAAACGGTGAGCCACAGAGGCCACAAGAGGAAATATGACAAAGCAAGAATTCATGAAAAAAAAAAAGATGTTCATGTATGAAGTATAATTTGAGTGAAGTCTGCCATAGCACCTGCTAAGTCCTCCAGTTCCCTTTGTTGCAGTGTTTTCAAAAGTTGCATACTTAAGATGGTTCAAAGTGATCTTTACTGAAACAAATGCATCTATCTATTTATCACCATGTTTAACCCTTTACCACACAATCCCAACTTTTAACAACCACAAGAGAGAAAGCTTTTGAAAACATTGTGTGAAAAGGAGAAAATGCTGGTAACCAGCATTTTCTCCTTTTCCCACAATGTATTCTACCCTTCCCAACACAATATTCAATTTTTGAGTCAGGTTCATTTTGTCGTCTGCAAATGCTTTCAATTTGGAAAAGTCTAGAATTTCGTCGTTTGGTAAAGAGTTAATTCATTGCAACACATATATATCTTACATCCCTGTAAACGTAAGCTAGTAAAATCATGGCAAGAAACCGTGAAAAGTACATCTAAAGATACAGTAGTTTAAAAATCGTAAAATTTCGTTTCATAACATATACTTGATGCTAACTTCTATTGACTGAATATTTTCTATCCGTCTTTGGTAAAAATATATATTTTTTTATAACTACTGACATGAATAAAAAATCTGCTGGGTTCATCAATACAAAACAACAGTACATTAAAGACACAAAAATAGAGTATAAATCCAAATAGGTAATACAAACCATCTTCCCTAGTATATTTCTGAACAAGTTGAATCAATTGGGTCACTGCTTTGGCAGCCATTTTTGTCCCGTAGTTCCTATCAAAAGGACTGGGTACCCCGCCCTGTTGCATGTGACCCAGGACATTGGCACGGCAAGTAAACACTCCTTTACCCTCCTCGTCAAACATTTTCTGTATAAAGTCTGTCGTGTAGTTATGGTTGGCAGACTCATTCCTAAAAAGTGTGCAAAAAGGAGAGGTGAAACTAGTTTCAAGTTCACCATTGGAATGTTTTATGTTTAACTCTTTACCACACAATCCCGACTTTTAACAACCCGTAGGAAGAAGCCTTTTGAAAACATTGTAGGAAAAGGAGGAAATGCAGGTAACCAGCATTTTCTTCTTTTCCCACAATATTTTCTACCCTATCAAGGACAAATTTCATCATCTGAACCAACTTTAATTTGTTGTCTGCAAATTCTTTCAATTTGGACTACTCTAAATTTTTTTGGTTATAGATACATCATCCTATACTTCTTTTCAGCCAGTTTTTACCCCATTTCATCTTTATTTCAGAAAGCAACGATCGCTCTTGTATCTCCATGCCAAATGTTGCCCCTGACGGCTGCAAGGTTGCACAGACTATAATGGATACAAAATGCATTTCATTTTTTGGCGGTCTTAAGTTTCTCTTCCCCTTGCACCATATATATTTGAGCCATGCTCTGGCAAAAGGGGGCATAATGCATCTCCATGATGCATTGTACCAATCAAATCTTCACATCATTAGGGAATCATAAAAGCCACCTTTTTTTAATAATCGACTTAACCCTTAAAGCGCCTTTCACGACTATAGTTGGCTATGAAGCCAGTGTAGAACTTTGTTGAAACGATGTAGACAGAAGCAACCATGAAATTGCAAGTATTTGGGTCGTATTTCGAGGTTGAAAATGTCCAATAGGTTTATTCGGCGCTCTAAGGGTTAAGGTGAGGTAAACTGGTCCTTTGACTTACAGAAAATTGAGCCATAGCGAAAAGTTTCGGCTCAGGTCAGCCTGCGCGGACTGCGCAGGCTGACCTTGGTTGATACTTTTCGCAGATGGATTAAGACCCCTTTTCACAGAGCAAGGTTCATTTGTAATTTATCTATCTTTACACAGCTGACCAAATTCTCTTACGCAGGCTGACATGGGTCAATACAAATGCATTTAATTACCTTTTCACAAAACATGGCTCCATCATATGTAAAATCTAGGTCTCTTACCTCAGGATAATACCTCGCTGTACACCAGCATGGAGAATCTTGCTTTTTAAATGCAACACATCATCCTACAAATAAAGATTCAAATTATTTGAGCCATGCTCTGTGAAAATGGGGCTTAATGCATCTGCTAAAAATATCAACCCTGGTCAGCATGCACAGTCCATGCAGGCTGAGACGTGTCAAAACTTTCTGCTATTTGTTAATTTTCTGCATGCCCAAGGACCTTTTTACCTCAGGATTCAGCCGGCTGTTAGACAAAAATGGATTTTATGGATCCATAATTCAGTGATGACTTGCTTGGTATAGTGCATTACAGGGATACATTAAGTTGCCTTTTTTCAGCGCATGGCTCATTTGGTTCGTATCATGTTTTATGCTGCTTTCAACAGTATTTCAGATATATCACTGTGACAGATCAGTAATTCATGTGCTCCCTGAAGTTCACAAGTACAAGGGAGAACATGCAGTGCCAGAGCCAACTACAGCTGTCACTGAATGTGACTTAATACCCCCGCCAGCGCTTTGACAGAAAAAAAAGTGTCAAGTTCAAGGGGAGATAATTCCTAAACCAGGGAGAGTTGACACTTGAAAATTACGTCTTGCAAATATTCAATATATGATCAATATATGTGCAAAGTTTCAATGCAATTGAAGGAAAACTGTAGGAGGAGTTCGCGACACAAAATTGCTAGTAGTTTGTACACAGACGGGCACACAGACAGACAGGCTGATTCCAGTATACCTCCGAAAACATTCGTTTTGCGGGGGTATAAAAACATAGGAACACATAACTGACAAACCTATGGTAAAATTAGGCTCTTACCGCCTGCACAGATCAATATCAGACAGCACAGAACATGCAGTCTGATCTTAGATCTATACCATCCACTTGTATAGTCAAGCCTACACGAACCTACATTTCAGTTGGTTATATTTTAAACTATTGAAAGAGATAAGTTAATGAGCCATGCTCTGGCAAAAGGGGTTTCAAAGCATCTCTATGATGCATTATACCAAGCAAGTCATCACTGAATCATGGATCCATAAAAATCTAAAACAAAAAGTCATTATGTCAAACAACCAGCTGAATCCTGAAGTAGAATAGTCCTTTGACATACACAAAATGGACGTACAGCAAAACGTCTTGGCCCAGGTCAGCCTGTGCAGACTGTACAGGCTGACCTGGGTCAATACTTTTTGCAGATGCATTAAAACCCCTTTTCATACAGCATAACTCTTATATAACTGGAGCTGGGTTCAATAATTTTGGACAAAGGTAGGAAGTTTTCAACACATACTCTTAAATCTGTGATGGTTACTGGATCTTCAAAGATGTAGGCAGCATCTGCGCCACCTGCCAGACCACTCATAGTTGCTAGGTAACCACAGTACCCTCCCATAGTCTCCACGACAAAAACTCGCCTCTTTGTACCAGTGGCACTTTGCTTGATTCTGTCACATATCTAAAAATAACATAACATCTTCTTAACTATGTACCACACAATCTCAAGTTTCAACGACCCTATTGAAGAAGACTTTTGAAAACATTTTGGGAAAAGGAGAAAATGCTGGTAACCAGTATTTTCTTCTTTTCCCACAATGTTTTATGCATTTCCAAAGAAAGATTTCAGTTTTTGGGTCTCATTTATTTTATCGTAAATACTTTCACTTGGTCTAGTCCAAATTTTGCTCTTCAGTAAAGAATTAACCAATTCCTGTACAGCCTCTTTTAAGACCTACCAATCAAATATTGCTCTGATATTCATCATTTGGCCATGTGACCACAGAAAAGTGCACCTGATTAACTCTTTCCCAAACAACAAATTTTGGACTGGTCCAAATTGAAAGAGTTTGCAGACGACAATTTTAAATTTGATAAAAATGGCAGAAAGTTATTAAAAAGGGTAGAAAACACTGTGGGAAAAGGAGAAATTGCTTGTTACGAGCAATTTCTCCTTTTCCCACAGTGTTTTCAAAAGACTTTTACTGCATACACGTGGTGAACCCTTTACCAAATAACAGTTTTTTAGACTTGTCTAAATTGAAAGCATTTGTAGACAACAAAGCATTTTCTCCTTTTCCCCACAATGTTTTCAAAAGCCTTCTCAGGGTCTTTAAAAGTCGGGATTGTGAGGTAAAAGGGTTCATGGGATTACTTTTTAAACAGCATCTAAATGATTGTATGAAAATACTGGTACCAAAAACTGTCATTGGATTTTAGAAATCTCTAGTTTCAATGTGTATATGTCTTTGTTGCATGTGAACTCTCAACCACACATAGCGGTTTTTAACGACCCTGATTGAATAGTTTTTTGAAAATAATGAGGGAAAAGGAGAAAATGCTGGTAACCAGCATTTTCTCCTTTTTCCACAACGTTTTTTACCCTTTCACTAACAAAAGCTTTCATTTGAGTAACATTTGTCATCTGCATTGGCTTTTCATTTGCTTTCATATAAAATTTTGCTGTGTGGTGAAGAGTTAAACTAGTAAAAAAGAAATAAAGAGAATTTTTTGTCATCCTTCAGAAAAAACATGTTTTTTCACAAAGGATGTTGTCACATTCACGACAAATAAAAAATGAGCAATGCTCTGGCAAAAGGGGGCTTAATGCATCTCCTTGATTCACTGTACCAATCAAGCCATCACGTAATTATGGATCCATAAAAGCCACTTTTTTTAAGAACCTACTGAATCATGAGGTAGATTGGTCCTTGGACATACAGAAAATTGACCAATAGTGAAAAGTTTCAGCCAGGTCAGCCTGCGCGGACTGCGCAGGCTGACCTGGCTCGATATTCTTCGCAGATGCATTAAGCCCCCTTTTCACAGAGCATGGTTAAAATATAATTTATGATGTCATTGTTTTAGTTGCACATACAGGAAAAGAACTCTTTATACACTTCTTCATTTTTCCTTGGAGTGAAAAAAAAAACTGACAATATGTGCATTACTGCATGCAAAACATTGAGGGTGAAGGAGAAAATGCTGGTAAGCAGCATTTTCTCCTGTCCCAATGTGTTTTGTACCCTTTTAACTCTTTACAACATGACAAAATTTTGGACTTGACCAAACTGAAATCAGGTGCAGACTACAAAATAAATGTCAAATGGTGAATTCTATCTTTGATAGGGTGGAAAACATTGTGGGAAAAGGAGAAAATGCTGGTTACCAGCATTTTCTCCTTTTCCCACAATGTTTTCAAAAGCTTTCTCTCTAAAGGTCCTTAAAAGCTGGGATTGTGTGGTAAAGGGTTAAGACAAATCCAGTCATTTGAGCCACAACCACAACTGTCGATTGCAAATGCTTTCACTATGGACAAGTGTACAATTTTGTTGTCCAGAAAAAAATTAACACATTACAAAATGAAAAGTTCTAGATTGTCCCAATATTCAAAGCTTCTGCAGACACAAATTTCAAAAGTGGTACGAAAGAAATGAAGTTCTTTGACAGAGTAGAACATTGTGTGAAAAGGAGAACATGCTGGTTTACACCTTTTTCTCCTTTTCCCACAATGTTTTCAAAAACCCTCTGCTTCATGGTCGTAAAAACCTGGGATTGTGCTGTAAATGGTTAACCCTTAAGCTGCTAAATAAATGAAAATTTTAAGCTAATAGTAAAAACACATTTTTTGATATGTTATAAGTATTTTTTAAGGGAAAAAATCTCCATATAGATCCAAGATCAGACTGCATGTTCTGTGCAGTCTGATCTTGATCTACACTGTTCACAAAAGGTTCCTGTGTCACCAATAGCAGTCTAAAGGTTAAATCATCCTTTCTAAAGTCCTTTAAGATTAATAAGACAATTAAGACAATATATTTATATACACGTACATTCAACTAGAATAAATCTTGTATCTCACTGATAATTGTGAGTCAAAATCTACGGTCATCTTCCAATATTATAAACTTACATCTGTGATCTCATTAAGAGCTGTATCAGCACCGAGACTGAAGTCACTGCCAGGCACGTTATTGCTGATCGTACAAGGCATAACCACAATCGGGATACAGAATGCATCATACTTATCTCTCGCTTCTGCTAACTGTAGTGCACTGCTGAAGGCCTGGAAATACAATCAAAGTACAGAAAGTACTGGGAGAAAAGTGTTATTTTAGGGATAGATAAAAACAGATTTTTTTTACCTAATATTCCTTAGATTATTGCTTGTCCATAGTAAATTATTACCTTACTAAATAAAACTTACTACATTGCAAAATTTTAACCTCATCCATATTGAGTGAATTTAAAAAGGGCAAATTAAATGTTTTTTTAAATGACAATATTTGTCCTCGAATAGATAGAAAACATTGTGGGAAAAGGAGAAAATGCTGGTTACCAGCATTTTCTTCTTTTCCCACAATGTTTTCAAAAGCCCTCTTCATCAAGGTCTTTAAAAGTCTGGAATGTTTGGTAAGGGGTTAATTGTTACAAATTGACTTCACATTCTGTTTAGTATCTAGTTTAAATTCTTTACTCTTTACCACACAATCCTGACTTTTAACAACCCTGAGAAAGAAGCCTTTTAAAAACATTGTGGGAAAAGGAGAAAATGCTGGTAACCAGCATTTTCTCCTTTCCCCACAATGTTTTTTAACTCTTTGCCACACAATCCCGACTTTTAACGACCTTGGGAAAGAAACTTTTTGAAAACATTGTGGGAAAAGGAGAAAATACTGGTAACCAGCATTTTCCCCTTTTCCCACAATGTTTGCTACCCTTTCCAAAACAAATTTCAATTCTTAAGTTGCATTTGTCGTCTGCAAATGCTTTCAATTTGGACTGGTCTAAAATTTCGTTGTGTGGTAAAGAGTTAACCTTTCAGTAACAAATGCAATCATTTGAGCCACATTTAATTTGTTGTCTGCAAATGCTTTCAATTTGGACCAGTCTGAAATATTGTCATTTGGTAAAGAGTTAACTGAGGTTTTTGTTGAAAAGTGTTCTAGGCCACTGTCAACATTATTTCAGACTTACCAATTTGTTTGGTTCTCATGTATGTGTATAAAAAGCTGTGCAGGCTATTTTTGACCAAAACCAAAATCTGTAGAACTAAACATATATCAAATATTTCAAACAAACAAACAAAATAACTAATATTTTTCAACAGTCTGGAAAACATTTTTAGTAAATGAACAGTTTACCAAAAGCATAGCACAAAAAAAATCCAGAGTTTTAACAACCAGTAAGGGCAGGCTTTTGAAAACATTGTGGGAAAAGGAGAAAATGCTGGTAACCAGCATTTTCTCCTTTTCCCACAATGTTTTCTACTTTATCCAAAACAGAACTCATCATTTGAACTACATCTGATTTCTCGTCTGCAAATCCTTTCAATTTGGACCAATCTAAACTTCTGTCATTTGGTACAGAGTTAACTCTTTACCACACAATAACGGGTTTTAACGACCCTGAAGAAGAAGCCTTTTGAAAAAATTGTGGGAAAAGGAGAAAATGCTGGTAACCAGCATTGTCTCCTTTTCCCACAATGCTTTCTAACCTTCCCAAAACAATTTCAATTTTTGAGTCACATTTAATTTGTCGCCTGCAAATGCTTTCAATTTGGACAAGTCTAAAATTTTGTTGTTTGGTAAAGGGTTAAACCAATTATCTTACCTCAAACCCTCCACAAATGGCCAATGCACTGATATCATATTCCTTCAGTTTGGCTGCAATCTTGTCTAGTCCATACTGTTGGGCCGTGACCCTGCCAACATTAAAGAACTGTTAACCCCTAAAGCCCCATAAACCAATGGGACATTTTCAGTCTACTAAGTAAGACCCCAAATATTTAATTGTGATATCAAGGTTACTTTTGAACAAGAATGTCGAGGCAAAGATCAGACTGCATGTTATTTTGCAGTCTGATCTAGATCTACACTGGTTACAAAGGCAATGCTGCAAAGTTGTAGAAGATGCTTTAACTCTTTATCAGACGACAAATTTTAGACTTACCTAATTTCAATGCATTTTCAGATGACAAATTAAAATAGGCTACAAAGACCGAACTGGTCTTCGAATGGTATGAAAACATTGCAAGAAAAAAAGAAAACGCTGGTCACCTGCATTTTCTCCTTTTCCCACAATGTTTTCTACCCTTTCAAAGACAAGTTCTATTATCTGAGCCACATCTACATATTTTATAATCTGCAAAAGCTTTCAGTTTGGACAAGTCCACATTTTTCTTCTGTGGTAAAGAAATAGATTAAACCAAGCCAACTAGCATTTTATTACAGTGAGGTGTAGGATTTTTCTTCAACGCTTTACCACACAAACCCGAGAAACCTGGGGAAGAAGGCTTTTGAAAACAGTGTCGGAAAAGGAGGAAATGCTGGTAACCAGCATTTTCTCCTTTTCCTACAATGTTTTCTAACCTATCGAGGACAAATTTCATTATCTGGGCCACCTTAAATCTGTTGTGTACAAATGCTTTCAATTTGGACCAGTCTAAAATTTTGTCATTTGGTAAATGGTTAACCCTTTCAGCGCAATAGGCGAAAACAGGGACTTTCGCAGACGGCACAGATCAAGATCAGACTGCACAAAATGTGCAGTCTGATCTTTGATCTGTACCATCCGCTTAATTAGTCAAGCCCCTATGATAAAAATCTTTCTGGGTCTCTGTGGATTGCATTTACAGCCACCGAAAGAAGTCGAGTTTATTTGTTTGGTGCCGAAAGAGTTAATAAAAACTTACTTCTTTGTTCCAAGCAAGGATCCACCTCTACCAGACCAGCCATGCACCTCTGTCCAGCTCATAGGCTTGACCTGAAGTGAATGAAAGGGGAAAAACTATTATTTCATTCCTTTATTCTAACACCGTACATATTCTGTAATATTAAGGTTCCAAAAAAATGACCATTTTTAAATTATTTACGCTCATGCAAAATGTATTCCTTACATCTGACCACAACCATACAGACATACAACTCGTAAAACTTACAAAAGAAAATTATCTCTTTTTTAAAAGATATGTAAAACATTGTGGAAAAAGGCAGCAATTGCTTGTAGCAAGCAATTGCTCCTTCTCACAGAATCTTAACCCTTTACCACACAATCCCAACTTTTAACGACCCGAAGAAAGAGGCCTTTTGAAAACATTGTGGGAAAACGAGAAAATGCTGGTAAGCAGCATTTTCTCCTTTTCCCACAATGTTTTCTGCCCTTCCCAAAACAAATTTCAATTTTTCAGTTGGATTTATTTTGTTGTCTGCAAATGCTTTTAATTTGGACCTGTCTTAAATTCTGTCATTTGGTAAAGAGTTAAAGAGAAAAAAAAAATGTCGTGAGCGGCGCTAAAAGCTGTACGCGTGATGTCGTCATCCATTTCCTCATGAAACATATTTGCAGTAGATAACATTTAACACATCCATCTTAAATATGGGTATTATACCTGGTTTAACCTTTTACCACATAATCCCAATTTTTAACAACCCCGGGAAGAAAGATTTTGAAAACAATGTGGGAAAACAAGAAAACGCTGGTAACCCAGCACTTTCTCCTTTTCCTGCAATGTTTTCTAACCTTTCAGACAAAAATCCAATCATTTGATCCACTTGTAATTTCTCAATTTGGTTAAGTCCAAAATTTTGTCGTTTTGTTAAGAGTTAAACCTTTCCCAGATCTTAGGACTTGCTCAAATTGAAAGCATTTGCAGACAACGACTTAAAGATAGCAACATGTAAAATAATTGGATTTGTCTCTGACAAGGTAGAAAATATTGTGAGAAACGGCCTTTTCTCCAGGGTGTTAACTCTTTACCACACGACAAAATTTTAGACCTGTCCAAATTGAAAGCATTTGCAGACGACAAAATAAACGTGGCTCAAAAACTGAAATTTGTTTTGGGAAGTGTAGAAAACATTGTGGGAAAAGGAGAAAATGCTGGTTACCAGCATTTTCTCCTTTTCCCACAATGTTTTCAAAAGGCTTCTTTCTCAGGGTCGCTAAAAGTCGGGATTGTGTGGTAAAGAGTTAAAGCATGAGATTGTGTGGCAAAGGGTCAAGCTTGAATACAGTCATGAAAGCTATTGTTATGGGCAATTGCTCCTTTTATCACATGTCTTCCAGTTATTTGCTGGAAAGTTGTCTTCAGTTGTCTGTTGATTAGCAGTCACCTTTATTCGAGTCATGCTCTGGCAAAAGGGGGCTTAATGCATCTCCGTAATCCATGATATCGATCAAGCTATCACATAATCATGCATCCACAATGGCCACTCTTGTCAAGAACGGACTTAATCATGAGGTAGACTGGTCCTTGGACATACAGAAAATTGGCCAACAGCAAAAAAGTTTTGGCCCAGGTCAGCCTGCGCGGACTGCGCAGGCTGACCTGGGTCGATACTGTTCGCAAATGCATTAAGCCCCCTTTTCACAGAGCATGGCTAATTTTCACACATTCTAATGCAACCAAAATCAGGAATTTCAATAATATTGTGACATCTTCAATATGAAGCAACATTTTAACACAATGTACAATGTACAATGCAGCACATATTCATGCATTTATAAAATATCAGTATTTCACATAATTATCCATGCATTCATAATGGATCACTGTTTCACATACTCATGCATTCATGACATATCAGTATTTCACACATTCATAACATATCAGTGTTTCACATATTCATGCATTTATAACATATCAGTGTTTCACACATTCATGCATTCATAACATATCAGTGTTTCACATATTCATGCATTCATAACACATCAATATTTCACATATTCATGCATTCATAAGGTATCTTTATTTCACATATTCATGCATTCATAACATATCAGTATTTGACTTCTGAATAAACAATGCAATGGACATTCGAGATTATGAATATAGAAAAAGGCCCAATCATTACAACTGGCATAGATGATACCCAACTTCAGGTACTCAGACATATGTACATGCTGCACACAATTCTAAAACATTAACAAGTGATGAATTACTATAAATATATAGAAAACTATTAAACATATATATACTTTTTCTACTTGGATGAATGTTTTTACAAACAATCTGCCAGATCATTTGGAAAAAAAATCCTGTTTGCCATAGTGCCATAATCTTTCTGATTTGTCTCTGCATTAATGAGGAAAATGTAGACTTGTCCAAATTGAAAGCATTTGTAGACGAACAATCAAATGTGACTTAAATGATGCAACTTGTTAACATGGCTAGAAACATTGTAAGAAAAGGAGAAAATGCTGGTTACGAGAAAAGGAGAAAATGCTGGTTCCCAGCATTTTCTCCTTTTCTCACAATGTTTTCAAAAGCTTCTTCCCTAGGGTCTTTAAAACACAAGATTCTGTGGTAAAAGGTTAAAAGCATAAAATGTGCAAGGAATACAATGAAATACAAAGCTGGCAATTAATCAGGGTGCAGTGTTTTTATACTATTAAAATAATATGTAGTCTGATCTTGGTCACACTAATGTCCACTTCTCTAATACTCCTTCAAGCTCCTTTCTTAACTATAGTTGCCTTTGTGGCCAGCCTAGATCAAGATCAGATTGCATGAAACATGCAGTCTGTTTGTTCATCTACACTGTACATAGTGCTTGGACATCACGATTAACAGCAACACTGAAATTGCTTTTATTCCAATCTTATTAATTTTCTCTTCTGGAAAAGTCTGTTGGGTTTATTCGGCACCTCTAACTCTTTACCACACAATCCCAACTTTTAACGACCCTGAGGAAGAAACCTTTTGAAAACATTGTGGGAAAAGGAGAAAATGCTGGTAACCAGCATTTTCTCCGTTTCCCACAATGTTTTCTATCATATCAAAGGCAAAATTCCTAATTTGTGTCACATCTAAAATGTCGTCTGCAAATGCTCTCAATTTGGACTGGTCTACAATTTTCTCATGTGGTAAAGAGTTAAGGGGAATGATTTAAACAAATGAAATCCCAATCTACTCTAACCATCATGAAACAGAGCATCAATTGTTTTTGTAGACAATGTAGATCAAGATTAGACTGCCTTAGAATGTGCAGTCTGATTTTGTACCAACACAGTCTGCTATTTTGTGAAACACTGTGGCACAAAGACCCTTAAATTGGCAATGCTTTGGTCTATTTTAATTATCCAGGAAGGCCATTTCATTTATTTACCCTTTAAACCTTTACCAAACAATTCTGGGTCTTAATGACCCTCAGCAAGAAGGCTTTTAAAAACATTGCAGGAAAAGAAGACAAGAGGGCCATTGGCCCTAAAGTACTCACCTGAGTAAGGTCATCTGGGATTGATAAAGCTGAAAAGATCTTGGTCGTGATTATGTAAAACGCATGAGTATAAAATTAATGATCTACTTTTTGACTGACTTTACCTATTTTTGAAGTTTGAATCTGGCTGAAAAATTTGGCCTCTACAGTGCACACAAAGTTTTTCTAAGATTTGGCCCAGTGACCTCCTTTTTGACCCAACATGACTCATTATCAAACTTTCCTGAGATATCATCAAGATATCATTCTGGCAATGTTTCATTGAGTATCAGACTGAAAATGTGGCCGTCTGGCTGCATGTAAAGTTTTTCTAACATTTGGCCCTATGATCTAATTTTTGACCTGATGTGACCCAATTTCAGACTTGTCCGAGATTTCATCCAGACAAACATTGTATCCAAGTTTCATGAGCATTAGACTGACAATGTGGCCTTTAGAGTGCACACAAAGTTTTTCAAAGATTGTGACCCAATTTTGAACTTGTCCATGTTTCATCAAGACAAACATTCTGACCAAGTTTCATAAGTATCAGGTTAAAAATGTGGCCTCTAGAGTGCACACATGGTTTTTCTAAGATCTGGCCCAATGACCTACTTTTTGTCCCGATGTGACCAAATTTTTCACTTGTCTGAGATTTCATCCAGACAAACATTCTGACCATATTTCATGAGTATCAAGCTGAAAATGTGATCACAGAGCACACAAGGTTTTTTTTCTAAGATTTAGCCCAGTGACCTAGTTTTTGACCCGATGTGAACCAATTTCTAACATGTCCAATATTTCATCCAGACAAATATTCTGATGAAATTTCATGAGTATTAGGCTGATAATGTGGCCTCTAGAGTGCACACAAGATTTTTTCTAAGATTTTACCCGGTGACCTAGTTTTTGACCAAATGTGACCCGATTTCGAACTCATCCAAGACTTTATAAAGACAAAGATTCTGACCAAGATTTGTGAGGCTCTGGCTCAAAATGTGGCCTCTAGAGTGCACACAAGGTGAATGTTGACAACCACACAACGGACAAAGCACGATCACAAAAGCTCACCTTAAACACTTTGTGCTAAGGTGTGCTAAAAATGCTGATAACCAGCATTGTCTCCTTTTCTCACAATGTTTTCCACCTTTTTAAAGACAAATGCCATCATATGATCCACATTTGAATTGCCAAAGGCACATGCTTTTAATTTGAACAGATCTTAAATTTTGTAATTTGGTAAAGGATTAAGAGTTATTTATTAATTAATTTGCAAAATAGGTTTTTCTGACAGCTGAAAAAAAACATTATTTTAGCAGGATTTTTATGTACAAAAACAAACCCTCTCTTTGGATACAAGATATATTTCCATTATAATTATATTTGGTATGCTCTACGTTACCCTTTCCAAACGAAAAATTTTAGACTCTTTAAAGTCAAAAGCATCTATAGGCAATGAATCAGAAAGTGGTATATATAAACTGATTTTCTATGGAAGGGTGGAAACATAGTGGAAAAAGGAGAAAATGCTGGTTACCAGCATTTTCTCCTTTTCCCACAATGTTTTTGAAAGGCCCCTTCCAAATAGTCTTTATAACTCTTCCTCAGGGGTCCTTAAAACCCAGGACTGTGTGGTACAGGAATACCATATATACTGTAAATGGAGCAATAATATGCAAAAATATTAACTCCCCCATTTGTGAAAATGATTTCTTGGCTCTCCCTACATCAATAGATATATTTCTTGTTCTAAAATCTTAACGTTTATATGAAGCTTTTGTGTATATCAGGCCATTGTTTGATTACAATTACATATATACTGCTAAAGTTGCGCAAATGTAGCAATTGTGCAAAGATGATGGATTTATCCATCCATCACACTACCAGGGTTCCAAATTCCCATCTATTTCCTTGGAAAAATGCGAGTCAGACTTGGAAAGTTCAAGCTAGAATTTTCAAGCACTTGAAAGAAAAATGCAAGTGCACATTACTGAAAGTCATTTGTGCAAATTAAATAAATTGTGCATGTGAATACAAATAAGCAAGTACCCTCATTGTTCTGTGCGAGAAACAGTCATGTCATACTGAGAAAATCCTGCCAATGCTAGATCTATTAATTTTCAAGCACTTGAAAGAAAAATGCAAGTGTACATTACTGAAAGTCATTTGTGCAAATTAAATAAATTGTGCATGTGAATACAAATAAGCAAGTACCCTCATTGTTCTGTGCGAGAAACAGTCATGTCATACTGAGAAAATCCTGCCAATGCTAGATCTATTAATAATTTCCCAAACGATAAATTTTAGACTGGTCCAATTTGAAAGAGTTTCCAGATGACAATTTTAAATTTGATGAAAATGAGAGAAAGTTCTCCAAAAGGGTAGAAAACACTGTGGGAAAAGGAGAAATTGCTCGTTATGAGCAATTTCTCCTTTTCCCACAGTGTTTTCAACAGACTTGTACTGCAGACACGTGAAAACCAGGGCTTGTTTGGGAAAGGGTTAATAATTTTGGGGGGAATCCTAAAATATGCTAACTTGGTCCCAGCTCCTCAGTCAATCAAATATAAGCATCTGAAGAGGGAAGAACCATTTCATTGCCAAGGAACTACAGATAAAAGATACACTGATCATGAAGTTGAACAGGGTCTGTGACTTCTTTTACAAACTATGTGTCCACATCAGATATACGAAAGGTTAAAGAAGCGTTGTAATCATATTACAATTGTCATTTATTCCGTAATTGTCACGAGGCATAAATGTGTCCAAAAGCTGTTCAAGTTGCTCAACGAACATGAAATCCAACATGACATCAGGAATTATGTGAGGCAATGGAAAAACCACAATGGACACTATGTCAAAAAGGACTCCAGCAAAATTTACCGCATCTTTGAAAACTGGACTGAATTTGCAAAAAAAACAAACAAAAAACCCCAAATATCACCCAGTGTTACAGAATTGAACATAACAGTGTTGGAGAAATATGATACACTGAGCAAGCATTATCTAAGCACAGCATCAGTAAATTGAAAATCTTCCGAAATGACAAATTTTAAAAATCATCTGAATATTGAATTATGCACTCTTGCACCCACCAGAACACTTTGCAACTTTTTCATTATGTTGATAATGGATAAAAATAAAAAAAGCAATTAATTAGGACAAAATAAAATGAAATTGAAATTTACTGTTCAAATTCAAGTCATTGAAAAACAAGTATAGATCTAGTCTACAATGAAATAAAAATGTGCAGTTACAAATGGTGTTGTGAACTTGCTGTAATTCACTTCTCCCATTTATTTCAAAGCTTTAATAAAAAGCATAATGTCAAAAACAAGATAAGTTTCTGAAATGGGGAAAAAAATGCCAAACCTACATAAATTTGCCAGTGAAAAAAAAAAGCCAATGGCTAGGTAAAAAAAAAAATTAAACCCTGCTTACTGTAATTTCTATGCTGAAATACAGATATTTCCTACATAAGATGCAGAAAAACAAAGTGAAAGTCTCATTGAAAGTTTGAAGAATGTACATGTAATTTACAATGGCCTGATAGCATTAACCCTTTACCAGATGAAGACATTTTAGCCTTGTCCAATTTAAAAGCATTTGCAGATGATGATTTCCATGTGGCTCAAATGGTGCAATTTTCTCTTGAAAGGGTAGCATTTTCTCCTTTTCTCACAATGTTTTCAAAAAGCTTCTTTCCCAGGGTCATTAAGGCTGCACTGTGCAGTAAAGGGTTATGGCACCAAGAGAGATTGTTAAGCAAGAGGTCGCTTCTGTTCAGCAAAGCATCAAATCAGGTACATCTGCGCTTCCCTAATACGACAAAGATTTGAACCCATTACCAGACAGTCTTGACTTTTAACAATCTAAGAAAGAAAGGCTTTTGAAAACATTGTGGAAAAAAGAGAAAATGCTGTTTTCAGAAGTCTTCTTCAGGGTCTTTAAAATCTGGGATTGTTTGGTAAAGGGTTAAGCAATAGGTTCCAATATTGTTCTGAAATAGATTTTTTTTTGCCAAAACCATTCTGACAAATAAAGCTGGGAAAGCAGAGATGAAGGCCATTCTGTAAATTAATTTAGACTTGAAAGCAGAGGATCGAGGTATGGCATCCAATTATCAGCTTTGCAAGCCAAGGTGACGATCACCAAGTGGATCTTACCTCTTGGCTGATCGTGTCGAAATTTGTTAGCACGGCGACGCACCACCTACTGGATTTTTATTGTTATCATCCCTAGATTTACGTCATTGAAAACCAATCAAACGTCGCATAACATAACTCTTTTGGCAAAAGACTTGTTTACCTTTCTCTGTGTTGGGCTATGATCTGTTACGGGCTTCGGTGTTGCTGTTTTAACGGGGTCCTTGACAATTGGCCACTAAGGTTTGGTTCAATTATAATTTGTTCAGCATGCTTTTTCTGTAATTTGCAAACAATTGACTGCTTTTCAGATCGCGAACTTGACAGACGATTTATCAAGTCAAAATCTATTTTCGAAGTCTTAAGTTTCGCGAAGCAAAAGCCACACACTTACTTTGACAGTCCATCATCTGGTGTTGGGATGTATCCTAAAATTTCATTTAACTGATTTGTGACAGTGAATGTTGAAGAAAATATTATTTGGTGTCTTTTTTTGTTGGTTATAATTCCCAGCATATCCGATAACTTTCTCCTGTGGTCATATTTATTTACATTCTGCTGGTGTTGGATAGCAAATGTAACGCGCCATCGGATTGCTGCTTTCAGTCCTGACCGCAACTAATGATTACTCGTATCGCGAGGCTAACAAATTTCGACTCTGATCAGCCAAAGGTTAAGATCCACGTAGTGATCGTCACCTTGGCTTGCAAAGATGCCAATTATTAACTTTTTAATACCCTTACTTGTGAACTTAAGTAATTGAATTTACACCATCTATGTTCTTAATTGTTTCTTTATTTCTCTTCCTTTTCAAGATGTTTCAAGTGCCAGATCTGTTTCTATGGTGGCAGTCCCTTTTGTGATCAATTCAGGATGTCTGACAAATCAAAGTACTGAGAGCACTGTCATTTTCACTGCTATGCAGCTTTCGTAGTAGTTCAGCATGTCTGATAAATCAAAGTGCTGACAGCAATGTTAAATTCATTTTGTCAAGATAACAAGCTACATTACAGATCTGGATCAAGCAGACCACTATAGCCATAATTATGTTAATTCCAACCTAAGGTGATCTTTCAACACAACCAAGTCTTAAAGTGATGCATATTTTCAGTTTGTTTGCTGTGAAAATTTTAGGTCATCAGTTGCTATATCAGTAAATCTCCTTTATGATTGTGTTCTACATTTTTCTTTCTTTTTATCCCATTTCTTTCTCAGATACTTTCAGACAGTAAAAGTACAGAGGACAGCTCTTTCTGAACAAGCATCAAAGCAAAAGACTGACAATACCACAAATTTATTTAAATGGATCTTGTTGGTGGTTGTCCTTCCAGTATTGTAGGGTTTGCAGAGATGAGGATCCTTTGCACTTGGAACATAATTATTTATAGGTTCATCAAATTTGAAAGTAGTGTAAGATCAAGATGCTCAATGTTTATTCTTCCACAAATGTTAGTGTCTCATTTGACTCTTTATCAGATGATAAAATCCTAGACTTATCAAACTACAGGCATTTCAAGACAAAAAATTAAATGTGAATGAAGTAATGACACTTGTCTCTAAAAGAGAACAAAACTTTGTTGGTACAGTGAAAATGCAGATTACCAGCATTTTCTTCTTTTTCACAGTATTTTTGTTCAAAAGCCATCTTTCTGAGGGTAATTTAAATACAGGATTGCTTGGTCAAGGGTTAAGTAGATTTTGAGGTAACTTCACTTTTCCAAAGTAAATTCTGGAAACAGCTATTCCCTGCTACTGTAGTAATTATTAGAAATTGCAATTTTTTTTCAGCTGAAAGAAAATTTTGTGTATTCTGGTTCAATTACAATTTGTTTTTTCTTATTCAAATTTCTTTTCAAATTACTGTATGTCAACAGTTTTACCTTTGTGTTTCTAAACAATTTTGCCTATTCTTAACATCTTTCCAAAACCCATGAATGCAAAATACACAAAAATGCAAGACATATAAATTAATTTTCAGGTATTAGGTATAACTTTTCCGGTTATAAAGCAATAGGATTGTTGATCTGCAGCGTTAGATACAAACTGGCTTAAGTTTATTCCTTCCCTGATTTTCACCTGGTAATTTTTTATTGTAATCTGAATAAACTATGAAGCTGAAGGATATTTATTGGTGAATCGAAAAACAACCAACTAGTTTATAGCACAGGTTCAAAAAATGTAACATCCATAGACAGTAAATAATCTCAGCTGACAAAAAGTCATTGCTTACATCCAATCAAGCTGATTAAAATCATCCAAAGATCAGAAAAAACATTGAAGGGAATAAAAATAAGCCAAATGTTTCTAAATAACATAGATATAGGTTTGCATCAAATCTTACACCACGTATATTTTCCTCTGGAATTCTCTATGATATTAGACAAATAGATTAATTTTTGACAAAATCCTTCACACAAAAACTAGGAAAAATTGCGGTTATGTATTTCCTTACACACGACTCTTTTTCTTCATTTCATAAGATGGTATCGACTCTTGTGAAGTTTATAATAAACATTTCTTTAAATGATATTTCTAACATGTAGTTACTATATAAATATGAAAACATTACATGGAAAGAAAACTATGCATTTATCAAAATGAGTAATTTAAATGCAGTCTTTTTCAACCCAACATGAGAAAGTTTTCAAAAAAAAAAATAATAGCACACATGAAATTCTGACAACTTAGATGTATATCATAAAAATTTTACATCTACAACTAAAAAATTCCATTTAATATTACATGAAAACTGTGAAACTATGAACATATTCACCTACAGCTAAAATATCACAAGGTAATGAAAATAGGCATTTCATTTCTCTCACCACTCTGGTTTTTATGTGTAACTCAAATTCCAATGCTAATTTACAGTAACAATCATCAAAATTTGGACCTCATATGAATCACAAAACAAATCAATCTGTTTCAAATTATTTATCAGAAAATTCAGGAAAAAATAAAGGCAATTATTACTAAGGAGCAAATAATAGGGTAATAGAAGAAAAAAAACATGAAGAACCACATCTCTTCATTAACCCTTTCCCAAACGACAAATTTTGGACTGGTCCAAATTGAAAGAGTTTGCAGACGACAATTTTAAATTTGATGAAAATGGCAGAAAGTTCTCAAAAAGGGTTGAAAACACTGTTGGAAAAGGAGAAATTGCTCGTTATGAGCAATTTCTCCTTTTCCCACAGTGTTTTCAAAAGACTTGTACTGCAGACACGTGAAAACCAGGGCTTGTTTGGGGAAGGGTTAAGAGTTTACCCAGAAATAATAAAGGATATTTATCAGAATTTCAAATAAAGTTGAAGGTGAAGTTATACTGGGATTGCTAATAACAACCAAGATGTTACTAAACTAATCACCTTAACCCTTAGGCTGCTAACCGTGACTCACTGACTTTTTGTGGACAGTGTTGATCAAGATCAGACTGCATAGAATGTGCAGTCTGATCTTGGATCTACACAGTCCAATAGTGCACAAATTTAAGTTTGGAATAGCATTATTCAGGTTTTTACAATCAGTTTGAAAATTTCATTTCACTTATTTAGCAGGATAAGGGTTAAACTAACCATTTAGGTCTTGTAGAAGGCCATGTTTGCCAGCATTAAGGCAAAACAAGACAATGCTCATAATAAGCAGATTCTTCTTTTCTCATTCTAAACAGTATATACCAAAGATCAAAATGCTTTTCCAATAATGTTTTCTACCAAAAGAAAAATCCTATCATGACTGACACATCTTATCTGTCATCTGCAAATGCTTTCAGTTCGGCTACAATTTTGTAATCTGGTAAAGGGTTAGGGGGCCAATCCAACCAACCAATACTTGTACCCTTATACTCATGTATACTCAGTGGTAATCAGTTTATATACATTTGTTACAATGCTTTCAATTCTTTTTTAACAAACAACAAAAATGTGGACTGGACCAAATAAAAAGTATTTGTAGATGAAAAATCACATGTAACTCAAATGATGATTCCTGTCTTTGATAGGGTGGAAAACATAAGGAGAAAAATGCTGGTTACCAGCATTTTCTTCTATTCCCACAACATTTTCTTAACTCTTTCGGCGCCAAATACACAAACTCAGCTTCTTTTGAAGGCTGTAAATGAAATCCACTGAGTCTCCGGAAGATTTTTATCACATAGGCTTGACCAAACAAGCGGGAGGTATAGATCAAAGATCAGACTGCAGATTCTGTGCAGTCTGATCTTGATCTATGCCGTCCGCAAAAGTCCCTGTTTTCGCCTATGGCGCTGAAAGGGTTAAAAATTTCAGGGTCGATAAAACTTGGGATTGTGTGGTAAAGTGTTAAATGATATCTGCAGCTTGGAACCATCTTGCAACTCCTTATGAGGTGATGGATGTGTCAACCAATACCATACAAATACTGCTGTTTATTGCCCAAAAGTTGATAGTGCTTGAAAACACTGCCACAATAGGGGCAATTGACTATTCCAGGCAAATAACTTTTTCATGAAGGTTTTCTGTATCATTACCAATATCAGCAGCTACTTCTTGTCTTTTAACATTTTACCAAACTATCCACAGCTTTAGTGACACTGAGAAAGAAGGCTTTTAAAATCGTTGAGGAAAAAGTAGAAAGTGCTGGGTACTGGGTACCACCAGTTTCTGTTCCACTCAAATGGTTTCTATCCTTACAAAGATAAATCCTATCATATAAGACACATTTCACGTTGTTGTTGTCTGCAAATACTTTCAACAAGTCCACATTGTTGTCATCTGGTAAAGAGTACACAGTTCACTTGCTTTTGTTAGTTGTGTTTCTAAATGAAGCATGTAGGGTGAGGAAATGAAGGTAAAGCAGGTTATATTGACCAAATAAAATCATACAAATGTTCCTTTGTCACACTGTTTAAAACATTACATATGTGCGCTACAAGTTTAACTCAAAAAGTGAAATAATATGGGAAACCTGCTTAAGATAAATAGTATTGCACCTTACTGTTAACCCCTTACCAAACAATCCTCAGGAAGAAGCCTCTTGAAAACTGTGGGAAAAGGAGAAAATGCTGGTAACCAGCATTTTTGTCTCCTCTTCCCACAATGTTTTCTACCTTCATTCTATCATTCAAGCCACAGTTAATTTCTTGTCTGCAAATGCTTTGAATGTGGACCAGTCTACATTTTTGTCGCATAGTATAGGGTGTGGTATATGGAGATTAACAAATGACTAAATGAATCCTTTCATTTACAAATGACTTAACATTTACCAAACAATCCCATGTTTCAATGATTTCTTAGGAAGAAGCTTTGTGAACACTTTCTTCTTGTCCCACGATGTTTTCTACCCTTTTCAAGACAATATCAACATTTAAGTTGTATTTATTTTGTTGCCTTCAAATGCTTTCAATATGAACACTTAAGTCTAGAATCTTATTGATCGGTAAAGAGTTTGTTCGATAATAATACTCTGAGCCATGGTCTGTGAAAAGCGGATTTATTGCATCTGAAAAAAGTATAGACCCAGATTGCCCTGAACAGTCCGAGCAGGCTGACCTGGGTCAATAGTTTGAAAAAAAGGATTTCATGTGACGACTTCCTGGGTATTACACATCACAGATATGCAATAAAACCATTTTTGCCAGAGTGCTGCTCCAATTTTATTGTCCTTTAATCTTTTACCACACAACAAAATTTTAGACTAGTCCAATTTAAAAGCACTTGCAGCTGTCAAATGTGATTTAAAAATTAAAATGTGTTATGGAACGGCTAGAAAACATTGTGGGAAAAGGAGAAAATGCTGGTTACCAGCATTTTCTCCTTTTCCCACAATGTTTTCAAAAGTCTAATTTTTTAGGGTTGTTAAAAGTTGGGATTGTGTGGTAAAGATTTAACCCTTAGCACACAGTCCCGACTTTTAATGGCCCTGGAGAAAGAGACCTTCTGAAAACACTGTGGGAAAAGGAGAAAATGCTGGTAACCAGCATTTCCTCCTTTTCCCACAATATTTTCTACTCATCCCAAAACAAATTTCAATTTTTGCAGTCACGTTATTTTGTCGTCTGCAAACGCTTTCAGTTTTGGACAAGTCTAAAATTTTGTCATTTGGTAAAGAATTAAATTCTAAACGTTACTACTTCACCACACTGCAAATTCTACTTGGCCATACAGACAACAACTGCAGACAACAGCATGAATGTGGCTCAATGATAGGATTTGTATGTAAAAGGGTAGAAAACATTTTCCTGCTACCACCATGATTTTTTTCGAAAGCTTTCTTCTTCAGGGAAAAAAACACAGAATCATTTGGTTTATGGTTACATTATTATATTGGTGGGGGATATGTGACCTCTAAAGTCCACTGTCTATAGAAGTCTAGAGTTTTACCTCAGAATAAGAGCGCACCTGGAAATGCAAACAGCTTGGAATCAATTTGAGTAATATTCACACGATATAGATACAATTCCCAGAGTACAGTGTCCTGCCAAGGATTTTCAGAGGGAAGACAAATGTTTCATGAACTTGCAGAAATAGGTGACACTTTCAAATTCAGTGAGACGAATGCACTGAAGATAAATAATCAAATAAACTGAAGGGGGACAAAGTCCCATCTTAGTGCAGCATGATAAAACTTTTTTTCTAATTCAATGATACAATATCCCAGAATCTCCTCTTTGGCAGAACAATGAAATTAAATTTCTGTTTTCTCTCAAGATAAACTTTAATTGAACATATGACAATTAATTATCAACTTAAACAAGAGGGCCATGATGGCACTGTATTGCTCCACTGCCTTACAGATAAATGAGCCATACAAGTAACTAGCACAGACTGAGCCATTCAATTGTAAAAAGCCTGTATTGTAATTTAATTTCAGAAAAAGTAAGCCTACATCAAAAGACCTGAATAAAAATATAATTTCTGTGAAGTTTGGTAAAACTTGGTTCAGTGGTTTTAGAGAAGATGTTTGAACTAACTGTGGACACATTCAGTCACACACACAATAAAAACAGGGCCATGACATAAGCTTCCTGACCATCACCATGAGAGCTAAAAATGATTAAGAAATTTAAACTTGGTTGTGTATTTTAATCTTTCATTGCATACAACTTTAGAGGACATCCTGGAAAAAGGAAGAGATGTTCTACAGCAATTTCTCCTGTAGATAGCCACATCTTTTTTGAACGAGCACAAAGCATTAAATCCAGCTGATTCTTCCTATTTTATTAAATTTTTGTTTTTTTCAAAATCTTTTGCAAACATATAACTCTTTACCAAACGACAAAATTTTAATACTAGTCTAAATTCAAAGCATTTGCAGACGACAAAATAAGTGTGGCTAAAAAATTGAAATTTGTTTTGGGAAGGGTAGAAAACCTTGTGGGAAAAGGAGAAAATGCTGGTAACCAGCATTTTCTCCTTTTCCCAGAATGTTTTCAAAAGCCTTCCTCCCCAAGGTCGTTAAAACTCGGGATTGTCTGGTAAAGGGTTAATGGAAGGTTATCAGTAACCTTTACAAAACAATCCTGTGTGTTTTTACAATCCTGCGGAAAAAGTCTTCTTCATTGTGGGACAATGAGAAAATGCTGGCAACCACCATTTTGACCTTTTCCAACACTGTTTTGTTTACCCTTCAAAACCAAACCTTACAATTTCAGTCTCATTCAATAAGTGATCTGCAAACACTTTCAGTATGGACAAGTCTAAAATTCTATTGTTCGGTAAAGAATTCATCAAAGGCAAGGTAATCTGTGAATTTAAACCTTTACCACACGACAAAATTTAGTGTTTGCAGATGATTTATTAAATGTTACCCTACACATAAAATTTTGCTTTCAAAGGGTAGAAAACATTGTGGGAAAAGAAGAAAATGCTGGTTACCAGCATTTTCTTCTTTTCCCACACTGTTTTCAATAGGCCCTTTCCCAAGCGTCATTGAAACTCGGGACTGTGTGGTAAAGGATTAATATATGCCAAAAAGGACAAACAACAATTTTGCACTGTGATACAATATAGAATACATTCTGAATACAACAGAAGGTCTGCTGGTAAAGTAAAAACATGTATTTTGTCATCATTTGCATGCAAGGTTCTTAAATCCATTACTGTACAAATTAATAAATATTTTTTTTTTTTGAGCCCTTTATTTAGACAGCCCTTGAAATCCTTTTGGGAAAAAGAGCTATTCCTTATTACAAGCTCAGTGTTGCGCAAAGCAGTATTTAGGAAGGAGAAGATTAATTGTCCCATAGACTTGCAGAAACGCGGCTTATTGGCATGTTGTGATATCTGATCTCATTCTACACTGTATGCAACAACAACCGAAGCCCTTTCTGGCCAGACATTCAAATAAAAAAAGTGAGATAAGATTGCAGACTGATCTTGATCTAAAAAATCATATGAAGTTGTGCTCAGCATTTGGAAGGATAACTTGTTGTGGGGCAAACACAGGAACACTTATGGGCAAATAATAAGTTGGAGAATACAAAGCAAGAAAAAATAATCATGAATTTCACTGTGATCAGTTTCTCTGTTAAACCATTTACAAAATAACAAATCTTTAATTTGTCAGAATTGAAAGCATGTGCAGATGACAAATTCAACATGGCTAAGTGACAGAAGACATTGTTAGAAAGGGAAAAAATGCTGGTTACCAGCATTTCCTCCCTTTTCCCAAAATGTTTTCAAAAGCCTTTTATCTCAGTGTCATTAAAACCCGAAGTGTTTTGGTAAAGAGTTAAAGCTATGAGTGACAGAGGCATTAAAAAAGCGCCTTTCAGAGACGAGGTATAATAGAGAGAGATATAGTTGATTAACAAAGTAAGAGTTACCTCCCCTGTACTACATCTATAATACATCAATTGACTGATTACCTCCATAACAAATTTGTGCCACACAGACAACTTTGAAAAGATTCTTGTAAAATATGGATAGTCAAAAAAATACATGGAGCTTAACCCTTTCCCACACAACAAACTGTCGACTCTTCAAAACTGAAAATTACTACAGAGTACAAATTTTTAAACCCTTTACCAAACGACAAAATTTTAGCCTTGTCGATATTGAAAGTATTTGCAGACGACAATTTCAACGTGGCTCAAATGGTCCAATTTTTCTTTTATAGGGTAGAAAACATAGTGGGAAAAGGAAAAAATGCTGGTTACCACCATTTTCTCCTTTTCCCACAATGTTTTCAAACGGCTTCTTTCCCAGGGTTGTTAAAAGGCAGCATTGTGCGGTAAAGGGTTATTGGTACAAATGGGCTGTAGTTCTCCGATAGGATAGAAAACATTGTGGGAAAAGGAGAAAATGCTGGTCACCAGCATTTTCTCCTTTTCCCACAATGTTTTCAAAAGCCTTCTTCCTCAGGGTTGTTAAAAACCCAGGATTGTGTGGTAAAGAATTTATACAAGCATACATTAGGAAACTTTGTAACTAAGGAGAAATTGCTAATTCTGACCACGTTCTCTTTACACCACAATGTTTTCATAGACAGTCTGCTGCAAGACATACAAAACAATTTGTCTGTTGGAGGTAAAAAGTTAATATCGTGAGATAGAGGTTAAGAGAAAAGCTTACCGGATCAATTATATCGGTGCTCTGTGAAATAACAATAAGCATAGATTGTAAGGATACATTTTCAACCATGTTTTAGGCAATCAATTGAAAATATATTCTGTTTAATTATGGTCCCTGTATTAGTTCATGAATTTCCATACACATTCATGAATAGTTGAAATACATCTGGTCCAACCTGCAAGCATTCCTGCATGCATTAACCCTTTACCACACAATCCCAACTTTTAACGACCCTGCAAAAGAAGCCTTTTGAAAACATTGTAGGAAAAGGAGAAAATGCTGGTAACCAGCATTTTCTCCTTTTCCCACAATGTTTTCTACTCTTCCCAAAGTGGATTTCAATTTTTCAGTCACATTTATTTTGTCATCTGCAACTGTTTTCAATTTGGACAAATCAAAATTTTTTTCATTTGGTAAAGGGTTAAGCAATATTATGTATTAACCCTTATCCTGCTAAATGAAAAAAACAGAATTTTCAAAACCGAAAGTATAAACCTATATTATTTTCCTATTTCAAATGTATTTTTGGAGGGAAGATAACTCCTCATCAGACAGTGTAGATGCATGTTTTGTGCAATCTGATCTTGATCTACGCTGTCCACAAAATTAATGGTCAGTGCGTTGTGCTTCGCAACCTAAGGGTTAGAAATAATCATTAATTAAGAAACTGTAATAAAGGTAATGTCGCTGAATTATCACCATAAACCTTGATTTATTTTGACTACATCAACTAACTAGCAGTGGGGCAAGTCGATTTTCAGTCAATCCTTATTAGAGGGAGGGGAGAGTATTACATGAAGAAAATACCGTAATTGAGCGCAAAGTTCCTGTCAGAAAATACACCAATTACACATGATTTGGGAGTGATGTAATGATTCTGGGGACCGATTTACTAAAGAACTTCAGCAAACTTAAGTAAAAAATTTCATAAGTTTTAGCTTCAGACCAATTTTGTGTTTTATTAAAATTTGCATAGCTAAATACGAACGTAAGTTTTTGTGTAACTTTACATACTAAAATATCGGAGGTAAGTAAGGACATAGGCCAAGGTCTGATGGCATTTTTAGTATTTCGTCATCTTAGAGGAAAATATATGAGAAAAAAATATAATTTTCTCACAGGAAACCATATTAGTAATAAATTTCATTTTTTGACGAAATATTTTTTTCTTCACATGCAGTGTCCATATCTGACGGAAGCAGCTGACATATCAGATAATGTCAAGCACAAGAAATTTTGTGTAAATTATGTCATATTTCCCTCTGGTTGAACAGCACGCACTGTTCACCTAGGTAATAAGTGTGCTGGAACTACTATTTCTGCTTTCAATTGAAGAGTTAGGAAATATTTACTTACACAAATTGAAAAAGTTACTAAAGGTTACAAAAACAGATTTGCGAATTTCTTCAATCTGAACGTAGGTATAAAGTTACAAAAATTCTTTTATGCAAAAACTTACGAATTTAAATGGTACCCTGGTACACTTTGACGTTTAGCATATGGCAGTATAGGAATTGTCCACTCTAAATACAAAGATTTATTAAGTCTTCACCTTGAATAAATCAAAAACAAATTTAATCAGAATGAGAGAAATGTATCTTATGGTATGGAATTGCTTGCTTTTATTCCAAGATGCTAAGAAAAAATGGGGCGCTGAAAATCAAAGAATGAAAACTGGGTTAGTAGGGGAAGACTTGACGCTAAAAATGTATATGAGCCATGCTTTTGGCAAAAGGGGGCTTAATGCATCTCCGTGATGCATCATACCAATCAAGTCATCACATCATTATTGATCCGTAACAGCCACTTTTTTTAACAACCGCCTTAACCATGAGACTGGTCCTTGGACATACTGAAAATTGACCAATAGTGAAAAGTTTCAGAAGGTCAGGGTGACCTGGGTTGATACTTTATGCAGATGCATTAAGCCCCCTTTCCACAGAGCATGACTTATATATAATATTAAAGCAATATCATGTAAGACTGATATACTCTGCTTACCTGTTATCACATAAATAAATCTTTCTACATCCTTTTGGTAAACAGCTTTTGAAAACAAAGTGGAAAAAGGAGCAACTGCTTGCACCAAGCAATTATTCCTCTTTCCACAATGTTTTCAAATGTCATTTTGGATACATCCATTCTGTACAGTATATCTTTTTTTTTTTTTTTTTTGTCACTTAACCCTTTACCACACAACCAACTTTTATACTTGTCCATATTTAAAG
Source organism: Tridacna gigas (assembly GCA_945859785.2). Lineage (NCBI taxonomy): Eukaryota > Metazoa > Mollusca > Bivalvia > Cardiida > Cardiidae > Tridacna > Tridacna gigas. Next base: position 110,073,033 of record OX244028.2, read on the forward strand.
CATGAAGACAGTAAGGTGAAAGTAGCTCAAACGATGGGATTTGTCTTTTCAAGGGTAGAAAACATTGTGGAAAAACGGTTACCAGCATTTTCTCCATTTTCCACAATGTTTTCCAAAGCTGTCTACTTTAAGGTTGTTAAAACTTAGGATTGTGTGGTAAAGGGTAAAGCAAGCAAATTGCATATAATCTATTTTTTAAAACAACCTGTCTAGAAAAGGGTTAATATTCAGTTTTCTGTTACTTGCATATATTTTTCTAAATAAAAATCTGTCAAACTTATTCCACTGAAAATAAAAAAGTAGTGATGCTTAAATAAACAGTTTTAAAATTAATCAAGGAAAAAACCAAAATAAACAAATATGCAAAATTTGAGCGCAATCTGTGCGTAAATACGCAAAGCATGGACACAAAGATCCACAATTCTCATTCAAAAGAGCTAATAACATGAAAGTAAAAAGTAATCTTTTACATCAGATAGTGCTAAAACGTACAGACAATGATTAAAAAAAGACAAGCTGTACTAGCATATTAGCAAAATTAAGAGCAAATTAAAGCATAAAACTAACCACTCACACCATACAACAGAAGAAAGAAAATTCAACAATAAAATCAATCACTATCCACTCATACATTCAACATGAAAACAGCATAACCACAGTGACCAAGCAAATTTTAGCATGGAACTAGTTGTACTTGATCATCATACAATAGAAATGAATGTTTTTTTCCTATCCAGATAAGTAAAACCCCTTTACTACAATCATACTGAAGTCACAAATGTCAAATAACTATTGACTACCCTTAAGGACAGTGGCCACAATGAAGCCATAGCTCAATAACCAAGAGGCAACATTGTCGAGTTATGCTAGGACTGCAGACAACATGACTTTTAGTAATTCTTCTCACATGCTACATCAGTTCACTTACTTATCTGGATAGGGATTATTAAAGGCCCAACTGCTGCCCAAAAGACAATGCAGAGCTGGTGTTAAAAAGCATTTCAGTGACAACCTGCTATTGTATGGTCGGTCCAAGTAAAGAAAGGATAGAGTGACCTGGCAACTTTTAACCTAGGTTCTAACTACTTTCTCTGCAAGTGACTAACACTTGGACCAACTGTACAGCAACAGATTGTCATTTTCCCAATAATTTCCATACTTTAAAATGATATGAATTAAATTTAAATGCATTTTAACACCCACTTTGTTTACTTTTGGCAGCTATTGTTACTTTGAAAAAGGAATAATGTGTTGTCCTTGTGTTCAGTGCTGTTGAGAAAAGATTATTAACCCATAGGCTGCTCAGCTTACTACATGTAACTCTTTGCTTCCTTTAAATCAAGAGGGTCAAGATGGCCCTGTATCGCTCCACTGGCTAACAAGTACAAACCATACTTACCAACATTGGAATTCTAGGCCAGATGTTGAATTCATGACCCATGGGGTGAGGCCAATCCAAGGCTTTAATTTGAACAATTTTGCTAGATGATAACACTCAAAAATATTACAGCTGTTTCTCAAGATACGGAACAAGAAGAACTTGAAAGTTTTCACAATATAAATCTATATAAAAGTTGTGACTAGTGGGGCAGGGTCAATTTTGGCCCCAGTGGTACATGTATAATTTAAATACTGTTCGTAGAGATCCATTAAATAAATTTACATGAAGAATTTGGTAGTCATAGGTCTTATGGTTAGGAATGAGCAGATTTTTTACAGTTTTCACAATATATGCCCATGTAATAATTGTGACAGCCAAATTTGACCCCAGGGCTATAATTCAGACGATCTGGTAGAAGTCCACTAGATAAAGCTATATACAAAATTTGGTAGCCCTAGTCCTTATGATTTAGAACCAGAAGACTTTTAAACTTTTCACTATACAAGCCAATGTAAAACTTGTGACACCTGGGTTGGGGCCAATTTTGACCCCAGGGCTATAACTTGAAGAATCTATGTAGAGGTCCATTAGATGAAGCTACATACCAAATTTGGTAGCCCTAGGTCTTAAGGGTTTGGGCAAGACGACTTTTAAAGTTTTCAATATGTGAGCCCATGTAAATCTTGTAACCCCCAGGGTGGGGAAAATTTTGATCCTGCCCTTATAATTTGAAGGAACTTGGTAGAGGCCCATTAGATGAAGCTACATGCAAAATTTGGCAGCCCTAGGCAGTATGGTTTTAGACGAAGATTTTTAAAGTTTTTACTATATGAGCCCATGTAAAACTTGTGACCCCTGGGTCAGGGCCAACTTTGACCCACGGACTATAATTTGAAGAAACCTGGTATAGGCCCATCAGATGAAGCTACATGCCAAATTTAGTAGCTCCAGGCATTATTGTTTTAGACAAGAAGATATTCAAAGATTTTCAAATTTTTCAGTTTTATTGCCCTTGCAACCATATTTTTTAAAGGAATTAACTTCTTTCAAGAAATTCTAAAGAGGAGCATGGCAGGACCATTTCTGTGAAGTTTGGTCAAAACTGGATTGGTATTTTCAGAGAAGAAGATGATTGAAATAAAAGTTAACACACGGACAGCTGGACTGACAGACGCACAATGGACACAGGGCCATGACATAAGCTTGCTGGCTTTTGGCCAATGGAGCTAAAAACTGCTTTCCTCTTGCAGAAGACCAATTCTTATAAAAACGGTGGCAAAGGGAACAAGGAGAATCTCCTTTAAATGTTGCACAAATTATGAAATTAGCCTTTCAAAGGATAGAAAACATTGTGGGAAAAGGAGAAAATGCTGGTTACCAGCATTTTTTTCCTTTTCAAACAATGTTTTCAAAAGTCCCCTTTGTTTGAGTCATTAAAAGTCTGTATTGAGCTGTAATGAGTTTAACAGGTAGTGAAAGTTTAGGTTTGCAGTCTGTGGCGGATAAACCTTTAGAAGCATGGCCCCTGATCTTGATCTACACTGTACAGCAATAAGCACCAATAATATTCATAGCAGCCTATGGGTTAACAAAGATCAAAGACGTAATGTCAATTTTTCACACTGTTTAGATAGCATCACCTGTTGGTAAATCTCAGTGTAGGTTTGAGGTGTTACTGGTCTCTCACTCTACAGAATTACAATATTGAGAATACTGTGAATAGCAATGAAGGGTTATTGATATGAGCCATGCTCTGTAAAAAGGGGGCTTAATGCATCTGCGAAAAGTATTGACCCTGTTCAGCCTACACAGTCCGCGCAGGCTGACCTGGGCCAAAGCTTTTTGCTATTGGTCAATTTTCTGCATACCCAAGGACTTTTCTACCTTGGGATTTGGTCATTTGTCGGAGAAAATTGATAAAATGGATTCATAATCATGTAATGCCTTGCATGGGATAATACATCATGGAAATGCATTAAGCCCCCTTCTGCCAGAGCATGGCTCATGTACTTTCTACAGTACCAACTGAAAGCCTTTCCAAATAAAAATTTTACAAGCCACTGGATGCTCTTTCACAATTAACAAGAGCACCACATGCGGGTACAAACACTTGGCTGCAGTGGCTTGATTTTTAGTGAAAATTCCAAGGTGAAAAAAAGGGCATCACTGTGTCAAAAATAATTTCATGGTTATCTGCCCTTGTTGTATAAGTTTTCCTTTTGACAGTTAACAAAATGTCAAAGTTTTTGAAATTTTTTAAATTGAAAAAGGGGCATAACTGTCAAAAATATTTCGATGGTTGCCTGTTTCTGTTGTATGGGTTCCACTTGTGATGGTAAACAAGTTGTCCCAGTTTGAAGTAAATATTTTCAGTTACAGGCGCAGATGATGCCAGGGCTATGATAATACTTAGATGTTTCCTTCAAAAACAGCCAAGCTAACAAAGTCAGCATGATGTTTAGCAGCAGTCAGAAAGAATTTTGGTCATTACAGATATTTAATCCTTTACCACACAATCCCCTATTTTGACAACCCTTAGGAAAAACGTTTTTGAAAGCATTGTGGTAAAAGGAGAAAATGCTGGTAACCAGCATTTTCTTCTTTTTCCACAATGTCTTTTTCCCCTTTCAAAGATAACTCCAATTATTTGAACCATGTTTAATTTGTCAATTCCAAATGCTTTCAATCTGGACAAGTTTAATTTAAAATTTTGTTGTGACGTAAAGGATTAAATGCATGACCCCTTGCAGTGCAGCCCTTTGAACTACAAAATGTCACTGAACTAAATACAATACTATGACCAAACAACTGAATCAGAAGGGCAAAGCAAACAGATAAAGCTAAAACATATCAAGAAACGACCTACGACCTCATGCATGTATCTACCCCTTACATATGACCTATGCTGTGACATAAAGAAGTTTAATGCATCTCCATAAAATCCATTTTTGTCCAACAACTGACTGAATCATTAGGCAACAAACTGGTCCTTGGACATGAAGAAATTTTGGCAAAAGTAGAAAGTTTCGACACAGGTCATCCTGCGTGAACTGTGCAGGCTGACTTGGGTCCTAACTTTTTAAAGACGCATAAAATCCCTTTTCACAGAGCATGGCTCAATATATAAACAACTTTTGACTCTTTACCAAACGACCAAATTTTAGACATACTTGTATCTGAATTGAAAGCAATTGCAGACAACAAAATAAATGTGACTCAAAAATTGAAATGTGTTAAACTGGCAAATCCATAAAATTTCTATCAACATTTTGCCAAACAACCCTAGGTTTTATGTTCCACAGGGAAAAGGGTTGTACAAAAACCATCTTACAAGAAAGGCTTTTAAAAGCATTGGGGAAACAGCACACCTGCATTTTCTCCTTTTTGCACAATGTTTTCAGCTTTTTAGAGCATTATGGAAAAAGCAAACCTACATTTTCTCTGTTTTGCACAATGTTTTTGGCTTTTTAAGGCATTGTGGGAAAAGCACACTTGCATTTTTCTCCTTTTAGCTCAATGTTTTTACCCTTTCATAAACAAATACCATCACATTGAGCCACATTTACTTTGAAGTCTGCAAACGTTTTAAGTATTTGGTGCAATATTCACCAGTCATTTTATAAATAGAATCTTAGTCTAATGCTTTGGAAATTTCTAAATTTGAAAGTAACATAACTTCTGATTGGCTAATCCATATGGTTGAAATTCAGACAACGAAAGTGCTTTTCACAACATTAGTTGTCTTTGCGGCCAGTGTAGATCAAGATCAGACTGTTAAAAAATTGTAACCAGCATTTTCTCCTTTTCTCACAATGTTTTCAGCCCCTTCAAAGCAAAATTCAGTATTACAGCTACAGTTATTTTGTCATCTGCCATTGCTTTCGATTCGGACAGGTCTAATATTTGTCGTTTGGTACAGAGTTAACTTGAAAGAAAAGAAAAAAAAAATCAGACAATAATGTCTTATTCACATACTTGATCATCCTTACTTTACAAGGATACTGCGTGTTATGGCTAGAGTTTACTTTCACAACAGTCTTTTTTGAAATGTGCAACACAACAAAATCAGTTGGAGGTTTTGAGATAACAGCCATGCATTTAAAGCAGCATTACTAGAATCACCAACCATTGTTTGTGTATTTGCAAGAATATGAGAGAAGAACTCTATACAGTAAAATACCATCTATAGACCAGCTCAGTTCCAAACCATCTGCTTTATCAGACATATTTTTTTCCAGACAAAATTTTTCTCTTATACCTTGACGTTTATCCTACCAATTATTTACCAATCAACCCCCATGTTTTCACTCTTTACCAAACGACAAAATTTTAGACTGGTCCAAATTGAAAGTATTTGCAGGTGACACATTGAATTTAGCTGAAAGGAAGGTAATTGTGTGCGGAAGTGTAGAAAACGTTTCCCACAAGGTTTTCAAATGGCTGTTTGCTCAGGGTCATTAAAACTCAGGATTGTGTGGTAAAGAGTTAAAGACCCTCAGAAAGAAAGCCTTAGAAAACATTGGGGTAAGAGGAGAAAATGGTGATTACCATTATCTTCTCCCTTTTCCACTACATTTTCATCACTATTTAAGACACATATGAGTTGTGGTTCTGCAAATGCTTTCAGTTTCAACTAGTCTGAAAATTTGTTGCTGGAAAAAGAGTTGACCCTTTACTACACAATCTTGCATTTTAACAACCCTGCTAGAGAACACTTTTGAAAACCTTATGGGAAAAGGAGAAAATCCTGGCTACCAGCATTTCCTCCTTATCCCATAATGTTTTCTACCGTATCAAAGACAAATTCCATCATTTGAGCAACGTTTAAATTTTTGTCGGCAAATACTTTCAGTTTAGACTAGAATTCTGTCATTTGGTAAAGAGTTAACTCAACCTGACATACTCCCATTTGAAGACCACCTTCATAGTAAGACAAATCAATTTATTCCCTAGAGTGGTCTTAATTTAGGTATTTTACTGCATTTATTAGAAATGATCAAACACTACTATACTACAAAAGATAAATAATTCACAACTGTCTACCATGAAATGCAGAGTCTGACAAAAGTTGTCAGTTGAAACAAGACCTGATAAATTAAGTCAAGAGAAATAGTTAGCAAGCCTTTGACAAGTTTGATAACATCTTTATGAGACAAGTTACATGAAATTTCGTTTCAAAAGCTAACAAATGTCAGATTCCTTTTATCACATAACTGCTTCCCAAGAATTAAAATTCATATATCATTTTAAATGGGAAATTTTCGAAGGAAGGAACGTCTCTCAGCTTTGATAAGAAAGAACATCCAGGATGAAAAAAATTCAAAGGCGGCTTTCAGAAAACTACGAAACCCTTTACCGCAAAATGCTGCCTTTTAATGACCCTAGGAAAGTTGCCTTTTGAAAAGATTGTAGGAAAAGGAGAAACTGCTGGTAACTAACAATGTTTTCTTCCCTATCAAGAGAAAATTGCACCATTTGAGCCACATTTAAATTGTCGTCTGCAAATGCTTTCAATTTGGAAAATGCTAAAATTTTGTCATCTGGTAAAGGTTTAATTTCTCATCTACAAGTAAAACAGACCTTAGCCTTTCTATGATCATCAAGCTTCGCTCTTGAACTGACTACAAAATTTTCCTAATATTTCTGTTTTGGATTGTACACTTCACAAAACAACAAAATTTTAGCCATGTCTAAATTGAAAGTATTAGCAGACAACAAAAATAAATGGGACTCAAAGGTTGAAATTTGCTTTCGGAAGGGTAAAAAGACATCATGAGAAAAGGAGAAAAATGCTGGTTACCAGCATTTTCTCCTTTTTTCCAAAATGTGTTCCAAAAATCTCTTTTTAAGATCATTCAAATTAGGGACTGTCTGGTACAGAGAAAAGGAGCAGAAATACAATGATAAATTAACCCTTTACCACACAATCCAGAGTTTTAACGACCCTGAAAAAGAAAGCCTTTTGAAAACATTGTGGGAAAAGGAGAAAATTCTGGTAACCAGCAATTTCTCCTTTTCCCACGTGTTTTCTATCCTTCCCAAAAGAAATTTCAATTTTTGGGTCACATTTATATTGTTGTCTGCAAATGCTTTCAATTTGGAATAGTCTAAAATTTTGTTATTTGATAAACAGTTAAAGACATCACATAATGCTCTAATGAAGTCACAGAATCCTATCTCAAATGTATGTAAGATAAGAAATTCATAATGACTAGATTACACTGGGAACAAAGGCAGTTATGTGATAAATAGACACTTAACCTAAATAGACACTTAACCTATCACCAAACAATCATGTATTTTCACAGCTCCGAGGAAGGCCTTTAAAAACACTGTGGGAAAAGGAGACAAGAGCACCACATGCTGCTGCCAACGCTCACCTGCAGATGCTTGTTTTTCAGTGAAAATTCTAAGTTGAAAAAGGGGCATAACTGTGTCAAAAATACTTTGATGGTTATCCGCCCTTGTTGTACTTGTCAAAGTTTGAAGCAACTATTTTCAGCATGAACAGAAATATGATAAAATGTCAAAATTTTCTCACTATGCAGATTATGCTAGGGATACGGCAATATTTCGAGGTTTTCTTCGAAAACAGATAAGTAAAAGTGCTGGTAACCACCATTTTCTCCTTTTCCCACAATCTTTTCTACCCTTGCAAAGGCAAATCTGATCAATGAAGCCATATTTCAGTAATGCTTTCAATTTGGACAAGTCTGAAGTTTTATCGACTGGTACAGGGTTGAACATGTAGTAATTCCAACACACTGTGTATCGATTAATTTATGTGACACAATATGCTTCCAGAGAACAGAGTAGCAGCAGATTATATGAAAAATAAAACTGATGCTGCACTATTTTCTATGAAAAAAAAAAGCCATCATTCATATCTAAATATATGCAAACTAACATCCAAAGCTTAAATCTTTAAATTTATGGTGCAAACCAACAAACAAACCAACTAACAAATGAGTAGATAAATAAATGAGAAAAACAAGAGTTGGCACCCTTCTTTAATCCTTTACCACACAATCCCAAGTCTTCTTCAGGGTCGTTAAAACATGGAATTGTTTGGTAAAGGGTTAACCCTTTACCACACAATGCCGACTTTTAACAGCCCCGAGAAAGAAGCCTTTGAAAACATTGTAGGAAAAGGAGAAAATGCTGGTAACCAGCATTTTCTCCTTCTCCAACAATGTTTTCTACCCTTCCCAGGACAAATTTCAATTTTTCAGTCACATTTATTTTGTCCTCTGCAAATGCTTTCAATTTGGGCTAGTCTACAATTTTGTCGTTTGGTAAAGAGTTAAAACACTAAAACAGTGACAAAAAAAATATTCTATATCACTACAACAACTTTCGAACTGTCATTAAAAGAGACCAAATACTCCCTGCCAAGTACTCTGAGATAGATGACACAGTTTCTATAAAGTTTCAGTATCATGCCATCTTTGCTAGCAAAGGATCAAGTCAAACTTTGTAATTCCCCCCTATATGCTGCCTACCACATTTTGATAGTTACTACCCCTAGAGTAAACTCATCGAAAACCAATTAAACATCACGTAACATAAACCTTACGGTAAAATCAACACGCAGACATTAACAGTCCATCATCTGGTGCTGGAATGTATCCCAAGTCTGCATTTAACTGATTTGTCATAATGAAAGTTGAAGTAAATGTTGTCTGTCTGTAATTTTTTTTTTTGGTAATGGCTCCAAGCATATCTTGGGGTCGTTGTTTTTTATTCACGTTTTGCTGATGATGTATAGCAAATGTAACACACTACTTGATTGGTGTTTTAGAACGGACTGCAACCAATGCTTGCACGTATCTCAGGTATTACAAGTTTCAACTCAATCAGCCAAAGGTGGAATAGAGCAACGTAATGATCATCACCCTTGTCTAGCGAAAATAATATTACACAGAACAAGAGGGCCATGATGGCCCTGTATCGCTCCACTGGCTTATAAACAATAAATACTAAACATTTCAATTCTGAGCCACATGGTTTCAAAATGAAGACTTACAAATTTTTCTCTGTAAAAGCCCATGTGAAAGTTGAGACCCGCAGGGCAAATCCATTTTTGATCCCAGAGCTATAATTACTTGAACCCTGGTAGAGGTCCACAAGATAAAGCCACATGCCAAAATAATACAAGTCTATGTAGTATGGTTATAAATAGAGTGATTTTCAATTTTTGTCCATATGAAGCCTCTGTAAAACATAAGACCCCTGATGCAAGGTTAATTTCAAAAAAAAAATCAAAACAGGAAGATTTCTTAAGTTGTCACTATGTAAGCCCATTTAAAACTTGTGACCCCAGCGGCGGGGCCAATTTTGATCCCAGGGCTAAAATTTTGGCCCACTTGGTAGAGGCCCACTAGATATAGCTACATGCAAAATTTGGTAGCTCTAGGCCTTATGGCTAGGTACAGGAAGATTTTTAAAGTTTTCTCTATATAAGCCTATGTAAAACTTGTGACCCCTGGGGCAGAGCCAATTTTGACCCCAGGGCTATAATTTGAAGAAACTTGATAGAGGTCTACTACATAAAGCTACATGCCAAATTTGGTAGCCCTATGCCTTATGGTTTCAGACAAGAAGATTTTTAAAGATTTCCAATATTTTTCAGTTTTGTTGCCATGGCAACCAGAGTTTTTGAAGGAATCAAATTCTTTCAAGAAATTCTGAAGAGGACCATGGCAGGATCATTTCTGTGAAGTTTCATGAAAATTGGATGGGTAGTTTCAGAGAAGATTTTTGAAATAAAAGTTAACGCACGGACGGACGGACGGACGCACGACGGACACCGGGCCATGACATAAGCCCGCTGGCCTTCGGCCAGTGGAGCTAAAAACTACAGAAGTGGTTTGTAATATATATATGCCTTTGTGCATATTCACAGATGGACAGACCTATGAACAGGTTAATTCCAGCCAACCCTTCCGCCCCACCCCCACACCCGTTCACTTTGCTGGAGTATAAAAACAGATATTTTGAAGGGTATAAAACTCAACTATAATACATACACTTCCATATAAAAGTCCGTCAAAGCTGTCATGGATTCCTAACACAGTGTGCCCATTGGCCAGGGACAAACGGACAAAAGACCGGACAGCTGCATTCATACCGCAGGCTGGAGCTCCAATGTTCATAATAGCAAACTTTTTACCAGCCTGAAAGCATGTAAGAGTATAATGCAAATATTGTGGAAAAAGAAGAAAGTGATCACTATGACATGTTGGCCGAGTCCAGCCTCATACTATCAAGCATATATCTAATAACATTATGAAGCCTGACCCAACTAGCTCAGTGGAATTGCAACAAGATGTCTGCTAAGCATTTTAATCCTTTACAACTCAATCCAGATTTTTGACAACCTTCAGAAAGAAGATTTGAAAACATTGTGGGAAAAGGAGAAAATGCTGGTAAACAACATTCTCTCCTTTTCTTACACAATGCTTTTTAACCTCTTGAGGCCAAATTCCACAATTTGAACCACTCTTTCATCTGCAAATACTTCTGATTTGGACCAGTCTAAAATTTTGTTGTGTGATAAAGGGTTAAGTCATTTTCAACTTTATTTCAGTTATGATATGGTAGCCAGCACATTTATCCATGATATCTTGTATTTTCTTTACCAGAGTTTAGCACAAGATTCTCTCAAAATAATTTGGCCAAGTTTGAGAATCAAATCAGTGACCCCAAGGTTACACTATTTGGTATTTCAAGATAATTCTGAAGCCAAACAGTCTTATATTTAGACTAGTCCAAACTGAAAGCATTTTCAGTGGAAATAGGCAATGTAACTCAAAATTGAAATTTATTTTGGGGAGAGCAGAGAACGGGGTCATTAGAAATCAAGACTGTGTGGTAAATGGTTACATCAAGAGAATTTGAAATGTATAGAAATAGACTAGCTATAAAGTTGCATCATCAAGCCAACCCCATACCACACAATCCTGAGTTTTAACATCCCTAACGGCAAAGCTTTTGAAAGCTTTGTGGAAACAGTGCTTTCTCCTTTCCTCTCTGTTTTCTACCCTCTAACTGACAAACGCCATCATTTGTGCCAAGTTGATATTTATTGTCTGCAGTTGCTTTCAATATTGACGAGTTTTAAAATTTGTCATCTAGTAAAGAGTTAATCAAGAAAAGGAATGGTTTATTGACGAACTGAAAGATGTTTCAAGCCGCTTTCAACATTATTTCAGTCACATCACTGACAGCTGTAATATTCATGGATATTCTGGGTTTCATCAGTACTAGGCTAGGGCTACAAAGTTTCCTGCCCAAAGACACTTCCATGAATAACCAGGGCCCGTATTCACCAACCATTCTTAAGAATATTCTTTGTCTTATTCTCCAAGATTTTCTACATTTGAAAGTAACACAACTCCCGATTGGCTAAACCAAATGGTTTAGCCAATCAGGAGTTGTGTTACTTTCAAATGTAGAAAATTTTGGAGAACAAGACAAAGAACGTTCTTAAGAATGGTCAGTGATTACGGACCCTGGTGCTTCCACTGAGGTTCCAACAAAAGGCCTACAATTTACCATTGAGCCAGACAGGACCCCCAACAGGAATGGGTAACAAACAAACGTAAAAGAAAAGCTCTTACAGAAACATCCACCCCCTCAGTCATCAGGTGATGGGGTGGTTTAAGTTTGCTGAGTAATCTGTAGGTCTGAAGATTGTTGAAGAAGCTCCTGGGTAAAAAAAAAGGAAAACATGCATGAATAACTGCTTACAAAGTAACAACATCTTACTCTAATCAAAAATCAAGGCATTTGCAGATCACAGTTTAACCCTTTCCCAAATGACAAATTTTGGACTGGTCTAAATTGAAAGAGTTTGCAGACGACAATTTTAAATTTGATGAAAATGGCAGAAAGTTATCAAAAAGGGTAGAAAACACTGTAGGAAAAGGAGAAATTGCTCGTTACAAGCAATTTCTCCTTTTCCAACAAGTGTTTTCAAAAGACTTGTACTGCAGACACGTGAAAACCAGGGCTTGTTTGGGAAAGGGTTAAATTTGGCTCAAATAAAAGGGTAGAAAACACTGTGATGAAAAAGGAAGACAAAAGCACTGCAGGTGCCAAGGCTAAGCTGCAGTTGATTTTAGAAATAGATTCATTATCAGCCAAAATTCTGACCCTAAAAAGGGGGCCCCAACTGGATCTGAAATAGTTTGATGGTTACCTGCCCCTGTTGTATAGGTTCTCCTTTTGATAGTTAACAACTAGTCCAAGTTTGCAGTAAATAATTATATCAGTAATAACAGAGAAATGATAAATCTTAATGTCAAAGTTTTTGTGGATGATGACGGTGCAGCTGATGGCAGGGCTATGGCAATACCTCGATATTTTCTTCACAAACAGCTGGGCTAAAATGCTTGTGTAACACAATGACAGTATGAAATCCTGAGGGAATGATTGAAACACTATTAAAAACAACACTCTTAACAAGAAAACAATATGGCTGCAGTAATTCATGCTAAAAAATACTCTAGAGGAAAAAGTGTTTCAAACTTTTGAAAAGGCATTAGCTGAAACATCCAATGATAGAGTGTTGTTTTTCATAAAATGCTTGTCTTTATAACTTTTCTTCACTTGGGGCAATGTTTTCTATTCTTTCAAAGAATTTTCCCACAAAATTTGCAGTCTGATCTTTGCTCAACACTGTTTAGTATAGACAATCTTGACAAAAACCAAAGACAAAAGGGTTAATCCCAACTGGAAATGTCCATATGCACAGCATTTTCACTAGCCTGTTCACTGATATATCAATGTTCTATTTACTGTTATATAAAGTATGACACAAGGACACGTAAATGGCAGCAGTAGCAGCAGTATGACTGAAATAAACCTGGAAAAAGTATCAAAACCCATGAACAGAAAACGTTTTTGAACAGACACTTTCACTGTTCATCATCATTTCTATACAAAGGTTTGACAAATAATATCCTGACTGAACAGTTTCCAATGACTTACTTTCCTCTTAGCTTCACAGCCACTTCAAAGTTCTGTTGATCCATGGCTTTCTGTACCTCTTTTGTCTGCAATTCCAAACAATTCACTCAATGTATCACTACATACCGGTAGATAGAAATACATACACCCTAACTATTCAAATACATAGGAGCAGAATCTGGCAAAAGGGGGTTTAACTCTTTATCAAACGACAAAGTTTTAGACTGGTCCAAATTGAAAGCATTTGCAGATGACAAATTGAACAAGACTCAAAATCTGAAACTTGAAATACAGAAAACATCCTGAGGAAAGGAGAAAATGCTGGTTACCAGAACTTTCTTCTTTTCTCATGATTTCAAAGGCTGTTTTCCTCAAGGTCAAAGAGTTAACTCTTTACCACACAATCCCGACCTTTAACAACCCAGAGGAAGAAGCCTTTTGAAAACACTGTGGGAAAAGGAGAAAATGCTGGTAACCAGCATTTTCTCCTTTTCCCACAATGTTTTCTACCCTATCTAAGACAAATTCCATTATTTGAGTTGCATTTACATTGTCGTCTGCAAATGCTTTCAATTTGGACCAGTCTGAATTTTTCATGTGTGATTAAGAGTTAATGCATCTCCATGACGCATTATACCAAGCAGGTCATCACATGGTTATGGATCCATAAAATCCATGTTGTATCACAATCAACTGAATCATTTGGTAGACTGGTCCTTGGACTTGCAGAAAACTGATCAATAGCAAAAAGTTTCAAATTGCGTCCATAATTTCTGCAGATGCACTGAACCCTTTTTTCACAGAGCACAGCTCATATCTTAATACACCTGATTTTGACATCTTCGGAAATAATTGAAAGAAAAAGACAAAATTTTTAGTGCAAGCAATTACTCCTTTCCCCTCAATGTTTTTCACAATGTTGTAACAGGCAATTGTTCCTGTTCCCTTGATGTTTTCAAAAGCTGTTAAATGCAGGGATACAAATTGTCAGTGTAGACAAGAGGACCATGATGGTCCTATATCGCTCACCTGAGTACCAAGCAGTAAAAGTCTACAATGAAGATAAATACCAAATATCGAAGTGCAAGGTCAAAGCTCTAGGTCTTCTTGGTTTAGACAAGAAAATAATCTTTCTTAACCAAACCCGGTTATATAAATATTTGTGAGAAGTTTGAATGATATTTGTCCAATAGTTGTTGAAAAATAGGGAGAACAAGAAATTTCATCAAAGGAAAATAACTTTGTAAAAATTCAATGAACCGTCACCAAAATATAATATGCACATTCTTGCTTGGCACCCAGTCTCTCTAAAATTTGAATGAAATCTGTCCTGTAGTTGTTGAGAACTAGCTCTGACAAGAAAATGCTACAGAAAGACTGATGGATGGACGGATGGATGGACCGACAAGCTGACTCCTACATACCTCCAGAACAGAGTTTTGAAGGAATAATAACAAAGCCCTAGGCCTTTTGGTGTGTGGCAAAAAGTTGCCTGATTTGAACAAACTTAGTAGAGAATGTTTGCCGATTCAAGACTTTCTATACAAGTTAGTATTATGATGTTGTTAAATACACCAACAACTACAGTGGTTGTCCAGGGACATGTTCATGGGTAATTGCTATTGTAAAACTCATAAACAATGTATTTACACTTGCAATAGTCTTGCACCAACCTTTCAATGCGTCCAGCTTACAAAAATTTGACCTTCAAATGTGACACTGACCTTGGCCCTACCTGAACAGATCTTTCAAATGGTACTTCAATTCATGGTGGAGTATATGCCCAAAAATTATAATGACTTCCAAGATTTACAAGATAAAATCTGTACTACAGAGTTAAATGAATGAACAAAAATGAACTCAAAATACAATGAACACAATGTTCAAAGATACATCCAAACAGCCAGAGAGAAAAATGCTGTCAAAGCCTTTAACCCTTTACCACACGGCAAAATTTTAGATCTGTCCAAATTGAAAGCATTTGCAGACAACATTTTCATATTGGCTCAGGTGACACAATATTTCTTTGATAGGGTAGAAAACTTTGTGGAAAAAAGGAGAAAATGCTGGTTACCAGCATTTTCTCCTTTTCCCACAATGTTTTCAAAAGTTTTCACAGAATGTTTCTCATCATGTGACCTAGCGCATATTGTCAAGGTTCTGCAATTTATAGCTGTATCATGGAAAAAGGGGTCTCCATGTTATGTTTCATTTTTCACCAATATATCTTTGATTACTGGACATATCTCAACAGATTTGGATGAAATTTTCACACATCAAGTGACCTAGCGCATATTGTCAGGGTTTTGGAATTTATTGCTGTGTCATGGAAAAAGGGTGCTTCATGTCAAATTTAAACTGCATCCGTCCATCCTGAATAGATAAAAGGAAAAAATGATCAGGTGGGAACCAAGGCTAGGGATACGCAAGACAGGATGTTTTATCAGGCAGTGTAGATAAAGATCAGACTGCAGTTGGATCTTGGATATATATGCCTTATATTCTGCAAGATAGTATTGCCTACAACACAGTCTTGAAATGCATATTACTTGGTCTATCTTTATCTCTTTATCAAACAAAAATTTTAGACTGGTCTATAATTCAAAGCATTTGCAGACAACAAAATAAATTTGTCTCAAAAAATGAACTTAGATCTGGGATGGGTAGAGAACATTGTGGAAAAAGTTAAAAAAAATGCTGGTTACCTGAGTGCTTGGTCCAACTGAGATTTAAACTTGACATCCCTGCATAGCTAGCCCTGTAGGTAGTGAGCTAACAGGCTTGGCTCAAATCATTAACAAACAACAAAATTTAATCCTTAAACCCAAAGGCCATTTTCATTCCAGAATGAGTCCAAGATGATAACAACTGCGTGGGTGCCTTTTGTCTGCAGTGTTTCAACAAAGCAGACAGTATAGATCAATGATCGGACTGCACATTTCGTGCAGTCTGATCTTGATCTACACTAGACACAAAGGCAACTATAGTAGTGAAAGGCACTTAAAGGGTTAAGACTTGTCCAAATTCAAACCATTTGCTGACAACAAAATAAATGTGACTCAAAAATTTAAATTTGATTTTGGTTGGGTGGAAAACATTGTGGAAAAAGGAAGACATGCTGGTTACAAGTATTTCCTCTTTTTCCCACAATATTTTCAAGAGCCTTATTTCTCACAGGCATTAAAACTTGGGATTGTGTGGTAAAGGGTTAAGTAGGACAAGACTTTTAAAGTTCATTCTGTATACTTTTATGTCCTGTTTTGACCCAGGGGCATCATCTGAACAAAATGGTAGAAGTCCACAAGGAAATGCCACATACCAAATATCAAAGCTCTAGGCCTTCTAGTTTCAGACAAAAACATTTTTAAAGTTTGCTCTATATACAATTTTGCCCAAAATTGTGATCCCTGGAGTTAAAGGGTTAATTCAATTCTTTTAGCAACTTTGGTAGAACTTCACCCAAGGAATATGCCTGTCAAGTTTCAACATGATTGGTTTAGGAGGAGAAGATGTTTAAAGGAACTGTGGAAAGACGGACGCTGGACAACGACGAATCACAATACCTCACCCAGCACTTTGTGCTCAGGTGAGCTAACATATAGGCCTAACCATTGTCTGTGGCTTGTGATAAACGACATAAAGATGAAGTTTCATAACATTTTGTCCTGTAGTTAAAGAAAAATTAATCCATAATGAAAATATATGTGAAGCCCGCTTTTTCCATGACACGACATTTAATCAAAAAAGCTAAACTAATGATATTGGCGGACTATCATAAGGAACACACGAATGAAGTTTCACAAATTTTTGTCCAGGATTTTGAGTTGAAGATACATGTATATTGATCCTTAACAGAAATATACATGAAGCCCCTTTTTCCTGTGAGACAGTATTTGATATCAAAAAGGAAAAAAAAAAACAATAAATATCAGCGGACATCATTAGGAACACCTGTATGAATTTCTATTAGTTTTTGTCCAGGATTTTAGAAGATATCTGTCCTGAAAGATGGACAAACAGATGGTCATTGGTCAATGACGAAATTAAACATTTAGCCCCCTTTTTTCATGACATGGCGTTTCATGAAATAAAAACAAATAATTATTGTCTGTGGCTTGCAATAAACAATAAAAAGATGAAGTTTCATGACATTTTGTCCTGTAGTTAAAGAGATATTGGTCCACAATGAAAATATACGTCAAGCCCCCTTTTTCCATGACACAGCAATAACTGGTCCTATTAGACCTACAATCAAACTCATTCGAGATCTTACGGTCATATATAATATTGACTAAGTTTGGTGCTGATTGGTTTAAATTTGTAGATGCTAGAGTGTAAACAAAGTCAAATGGAGCAATTTTTTAATTCAAGGGCAAATAACTCCAGTCGTTCTGGTCCGATTAGACACATAATTGAACTCATTCAAGATCTTATGGTCATATACATTTAGACCAAGTTTAGTGCCGATTGGTTAATATTTGTAGATGCTAGAGTGTAAACGAAGTCAAATATAGCAATTTTTCTAATTCAAGGGCAAATAACTCCGGCCATTCTGGTCCGATTAAACCCATAATCGAACTCATCCGAGATCTTATGGTCATATACATTTTGACCAAGTTTGGTGCTGATTGGTTGATATTTGTAGATGCTAGAGCATAAACAAAGTCAAATATAGCAATTATTCTAATTCAAGGGCAAATAACTCCAGTCGTTCTGTTCCGATTAAACCCATAATCGAACTCATCTGAGATCTTATGGTCATATACATTTTGACCAAGTTTGGTGCTGATTGAATAATATTTGTAGATGCTAGAGTGTAAACAAAGTCAAACAGAGCAATTTTTCTAATTCAAGGGCAAATAACTCCAGTCGTTCCGGTCCGATTAAACCCATAATCGAACTCATCCGAGATCTTATGGTCATATACATTTTGACCAAGTTTGGTGCTGATTGGTTAATATTTGTAGATGCTAGAGTGTAAACAAAGTCAAATATAGCAATTTTTCTAATTCAAGGGCAAATAACTCCAGTCGTTCTGGTCCGATTAAACCCATAATCAAACTCATCCGAGATCTTATGGTCATATACATTTTGACCAAGTTTGGTGCTGATTGGTTAATATTTGTAGATGCTAGAGTGTAAACAAAGTCAAATATAGCAATTTTTCTAATTCAAGGGCAAATAACTCCCGTCATTCTGCTCCGATTAAACCCATAATCGAACTCATCCGAGATCTTATGGTCATATACATTTTGACCAAGTTTGGTGCTGATTGGTTGATATTTGTAGATGCTAGAGCATAAACAAAGTCAAATATAGCAATTATTCTAATTCAAGGGCAAATAACTCCAGTCGTTCTGTTCCGATTAAACCCATAATCGAACTCATCTGAGATCTTATGGTCATATACATTTTGACCAAGTTTGGTGCTGATTGAATAATATTTGTAGATGCTAGAGTGTAAACAAAGTCAAACAGAGCAATTTTTCTAATTCAAGGGCAAATAACTCCAGTCGTTCCGGTCCGATTAAACCCATAATCGAACTCATCCGAGATCTTATGGTCATATACATTTTGACCAAGTTTGGTGCTGATTGAATAATATTTGTAGATGCTAGAGTGTAAACAAAGTCAAATATAGCAATTTTTCTAATTCAAGGGCAAATAACTCCAGTCGTTCTGGTCCGATTAAACCCATAATCAAACTCATCCGAGATCTTATGGTCATATACATTTTGACCAAGTTTGGTGCTGATTGGTTAATATTTGTAGATGCTAGAGTGTAAACAAAGTCAAATATAGCAATTTTTCTAATTCAAGGGCAAATAACTCCAGTCGTTCTGGTCCGATTAAACCCATAATCGAACTCATCCGAGATCTTATGGTCATATATATTTTGACCAAGTTTGGTGCTGATTGGTTAATATTTGTAGATGCTAGAGTGTAAACAAAAAAATGTGAACGGACGAACGGACGGACAGACGGACGTACGGACGGACGGACGGACGGACGGACGGACGACGGACGCCGACGGACGGTGAGTGATCAGGTGAGCTAAAAACAGTCAGATAGATGCAGATTGCTGGCCTCTCACATCAAAGGTTCGGGGTTCAAATACTGTAATAAGTGGGGTGAATCGTTGGAGGTACTCACATCATGGCAGGAGTACTGATTAAGGTTTCCAGAAAGCAATCATTAATTGATTAATATTAGGTGTAATAACTTGTTCTATAACCGATGTAAAATAAGTATATTTTAAACTGAATTAAAATTGTTATATTTATGTGGTGATTGTGGAGAAAACGACAACAAGAGGGCCATTGGCCCTAAAGGGCTCACCCGTGTAAAGTTATAAATGGTTGATAAAGCTGCGGCAATCCTAGTTTACATGATGTAAAACAGATCAGTGTAAGTGACCTCCTTTTTGACCCGACATGACCCAGTTTCAAACTTGTCTAAGATTTTATCAAGACAAACATTCTGACCAGCTTTTAAGAGTGTCAGGCTGAAAATGTAGCCTCTAAAGTGCACACAAGGTTTTTCTAAGATTAGGCCAAGTGACCTATTTTTTTTTTTCAACTAACATGACTCAATTTCGAACTTGTCCCAGATTTCATCAAGACAAACATTCTGACCAAGTTTCAAGAGTATCAGGCTTAAAATGTAGCCTCTAGAGTGCAAACAAGGTTTTTCTAAGCTTTGGCTCAGTGACTTACTTTTTGACCTGACCCTATTTCAAACTTGTCTGAGATTTCATCAAGACAAACATTCTGACCAAGTTTCAAGAGTATCAAGTTAAATTGTAGCCTCAAGAGTGCACACAGGGTTTTTCTTAGATTTGGCCCAGTGACCTACTTTTAGACTCGACATGACCCAACTTGTCCAAGATTCTATCAAGAAAAACATTCTGACCAACTTTCATGAGTATCTGACTGAAAATGTGGCCTCTAGATTGCACACAACATAAATGTTGACGACCGCACAACAGATGATGAACAATGGACGCAGACACAGCACAGTCACTTCGTTCTCAGGTGAGCTAAAAACATAGTGGTTAGAAGTTTGTACATAATACTTAGATTTATTTGGTTCATTTGTTTTTCTTGTTTGCTTGTATGGTGTTTAATACCCTTTTCAACATTTTTTCAGTAATACTGAGGTGGCCAGTGTACCTATCAATGCTTGCTTCAAGATTCCTTTTACCAGTACTGTGAACAATATTCTTCCAAAGCCACTGGCTGCTTTCCAACATAACCATCGTCAAACAATGATCAGATGTGAGAAAGTAATAAATCCTGTTTAGAACGTTGGAGAGGAGTGAAATAACATTCTTTAAGGAATACCTTTTCTACACATTCCATCAAAGGAACTCTAACAGCCATGTTCCCATCTAGAGAAATAACACAAGCTGGGGAACCAGGTGTAGCCTCCATTAGAGCAAGAACAGCTTCAGCTCCCATTCTGGTACCCTGTACACAAAAAAACATTTTACTTTAGTGTGTGTGTTTGTGGTTTTTTTTTTTTAACTGTACAAAATACTTCAAATCTTCAGATGTCATTTTATTTAACTTCTCAAGACTGTGAATTAGATATTATATGAACAAGCATTTTCTGTTTTTTTTTTTTTTTTTTTCATGTCAAATGCTGAAATACAACAGTACATTGTATATGAGCCATGCTCTGTGAAAAGGGGGTTTAATGCATGTGGAGAAAGTATCAACCCAGGTCATCTTGCACAGGCTGACCTGTGTCAAACTTTTTGCTAATGGTAAATTTTCTGCATGTCCAAGGACCAATCTACCTCAAGATTCAGCCTTGTTGTTAGACAGAATAGATCTATGGATCCAAAATAATGTGATGACTTGCTTTGTGTAAAGAATCAAGGAGATGCATTAAACTCTTTACCGCACAATGCCGCCTTTTAACGCCCCTGGGAAAGAAGCCTTTTGAAAACTTTGTGGGAAAAGGAGAAAATGCTGGTAACCAGCATTTTCTCCTTTTCCCACAATGTTTTCTACTCTATCAAAGAAAAATTGCACCATTAGAGCCACACTGAAATTGTTGTCTGCAAATGCTTTCAATTTGGACAAGGCTAAAATTTTGTCGTCTGGTAAAGGGTTAAACCCCCTTTTGCCAGAGCATGGCTCATATGCATGTATGAACTAACAGCCAGCAGCAGTATAATTGAAACTTGAAGTGACAAAACCTTCTTGAAGTGACAAAACCTGAATCAAAACAAAAGTACAGCTACAGGTAAAAGGTGTATTTTCAGACAAAATAATATTCAGTTGTGCTTAATGTGCAATTGTAACTTGTTGCCCAATATTAATTGTAACTGCAATTTATTACTCAATATATTTTTTCACTTTCTGAAACAAAGTCTTGTTTTACAAAGCGCTGAAACACATATAACAAAATATAGAACCAAAACAAGAAATTTCTTGTTACAAGTACTTCCTTCTTCTGCGAATTATTTTATAAGTCACTAAAGGCAAAATACCAAAAATCATTGGCAGAAGGCCCTGTTAATGAGATACAGGATAAAAATGATGACAGTTTAACCCTTACCAGGATTCTGTCAAATGCCGTAGGACTGCCCCCTCTCTGTACATGTCCAAGAACTGTAACTCTTGTGTCATATCTCAGCCTGTCTTTAATCAGCTGAAGTATGGTTTTAAAAGAATTGGAAAGCTATCAGTGAATACTGTTTATCAAAACCCTATTTTATGACAATATAGTGTCTGTAATCAAACAAAACCTTTTCAAACAACATTATGTTGACCTATGAAGGAAGTTAATACACCAAATATTAAATTAACCTTTGATTCACAAAGCCCTGACTTTAACCCTTTCCCAAACAAGCCCTGGTTTTCACGTGTCTGCAGTACAAGTCTTTTGAAAACACTGTGGGAAAAGGAGAAATTGCTCGTAACAAGCAATTTCTCCTTTTCCCAGTGTTTTCTACCCTTTTTGAGATCTTCTGCCATTTTCATCAAATTTAAAATTGTTGTCTGCAAACTCTTTCAATTTGGACCAGTCCAAAATTTGTCGTTTGGGAAAGGGTTAAACGACCCTGAGAAAGAAAACTTTTGAAACACTGTTGGAAAAGGATAAAATGCTGTTAACTGCCATTTTCTCCTTTTTTAATGATGATTTCTACCCTTCCCAACACAAAGTTCAATTTTTGAGTCTAATTTATTTTGCCATCTGCAAATTGTTTCGATTTGGATAAGTCTAAAATTTTGTTGTTCTGTAAAAACTTTAGCAGTTTTCAATACCATGCTGAAAGATAAGTTTCAGAGTACAAAAGTATCAGGTGATAACTTTAAGCAGAAGCTGTGTTCTGGTTATTTCTTTTTTCCATCTACAGATAAATAAGATCAAGAGCACCGCATGCGGGTGCTAACACTCAGCTGCAGTTGCCTTCAGAAATAGATTGATTTTCAGTAAATATTCCAAGTCGAAATAGAGACATAACTATGTCAAAAATATTTTGATAGTTATCTACCCTGTTATACAGGTCCCCTTTTGATAGTTACCATAATACGGCATAATTGTCTCAAAAATATTTTGATGGTTGTCTGCCTTTGTTGCATGGGTTCCCCTTTTGATGGTTTACAACTAGTACAAGTTTGAACTAAATATTGTCAGATGACAAAAATATGATACAATGTCAGTTTCTGCACAACAATGATGCAAACGTGACAGGGCTATGACAAAACCTTGATGTTTTCTTCAAAAACAGCCCAGCCACTTCTAAATGATCAATTTTTCCATTTTTTCAAACTTATAATTGACAAATGAAATTTATTTTTTGTCAACTCAATTTTTTTTTCTCAGTCTTAACAACCTTTGATATGAACTTTACATGTAGTTCATATAATCATATTCATCACACAAGAGGGACATGATGGCTCTGTATTGCTCCACTGGCTTATAAATATAAACCATAAATACTAAACATTTCAATTCTGAGCCAAATGGTTTCAAAATGAAGATTTACAAACTTTTCTCTGTAAAAGCCCATGTGAAAGTTGAGACCTGCAAGGCAAAGCCATTTTTGATCCCAGAGCTATAATTACTTGAACCCTAGTAGAGGTCCACAAGATAAAGCCACATGCCAAAATAATACAAGTCTATGCTGTATGGTTATAAATAAGGTGATTTTCAAGTTTTGTCCATGTGAAGCTTCTGTAAAACATAAGACCCCTGATGCAAGGCTAATTTCAAAAAAAAAAATCAAAACAGGAAGATTTCTTAAGTTGTCACTATGTAAGCCCATGTAAAACTTGTGACCCCTGCGGCAGGGCCAATTTTGACCCCAGGGATAAAATTTTGGCCTGCTTGGTAGAGGCCCACTAGATATAGCAACATGCAAAATTTGGTAGCTCTAGGCCTTATGGCTAGGTACAGGAAGATTTTTAAAGTTTTCTCTATATAAGCCTATGTAAAACTTGTGACCCCTGGGGCAGAGCCAATTTTGACCCCAGGGCTATAATTTGAAGAAACTTGATAGAGGTCCACTACATAAAGCTACATGCCAAATTTGGTAGCCCTGTGCCTTATGGTTTCAGACAAGAAGATTTTTAAAGATTTCCAATATTTTTCAGTTTTGTTGCCATGGCAACCAGAGTTTTTGAAGGAATCAAATTCTTTCAAGAAATCTGAAGAGGACCATGGCAGGATCATTTCTGTGAAGTTTCATGAAAATTGGATGGGTAGTTTCAGAGAAGAAGATGTTTGAAATAAAAGGTAACGCACGGACGGACGGACAGACGCACGGACGGACGCACGACGGACACCGGGCCATGACATAAGCCCGCTGGCCTTCGGCCAGTGGAGCTAAAAACAGCAACAGTTTTGCATACAAAAAAAAGGCAGAGCATATTATGTGCTAACCCTTTACCACACAATCCCAAGTTTTAACAACCCTGAAGAAGACAGCCTTTTGAAAACATTGTGGGAAAAGGAGAAAATGATGGTAACCAGCATTCTCTCCTTTTCCCACACTGCTTTCTACTCTTTCTAAGACAATTTTCTTCATTTGAGCGACATTAAAATTGCCATCTGCGACTCCTTTCAATTTGGGCCAGTCTAATGTTTTGTCACTTGGTAAAGGGTTACCTGCACAGAACTGCCCAAACAACCAACCTTTGTCCTACAATAAATCAAACTGTCCAGAAGATACACTACTTAAAAAAGTAGTACCCTTTACCAAACAATTCTGTGTTTATAAACAACAATAATAGAAAAAAGCTTTTAAAAAGGCTGTAGGAAAAAATTTGGTAAGCAGCATTTTCTCCCTTTCCCATGTTGTTTTCAACAATTTCATTGACAACCCTCATAATTTCATTCACATTTGTCACCTTAAAATGATCCATGCTCTGAAAAAAGGGGGTTTATTGCATCTACAAAAAGTATCAACTCATGCGAGTCTGCGCAGGCTGTCATGGGTCGAAACTTTGAAAAATCTTCTGCCTGGCAAAGGACCATTCTACCCCCTGCTCCAGTTGATGGTCGTCATTCCTCTCTCACCACTGACTACCGTTTCGACGACGGTTATGTGGGAAAGCAGCCAGTGGCTTGGAAAGAATATTGTGCGGAGTATCGGTAAAAGAAGCTCCAGGAAAGTATGGACAGGTGCACTGGCCGCCATGATATAACTGAAACAATGTTGAAAACGGCATTAAACACCATACAATCAATCAATCCAGTTGATTGTCACACTAAAAGGACTTTATGGACCCATAATTATATGATGACTTGCTTGGTATAATACATCTTGGAGATGCATTAAACCCCCTTTAGCCAGAGCATGGCTCAAATGTTTTGAATATGGATGAGTCGAAAGTGTTGTCATTTGGTACACATTTAATTGCACAAAAATAAATGCCATCACTTTATACTTACATCTTTAATATTGTTTGCTGTAATAGGTTTACCATGTTTGTCAATGGCTCCCTCTGCTACCAGGATGATATTCAGTCTTTGACCAGTCTCTCTCTCCTAGAAACCAAAGAATAACCCTTAACCCTTTCCCAAACAACAAATTTTGGACTGGTCCAAATTGAAAGAGTTTGCAGACGACAATTTTAAATTTGATGAAAATGGCAGGAAGTTATCAAAAAGGGTAGAAAACACTATGGGAAAAGGAGAAATTGCTCGTTACGAGCAATTTCTCCTTTTCCCACAGTGTTTTCAAAAGACTTGTACTGCAGACACGTGAAAACCAGGGCTTGTTTGGGAAAGGGATAACCAACTTTTCCTGTGTTTTCACATTCCTGAGTAAGAGGCCTTTGGAAAACAATGTGGCAAAAGGAGCATTTTCTCCTTTTCCCACAATATTTTCTATCCTGTCAAAGAACTTAAGTTTATTTGTACCACTTCGAAATTTGTTGTCTGTACATGCTCTCAAGTTGGAAGGGTTAACCCTTTCCCAAACAACAAATTTTAGACTCTTTCATATTCAAAACATCTGCAGACGACAAATTCAAAAAATTGGTACAAACAAGTTTCAGTTCTCTGACAGGGTAGAAAACATTGTGGGAAATGGAGAAAATGCTGGTTACCAGCATTTTCTCCTTTTCCCACAATGTTTTCAAAAGCCTTCTTTCCCAGGGTCGTGAAAACCCGGGATTGTTTGATAACGGGTTAAGTACTTAACTCTTTACCAAACGACAAAAATGTGGACTGGTCCAAATTGAAAGCATTTGCAGACGACAACTGAAATATAAATCAAATGATGTAAATTGTCTTGGAGAGAGTAGAAAACATTGTGGGAATAGGAGAAAATGCTGGTTACCAGCATTTTCTCCTTTTCCCACAATGCTTTCAAAGGCCTCTTCCTCAGGGTCATTAAAACTGGGATTATGTGGTAAAGGGTTAACCCAACAGTCCCAAAATTAGTAAATGATGATTTGTTTCTTTTGTGTGGTATAAATGCCATGCACGTTATTTCAGTAAAATCATAGCAGCAAGTGTACCCATCCATGCTTTCCTAGCGTTTTTTTCACCTTTGACTCTTTACCACACAATCCCGAGTTTTAGAGACCCCAAGAAAAAGGACTTTTGAAAACATTGTAGTAAAAGGACAAAATGTTAGTAACCGGCATTCTCTCTTTTTCCAACAATGCTTTCTACCTATTCTATGAGAAAAAAAATCATTTGAAAAACATTAAAGTCATGGTCTGTAAATTCCTTCAATATCGAGAAGTCTATGTTTTTACTGTGTGATAAAGGATTAAGGGGAATAATATTCTTCAAAGCCACTAGCTGCTTTGCAAAGCCAAGGAATCAAACAAGTGACCTGCAGATTTCAAGCACTGTGTGTTGCTAACTTATGCAAGAGGCTTGGAACCACCACATAACAATAGTGCATGTAATTTCATACCTTGATATTGATTAACCCTTTACCACACGAGAAAATTTAAGACTTATCTAATTTGAAAGCATTTAATGGTGACAAGTTAATGATGAGATTTGTCTTTGAAAGGGTAGAAAACATTGTGGGACAAGGAGAAGATGCTGGTTACCAGCATTTTCTCCTTTTCCCAAAATATTTTTAAAAGCCTTTTTCTCAAAGTTGTTCACAGCTCAGATTGTGAGCTAAAGGGTTAAATAGTGTCATACAGTTACTACATAACCATTTACTAGGATCTCTGTCCCTTAAAATTTTTATTTCTGCATATAAAATGCCATACAATAATGAACATACAGCTGTAAGTTTCCTGCAGAGATGCTCGGGCCAATCATCCTCTGGTGGCCACTCAGGAATAAACACCCAATCTGCTTCTGTTGCCAAGGCAGCCACTAATGCAAGATAACTAGAAAATGGAAATACCAGTCAGTGATTTGTCATTCTGTAACATACATATGACCAATGCTCTGGCAAATAAGGGGTTAAATGCATTTCTGTAATGCACTATACCAAGCAAATTATCATGTCACTATGGATCAGTAAATATTCATTTTGTCTAAGAACTGGCTGAATCCTGAGGTAGAATGTCTTGGATGTGCAGAAAATTTACTGAAAGCAAAAGTCTTCAACACACATCAGCCTGTGCAGTCCACACAGGCTGCCGTGGGTCAGTATTTTTTGCAGATGCAATAAACCCCTTTTTTGCACAGCATGGATCAATCTATCATATGCACATTTATTTCTATCCATTAACCCTTTACCAAACAATAATAATTTAGACTGGTCCAAATTGAAAGCAGTTGCAGGCCACAAATTAAAAGTGGCTCAAAATGACAAAATTTGTCCTTGATAGAGTAGAAAACATTGTGGGAAAAGGAGAAAATGCTGGTTACCAGCATTTTCTCCTTTTTCCACAATGTTTTCAAAAGGCTTCTTCCTCAGGGTCATTAAAAGTCGGGATTGTGTGGTAAAGGGTTAATGCAAAAAGAATACTGATCAATGAATCTACAAGTAATACTACTAAAGCTCCAGCACTATATAGCAGAGATATAATAATTTCATAAAATTGTTAGTAATTGTTTAATTCTTTTCCAAAGAGCAAAATTCTCATATGTGCAGTCTGATCTTGCTTTGCACTCTCCACTGTTCTCTCAGTTGCTTTGGTCATATAAATCCCATAGATGACAATGAACTAAATTAAATCAGTTTCTGTTACAGTCGACAAACTAAATTTGGCAGGATAAGGGTACAGTCATCGCAAAATCCCTTGTTGAGACAATTAGTATGAATTCAAACAAATACAGTCAAACAAATAAACAAGAGCATCACATGCAGGTGCCAACGCTTGGCTGCAGTTGCTTGACTTTCAGTGAAAATTCCAAGTACAAAAAGGGGCATAACTGTGTCAAAAATACTTTTATTGTTACCTGCCTTTGTTGTATTGGTTCCCCTTTTGATAGTGAACAACATGCCCAAGAATGAAGCAAACATCTTCAGTAATGATACAGATATTATAAAATGTCAAAGTTTTCGCACAACCACCCAGATGACGCAGTCGATAGCAACAACAACAACAGGGCTACCACAATACCTCAACGTTTTTTTGAAAGCAGCCAAGCTCGAAATGTTTCCTTTATAACACACTTCAAACTTTCATTTTCAACAAATTACAATCTTGTTTACAGTTTTGTAGCAGACCACCTTCGAAAACATTACTATAAAAGGAGAATGTCAAAATTTTAGATCTTTCCATATTGAAAGATTATGCAGAGAGCTGATTGAACCTGGTTCAACTAAAGGTAATTAATACCCCACCAGCACTTTGTCACAAAATCCAAAGCTAAAATTTACAAAGGGCAATAACTCCAAAAATAATGAAGATAGAGTTATGGTTCTTGTGCAATGCACTTGTCCTCAATGTGATCTATCTGTGTATTAAGTTTGAAGTTCCTAGCTTTTATCCTTTGGAAGATATGCTGTGGACAAGATTTCGTGATGCATGGACGGACAGACAGACAGGGTGACTCCAGTATACCCCCCCAAACTTTGTTTGAGGGGGTATAATGATGGAATATGCCTTTGAAAGGATAGAAAACATGCTAGGAAATACTGGTTACTGGTACTGTCTCCTTTTTCCCCTAGTGTTTGTAAGAGTCTTATTTCACAGGACCACTGAAAGTCATTGTTTAACCATTTAATACACAATCCAGACTTTTAACAACCCTGAGGAAGAGACCATTTGAAAACTGGGAAAAGGAGAAAATGCTGATAACCAGCATTTACTTCATTTCCCACTATGTTTTCTTCCCTGTAAGAGACAAATTCAATCATTTGATCAACATGTAATCTGTCATTCTAAAATTCTTTCAATCTTGGCAAGTGTAAATGTTTGCCTTGTGCCTTTTATTACACAATCCCAGGTTTTCACGACCCTGGGGAAGAGGCCTTTTGAAAAGATTTTGGGAAAAGAAGAAAATGCTGGTAACCAGCATTTTCTTCTTTTCCCACTATGTTTTCTTCCCTTCCAAAGGCAAACTTTAGTTTTTGAGTCATGCTTAATTTGTCGTCTGCAAATGCTTTCAGTTTAGATAAGTCTAAATTTTTGTTGTGTGGTAAAGGGTCAATGCAGTAGATAATCCATATTTCAAATCTGTCTGCTGCAAAATTTGTTTACGGAGGTAAAATGTTAGACTTCTTAATATTTCTTGTTACAAACATGAAGTCGCAACAAAAATGCAAATGAGACAAGCCACATTAATACCATGATTTCAATAGAAATGCTTCAGCCTTATCTGATATTTCTACACAAGCATCCTAAACACTTTGCCCCGCCTATCTCATTTGCATTTATTGCCCTAAACACTTTGCCCCACTTACCTCATTTGCATTTATTGTCCTTAACACTTTGCCCCACCTATCTCATTTGCATTTATTGTCCTAAACACTTTGCCCTCCTATCTCATTTGCATTTACTGTCCTAAACACTTTGCCCCACCTATCTCATTTGCATTTATTGTCCTAAACACTTTGCCCCCCATCTCATTTGCATTTATTGTCCTAAACACTTTGCCTGCCTATCTCATTTGCATTTATTGTTGGAAGATAATTGTGTCAGTCATTACACTTCGTGTACTTGATCTAAATGAGGAATAGCCCATGTTTGTAAAATTCTTACTCACCCACAGTGTCTACCCATAACTTCCATGACAAATGCCCTCTGGTGACTGCAAACAAAGGTAAAGGATATTCTATTACTGATATTATTTATTTTTACTGATATTATTTACATTCATTTTATTATTATCTTTTAACTCTTTACCATGCAATCCCAACTTTTAACGACCCTGAGAAAGAAGCCTTTTGAAAACTTTGTGGGAAAAGGAGAAAATGCTGGTAACCAGCATTTTCTCCTTTTTCCCACAATGTTTTCTACCTTTCCAAAAACACATTTCATTTTTTCAGTCATATTTGTCATCTGCAAATGCTTTCAATATGGAACTGTCAAAAATTTTGTCGTTTGGTAAAGAGTTAAAAATAAAACATACAATGAGAAATGAAGGTATAACCTAATACTGATTCTAGCTATTGTTTAGAAATTATCCATTTCATTTCTTCTTTCACAGCGTCGTCTAAAAAGGATCTTTTTTTAATATATTTGACAAGGTCTTTGTAAAACAAAAGTGTCTCTTACCATTCTTAGAAATTGACTTTCTGAGAAATAAAAAAATCTTGGGACTATTTTTCTTAACTCTTTACCACACGACAAAATTTTAGAATAGTTGAAATTGAAAGCATTTGCAGACGACAAATTAAATGTGACTTTAAAGTTTAAATTTGTCATGGGACAGGTAGAAAACATTGTGGGAAAAGGAAAAATGCTAGTAACCAGCATTTTCTCCTTTTCCCACAATGTTTTCAAAAGGCTTCCTTTTTAGGGTCGTTAAAAGTCGGGATTGTGTGGTAAAGAGTTAAGCAATCTACATATGAGTCATGCTCCTGCAAAAGAGGGTTTCATGCATCTGCAAACAGTATTGACCGATGTTAGACCACATTTGTAACAATAGTCATATCTAACCCACGGAAATCATTGTCCACAGAGCCCAAGATACCTATCATACCCACACACCCACAGCACAAACAATAAATACCTGGATGCTGTGGTAGAGATTGTATCTACAGCCTCCACAATTCTGTGTAAGGCAGTGTCTGTACCAATAGTCATGTCTGTCCCACAGAAATCGTTGTCAATAGAGCCCACCATACCCACAATGTTCAGATAGTGACAGTCTGAGAACTGTTGCCTTGTTATCCTCTCTGAAACAATAACATGCAGTGAAACTAACTAGTACCAACTAATTCATATACCATCCAACCTGTTATTAGTTAACCCTTTCCCAAACGACAAATTTTAGACCCTTCCAAACTGAAAGAGTTTGCAGACAACAATTTTAAATTTGATGAAAATGGCAGAAAGTTCTCAAAAAGAGTAGAAAACGCTGTGGGAAAAGGAGAAATTGCTCATTACGAGCAATTTCTCCTTTTCCCACAGTGTTTTCAAAAGACTTGTACTGCAGACACGTGAAAACAAGGGCTTGTTTGGGAAAGGGTTAAGAAAGCACCAAAGGACAGCCAAAATGTGAAATTCTTTACCAAACAACAAAATTTCAAGCAATCGAAATAAAAAGCATTTGTAGATGACAAGTTCAATGTGGTTCAAATGATGGGATAGAATTTGCTGAAAACATACTAAGAAAAGGATAAAATACTGGTTACCAGCATTTACTGTTTTTCCAACCAATTTGTCCAAAGCTTTCTACCTGAAGATTTTTTAAGAAGCCTTTTGAAAACATTGTGGGAAACAGAAAACATGCTGCTAACCAGCATTTTCTCCATTTTCGTCAATGCTTTCTATCCTATAAAAGACAAATTCTATCATCTGAGCCACATTTACATTGTCATCTGAAAAAGATTTTAATTTAGACAAGTCTACAATTTTGTTGTGTGATAAAGAGGTAAGACATGTGCTTGCCCAGAGCTCCAGATAGAGAGAGTGATTTTGATTTCAAAATTGAAAATATTAATCACTCTCCACTAAACCCTATGTTATGGGTAATCAATAGAATCGTCTCATCGAGACGATTCTAATGAGTACCCACAACAGAGGGTTTTGAAGAGAAATAATGGATTTAGAATACTATCACTCCCTTTTATCTGGAGGTCTGTTGCCTAATACAAGTATATTTCATATTATCCCTCATTGGGAGCTCTTCGTCTGTTTGCTTGATAGGGGTTGCATCCTTAACCCTTTCCCAAACGATGAATTTTAGACTGGTCCAAATTGAAAGAGTTTGCAGACGACAATTTTAAATTTGATGAAAAAGACGGAAAGTTCTCCAAAAGGGTAGAAAACACAGTGGGAAAAGGAGAAATTGCTCGTTACGAGCAATTTCTCCTTTTCCCACAGTGTTTTCAAAAGACTTGTACTGCAGACACGTGAAAACCAGGGCTTGTTTGGGAAAGGGTTAAATCTGTACCAAGTGTCACTATGTTAGACTTGAGTCTCTATTATCAGTACTACGCACAATATTCTTTCCAAGCCACTGGATGCTTTCCAACATGAATATCATCAAAACAATGGTCAGTGATGAGAAAGGAATGAATCCTGTCATAATGACTATCATCAATCTTTAGAAAGAAACTGGATAAGCTGGGGATCGAACCAGCAACCAACTGTTCTCAAGTCCTGTACATTGCCAACTGAGCTACTGGAGCTTCGCATAGGGTTTGAAAAATAGAGGCAGCATAAAAACCCAAACATAAAAGGTTACTTGTGTCCACCAGCTCCTGTAGAATATTTTCCCATTCATTCCTAAAGATATTGGCTCCAGTGAGACTACCATCTCCTCCAATCACCACAAGGTTGGTGATTTTTCTGTCGACAAGATTCTGTGCAGCCTGGAGCCGCCCTTCTCTGGTTCTAAAGGAAGCACATCGGGCACTACCAATAACTGTACCTCCCTAGAAAGACATGAAACAAAAAAAAATCCCAGTTTACAATCAATGACCCTTTACCAAACAATCCCCAAGTTTTAACCACCCTGAAAAGGAAGCCTTTGGAAAACATTGTCGGAAAAGGAGAAAATGCTGGTAACCAGCATTTTCTCCTTTCCGCACAATGTTTTCTCCCCTCTCAAAGGCAAATTCCACCATTTCAGTCACATTTAATTTAAAGTCTGCAAACACTTTGAATTTGGCTAAGTCCAAAATTTTGTCCATTGTTAAAGAGCCAAGTCCAAAACTGTGTCTCTTATTAAAGAATTGAGTCCAAGATTTTGTCCTTTGTTAAAGAGATAATACCTAGTCTGCTTAGCACAACTTTATAGGTGCTTCAGCAGACAATATGGATGACGGAATGACAGGGTTCCCCATTTGATAGTTCAGAGCTAGCTAAAGTTTGAGGGATACACTCATTTTCAGCACTGACAAAGATATCTGTAAATGTTTAAGTTTTCACACAATGATAACAACGCAGACATAAACAATGCTATGACAACACCCAGGTGTTTTCATGGGAAACAGCTCATTTAACCGTTTATTGCATAATGCCGCCTTTTGATGCCCCTGGGAAACTAGGCTTTTGAAAACATTGTGGGAAAAGGAGAAAATGCTGGTAACCAGCATTTTCTCCTTTTCCCACAATGTTTTCTACCCTATCAAAGAAAAGTCGCATCATTTGAGCCACATTGAAATTGTCGTCTGCAAACGCTTTCAGTTTGGACAAGGCTAAAATTTTGTTGTCTGGTAAAAGACAAACACTAGATGCTGTGAAAGATAATATTGAGGCAGCTGATAAATTCAGACCATTATGGGGATTTTCATAAAATGTATAATTAATAAACTTTTTGAAAATGCAACAGATGTTTCAACACTCTAAATTTTTTTCGAAAGTTCAATTAAACTAACTTCTTCCCTGCCAAATGAACAATTATCAGCTTTTCCCACATTTCCAACACACCTGAAGATAAATTTGGTCATAGATTAGTATTTGGAGGCAGATGCTGTAGATTAAAAGATCAGACTGCACATTCCATGCAGTCTGATCTAGATCTACATTGTCCCCCTACACCTTATCAAGTTGCAATTGGCAATGAAATAGTTGAGGTACATCTACATTTACTAGTTGCAACTGACCTAAAAAGAGTTAGCAGTACATGTATAAAACTTTACTAGTTGCAATTGGTAATAAAAGAGCTGCAGTGCATGTATAGTTACCAGTTGCAATTGCAATGGAAGAGTTGCAGTACATTTATATTCACCAGTTGCAACTGGCAATGAAAGCTTTGCAGTACATGTATATTTACCAGTTGCAATTGCCAATGAAATAGTTGAAGTACATGTATATTTACCAGGTGAAATTGGCAATGAAATAGCTGAAGTACATGTATATTTACCAGTTGCAATTGGCAATGAAATAGCTGAAGTACATGTATATTTACCAGTTGCAATTGGCAATGAAATAGCTGAAGTACATGTATATTTACCAGTTGCATGATGCCTGAAGAGCTGGCCCATGTTGCTTCTTGTATATTGTCCCCTCCATCAACCATACCTTGATAGCCCTGATCAAATAAAATATCTCACCATAAAACTTACACTCTGATACCAGTGAAACACTCTTAACTCTATACCACACAATCCTAAGTTTTAATGACCCCACAGAAGAAGGCCTCTGATAACGTTGATGGAAAAGGAGAAAATGCTGGTCAGCAGCCATTTTCTCCTTTTCCCACAACGTTTTCAACAATTTCCACCATTTGAATCACATTTGATTTGTCCTGAGCAAATGCTCTGAATTCAGAAAGGCCCAACATTTTGTCGTTTGGTAAAGAGTTTAATTCTTTACCAAAAATGTAGACTTGTCCAAACTGAAAGCATTTGCAAGTGGCAATTCAAATATGGCTTGACCCTTTACCACATGCCAATATTTTAGACATTTCCAAATTGAAAGCATTTCCAGGTGACCAAATAAACATGCCTCAAAAATTGAAAATTGTATTTGGAACGATAGAAAACATTGTGGGAAAAGGAGAAAATGCTGGTAACCAGCATTTTCTCCTTTTCCCCTAATGTTTTCAAAAGTCTTCTTTATCCAGGTTGTTAAAAAGCGGCATTGTGTGGTATTATGATGTTATTTGTCTTTAACCCTTTACCACACAATCCTGACTTTTAACGACCCTGAGGAAGAGGCCTTTTGAAAACATTGTGGGAAAAGGAGAAAATGGTGGTAACCAGCATTTTCTCCTTTTCCCACAATGTTTTCTACCCTTCCCAAAACAAATTTCAATTTTTCCATCAAAATTATTTCGTCATCTGCAAATGCTTTCAATTTGCACTAGCTGAAAATTTTGTTGTGTGGTAAACAGTTAACAGAGTATAAAACACTGTGGGTAAAGAAGAAAATGCTGGTTACCAGTATTTTCTCTTTTTCCTCAGGCTTCTTCCTCCTGGTCGTTAAAATTTGAGATTGTGTGGAAAAGGGCTATTTCTTGTTAGATCCTTTGTTATTAATCTTTTGTCAAAAAAAGTTGCAATCGTCATAATTCTAAGACCTTTTTCTTTTGCCAAGGTATTGGACAATGCACTTGAAGATCAGACAGCATGTTCTGTGCAGTCTGATCTTGATATACAATATCCAATGTACAATACCCGTAAAGTCAAGCATGAACTCAAGTAAGTTCCCACAACCTAAGTTTAAGTGATAAAAAATTTATGAAAAGGGCTTTTAAAAAAGATTCTGGGAAAAGGAGGAAATGCTGGTAACCAGTATTTTCTCATTTTCCCACAATGTTTCCAACCCTTTCTAAGACAACTGTCATTATCTGAGCCGCATTAAATTTGTTGCCTACAACATGCTTTCAATTTGCTCAAGTCTATTTTTTGGGGGGCTGGCAGAGAGTTAAACCTTTCATTTTAAAGCACACTTTCAATCGCACTTCTATATATACATTCGATTTATTAACATAATGGACAATTCTAACAAGTAAACTTGTTCTATGACACCATGTAACCAAAGTTAACCCTTTACCAGACGACAAAATTTTAGCCTTGTCCAAATTGAAAGCATTTGCAGACGACAATTTCAATGTGGCTCAAATGGTGCAATTTTTCTTTGATAGGGTAGAAAACATTGTGGGAAAAGGAGAAAATGCTGGTTACCAGCATTTTCTCCTTTTCCCACCATGTTTTCAAAAGACTTCTTTCCACGGGGCGTCAAAAGGTGGCATTGTGCGGTAAAGGGTTAATGTGTGTGTAAACCAAGCACAAATAACCAAAAAGTCAATCTTTTGAGGTTTTTTCAAATGCAAACATATATACATTAGATCTATTACCATAACAAACAATGTTAAGGAGTAAACATGTACTATGACAATGTGTAACTGGAATTTAATGTCTGCGTCAACCAAGTATGTCAAAAATAAAACAAAAAATCAATCTTTTGAGTTTTTTTCAAGGCAAATAATGGCTCGAAAGGAGAGATATTATACATATTTCTAAAACTATGCTGAAAACGAAAGGGTTAAGACCGGTGACTTAACAACTACATATTCTATATTTTGAGATACTATCTTGAAAGCTGAAATGATCCTTTCTTAAGGGAGGTGGTTGCCCAAAATAAGTGGTCATTTACAAAGGCCGACTGAATATGACAAGATACATTACCTCCTTAATATAGTATGTTTTACACCCCAGATAAAATCCCATCCTCACAACAGCTCTCACGGCAGCATTCATTCCTGTATAAAGAGAAAAAAATTGTCTTAACCCTTTACCAAACAATCCCATTTTAATGACCCTGAGGAAGAAGCCTTCTGAAAACATTGTGGAAAAAGGAGAAAATGCTGGTAACCTGCATTTTCTCCTTTTTCCACAATGTTTTCATCTGCAAATGCTTTCAGTACTTATTATCACCAGTCTGATAGAGTTATCTCTCTTTGAGCACTCTTGGGGATACATGTATGTGGTAAAAAAAAGAACAAGTCTCGCATGATAGCTTTATATTATTGGAACCTGCAAGATCCCCGTAACATAGCCAAATCATTAACTAGCCCATAACATGAAAACAAAATGAGAAATGAAAGCCTTTATATACTTATATGACACTGCATCACAATGAAATGTGCCTCCCTTTGTACAGATGGTTGTATTTGATTGTATGTCTTCATACATGATTTTTGTTCTGGATCCCGGTTGTAGGTCTAAACGGGCCTTTAATTTAAAGCTGGTAACCAGCATTTTTTTCATTTCCCCATCACCTATTCTATTTGAATAATTTATTGAGTGTATGGTGTTTAATGCCGTTTTCAACATTGTTTCAGTTATATTGCAGCAGCCAGCGTACCTATCTATGCTCTCCTTGAGTTTCCTTTACCAGTGCTCCCTACAATATTCTTTCCAAGCCACTGGCTGCTCCCACATAACAATTATATAAACAATGATCAGCGGTGAGAGAGGACTGAATCTTGTCATCAATCCTCGGAAAGAAACTGGCCAAGCCAGGAATTGAACAAGTGATCCCCTATTCTCAAATCCTGTATGCTACCAACTGAGCTATCGGGGCTCGGCTCTACATGTTTGAAGACAAATCTCCATTTTTGACTCACATTTTGTTATCTGCCAAACCTTTGAATTTGGACAAATCTGAAATTTTGTCATTTGCAAAAGAGTTAGACCTTTATGAGATGACAATGTTTAGACTTGTCCATATTGAAAGCATTTGCAGACAACTAATTTCATGTGGTGTAACTGTGTCTTTTCAGTGAACATTGAAGTGAAAGGGTAGTAAAGCTGGTTACCAGCATTTTCTCCTTTACCCACCGTGTTTTGAAAAGCCTTAGTTTAAACATATTAATTTATCTTACATTGATTGAGAAACATGTTCTTGCAACTTATTCTAATCTCTCTAATTTTTTACCTCTTGGAAATCACACCAGCACTCGTGCTGAATGTGTTGGGCAAAGAACAGTCCCAAAGTTGACACCAGCTCCTGGGAATCCAACTCGGTACCTTATGGATGCTCTACCTCATGACCATGACCAAAAGCCTTCTAACTTAAGGACATGAAAACATGGGATTGTTTGGTAAAGGGTTAACCCTTTACCACACAATGATGAGTTTTAACAACAATAGAGTAAAAAGCTTATGAAAACATTGTGGAAAAAGGAGAAAAGGCTGGTATCCAGCATTTTCTCCTTTTTCCACAATGTTTTCAACCCTATCAAAGACAGAAATCATCATTAGAGCTACATTCAATTTTCTGTCTGCAAATGCTTTAGGCTTGGTAGAGTACAAAATTTTGTCGTTTGGTAAAGATTTAACCCTTTAGAGACAAATTTCAGACCTGTCCAAATTGAAAGCATTTGCAGACGACAACATAAATGTGACTCAAAAATTGAAATTTGTTTTGGGAAGATTAGAAAACATTATGGGAAAAGGAGAAAATGCTGGTAACCACCATTTTCTCCTTGGGAAAAGGAGAAAATGCTGGTTACCAGCATTTTCTCCTTTTCCCACAATGTTTTTAAAGGCTTTTTTCTTCAGGGTCGTTAAAACCTGTGATTCTGTGGTAAAGGCTTTAGACATTAATAAGATACCCTGAGAATCTCCACCACTAGTAAACACTCCGATAGCTTTTCCACTGTATGATTCTGGGGCAACATGTTCCCCTTCACGCCCGGGTACACACAGCACGCTATCAAGTCTACCACGTGGGCTGCTAGGTCCTACGACCTCTTCATTCTGGGGTTCCATGATGTTGAAAGCTTTGGTTTCCAATGTCCCCTTGTTGTACAAGCACAATCTCTCACAACCTGCAAATAATTTAGAAAATGATGTAGTATCCGAAAATCAGAGCTGGGGAGAAGTGACTGATTGAATTGTTTTCACACCACAGGTCACTTATTCACGTATGTCCTGGGTTTCAAAAGTACTATGCTGCGGCTCTGAAGTGTCTTGCCCAAAGACACTCTCGCGAAAAACCCAATGCTTCCAGTGAGACTTGGACCCAGTGCTCTGGGTAACAAGTCCTACACTTTACCAGTGAGCCATGTAGGACCCCAAGCCTGGCAGATAGATCTATTCATATACTAAGGCTTTCCATACAGTCATTTTCAAAAACAGATTTATCAAAATGAATCAAGATTAACTCTTTCACCTTCTACCAGATGACAACACAGCAGTATTTCACGGGTTAGTAAAAATCAAAAGTAGAAATGATGAAGCAGGGTTCCCATTCATGTAGATGCATGTGCATAATTCATGCACTTAATTGATTAGTCAGACTTAAAAATATGAAGTGAAATGTGCATGCATGCACAGATTTCAGGGCTCCCACTGTCAATCGCCAGTGGCGCCAAATGGGACAAGTTAAAAAAAAAATGTCTCCAAAACTGAAGCACTGGCCAATCTACTGGCAATAAGTAATGTCTATCTACATGATATTTTAAAGATCTAAACTCTAACATATACAATAAGTATGACAAATTTATGTCAAATCATGCAGAAATACCACTCAAAAAATTAACTGGCATGAAAACAAAGACTGTTGCAAAAACAAAACGCCCAAAACCATGACACAACAAAGATCAATTTGACGTTGTCCGTCCATAGGCTTTTCAAACTGTCCAATCAGCTTTAAAAATTACTATAAACAGTAAATTTACATAAATCTGCATAAGTAAAACAATAAGTGAAAGCTAATTAGTGTCTGTAATTCAAAGTAAAATTCTACTGGCCATCAGGTTAAAAGCTGTCCCTCTGAAGCTGGTCCCGAAAGTAAGGAAACGTTAAAAGCAACCTGTTTTTTTAAATTATCCACATTGTTTTCAAAAGCAGGTTACTGCAGAGTGAGACTCATCCAAACAAATTTTCAATACACCATACCCTTACTGTCCTCCATAGAAGAGGTAAAATTGTCATTAAATGCACTCCTAGAATTTCTGTTGCACTCACAAACTTGTATCCCAGGGAGTGCATGCACTCCCCAAAAAAGATGTGAGTGGGAACACTGATGAAGTTGGACACCTGTTCTTAAGTCTAACAGTATAGTCTAGTCAAGTTTACAGGTTGTCAAAAGATAAAAGTTAAAACCCTAGAATCAGTAGTTTGATTTATCTTATCATATACATAACCAAGTCTCTAGTTCAAATTTTCATAGAGACCGTAATAGTAGTGGTGTACCGATAATCAGCAGGTATCGATTAGCGGCATGTTGGAAGCTCCCGATTTCGATTATCGATTGAACTTTGTCATAATCGATGATCGGCAGGAAGTCTGCACCGTCGGTCGGGTACCGGATTTTATATACCAGTGTCTGTTACCAGGTTTTATCACTCCCGCGATAACAACAACTCCCTCGATAACGGCAACAATCAGCCCAAATACTTATGTGTTACAAAGCCAACTGGCACAAAGCAGAGGTGGTTAAAAACCGAAAGGTGTATAGAAAGCAGGTGCAAAGGTAAAACTACAAAAAGTCTATCTACAACACAAACAACAGCATAATACATAAATGATACAAGGGTTTACAATGAAACATGCATTTAAGAGCAAATTTATGAGGAACCGATTATAATCGGAAGAATCACATCGGTAGCAGCAACCGATTCCAACCGATGATCGATTATGATTTCTAACCGATGTCCCATCACTACGTGATAGCATGGTTCAATAAAGCCAAGGGACTCATAAATTTTTCAGGGGACTCATAAACTTTAATGTTAGTGCGTCCTACAAATTTGTAAAAACAAAATCACTGTATGAGCACAGATCATGGGTGATCTAGGATAGTTCTGTGCTGTTGCTGTGATAGGATTAAAATGATTTTAAAAGCGGTGTACTGACAAAAACAAATGAGTCATTCCCTGTTGAAGGGGGTATAAAAACCTTGTAATGCATGTTCAGAAAGTATTGACGAATGTCAGCCAGCGCAATCCACGCAGGCTGACAAAGGCCGGAACTTTTTGCCGTTTGAAATTTTCTCCTTAGCCAAGGACCATTCTACCTCACGATTTCGTGAATCCGTAATGATGTGATGACATACTTGGAAAATGCATCACTGAGATGCTTTAACCCTTTACCACTCAACAAAATTTTAGACTTGTAGAAATTGAAAACACCTGCATACGACAAATTAAATGTTATTCAAAATATGAAAGCTGTCTATCATTGGGAAGAAAACATGGCGGGAAAAGGAGAAAATGCTGGTTACCAGCATTTTCTCCTTTTCCCACCATGTTTTCAAAAGCCTTTTTCTTTAGGGTCGTTAAAAGTGGTCATTGTGTGGTAAAGGATTAAACGCGTTTTCTCCAGGGCACTGCTCGAACAAAAATTCCTGTGACTACAACCGATCTGTCATTAGTGATGATTTGCATTTCATTTCTAATGTATTACTAAGTTTTTTGAAATACCTTCTTAAGCGTGTCTCTAATCTCTTTATCCTGATATACCGAATTCAAGTCAAAAAATATAGACGTTGGAATCTTTCCAAATAAGGATGTAGATAAAGCAACGATCACAGATGCAACAACTTCTCGGAGTTGCGACCTTCGGGTTACTTTCCCCCAGCGTCCTTCACATTAGGATGGTTCCCGAACTTTCATACAACTAAAACTGAAACCAGCAAAAACCACCAAAACTGAAACCAGCAAAATTTGGCCTGGTCCTCGTTTCGGTTTTGATGCGAAATAAAGGTACGAAAACCGAATGGACGAAAAGTAATAAAAAAAAATCATGTTTTTAAGCGTCTAGTTGAGTCTTTTTTGTATTTAACTACTTAAGGCCCCAATAGCTGCCAAAAGTAAACAATACCGGTGATAAAATGCATTTGAATTTAGATAAAAGCTTTTAAGATTATGGAAACTATTGTTCACAAAGATGACAATATCTGTTATAAATTGTAAAATTCCATATCCAAGTGTTAGTCACTTGCAGAAAAATATTTGTAAGACCAGGTAACAGTAAACAAAAGATAGAGTGACCTGGCAACTTTTGACCTGCTTAAAAGATTGAAATTTCTGCCAGTGACTACCATTTGGACCAAGCGTACAATAACAGATTGTCATCTCCACAATAATTTCCATACTTTGAAATGGTATTATTTAAATTCTAGTGCATTTTAACACCTGCATCATTTATTCTTGGCCGATATTGGACTTTAATAAAAATATATTCCACTCGACTGTTTATGTTTTTGAAGGCTTGCATAGAAAAATGCTGGTGTCTGTTTGGTCCTTTTTTCACGTCAAAAGTTAAAAATGACAATATGATTTTCTCAATAGAAATTGTAAAAAACATTGTTAACTCTGAAAGCGCCTTTCACACTATAGTCTTTGTGGCCAGTGTAGATCAAGATCAGGATGCACAAAATGTGCAGCCTGATCCTTGATCTACATTATCCACTTTATTGAAACACTATGGACTACAGCCATCATAATATTGCAATTATTCTGGTCATTTTTCTAAACTATAAATGAGTCATGCTCAGGCAAAAGGGGGCTTGATACATCTCTGCGATGCATTAAACTAAGCAAGTCATCACATAATCATGGATCCATAAAAACAATTTTGTATAACAACCGACTGTATCATAAGGTAGGCTGGTCCTTTGACAAACAGAATATTGACCAATAGTGAACAGTTTTGGCTTAGGTCAGCCTGCGCAGACTGCGCAGGCTGACCTGGGTCAATACTTTTCGCTGATGCATTAAGCCCCCTTTTTCACAGAGCATGGCTCAAATGTATGTTGGGTTTATTCAGCTCTCTAATGGTTACCCAGTGTGACAATGACGTGTATACCCATGAAATGTTTTTTACTCATCACCAGATGACAGCATCGAACACTTGTCCAGATTGAAAGCATTTACAGATGACAAATGAAATGTGGATCTGGGTGGTGGTAAATGTCTTTGTACGGGTAAAAAAATACTGTGGGAAACAGAGAAATGCCAATTGTCAGCATTTCCTCCTTTTACCACAATGTTGTCAAAATCACTTGCCGCCCGAATAAGTAGGACACAGCTTTGTTCATTAGCCCTTTACCACACAAACCAGAGTTTTCATGATCTTGAGGAAGGAAGCTTTTGAAGCCACTTAGGGAAAAGGAGAAAATACTTGTAACCACTGTTTTCTCCTCTTCGCTGTTTTCTATCCCTACAGAGACCAAATTCCTAATTTGAGCTACATAATAAGTATTAAGACATCACCGCAAATGCTTTCATTTTAATTAATTCCCAAAATTTTGTGGTGTGTTGAAGGGGTAAATGGGTTAGCAGTGTTGGGGAAAGCGTGAAACCCAAATGGGGATGATTCCAATAAGGGTCGTTTTGACTAAATGGAGACTGGTCAAAGAACTTATTAAATTAGACTATGGTTTAAATGTCCTTCTGCGAAAGGAAGCTTTTGTCATTCAGCTCTTTAATTTCTGTTCTTTATGAATATTATATGTGACGCTCTATATAATCACCATATCTTACGAACCAATCGTTAAAGCTATCGAATCAGACATTATTCCATTTGCACTGAATCCAGAAACGTAGAAACATTGGATGAACAGGATGTAGAACCATTTAGAAAATACCCTAAACCAGTCTCAAAAGCTGTGAATCTAGAGAAAGTAGTTCCCTAGGAAGTTTTCATTTAATATTCATCTAAGGTATATTTTTAAGTGCTCTCTTCCGCTGTTTATTTGATTTTAAGGAGTTAAATATTTCGGTAATTCTATATGATCGTGAAGAGAGAGGGATAATGAATCTAAATTAGTGCGCATAATGTGAATCGGCCAACTTCCTTTTACTCAACAACGTGAATCAAGGCAGCCATGAGGTAATTCAGTGG
The DNA here is from genome assembly GCA_945859785.2 of Tridacna gigas. NCBI lineage: Eukaryota > Metazoa > Mollusca > Bivalvia > Cardiida > Cardiidae > Tridacna > Tridacna gigas. The sequence continues at coordinate 110,116,694 of OX244028.2, forward strand.
TCCCCATCAAACAGTCCAGCAAAAATTTTATAGACAATAAACGCCCAAATTCGTTTTTCTTTCTTGATATTGAAATACTTAATACCTTTAAAATGGTGTTAGACTGTTGCCACAGGCAAATATAAACAGTTCAAACGAACATATACTGATGAGCGATCACGTTCCAGTTCAATGGTAAAAACTAAAATCGCATTCACTCTAAACATTATTTTAATCTAAGACGTTGAATAAGAATCCTTAGAACACTACTTAAACGTGATTTGAGGGTGATATATTTCGACTAAGATCAGATTACCATATGAGCTCCCTGTGGATAAGTTCAGACGGGCAGGTCCTGGATTAGTCCTATTTATAAGCCCCTACGTACGTTATTTTTCATTCTGACATTCATCGTGTACGTAGGGTCTTATCGGCTCCTTCATAGTTTCCTTTAGCAAACTCCGACATCGAATTTTGTCGCTGTTTGAACAGCAAATTTGGATACTTTCAAGTAAACTTGTTCAATAAAATATACATCAGAAGTAAGATAAATGAATAATTTCTCGATTGAAAAAGGATATTTGTCAAACTTGCCTATTTATGAGCAAAATCCATTCCGATTCAACACCACTCTGTTTTGTTATGAATTGCCGTGGAAGAGATATGATTGTTCCGAATGAACCATCATGTGCGGGTCAATGCAACTTACAGAATGGTATTCTGTCTTTTTCTTAAACGAAATTTTGTTCGCTTTGGTCGTGTTTGATTATTGGAACCGATTTCGTTTATAAACTTAAAGTCAATTCTTACTTGTTATGCAACCGTCTGCATGACTGAAAAACATGGCGGCGACTCTGTCGGCAATCCCACTTGCGAGTGATTTTATTGAATTCTGAATGAATCTGCCCATTATTTATCAAGACAGCGGCTGAATATTTTCAAAAAAAGTTCTTCCTACAGGTAAATGAAGTTCTCTTTTGTTATAATACTGGTCTTAGACAGATCAGATTTGCTACATAGAACTGAATGGGACCCAGTGTTCCCACTGAAAATTTTATTTGGGGGTTTTGTACCCCCTACAATTGAAAAATGGGGGTATAAGAAAAAAAATGGGGGTACAAATTGAAAGAGAAAAATTAATATGCCCACAACTCTAAATTGTTTACTTAATGCCTCATTTTCGATCAGATGCAGAACAATCATATAGATCTACTATGTAAATATACATTTTTAAACGTAACTGACACTTAAAGAATTGTTTGTCAAAGTGTTAACTAGTAGTCTTTATGCTCATCTTTTCACATGCCTTATCTACATTAAACATTGTAAAAGTCTGACTGAAGACTGCTGTATTCAATATGCAGTATTCCCACTAGCTTTTTATTTCAGGAGTATACACTTACCCCTTGAGTTGTGGGGGGGGGGGGTCTAGATTTCATATTTGATTTTGAGATTATGACAGTAATGATTCTCAAAGCAATCGATACAGATGATTTGCACCAAAAAAGTTCATTATATCAAGATATTTGTGGAAATTTACAGCTTACAGCTATTAAAAGCTGAAAAGACAGTAGAAAGTGACTGTGATCGGGCAATGTAAAATGGAGCATTTTGTTGTGTCATGGGTTTCCGTGTTTTATGGACCGATCAATCTTTCATGTCCGTTCATTTATGGATAAGTCTTTCTGCATGAATTGAATTCTTTTTTCTACATTTTGAATGGTTCTACAACTAGTGTACCTTGCTCGCCTACGGGAACCCGAATTCTGAATTCCGAAAGCGTCTAAAGTAGGCCTATATTTCTGAGATATTCCAAATACAGGTTTTCAGACGAAAGACGTTGACATCGACAAAACGCTTTTTTATCGACTGCGTTAAACAAAGGAGAGCTGAAGTAAGGATTTATTTGGAAACAAACGAGTCCCAGTCTGCAATATTATTGATCGCGATAATAAATACCGAGTACGCCGATCATGTAAATATTCTATAAATAGAAAGCTGGAAATCCAAAATGTTTCCGATGATTTACATTTTCTGCAAATCGCACTTGCGTGAGCTGTTCTATGCAGGTGTTTCCTACTTTTTTTGTGTGATCTTCTGTATTTTTTGTGCGTGATTTCACGTATAGGTTTGTAATTTTGTACGTGTTTTATTTCATTTATACGTGTTTCACGCACGATTTTGCGTGATCGGGAACTCTGGGGACCCATTTAGACGTTACATGCAATAAGAAAAATCAAATGTGAAATGTCCAATGATAAATGTTGAAAGGTGAATAAGCATGTATACGTCTAAATATTTGGACTAGTCCTGGATCTACCGTCGGTCTGAAGGTTCGCACTGATGTTATTTGCGACTGTTTCTCTGCTCACCTTCATCTCAGCCATTCATTGTTCTATTCTGGAATGAACGTTGATCATACCTGCATCTCTTCTAATTGCTCTATGCAGCAAAATTATAGTTGATTGCCAATAATATGAGCACGGATCATCAGACAAATGATTAATCTTTATAAAAATGCCAAAATTATTAAAGTGTAACTGTAATCTCCTCGTAATTCCATGATTTTGAAGTGTAAATATCCACTGACCTACTTCCACACTTCCACGGAAATCAAAACTAGGCTTTACATTACTGCGCATGTGCCGAAAGACATTTCTGGTACAGTAAAATTACTTCTTTTTTCACAATTGACCTTTCTGCTGATTTTGATTGACAGGTCCTATCAGCCAATCTAAACACAGTACAATGTGTCGTGTAAAGACGAGGGTCAGACAAAGCGATAGAATTTACTATTGACAATGTAATTGTTTTATTTGTGTTTAAACCATAGTTCTAAGACAGAATTATACAATAATCATTTCAAAATGGATTAAAGTTATACACAGGAATCATGCGGGAAGGTTATTGTTAAATGATATACCTTGAAAGGAAAACTAAATTTATCCATTCCAAAAACCTTGATCTACCGAAAATGTCACCAATAGATTTGACCAGAATTCCGAAAAATCAACCTCTCTACCAAACAACAGAAAAGCAGGGTTTTTATTTTCCAGTCTTTCCGGAAAGAGAGAACAGTTATGCCAAACTGTGTTGTTAAACTACATGTATTTAAATATAACTGCACAAACATCATTCAAATTCCAAACCATTACTCGTAAACAGTCGTAATCGTTACATATGAAATGAGCGACAGGAAGGGTATTTGATTGACAGCCACTGGTCACCCTGTTTAAAAAATGAGTTAACATTGTGAACGCCATCATATGATTCTTGTTCTAATACTTTTGACAGTATTCATATTTTATTATTGTTTCATAACGATGATTGCATGTGACTATTAATGTCACTTTTGCCTGGTTCGAATGATTGTTTGTTTTCCCAACGATTATCGCATGACTGATAAATGCATGTCCATTCCAAATCGGCATAATCCTTACAATCACCCAAGTGACCAAATATAGGATTACCCCCAGTTTAATAGTTTTTTACAAAATACATCTGTTAAAGATACGACAAACCACCTAATTGATTAATTACAATAAACTTCCTGATTTTCACTCAAACTGGTGTTAGAGGTGTTAATTAAATCTTTACCAGACAACAAAAGATTAGATTCATCTGTATTAAAACAATTTGCTGTCGACAAATTAAACGTTGCTTGAATGATGAGATTTGTCTTTGAAAGGGTAGAAAACATCTAAGGAAAAAGAGAAAGTTTTCAAAAGTTTCCTCCTTCAATGTCGTTAAAGCACAGGTTTGTGTGTTAAAGGGCTCAATTGTAAATCCTTTTATCATATTGTTTACTGTCAAACTGATATGTTATATACGGACGAAATGTCTTACAAACTTAATTTTGCTCCTGTTGTAAGTTATGGATAATGCCAACAGCAATCTACTCAACAATGTAATTTTAGTTTAACCCTTTCCCAAACGACAAATTTTGGACTGGTCCAAATTCAAAGGGTTTGCAGACGACAATTTTAAATTTGATGAAAATGGCAGAAAGGTCTCAAAAAGGGTAGAAAACACTGTGGGAAAAGGAGAAATTGCTCGTTACGAGCAATTTCACCTTTTCCCACAGTGTTTTCAAAAGACTTGTACTGCAGACACGTGAAAACCAGGGCTTGTTTGGGAAAGGGTTAAATGCTCTGACCAAACATGGAATTATGAACATATTTGCACTATTGTCATTTTTCGATTTCTCATAAATATGACCTTATTGAAAGTATTTCTCGTTACTTTGCCAATTTAGTCCGAATTGAAAAGAACATTGGGGAAAAAGCTTTGGGTACTTTAATTATATCAGGAAATAAATAAAAGCTAGAATAAAATTGAAATAATCTCGCTTTCTCTATGTATTCAATGCCATTTTCTGGCTAGTTTGTCGGGCATAACGATCAAAATATTGCGTTACTAAGGTGGGCATGCCAAACTCGCGTTTGCAGAAAGGTCGACTTATTGGCTTCTGTTTCATCAGCTTGGGTATAGAGAGAAAAAGTGAAACATACTGGATGTATTTCATTTACAAGGAGTCATAATTATCAGTAATTCGCGGAATGATTCTTATACATTTGAGTGCGCCCAACGGGCCAGAGGTAGGTTTAGAATTTTGCCATTTGGGATTTTAGGGGGCCTAGGGTGCAATGGCGCGCTCTAGGTTGAACAAGGGTTGTTAACTCTTTATCACTCAATCCAGATTTTTTCCAACCCTTAAAAGGAAAACTTTCGAAAACATTGTGGGAAAAGGAGAAAATGCTGGTAACCAGCTCCTTTTTCCACGATGTTTTCTCTCCTTTCCAAAACAAATTTCAATTTTTCAGTCACATTTATTTTTTCGTCTGCAACTGCTTCCAATTTGGACCAGTCTAAATTTTTGTTGTTTGGTAAAGAGTTTGACTTGGACATTTGGTAAAGAGTTAAGTTGATTGATGAAAAGCTGCAGATGGAGAGAGTGATTTTGGTTTTCAAAATTGAAAATATTAATCACTCTCAACTAAACCCTATGTTATGGGTACTCATTAGAATCGTCTCATCGAGACCATTCTAATGAGTACCCACAACATAGGGTTTGGAAGAGATACAAAGGATTTAGAATACTATCACTCCCTCTTATCTGGAGGTCTGTTGATGCATAAATTTTTATCTCCTTTCAGCACTCTGAGGTTGCAGAAGCGCTTGGCTGCTGCTGTATTGAAGTGTGGCAAAAATAAGGTCTGGTTGGATCCCAATGAAACCAATGAAATTGCAAATGCAAACTCCAGTAAGACTTTCATTGTGATTTGTCATCGTCTAATGAGGTTATTTACAATGGCCACACACAAAAGAGTAACCCTTCTCCACACAACCCCTAGTTTTGATAACTCTGAGAATATGTAGGCTTTTGAGAACATTGTGGGAAAAGGAGAAAAGGCAGGTAACCCAGAATTTTCTCCTTTTTCTTCAATGTTTTGTACCCTTTTGAAGACAAATTCCATTGATTTAGCCACATTTGATAGGTCTCTTGCAAATGCTTTGGAATTGGGACAGTTTCAAAATGTTTGCTTGGTGAAAAGTTAAGGACTATTAAAAGTATAGATTTCAGTGGTGTTGTATGCTGCTTTCAGCACTATTTCAGTCATATCCAGCAACAGTTTGCTTATTTATGTATGTCTGGGTTTCACCTTATTAGGCAAGGGCTTTGAAATGTCTTGCCTATGAACAGTCCCATGAAAAACATAGTGCCTTCAGTGAGCCTTGAACCAAGGACCTCCAGGTTACAAGTCCACTTGAAGCTATTTTGTCTGCAATATCTCAGATCTCCAGTCAGTTAGACATTTATTGCTTGTAAGACATTACAAAACAAGCTGTTACTGTTGACTTCTTCCCAAACCAGAAATTTTAGACTCTTCTGAATTCAAATTGTCTGAAGGCGATAATTTGAAATTGATACAAATGAGCTTAAGTTCTCTGATAGGGTGGAAAATATTGTGGGAAAAGGAAAGGATGCTGGTTACAAGCTTTTTCTCCTTTTCCCACAATGTTATCAAAAGCTTTCTTACATGGGGGTCTTTAAATTTCAGGATTGTTTGATAAAGGGTTGACCCTTTACCGAATGTTTCTGAGTTTGTACGACCGTGAGGCTGGAGGCTTTACAAAACACTGTGGAAAAAGTAGGAAATGACGGAAACAAGCATTTTTCTTTTTCTACCATTTTGAAGATAAATCTTGTCATTTGAGTCGTCGTTGATCTGTCGTCTGCAAATGCTTTCAGTTTGGAAAAGTCAAGATTAAATTTTGCTGTTTCGACATTGGAGCTATAGATAGAGGGAGTGATTTTGATTTCAAAATTTGAAAATATTAATCGCTCTCCACTAAACACTATGTTATGGGTACTCATTAGAATTGTCTCATTGAGACGATTCTAAGGAGTACCCACAACATAGGGTTTGAAGGAGAAATAATGGATTTAGAATACTATAACTCCCTTTTACCTGGAAGTTCGTTGGTAAAGAGTTAACTACTGAACTCTCGGTCAATATGTCAGATAAATCCCATTGGACACCAAAAGGTTCTGACAGATTTCAGGTCTGTAATTCCACATGAGCTATGCTCTGGCAAAAGGGGGCTTAATGCATCTCTGATGCATTATACCATGCAGGTCATCACATAATTATGGATCCACAAAATCCATTTTGTCTAACACCGACTGAATCATGAGGTACACTGGTCCTTGGACATGCAGAAAATTGACCAATATCAAAAAGTTTCGGCCCAGGTCAGCCTGCATGGACTGTACAGGCTGACCTGGGTCGATACTTTTTGCAGATGCATTAAGCCCCATTTTGCGTGAGCATGGCTCATATACATGTACTATTTGTACTGGGGAAACATCTAAGTTCATTGTTGTTATTTTTTAATTCTTTTTTTCATGTTCCTGTTTTAACATTTCAGGACAGAATGTTCGCAAACTGATTAAAGATGGTCTGATTATCAGAAAACCTGTTGCTGTACATTCTCGTGCTAGGGTGCGTAAAAACACTGTCGCACGCAGAAAGGGTCGTCACATGGGCTATGGTAAGTGTTACATCTCTCTCTTCATTTATTTAGTGTATCTAATGATAAATGCATTTTTTTACCCAACCCTTTACCAGGCTTTTAAAAGCATTGTGAGGAAAGACATTTAATTAATTTGAGACACAATTGATAATGCAACTGCTTTCAATTTCGATCAGCAGTGGTTGAAATTATGACCAGCCGGACAGCAAAAAACTAGTAGAATTTGTAAAAATTCCTAAGTTACTTGTCCAAGGGGCTTGTAAAATGAAGAACGTTAAAAAAATGATTCTACTTTAATTTTTACTTTGTAAACAAACCTGTTAAACTGCTAATTTTTATTTGTTATGTCGCTTGTATCCTAAACATGTCAGTGATTCGTCAAGTTTGCTTACTGTGCTGCAGTACCCACGCAGGATTTCAAGTCCCGCAATATACATAAAGTTCTATACTAGAATTACATCAACAGGGCCATGGGATAATCTCTACTTGCAATCGGTGTAACCTGATTTTGGCTTGTTAAGGGCGAGTGTATTCTTTCAGTTTTGATACTAGTTGAAAACTAGATGAGTGCACGATGGGGAGGGTGTATCAAGTGCAAATACATTTTAACGAATTTAAAAAAATGTCAATTATGAATTTTTGTAATGGTAAATATCTCAAATTTTTGTTTGGATGAAGCCTACGGTTTGTAACAAATCAAGTACACCCATGACAGAACAACTATCTCTGAAGTATATTCCTTGTTCAGAAGTCAAAACCAGGTAAAAAGTGCCCTTATGTTAATGGGCAACCAAACGAATGTATGAAGACAGTAATTGATATCAAAGATTTCTGGCTTTATGGACACTGAACAGGCCTTGGCTTACATTGTCCCCTTCTAACACCATGTTTTGCGACTAGTGTTTGGCATGGGGGGAAAGACATTGTTTTTGTCGCCTTTACAATGTCATAATTTATAGGCTAACATGCAAATAACAGAATTTAATTTGGGCTTGTAAATCTTTATTGGGGCTAGTGAAAACTGCCAAGTTACGAGCCCAACTTGCTTGTAATTTTCAATCCAAATATCTATGACTGGAACAGTGTATAATCTTTCTGTCTGGTAAAGAGTTAAGTCCACTCTCACAACACTTTTTAGGTAAGAGGAAAGGTACGGCCAATGCTCGTATGCCCCAGAAAGTTCTATGGATGAGACGTATGAGGGTTTTACGTCGTCTTCTGAAGAGATACAGAGATGCTAAGAAAATCGACAAGCACTTGTAAGTTTTGGTTTTAGATAAGTTTCTAGCTCTTGATTCAAGCATGGTTGGTGGCTCATTCGGAAAAAATATGTCTTTTGACATTCTTACAGACTTCGATCTGGGGCATGGGATTAGTAAACTATGCTTGTAATAAGCAGTAGGTGCAGATAAAAAATTTGTGTATTCTTCATCTCTTGCATACTTTTTAGGGATCCAATGTGGCTCTGTGGTAAACTCTGGGACTCGCAACCTGGAGGTTCCTGGTTCGAGCCCCACCTGATCTGCTGGGTTTTTCGTGGGAGTGTCCTTGGGCAAAACACTTCAGAACCCCAGACTAGTAATGGTAAAACCCAGGAAATACATAAATTTCTGAGCTGACGCCGTGATATGATTGAAATAATGTTGAAAGCAGCATAAAACACCATTCAATCATCAATCAAATCAAGCACACTTTTTAATTGTGGAGTATATAATTACAATTAGATAAAGATGTTTTTCTATGGTAACAATCAAAGACACAATGTTAATCAGACATTGGTGTATTGTATGTATGTACATTGGTAACAGTGACATTGAAGGTTATGACATAATTTAGGTAGTGATCAGAGAATGAATCACAGGGAAGGGAGGGGGCTGCGTTTTATTTATTGACCCTCAATATACCAATGTCGCCAATCAAAGCTCCTGACTATAGCCTTCTATTAAGTTGTACATGGAGAAATAATGTATTGGTGTGAACATCAAGAGGGTGTCAAATACTGACTCACCCTAAAAAACTAACTTATGATGGTCCCCTTTCAAAAGATTGATACTGAAGTGAACAGCCATTTAATTTTTACACTGCCAGGTACCATGAGTTGTACATGAAGAGCAAGGGAAATGGTTTCAAGAACAAGAGAGTGTTGATGGAGCACATCCACAAGAGGAAGGCTGAGAGAAGCAGAACCAAGATGTTGAAGTAAGTTCTTAACTCTACCATACAATCTGGTGATTTTACAGCCCAAGTCTTTACCAAATAACAAAATTTTAGACTTGTCAAAATTGAAAGCATTTGCATCCAACAATTAGAAGGTGAAACAAATGGAAGGACTTGTGTTTAGAAGGGTAGAAAACATTGTGGGAAAAGAACCAGCTGTGATTGTGGAAAAAAATTAGAAAATGCTGGTACCAGCATTTTCTTCTTTTCCCACAATGTTATTAAAAGCTTTTTATCTCAGGGTTATTAAAACTTGGGATTGCGTGGTAAAGGAAGAAGGCTTTAAAAAACATTGTATGAAAAAGAGGAAAAAACTGTTAACTAGCATTTTCTCCTTTTTTCACAAGAATTTTCTTCCCTTTTAAAGACCAATCCTATCAGTTTAGCTATCATTGACTTTTTGTCTGCAAATTCTTTCAATTTGGACAGGTCTAAATTTTTTTAGTCTGGTACAAAGCCATTTGATCAAACTGAAAGTGCCCGGCCTGGTAGCTCAGTGGTTATTGTATCTGACCTGTGACCTTGTGTTTGCAGGTTCGATACACAGTTAAGGCAAACTTTCCTTACAGTGATTTTTTGCCTTTCACCTCTGATGCATTTGGAAAAGTAGTCAGTGACTTGGAAGGAGGGTTGTGTTGGTACTGGTGTGAGAAAGCCAGGAAACACGTGTAGGTGCACTGTCTGCCGTGATACGACCTATGCTGTTCTTCAATGCAAAAAAAAAAACAAACTGAAAGCATCATTTGAGGAAAAAGAACCAAACATAATAAAGCATTGCAATCTTAAGGTGCCTGTAGCTCACAGATAAGAGTCCAAGCTTGAAATACCTCACACAATGAAGTGGGGGTAATTGTGGAATCTTGTTGTCTGTCAGTTCAAGTTAGAAAGTGCCATTTTGTGTCCTCTTAACCAACAGTTTTCAACCAACTTGACTTTAATAGAAGCCCTCCCATCATAGGAACTTTGGCAGCTGCAATTTTCATTAGGGTTGTAGGACTGATAAAGGAGTTATGGTCCTTTTTCATCATGATACACTGAATTTGGGGAGAAGGGGGGGTGGGCTGTATGTCACATTTCTTGTATTTAAGGTTTTGTCAGTTTGAATTCCTCTGAGGTTAAAATCTTTTCAACAGTTGACAAAAGTCATTTCAGCAGGATGAATTTCTCTCACTAGCTGACATGGTTTCACCTTCATTTATGTTGGAAAATACCAGACACAGTTGATCCAGGACGAGACTGCATACTTTGTGGGGTCTGGTCTTGTCAGCCAAACAACCTACCTTATGCTGGACATTTTTTTTTTTGCAGGTTTTTGCTTAGATATTCACTTGTTGGTACATAGTTTTCCACTATATTTTCTACCCTTTCAAAGACAAATTTCATCTGTTTGCAAAATTAAAATTTTCATCTGCAAATGCTGACAGTGTGGATAAGTCCAAAATTCTGTCGTCCAGTAAAGGTTTAAAATCATGTTCAAAACCATTTATATTTTCTTTCTTCACAGTGACTTGGCTGAGGTGAAGAGAAACAAAAACAAGGAAGCCAGAAAACGCCGTGAAGAAAGGATCGCACAGAAACGGGAAGATATGCTTAAAGCTTTTGCTGACGAAGACAAGAAATAAACTGCTCAGACCATTAAAGCGAATATTTAATGAAAAATTGTGGTGTTCTTCTTTATTTCTATTCAGTGTGTTCACTAATACTGTAAAAGGCAATGTATCATTTTACCATGATATTTGAGTTGATCATCTATATTCTACATGGATGTCTTCAAAGATGTTTGAGTTAATCATTTACCAAACAACCCTGGGTTTTTAAGATCCTAAGGAGTAAAACATTTGAAAGCATGATTAGAAAAGGAGAACATGCTGAAAACCAGCATGTTCTCCTTTTCCAACAATGTTTTCTACTCTCTCAAATACAAATTCCATTATTTGAACCATACCGAATATTTGTCTGCAATTCCTTTCAATCTAGAACAGTATATCACTCCGATATCTGGTAAAGAGTTAAATCGTTAACAAACAATCCTTTGACTGCTAAGGGCGACTCGTGAACCTTTTGCAGACAGTGTAGATTAAGATCAGACTGCATCATCTGCTTGAAAGTATTTAGCAGGATATGGGTCAATCATCTTAAGAAGGAAGGTTGGTAAGCAGCATTTTCTCCTTTTCCAATGATGTTTTCTAGCCTTCAAAGACATTTGATTATTGAATGTGACGTCTTTAACCCTTTACCAAACGACAAATACTGGACTGGTCCAAATTGAAAGAGTTTGCAGACAACAATTTTAGATTTGATGAAAATGGCAGAAAGATCTCTAAAAGGATAGAAAACACTGTGGGAAAAGGAGAAATTGCTCGTTACGAGCAATTTCTCCTTTTCCCGCAGTGTTTTCAAAAGACTTGTACTGCATACACGTGAAAACCAGGGCTTGTTTGGGAAAGGGTTAAATGTATCCAATATAGAGGACAATTGTAAAACTGTGTTGTCCAGTTAAGGGTTAAGGGTCAATGGATGAACTTGGTAAGCAGATCTAAACGTTAAAAAAGTGACCCAAAAGTCAGACATTTGGGAAATAATGTGTATCCTTACGTGTCCATGTAAACTTTGAGGTGTGACTTAGGTTGCTTTAACCCTTTATCATACTAACCCGTGTTTTAACGACCCTGAGAAAGAAAGCTTTTGAAAACATTGTGGGAAATGAAGAAAATGCTGGTAACCAGCATTTTCTCCCTTTCCCACAACTTTTTCTAGCCTTTGAAACACAGATTCAATTATTGGAGCTTCGTTGAATATGTCGTCTTTGAATGCATCCAGTTTGGACAAGTCTGAACTTTTGTCGTCTGGTTAGGGTTTATAAATAGAATTATTGCATAAAATGCAAGTTTCCGGGCCGTAATAAGCATGTATTAACGGGGAAAAACCGGGCGTTAACGGGAGAAAACGTGTATTAATCGGTAAAATCACGTGCCGTTAACGCCCGGCTTTGTACGTTCTATATCCTCGATCAGAGCATAGGCCACTGAAACTCCATTGGTCTATTACTATAAATAGCACATTGGCAACTGCCTCTATATTGTATATAATAAGACAAGGTGTGCAACGAAATCGAAGAAAATTTCTTACTGTATACAATATAGAGGCATTTGCTAATGTGCTATTTATAGTAAATTTCGTTGTCCGGTAACAGACCAATGGAGTTTCAGTGGCCTATGATCAGAGCCTACCTTGTAAACAATGTACGCTGAACGTTTGTTCTTGTTATACATCCCAGACTCCAACCAACAAAGCTGTAGGAACTTGTACCATATTAGATCCTTATTATGGCTTGTCTTTGATGATTTTAGTACACCACAAACGAAATCTTACCCGGTATCTCAGTATCATCGAGATATGAACAAAAAATCAATCGTGATGCACTCTACATCCCACCCTCTTTGCTAACGTGGTCGGCAATTCCTTCGCTTGATAACTGTCCCTTTGACGTCTTTCAGTTACAGAAATTTCATATCCACTCATTTATCCTAGTTGCAATAAATCCAAAAATGTGCAAGTTAATCTCGCCAAAGTCCGCTATGCATTAAATATCATTAGAAGTGAATTACAGCGAGAGTCCAAAACAGTGGAACAGGACTACGGCCCTTCACTACGCATAACAAAAATTTCACCGTCGAATTCCGGTGTTGACCAGTACAAGTCCGATACATTTCAAGTCCGTTTCTTTGCATTTATATGGAATTTTTTTTTTTTTTTTTTCTCTTTCGTTGCAAATTATTGTTAAGATACATTATTTTATGCAATAATAACGTTAATTCACGTTTTTTCGATCGTTGACATTCGCAGAGGCCCTCAAAATGTTAAACACCCTCGTGCTTCGCACTCGGGCGTTAAACCATTTTTCGGGCCTCTGCGAATCTTAACGACCTCATAAACGTGAATTAACCTAATATTTGTCTGTGGCGACTTGCATGTATTAAGATTTGAATATGACCTAAGGTCAGACATGTAGGAAATGAAGCCCCCCCCCCCTCCAAATTGGTATCCATAAAGTGTAATTAGTGCTTCAATAACCCAGAAGAAGGAACTTTGAAAAAAACATTGTGGGAATAGAAGAAAATGTTGGTGACCAGCATTTTCTCATTCAACAATGCTTTCTGCCCTGCCAGAAACAAATTTCAAGTTTGGAGCCGCATTTATTTTGTCTTGTGCAAATGATTTCAATTTTCTTTCGTTTGGTAAGAGTTAAATGTAAAATACCGAATAACGACATGGTTGACGATATTAAGACGCATTGGTAGACAAACTCAGTATAGGTCTGTTGATGGGATTTATTTCTGAAATATAAAAGAACACTGCATTGTATTTCAAAACGAGAAAGTACTTGCTACCAGCATCTTCCTTTTTTCTCACCAAGTTTCAAAAAGCATTCTGCCTCAGGATTGTAAAATACGGCATTGTTCAGTATAGGGTTGTCCAGTATTTCAAAAAATTACTTGTTTCAGCAGAGCTCCAGATAGAGGGAGGGAGTGATTCTGATTTCAAAATTGAAAATATTAATCTCTTCACAAAACCCTATCATATGGGTACTCATTAGAATCGTCTCATCGAGACGATTCTAATGAGTACCCACAACATAGGGTTTGTAAGAGAAATAATGGAATTAGAACACTATCACTCCCTCTTATCTGGAGGTCTGTTTCAGTATTGCTTTTACTTACTGGGTGTTACTAGTACTGAGCCATGCCAAGGGATTCAAGAGCCAATCGCCACAGCAGCTGATTGAACCGAGATAGCTGATTCCAAATCAACGGCCTCAACCCGTGAACCACGGCATCTCTTGTAACATACATGTATATTTTCAATATAAATGTTGGACACATATTCTTTTATTTCAAACAGCTCCAAATCGATCGAGTCAATTTTGAGCAAGCTTTTGTCAAGCCCCAGTAGTGCAGTCTGTAGCTTACAAGACTTGAGAACAAAGGTCGCTGGTTCGAGACCCCGGCTTTGCCATATTCTTTTCCAGGATTGATGGTAGACATTGTGACCGGATTCATTCCTCCCTCACTGCTGATCATTGTTTCAATGATGGTTTGTTAGAAAGCAGCTAGTGGCTTAGGAAGTAAACTATACAAAATACTGGGAAAAGAAACTCCAGGGAAGCATGGACAGGTGCACAGGCCGCTGCGATATAACTGAATAACACTACACAATCAACAATCAATTGAGCTAGCTTCAAAGAAATGATTCTTGCCTGGTCCTCGGCAGAATTTTACTAATCAAAGCATTTACGTCAATCTAGAACTAGTTGCCATGGCATCAAAATGGAAAAATATAGCAGATTTGTAAGAAGAAATTTCCAAACTCGTCCTGTTGAAGTTTAATGGTCCTGTTATGAATGGATCATTTTCTTTCTAAGCTACAGATTTATAGATTTGAGCCATGCTCTGTGAAAAGGGGGTTAAATACATCTGCAAAATATATCTATCCATGTAAGCTTGTGCAGGCTTTGGGGAAAATATCTCCGCATCGGACAGTGTAGATCCAAGATCAGACTGCACGTTTTGTGCAGTCTGATCTTGATCTACACTGTCTGGAAAAGGTCTTCGAGTCGCGCTTGGCAGCCTTGGGGTTAAAGCACGCGAATTATTAGGTACAGTTTGCGCCTAATTTACCCGCTGGCGAACATTGACACGAATACGACAGAAAAGTAGTTCGGTCATATATTATCTTTATAAAAAAAAAATCTTACTCGATAAACTTTTCATTATCAGTTTATATTATTGTTTATGTTTGGGATAACAGGATTAAGATCATGTACCGTAATAAACCCAACTCGATAATGTTTGTATTATCTCATCATGGTTCGTGGTTTTAAACAAGTATTCCCCCAAAAAAACACAAAATAATATTAACGGTTAATGAAAGGTTTATCGAGTTGGAGTTATACTGATCGGTCATAATTATTTACGTAAATATGTATTGATAAGCAAAACTGAAATGGTTAAAACATGAAACAAGAGATTCAACCGGGGAACAGAGATGAAAATATTTATTTAGACTATTTTTAATGCGTTACAAACATCTGGCAATGACCTGTAAGATAAGTAAAAAATATTTGTAAGTTGCCTTCTGCAGTGAAAGTCCAATTGTGATATGGTTCCATTAGATCGATGTGTGTTAGTTTTAAGCTCGCATCAGACGTTGGAATTTATCTGGTTTTGGCACGTAAAACTTTCGAAATATGAAATGTGCTTTATCTCTGTCTCACTCACTTTCTTGTTTTCTTTCTTTTTTAACCCTTATCATGTCAAATAAGTATAATGAAACTTTCAAACCGGTGGTAAAAACCGGAATAATGATATTTTTTAACTTATTTTTAGGAAAAGAAAATCTCCTCACCGGACGGTGTAGATTCAAGATCAGACTGCACGTTCTGTGCAGTCTGATCTTGATCTTCACTGTCTGTAAAAGGTCAGTGAGTCGCGCTTAGCAGCCTATGGGTTAAACTTTCAGTGCTTACTAGTTTAAAAAAAGCGTTAAGTGCATACCAAAAAGACAGACCTACAACTTTATAGACTCACAAACGATACGATATGTTTGGAACGAAATTTACAAAGTTTACAGTCTACAAATTTACAAAATTTACAATTAAAAAAAAAAGGAAGAAAAACATTTGAAAAGAAAGCATGCTAAAATACAAACAATTTCTCCTATATCCGTAATGTATCAGAAGTCTGTTTACATCAAAGGCGTAAATAGGTCGATATTTCTGTAATACTTGCTGATATTCTGCTATCGTTTACAAATAAATAACAAATAGTGTGAACCTTGTTTAAATATTGGTTAAAATCGGTTTAAAGCACTTATCACCGTTTTCGATAGGACTGTTGTGTTAACCCTTTACCACATAATGCCACCTTTTAACGACCCTAGGAAAGAAGCCTGTTGAAAAGCATTGTTGGAAAAGGAGAAAATGCTGGTAACCAGCATTTTCTCCTTTTCCCACAATGTTTTCTACACTATTAAAGAAAAATCGCACCATTCTAGCCACATTAAAATTGTCGTCTGCAAATGCTTTCAGTTTGGACTAGGCCAAAATTTTGTCGTCTGGTAAAGGATTCAATTGGATAAGGAATTTAATTTTACTTTGAAGTCAACCACCTTGTTTCTAGGTCCAATAGTTTCTAATAATTTCTTGACTCCGGCTTTACCAAACGACAGAATTCTAGATTCGTCGAAATTGAAAGCTTTTGCAGACGACATTTTGAATGTGACTCTAATGAATGAATTTTTCCATGAAAGGTTAGAAAAATTGTGGGAAAAAGGAGAAAATGCTGGTTACCAGCCTTTTCAAAAGTCGTTAAAATTCGGGTTTTTTTTCTAAAGGGTTAACCTCTCCGTGTTTTCGGTAATGAAGATCCAAGATCAGACTGCGCGTTCTGTGCAGACCGATCTTGATGGCTGTATGCAAAAAGCACACTTTAAATGTACCGTTAGACATGATGAGGTTCAAGCAAATTGGACCACAAATATACTACTCAATTTTTGATAAGGATCAGTTAGAATTTTCCGTACGGGTATACGTTACAACAAACAACAATACAGTTTTGCATTAAAGAACATCACTTTCCACCGGTGGTATATTTCGTCAGTAAATTACAATGTAACATATTGCAAATAATGCAACATATTGAAAAAACCATACTGAAACATACCACACATACATACTGGGTAAATCTAATATGGTGATCCCTAGCAAATTTTGAGTAGTATGTATAGTTTCCTTTCCACTGATAAGAATTCTGGTGAGTTGTCAGGAATACTCGAGATTTGAAGATGTAGGGGTAGAAAGTGCCGCGGAAAAGACGATGTGTAAAACGGATTGTTGCGCGTTTAAAAGTAGGACGAATTTGACATTTCAGCATGTTTATTTCTCTATACTGGAATTGACAAGTACGTTTTATTTGTCTTGACAAATAAAACAAGTGATAACTCAACTCAAAATGAAATTTAAAGTATCTGTGAAACTAATTTTGATTTGGATCTAAAAATTTGAATCTTCTTTCATTGAATGTGACTTTTGCCGCAGATCTTTCAATGAATTTATGACTTTAAGCTCTTTACCACACAATTTCGACTTTTAAGGACCCTGAGAAAGAAGCATTTTAAAAACATTGTGGGAAAAGGAGAAAATGCTGGTAACCAGCATTTTCTCCTTTTCCCGCAATGTTTTAAACTTTTTCAAAAACAACTTACACCATTTAAGTTACTTTTGATTTGTCGTCTGCAATTGCTCTGAATTCAGAAAGGCTCAACATTATGTCGTTTGGTAAAGAGTTTAATTCTTTACCACACGACAAAAATGTGGACCCTTCCCAAAACAGTTTTTATTTTTTTTAAATGCTTTCCATTTGGACTAATCTAAAATTTTGTCGTTTGGTAAAGAGTTAATTTATCAAAGTTATACTGAGGGAACTACAGTCAGGAAAAGAAAGGAAGAAGATACAGAGAAAAGTGTCTAGCACGGATTATGAAAATGAAGCGCCGAGTTTCTGTGATGCATCATACTAAGTTTGATTTGGATCTCGAGAGGCAGAAATATCGACAGAGAGAGTATCACTATCTGAGGTAAGATTGATATGCTTCTTTTAGATGTTGTAGATCTAGTGGCGATCAGGGGCGTTACCAAATGTTCAGAATCATTACGCACTCCAAACCGACATTCGGCATACCTCAGGTGATCCGGTGATCAAATCCCTCGGCTGTATCACGTAGCTTGATATGGCATCTACACGATATATTTCGTACGTCGCCTGAGGTATACCGTTTTACCGTTATTAAAATTGTAAGGCTCCTCTTAAAAAAGAAAACATGAATCACTTTTCTATCGATATATTTCTAAGAATATTTCAGTCGGCAAACAGTTTGTACATTCAATTTTTAGCGTGGTTTATCAATTCCGTTGGGAGCTTTCATCGACAGATCGATAGATGTGAATAACTTCACCGTAGTTGTTCATATTGTTGCTAAGCGAGTTGCAGGGGCGCCGCCATGTTTAAGATCGTGTGATTGGTTGTTCAGAATGGAAGCCTTTTTCAGTATACGGACGAGGTTAGATGTAGGTACGGAATCGGCCGAGTTGTGACGAGTGCCCAAACCGAGTACGTTACTTAACCCTTGCGCTGATTAGCGTGTCGCAAATGCGCTTTTTCGGACAGTGTAAATCAAGATCAGACTGCACATGTCAACGTTCGGTAACAAAGTCGTCTGCAATACTTCTTATCCTTCGTTCAAAACGGCATGTTGATAAAAGAAACCTGTACAGTCACTTGTAAGCGGTTAATAGATCTTAGGCAACTGTACAACCGTAAATTTCTCAACGTCCCACTATTTAAATGAAGGATAATGAAAACTGTAGTCGACTTTGTTACCAAACCTTGACATGTTTTCACAAAAATATGAAAAAAAGAAATTGTTTATACATTTTCAGTTGACGAAACATGTTTTTTAACGTTAAGTAATCGAATAAAAACGGCATCGTTTTGGCACAAAATCATTTGTACTTTTAGAACAGTCAACTGATCAAGGCATCCCAGTTGCTTTAAGGAAGGTTAACAGCACACATACGTGTTCCTGATGTGGCCTTTACATAACAAAAGTAGTAAAGGTAAGTAGCCTGGGTCAACTGACCCAGGCTACTTACCCTGAGGGAAAAAATGGTCCAGATCACTTACCCCGGGTAAGTGATCTGGGTCAAATTCCGGTCAATTTGGAAAATTTTGGATCGATTTGGGTGAAAAATGGCATTTTCTGGCATTTTTGCTTCCCCCCCTCCTGGCCTAGGCTACTTACCCTGAGGGAGGATTTGACCCAGTTCACTTACCCTCGGGTAAGTGAACTGGGTCAAATTCGGTTGCTTTCAATGGATCAGAAGACATTGACAATTTTGAAAGATAGATCTTTCATGGTAGATGGTTAGCCCTGAAAAGGGCTGTTTTGTTTGGAGACTGTGTTTTTTCTCTCTACTGACAGCTTTTCTTCGTTTTTCTTGGGATTTTTGGGATTTTGAAGTCATCGAAATTATCAATGTTTTTCCCGTATTTGCCCTGGCCTGTCAGTGTCGGTGAAGATCTCTTTTGGTCAACATGTCGCTTGTGGAGATGGCTATCGTTTTCCTCTGATTTTCGTTTTGTTGTTCTTCTCGGTTGATTTTGTTTTGGTTGTTTTTCTTTCTTCACAACAGCTACGATAGAGTCCACTAACTTGTGAAGATTTGTCTTATCGAAGTCAAACTCCACAGGAATCTTTACTGGAACTGCTGAAATGCTCTGACTTTGATAGCGTACTGTCTCAATGTTTTTCCACAACCGTTCGGTGTTTGTGTTTAAAGTTTTAATCTCCTCCAAATGTTTGTTGAATGTTTCCAGTTCTTTTAAGATTTGAGACAGCATAGAATCTTGTTTCGAATTTAACTGTTTCACCTCTTCGTAAATGTTATCCAATACAGTCGTCGGATTGATGTTTGCTGAATTCATAGCCGATAAAAGAATGTCTCCATTGTTTTCCACTGGAAGGAAAGCATCTAAGTTGAAATCGTTTAAGTTGTATTCCATATTGATTTTTAACTTCCGAAATGTTCGAGAGCTATGAGTCAAAATGATGAATGTATGGGAAAAATCGGTGTTTTTATAGCTTGATAGAGGGATTGACCTACTTTGACTTGGAATTAACGTTAACCAATCGTTAGTTTCCTTACATTTTTTTGGATTTGATACTCTTAGACGTTGTAGATAGATCATATAGTACGTTATGTTCTGTCTACATGCTCTCGCCCATGTTCGCGCTTTTAATTCTAACGCAAAGTAGGTCAATCCCCCTATCATGCTATAAAAGAGACAGCATTTTTTATTCTTTTATTAACTCATTTCACGATGAAGTTATCGAAATTTTGCTGTGGGTTGTTTGGTGGCAGGAAGAATAAGAAAGAAATGAAGGAGAAATGGGAGCAAGAGGCCATGGAAAAGAAAGAAGATGAGGTAGAAGAAAGGAAGAGACTAAAGCATAAAGCTCTTCGGGAGTTCTTCGCCAGGAGAGGGTATGAGTTTTATACTCGTACCCCAATCGTTAAGATGGGTAATATTTACCCAGACCTGTCAGAGTTGATACCGCCAACAGAACATCGCGGTTGGCAAAATAAATTAATGAGAATGTATCCTTCATTGAAATGGTAAAGTATACGTTCTCTTTAATTTTAAAACAGCCCTTTTCAGGGCTACCCAATACCAAGAAAAGAACTTTTTTCAAATTGTCAAAAACAAAAAAAGTCAAGTCCTTTATGTTTATTTAAAACTTTTTATTTTATAACTTTTTATTTTAGAACATTTTGCACAATACTCATTACAATGAAACTTTGAACTGTAAAACAAAATGAATGAAAAAACTTTTTTCTTCGGAATGTCATAGAACTTTGAACTGTAAAAAAGACAGAATGAATGAAAAACTTTTTTTCACTTAGACTGTTTTTCTTTTTTTCTTCGGAATGTCAGATTCGCATTTACTCTTACGTTTTTTTCCCCTTTCATTGTTTTTTAATACCATATCTGGACACATTTCATTCCCATGTTTTGTCGATTTGCAAAAGAAACAGTTGTTTTTGTTGGTTTGTCGTTTTTTCTTCTTTTCGTTATTTTGACGTTTTTCCTCTGGTCTTTTTTCTATCAACACTAAATCTTTTGGTTCTTCCTTGCCGTTTGAACAATCCGACTCTACAGAAAATTCGTTTTTTGTGGAATCTATGAGATTTTGTTTGTCCAGATTTTTCCGTAAAGTCTCTAATTTATCTGCTATTTTGCAGATCTCTGAATCCTTGATAGCCGTGTTGTCGCTCTGCATGTCTATGGTCTGAGTTTCAACGGATGATGTATCCTGTGGTGAACTTTTTTTCCATGTATTTTCATTGCTGAATGATTTGCAGAATGATTTTACTTCCCCGACGTATTTCATATGTTGGAGTTTGACAGCTGTTGGTGAAATTTTGATGTCATGGCTGAGCGGATCCACATAGACAAAAACATTTTCTCCTGTCTGCTTTTCTTTTTCTGGACATTCTCTGGCCCAATGCCCTGTTTTGTTGCACGTAAAACAAATATTTGTTCTCACGCCATTCATCCCATATCGTTTGTCGATCGTTGTTTGATCCAAAACTCTGTAGCTGGTCATGCGGTAAACATCTTTTTCTGCTAAATGTTGTTGGGATAAAAATGATCCCACGTAGACGCCGTTATGTTTAACTTGATATCGTGGTGGTATATTGCTGATCTCATAATCGTGGGTGTATGGATTAACATACAACACCATCCTCTTTCTAAGTGGTGATGTATTTTGCAGTTTGAACTCGCTCATTTTCTTTTATCAACTGTATTGTCTGAGGTTGGTCAGAGGAATAATGAGATTTTCACAGTCGATGTCTCTATTTATACACTACTGCGAGGAAAGAGTCTATAAATTGTTAGGTTTTTTTCTTGTTTCCTTCATTTTGTCTTCTCAGCCAGAGCTGAAACGATGGCTAAAAGAAAAAGAATAGTAGATTATTCAGACAGTGAAAGTGACGATGAGTCATTTCCACCAAAAAAGAAAAAATCTTTACCGTTGAAAGAAGAAAGTGATAGTGACGATGAGTCATTTCCACCAAAAAAGAAAAAAACTGTACCATTGAAAGAAGAAAGTGACAGTGAAGATGATATCTTTTCACCAAATATGTTCGTGGATAAAAAAGAAGAAAACAACAGCTCTACTATGGATATGAAAAGTCTGTATGACTTAATAGAAAGGGGAAAAAAGAAGTCAAGAAAATTTAGAACAGAATCACATGTATTGTCAGTGAGTTTTAAGAAATTTGAAGAATTATCACCCCAGAGACTGCTTGGATTATTTGACGATGTTACCCATGAAATCATTCGAAAGTTAGATGCAAACCCGACAGATATGATTAGAATTAGCATCGATCATCCTTCATTGGAGATGGGGATTCATATTCCCTTTTTAGCTACAGAACAGCTGCAAGGTGAAACTATATTGAATGAAATTGAACGAGTTTTACAGTCAAATACAGATTTTGTCTTGAACGACGGATCCATGACATTTGACATTACACATACAATACCTCCATGTGGTAACGGAAAAAATCTTAGAACCACAGAACTATTGGATTCGAAAGTTTTTGCCAAGAAGAAACAATCGGTTATTCAAATTAACAACCATGATCGATTATGTTTTGCAAGAGCCGTTGTTGTGGGAATTTGCCACCATGAACGTGAAAACAACGAAGCGTGGAATAGGAGATGGAATATTATTCGTCGTTCAGACCGTGCTCTTCAAAAGATTGAAGCCGAGAAATTGATGAATGAAGCTGGAGTTTTACCAACACAGTCTGTAGGAATTGATGAATTCAAAAAAATTCAATTGTTTTTGTATGAAAAAGACTATATCATTAAAGTTCATCAACAGCAGTCGAGAGTGGAAAAAGTATTTGAACATCCAGAAGTGAAAGACAATAGTAAGATCATACATTTATACTTTCATCAAAACCATTATGACTATATCAAATCCATCACAGGTTTTTTTTGTTGTGCTTGTTATTGTGAGTTCTGTGATGTGGGTTATAACGGACGGGAATATCATACTTGCTCAAAAATCTGCAAAGGTTGTTATCGTGCTGGAAAATGTCCATCAGAATCCAAAGAGTATGTCTGCTCCAAGTGTCATAGACGATTTTTTAGTGTTTTATGCTTTGAAAATCACAGAAATGTTCAAGGTAAAGAAAAGAAATCCATTTGTGAATTAGTGAAACTCTGTTCAAAATGTGGTGCACAGTATCTTGTCAGAAAGAGAAATCATATCTGCAATGGAAAGAAAAAGTGTCATCTCTGCAAGAAGATAGTTGACTTCTCTCATCGCTGTTTTATTCAGCCTTACCAGAGTAAGATGAAACACGACAGCGATGATGAGACGAGTTTTTCTATAGTCAAAAAACCACAGTTCATTTTCTTTGATTTTGAATGCAAACAAGATACAGGGGTGCACATCCCAAATTATTGTATAGCACATAGAGCATGTGATGATTGTATCGATAAACCACTTGATTTTCATTGTTCTACATGCAGTGAATTTGAAGAGGGTAGGGAAGTTATTTTTCAAGGAGAAGAAACTTTGAGTCAATTTTGCGAGTGGCTCTTTTCAAAACATCACAAAGGAGTCACAGCTATGGCTCATAATTTAAAAGGTTATGACGGCCAGTTCATTCTTAACTATATTGTTAAAGTTGGGTTAAAACTTCCAAAATTGATCATGAATGGAAACAATATTATGAAGTTAGAATTGAATGGTGTACGCCTGATCGATTCCTTCAATTTCATGAACTTTGGGCTGGCGAAATTTCCAGCCACATTTGGTCTTCAAGAAATGAAAAAAGGTTACTTTCCTCACTGGGCAAATACAGACGAATTCTGGGATTACGTCGGCCCATACTTGGACATGTCTTATTACAAACCCGACTCAATGTCTGAAGAGGCTCGATCAAAATTCATAGTCTGGTATAATGACAAAGTTCAAAAGGGTGAGGAATTCAATTTTCAAAAAGAGATGGAATCATACTGTAGGTCAGATGTCGATATTCTAAGACGGGGATGTGCTGAATTCAGAAAGCTGTTTATCGAACAGGGTGGTATTTGTCCATTTTTAGAGGCAATTACCATCGCCGATGCCTGTAACAAAGTCTGGCGAAGCAAATATTTACCACGAAATCAAATCGCTATCATTTCAAGTAAAGATTCGTCCAGACGTCGTTTTTCTATGAAAGCGATACGCTGGATTCAAAGCGTAGCTCGGGAAAAAGGTATTCATATTCGCCATGCAAAAAATGGTGGGGAAGTTCAAATCGGAAGATATACTGTAGATGGTTTTCACCGTCAATCAAACACGGTCTATGAATTCCTTGGGGATTTGTATCATGGTTGTCCTGTATGTTATACAGATCGAAAACAGATCAACCCCATCAATGGGAGACCCATGGGTGAATTGTACGACCATACTTTTAAACGTATAGGAGATATCATAGAAATGGGGTATAACGTCGTGACCATTTGGGAGCACGAATTCGATGCTAAGATGAAGAAGGATAAAGAGTACAAAAAACTCATTGAAAAGTTATATCCACATTTGGATCCCATCGATCCGAGGGAGGGGTTGTCTGGGGGAAGATGTAATGCCATAAAAATTAGCTACGATGTTGATGAAAAAAGCAAGAAGGAAATCAAGTACATTGATATCTGTTCTCTGTACCCTTATGTTTGTAAACATAAATCCTACCCTGTGGGCCAACCAGAAATTTTGACTAGTGAGAATATTGACATGAAGAATATTCGTCAGTATGAGGGCTTAATCAAATGCAAAGTTTTACCTCCAACTGATTTGTTTCACCCCGTTCTTCCAGTTCACTGTAACAATAAAATGATGTTTCCACTCTGTATGAAATGTGCAGAAGAAAGTTCAAACATTTGTATCCACGGTGAAGAAGAGAGGGCTTTGGTCGGAACTTGGGTTACCTTTGAATTATTCAAAGCTCTTGACTGTGGCTATCGGCTAATACAAGTGTATGAAATCTGGCATTTCAAATCTGTTTCGGATCAGTTCTTTAAAGGCTATGTGGATAATTTCTTGAAAATTAAGCAAGAAGCCAGTGGTTACCCAAATTGGTGTCAATCAGATTCGGAAAAAGATCAATTCGTTTGTGAATATGAGAAGGCAGAAGGGGTTCGTCTTGATCCAAGTTGTATTCAAAAGAATCCTGGGAGAAGATCGTTTGCTAAGATTATGTTGAACTGTCTTTGGGGAAAATTAGCCCAGCGTGAAAAATTGACTCAGACGGAATACATCAGTGATCCGTCTAAATATTTCGAATTAGTCACCAATCCCAATTTCATTGTAAAGCATGTAGAAATCTTTGACGAGGACTGTCCATTCATCTTGGTTAACTATGAATCAAAATTGGAACATATTGATACCCACGCTACAGCCAACGTGATAGTAGGGTCTTACGTAACAGCTTATGCAAGGTTGGAATTGTACGCCGTTCTTGAAAAGTTAAAAGATAGAGTTCTGTATTTCGATACAGATAGTTGTATGTACATTCATGATCCTGAATTATGGAACCCGCCCATTATTAACAGTAGGTTAGGAAAATGGACTGATGAAGAGCCTGACTGTAAAATTACCCAATTCAGAGGACTTGGGCCTAAAAATTATGCTTACAAAATGAAAACAAAAGATGGAGAAGAGATAAGTAAATGTAAAGTGAAGGGAATTACTTTGGATTACAATACCAAGCAGGTGGTGAATTTCGATACCTATTCAAAATGTGCTTTGGATCGTACGATAGAAATCAAAATTCAGTATGATTGTAAAATTAAAAGACATAGAGATAGAACAGTGACCAGCGAACCGCAGACAAAAACGTTTCGCTCTGTCTACACCAAAAGAGTTATTGTAAACGCTGCTGACACTGTACCCTATGGTTATAAAAGTCTGAGAAAATAAATTTCTATATCACATTGTCTTGTGGTAAACAGATAAAGTAAGACGGAAAAATATTAGACGTTTGGTGAAAAATGGCAACTGTGTTACCGTTACCCATCGAGCTACGTGAAAAAGTTTATGGAGAATTTGTTCGACAACACACGCTCGATGAAGGAACACAGTTTAACCTTAAATTCAGATGTGTGAAATTTTGGATAGATAAATTGCACAAGGGAGTTGCAAAAGGAGAGACATCTTGTAAATTGTATAGCATGCACGACTTTATTACAATGCTAATAACTGAGTCAAACTTTGATACCCCTATCAAAGGGTATTTAACAGCTTGTTTGTGGAAAAGTGACTATTTCACTAAGCAGTTGCAAGCCACAAGCCGATGGCGATTCATTATCATAGGAAGACCAGAAGAAAGTTATCTGAATCTACTGAAAATGAAATCAGTCCTGTTTAACTTTTACTTACGGTATACAAAATCAAGAGATAATGCAGAAGGAGTGGATATCATGGAAGGGTATCTCCTATTTGGTAGAGATGTCACAGAAAAAATCGTACTTTCAACTCTTTCGTCAAAAGCAGTATTCAAAAACGTCTTTGAAATTAGAGGAACGTGTGAATATAGTGGTTTGGACAGTGTATATCCATTGTCTTTGGGTAATGAACAATTGCACAAAACTGTTGTGGAACATGAAGACAAATGGAAAAATCGAGGCATTTGTGAATTTGCATTGTAAAAAATGTTATATGCTATACTGTAAGAAATGTTCAATAAAAAATGTTCAATAAAAAATGTTCACCTCTGTTCAATAAAAATGCTTTTATTTTCATTGATATTGTCATTTTATCAATAGCCTTTAACGAGAAAAGTAAAAAAATATGGATGTACGATCCATATTGTTTCAACACCCTTGTAATATTTTCATCACAGGACCGAGTGGATGCGGAAAAACAGAGTTCGTTCATAAATTAATTGACTATCGAGAAGACTTGTTCAACATCGTTCCTGAAAGAGTTGTTTGGTGTTACAAAGAATGGCAGCATGCTTACAATCTTATGCAAGAAAAGTTCAATTCACAGTTCAAATTGATAAAATTCGTGGAGGGAATTCCTGACGATGAAAACGAAATTGTCAGTGATGTATCTATTCCACATTTAATTGTCTTTGATGATATGTTGGGTGAAAAAGATGAGGAAAAAATTAAACTTTGGTTTACAAGAAAAGGACACCATCGTAATGCAAGTGTGATTTACATCACGCAAAATATGTTTCAGCAGTCGAAATCGAGTCGAACCATTAGTCTTAATTCCAGATATATGATTTTATTTCGAAATGAACGAGATAAGAATCAAATTAAAACACTAGCTCACCAAATGCAAGCCCCACATTTGTTACCTGCTTATGAAGATGCTACATCGACGGATCATGGTTATTTAGTCATAGATTTTCATTCACAAACAAAAAAAGAATTAAGACTACGAGCAGATATATTTCATCGTTGGCGTACACAAGGAAGTGAAAGAGGACCCATTATTTATTCTCCTGCTTAAAAAACTTTATGCAAAATTCTTGCTTAAAAGAGAACCACATTTTGAACATAAATCATTTTTATGATTCACACCCGTGAGTAAACATGGCTTTACCATCCACACCGAGTTCAGTTTTAGCTGCTTTGCGAAATTTAAGTCAACAAACCGATAGACATGAAAGAGAAGCTGTGTTAAAAGCAGGATTAAAAGAAATTTTAAAATGGTTTACGTTGGCTGCGCAAAACATCATTGAAAATAAAATCAAATTACCAAAACAAACCACAATGTACATGGCAAAACATAGAACAGATATTGAACGGTTAGCAGATCCAGCCATAGACGAGGAAAGTAAACGTAAAATCATTTTAAAACCTGGAGGGGGAGGGTTTCTAGGTGGTGTTATTATCAGAAGCTTACTGAGATGGGATGGAGTAAAAACCATCAGAAAATTTGGAGTTGAAAGACAAACTCGAAAACGTGTTCCACGAAAACGTGCACCGCAAAAGAAAAAATCTCCAAAAAAGAAAAAATCTCCAAGAAAGCGTGCTCCGCAAAAGAAGAAGTCTCCAAAGAAAAAATCTCCAAAGAAAAAATCTCAAAAGAAAAAATCTCCGAAAAAGCGTGCTCCACCAAAGAAGCATGCTCCAATTACGATTGATGAAAGATTTGTTACTACCCGAAAACGAACCCCTGTAGCAAGTACCATTTCAGAACATCAACAATATCCAAAATCTAGAGAGGAAATACTTGGTGAAAGAATGCGGAATTACCAAAGAAAGTATTCAAGATTTATATTACCAGGCAAAAAAATAGCGTTTCAAAGAATTCCATCCGTCGCTTGGTCTCCAAATACATTGGCTAAACATAAAAAAGGATTAAGAAAATATAGACGGATGATAGAAGATATGCTACGATATAACCTCGGCACAGGAAGATATAAACTTGACGAAAAAAAGCAGATGCTTGACCTTGGGAAAGGAAGATCCGTTCCCGTGGATTCGTCCATGGCTAGCGCTGATACATTGGTTGACGCTCTCTATTCACAGTTTTCTTAAAAAAGTAATTCTGACTGTAAAAGACAGTATGTTAAAAAGTTTTCTTTTGAAAAACAGTATGTTAAAAACAGTATGTTAAAAACAGTATGTTAAAAACAGTATGTTAAAAACATTAGGTATAAATGATAGTGACATGGACGTTGTATTATCATTTAATCCGATATCGAGTTAAAGTCAACATGAAAAGGAAAACGCCTCTGATAAAAAAACATGGTTCAATGGTTATGGCCATGATGCAGGCTACACCAAAAATACGTAAAAAACTTGTAAAAGATTCATCTCCAGAAGTGATAAGATGTATATCGGAATGTTGTCATAACGTTTTAAAAGGCAATGTACATTTATCATCAGCTCAGAAGAAGAAATTGTATTCAAGCCGACAACATATCAGACGTTTAGCTTCGAAATCGGCTTCTGTAAAAAATAAAAAACAAATATTAAATCAAAAAGGTGGATTTCTTTCATTACTTGCACCTGCATTATTACCATTGTTAGGAAAAGCCGTTATCGGAGGAATAGGAGGGGCACTTAAAGCCTTATAGATAAAAAATCTTGTAGATAAAATCTTGTAATAAAAAGCGCATCATGTCTGTTAAAAAAATGGTTATCGTGCCTTATCAGGTTTTAGAAAATATGAATCGTTGGAAAGACGAGCAATATCATAAACCTCGTTTACCACCCAATCCGCAAGTTGTGGATGCAGCACATCTTCGGCAGGATATGGGTCATATTTTACAAAGCACTGATTTGTCAGAAACAGAAAAGGCTCAAAGGTATGGTGAAACTTTGTTTAAGTTACAAAATTCGCTTCAAAAAGCAAGACCAACTTTGTTCAACTCACTTCCAACGACAAAAAGTGATGATAGTATACAGAAATCAGCATCTGTTACCTTGCATGATCAAATTTTGCAAAGCGTACCAAAAACCATGAAAAGAAAAGCTGAGTTACTTTTGAGTATGATAAAAGATAACAATAATTTAACTTGGGACGAACAAGGAGTCGTGTCATACAAAGGTGTACGCATTCATGGTTCCAATATCATCGATCTTATCAATGATACAATTCGTCAGAGAAAAGGTACTGAACCTAGAGGATGGAAAACTTTTTCAAAGGCATTACACGAAAGCAATATACCGCGAGAAGTTATTGGTAACTCAAATAGATGGAGATGGATGCAAAAAGCTCAAGATAAATCACTGACTAAATCAGTGAGTGAAGATGAAGAATCCTACGGCGGATCCGATCACTTATTTCACACGCCAAAAAGCGTACAAAAAAGTGCAAGGAAATCGCTTACAAGAAGTGTTAAAAAATCTGCAAAAAGAATAAAAGAATCATCTCCATACATGAAACCTGAAGAAAGAGAAAGACTGAGACAATTCTATACTAAAGAGTTGTTAACTCCACCAAAATCTATAAAAAAGACCCCTAGCCGTAAAACGCTTCAGTCATGGGAATCCTGGTAAAGCCTAAACTTGATTACAAACTTGATTACGTGTTAAGAAAATTGTTTTATGATCCCAAAAGTACTGTCGCATTTACTGGAATAAAGCAATTGTATCACGCTGCAAAATCTGTTTTGAAAGGAATAAGATACAAAGATGTTCAAGAGTGGTTACGAGGTGAATCCACCTATACCTTACATAAACCAATTCGTCGTCGTTTCAAAAGACGAAAAACTATTGTAAGTGGTATAGACTATCAATGGCAGGCTGATTTGGCTAACATGCAACATTTAGCAAGACAAAATGATAACAAGAAATATTTACTTTGTATAATTGACGTGTTTTCAAGATTTTCATGGGTTATCCCTATTCCAAATAAGATGGGAAAAACTTTGATTCGAGCATTTCAATCTATTGTTCAGAAATCAAATCGGAAACCTTTGTCACTTCAAACAGATAAAGGTTCGGAATTCAAAAACAGACTGTTTCAGCAATACTTGAAAAAGAATCAGATTCATTTCTTTACCACTGAAAATCCAGAGACGAAAGCAAGTATTGTTGAAAGATTTCAACGAACTTTAAAAACGAGAATGTGGAAATACTTTACGTACAAGAAAACAAGACGTTACATTGACGTATTGAATTCTTTAGTTAAGAATTACAATCATACTTTTCACAGAAGTATCAAAACATCTCCTGCAATGGTAACAAAATCAAATGAGGCAGAAATTTCGAAAAATCTGTATCCTCGTTTATCGACAATTGCAATGACAAAAAAGCCAAAATTCAAAATTGGAGATCGTGTTCGTATCAATAAAACGAAACGTACATTTGATAAAGGTTATTTACCAAATTGGACTCAAGAAATATTTGAAATCACTCATGTTAACAAGACATTTTCACCTATCACCTATAAAATAAAAGATTTAGAGGGTGAACAAATTTTGGGGACTTATTATGAATACGAACTTCAATTGATAAAAGATGATGAAATTTATGAAATTGATTCAGTTCTTGATAGACGTACAAGACGTGAGGGCAAAAAAATAATCAAAGAAATAAAAGTCAATTGGAAAGGTTATCCAAAAAAATTTCAAAGTTGGATACCAGAATCGCATTTGGTATCTTGATCGGAAAAAATAAAAAGACAATACAATTATGATAAATTCGCAGTCAAACATTGAGACTGGGACAGAAAGTGTCGATAGTGTTAGTACTAAAAATTACAACTGCTGTGGAAATCGTGTTCCAAAGAATCAGTTTACGTATATTTCACAGATATTAGTCATTTACGCAATTATTGCAACCTCGATAGTGCATTTAAGTATTCAAAGTCAAGATCGTGAATTGTGGTTGATACTGTTAAGCAGTTCACTCGGGTATATTCTTCCATCTCCAGGGTTAAAATTCACAAAGTCTGGACAAAAAACAACTAGTGGGGTTGATTTCGTTGACAGTAAAAAATACTAAATCAAAAAATTTTAAAAAATGAATTCGTTTTATCTTACTCTACCTAGCGATAGTTCCATAAACCTTTATCCAAACAACACACAGTGCTGTTTTAAAGTTCATTTACCAAAAACAATTCATATTGACAGGGAAAATTGGGAAGTTGCATTAGTTCATCTTATTACCCCCTCTCAGTTTTTAAACATAACTGAAGAAGAAGCGAAGTTCGAAATTATAACTGCAGATACTAATTTATACAATGCAGCAGCAGCGGTAGATAAAAGAAGAGATAATATGAAGATAATTCCAACAAAACGAAACGCAAAAGGTGAAGCAGTAAAATGGTCAATTGGATTTTATTTTTCACCGGGTAGTTACACTTCAGCAAAACATGTTATAGAGGTAATGGACGAATTGATTCAAAATAACCTAAGTGAAATCTTTCAGAAGCATTCAATCGGGGTGTCTATTAGCTATTCAACCTCAAGCAAACGACCGAAATTGGCATTCACAAATATAACAAGAACCGGATTCAAATTTCATCCACAGCTGTTTTTAAAACTGGGAGGATCACCAGAATTCAAAAATGAGATAATTTTTTCGAGTAGAAATATTTTAGAGGTATTTAAATACAGTCCTAACATTGATGCTGGGTACAATCATCTGTTTGTTTATTCAGATGTTGCTGAACACACTATAGTGGGTGATACATTGGCTCCCATACTTCGTGTTCTTCCGTTCAAACCAAGCATATCAGATGAAAATAATTATGAAGCCCAACATATCAACCATGAAATTACATTACCGCATTATGTCCCCGTTTCGAAATCTGATTTCGATACTATTCACATTCAAATAACAGGGGATTCTGGTATACCGTTTCATTTTATTATTGGTAAGACAATCGTCAAGTTACATTTCAGACAGAAAAAATAAAAATATTTGACAAATATTTAAATAAATATTTAAATAAATATTTAAATATTCGACCAAAAAAAATGCTACCAGTTTATCGCGGCGAAAAACATCAGTATGGGTACGGACTAGGTTCTCTATTTAGATCAGCACTTAAAACAGTGACTCCATTGCTTAAACCGTTGGTCAAATCTGGGTTGAATGCTGTAAAAAAAGAAGGAATCAGACAAGGATTAGGGGCGGCAAGAGATATCCTTTTACGTGGTGAAAACCCTAAAAAAGTTGTAATTTCAAGGGGAAAACAAGCCATTCATGATCTAGCACAACAGTTAATACCGGGGATAAATAAAAGAAAATCACAAAAGACACGTCATTCATCTTCTCGATCTCGCAAGGGCAAGATCATTAATAAAAGACAAAGAAATCATTACAGTAGATCAAGGACTCTCGATATATTTGATTGATATATTATATATATATTATATATATATTATATAAAAATGATGCAAAACGGATCTTGTGAATGCAGTAAATCAGAACTCAATGTTCTTTCTGTACCACCTACAATGACAACGATGCAAGAAAGTCAATGGGTTGAACATTTTCCAATAGCATCCTTGACAAGCAATTCGCCGATAGAATTCATCATACCACCTCAAACCGAACATTGGACAGATTTGTCACAATCGTATTTGTATATCAAATTCAAAATCGTTAAAGCTGACGGTACTAATTTAGAAGTCGGTTCAAATGTGGCACCTGTAAACAATTTCCTGCATAGTATGTTTAGCAGCGTTGATTTGTATCTAAATAATAAACTAATCAGCAGTAATTCAGATACCTATCCGTACAGAGCATATATCGAAAATCTTTTGTCCTATAATGCTGACAGCAAGTCTACGTTTTTGAAAGCTGGTGCACTTTGGATTGAAGACACCAGTGGGCAATTTGAAACACTCAACCATGATGCGGGAAATACTGGACTAGTAAACAGAATCGGTGTAATCGGACTAAGCAGAACTGCAGAGCTTTTCGGACGATTGCATCTTGATCTATTTCAGCAAGAAAAATATTTACCTAACGGAGTTGAAATCAGACTTAGATTAAACAGATCCTCATCAAACTTTTGTCTTACAGGAGGCACCGCTGCGCCAGATGCAAAAATTGTAATGGAAACAGTCAGTCTTCATGTACGAAATATTGAATTGTTGCCTGTTGTTGCAAATGATCTAAATCATCTCATAGCTCAGCAAAACATGAAAATTCCTATCCGTAGGGTAGAAGTAAAGACGTTTACTATCGGTAATGGACTTCAGTCTAAAATTGAAGATCATTTGTTTCAAGGTCAGCTTCCAAAACGTGTTTTCATTGCAATGGTAACAAATGCTGCTTATAATGGGGCTTATGCTAACAATCCATTTTTCTTTCAACACTTTAATCTGTCAAAAATAGATGTATCATGTAATGGACACAGTATTCATAACAGACCCTTTGAGCCTGACTTTGAAAATGGGTTGTATTTGAAATCATATTTGTCTATGTATCAGGCTGTCTCAGCCTTAGGACTCAATAAATCATTTGATATTGCTAAAGAAGACTATGTTGGTGGATACTGTTTGTGGGGGTACGATTTGACACCTGATCAAGGCAGTGAAGAAGGACAACTTCATCCTATAAAAACTGGAAGTCTTCGCATTGAGCTTCAATTCGCGCAAGCCTTGGCAACAGTGATCAACGTTATTGTCTTTGCTGAATTTGACAATCAGATTGAAATCAACAGTTTGAGAGAAATCATCACAGATTATTAATCCTGAAAAATCAACAGAAACTCTCTGATCAAAAAAAAAGATAGCTTTCACAAAAAACAGTCCTTATCAGGACTAATCAACTTTTGAAAGATATATCGAAAAAACAGTCCTTTTCAGGACTAATAAACAATGTCGGGAGTCAGATTTGCTATTTCGCTGAGAAAAGAAGCAGAAAAAGTGAAATATTCCACCTCAGAGTGTCTTTCTACTCGGAAAAATGACATTCACAACAGCTTTGAAAAACATATGATTAAAGAACTACAAAATCTAATAGCCAGTGAAGTTCGCAACGAGTGTTACGGATGTCAAGTGGATCATCCCAGTCAAATACAGCATGAACTATGTTTATTCAAGGATAGACAAGAACATACAGATATGTTCATAGAACAAGCCATGAAGGAATTAAATCCATACAGAATCATGAAAAAATGGTATCCTGAACTCGTAGAAATGAAACTCGATGAAACTGACTATGTGGAAGCCTACAGATTTTGGCGAAATATAAAACAAAACATTCTATCTGATATCACGGAGTCGTTCTTAAAATATTGGTGTGACAAAGTAAAACAAGCCTGGAAAAGTGATTAGAAAAATGTATACTTCTGAAATTCAATACATATTGGATCATGGAACATGGATAAAAAATCTACAGGCAAAAGTCTGTGCAAAAGATCAGTTACCTCGACAAAAACCCAATCATGTGAAAGCCTACATTGTGAACACAGAGAAATCAACCGGTTCAGGAGAACATTGGGTGGCCGTGATATTTGACAATAATGGCCATGTACTATACTTTGATCCTTACGGCCTACCACCACTTGAGCCAGAAATTATTAACTTTTTAGACAATCATTCTTATTCGTGGAGATACAATCGACAAACTCTTCAGAGTCTACAGGGTAAAGTTTGCGGAATTTACTGTATCTTCGCATTGGATGCTGTTGCTAGAGGATATAATATACAGAAATATCTTCAACAGAAATTTCTCTCAACGGAACACCATCGAAACGATCGAAATGTATCATTGTGGTTTAATCAATACTATGGAAATCTATACAAGAAAATTTCAGAGACTTCTCCCCACAAACAGTGAAAAAAACATTTTCAAAAAATGATTTTTATTGTTAACAGTTTATTGATATTATGTTCATTTTTTTGTCTTTTTAAGTTTATTGTAAATATGTTCATTGTTTCAGTTCTGTTCAATAAAAAAGTTCAAAAAAAGCAGTCGAGTTTTTTTCATTCTGTTTTTTCCCAAAAAGACTCAAATCTGCTTACATTTTTCCCCATGCTACGAGTCATAACTTTTTTACTATATTAGCATGAAAACGTAGTTTGGGAAAAAATGTATATGCTTTCCACCAGGTCCGCGCTCTTATTTTTCAATCCTCCTGTTATCGTATAAAGAAAGGCTGATATTTCCCAATACATTCATCATTCGACTCTCAGCTCTCGAGCAGTTCGGGAGTTAAAAATCAATATGGAGCAGAACAATATGGAGGAAATCAACCATCAACTGCGTGAGACTCTCAAAGACTATCTAGATGCCGGTCAGCAGATATTGCTGCTAAACACTCAACCCGTACAACTACACCGTATATCACAACCGTACAAAGTTCTCGGTGAAAGATTAGTTCAGCTATTCTTAAAGACAACACCTGATATTATTTTAGTTGATGTCAAATTTGGGAGAAAGATAACTTTCAATAACGGAGTAGTGACGATCACAAAAAGAGTTGGAGTATGCCCCATCTGCCAGGCGAATTTCGGTTGTTGTCATTAGAAGTTGAAAAAATCACAACCACTAAAAACAAAACAGCCCTTTTCAGGGCTAACCATTTACCATGAAAAGATCTTTCTTTCAAAATTGTCAATGTCTTCTGATCCATTGAAAGCAACCGAATTTGACCCAGTTCACTTACCCGAGGGTAAGTGAACTGGGTCAAATCCTCCCTCAGGGTAAGTAGCCTAGGCCAGGAGGGGGGGAAGCAAAAATGCCAGAAAATGCCATTTTTCACCCAAATCGATCCAAAATTTTCCAAATTGACCGGAATTTGACCCAGATCACTTACCCGGGGTAAGTGATCTGGACCATTTTTTCCCTCAGGGTAAGTAGCCTGGGTCAGTTGACCCAGGCTACTTACCTTTACTACTAACAAACAAATAACTAGATATGAATATTTTAAAATAACTATCACAGTAAATGAAAAAGCACCAGCTTGACTTACCGTATGAACACAATTTTTAACACCCAAGTAACTGTACAGAATCCCAAGTCACATACAATGCGTACTTCCGGTCCTTCACTGTGCTATCGGTTGGAAATTTTCATTTTTTTTCAAAGCAGTTTTAGGCTTAATTATGAAAATGGAGTTCTTCTTTAATAAGAACGTTTCGCCTGTTTCCGTTTTATCTACATTACGCACTTGCGTACTATGCGTTGTGGACGCTACAACTTCCCGGTGGTAGTAGTAGTAGTAGAAAGGGGAAGTAGTTGGTGTTCTAGTGGTAGTGGTAGTAGTAGTGGTAGTAGTAGTATGAGAGAAGGACTGGTAAAAGAGACCCATACTGTTTATTGACCATGTTTCTTTAATAAACCACCAGCGGCCAAAAATAAAACTGAACGCAAATTCAATTCACGCCATGTAAAAGTACAGTATGTACTCGTATATCAGTGTGAGCCTGACAATGTCCTTTAGTAGGGATTACAGTTTGTTAAAGCTCCGGTCACTTACTGAAAAGTGAGTCTTAATAAAAATAGAATTAAGGTGGCAACAGTCATGCTTCTGCGAGCGACTGGAACTTTGACAGACCCTTATTGTAGTACATTGTCAGACTCGTATTGGTATCTATACATTTAGATAAGAATCGAATTTGCCTGCATGTTGACTCAAATAATTGTTTACTTTTGGCCGCTAGTGAGCCTTTTATTGCCATAGGCATTGAATAGTTCCCCCAAGAAATACAAAAAGACAGTGCTAAGTTCTAGCGAATTGATTGATTGATTGATTAATCGACCGATCGATCGATCGGTCGGTGAAACATGGCTGCAGTAATTCCCACTAAAAAATTGTTCTAGAGGAAAAAGTGTTTCGAACTCTTGATTGAAAAAGGTAATAGCTGAAATATCGAACGATAGCGTGTTATTTTTCATAGTTTTTATTCATTCCCTGGGGAATTCATAGTGTCATTGTACAAAATTTTGTCGTTTGGTAAAGAGTTCAGCAAAATTTATTCAAGTAATGTGTGTCGGGTAACCAGTGTTGCCAAGTCTTTGGCGTACGGCTTTAGTTATCTCCCCTGAAAATACGCGCGCTTTCCATAGCGCGTTCTATTGTGTCGGATACACAGTAATAGAGTATCTATTTACTCACTCAATTATTGCATCGCAAAAAAAAGGATAAATAAAATAGGATTTGAAATAAACAGGCATTTGAGGTGAAGATAAACTAGTAAACAAGAAGCGAGCTTTTGGCAAGCGTAGGATGTTTTCGAGACGATTCGTCTATGCGAGATATATATCAGCTACGCACTGTGAAAAGGGGGTTCAATGCATTTGCAAACAGTATCGTCCATGTACGTGCAGACTGATCTGGGTCAAAACCTTTTGCTACTGGTCATTTTCTGCGAGTCAAAGGACCACTCTACGCCTGGATTCAGCCGGTTGTGAGATTGAATGGATCTTTTAAGGGTCCATAATTACGCATTAATGCATCACGGAGATGCATTAAACCCCCTTTTGCCAGAGCACTACTCTCATATGGAGTGCAACACACGAAAATGGGCCTTCGGACATGTGCGTAAAAGTGTGTCGTTCCAGATCAGCCTGTGCACTCTGTGACTAATCCGAGACGACAGTTCCCTTTTCTGTGCGATTTTCTGTTTCACGAAAGTCTACTGTATGAAAAAAATCTTATGTAGGCGTAAAGTGCCGTCTCGGATTAGCCTGCGCGGACTGCGCAGGCTAATCCGGGACGACACTTTAAGCAAATGTCCGAAGGCCTCATTTCGCATGTTGTGGGCCAATTATTATTGGATCTGACATAATTTGGTAAAAACTTTAGGAAGCGTGTCTAACAAACAAACAGTAAGCGGACCGTCTTTGCAAGGTTTACAACAGTCTGAGTTTTTTTTTTTTTTTTTTCCTGTCTAGATTCGTTGAATAGGTTTACCTCAAAAGCCAAAGACTATAACATTATATTTATGACCAGCTTTACTATCGTTTCAAGACAATGGCTGCTTCAAAGATAAACAAAATGGCACTGATGGCTGCTTTCAAAGATAAACAAAAGAATTAAAGCGTTGAAAACACTGGTGTGGCATTTGTCAAGGGAGCCATTGTGTGGAATTAATAATTTGAAAAATAAACAAACAATAATATGGGACGAACAAGCACGGACGAACAAACCAAAGGACGAAAAAGCCCGGGAACGAACTGGTTTTCGGACGAACACTGTC
The DNA here is from genome assembly GCA_945859785.2 of Tridacna gigas. Classification (NCBI taxonomy): domain Eukaryota; kingdom Metazoa; phylum Mollusca; class Bivalvia; order Cardiida; family Cardiidae; genus Tridacna; species Tridacna gigas. The sequence goes on from OX244028.2 coordinate 110,155,179, forward strand.
AGGAGACAAAGATTGTGTGTATCATTGCGCCAAAAGAAGGCCATGGCGGTATAGATATTTTCAATAAAAAAGAAGTATTCTCATGATCGATGCCCTAGTCCAGTTTATTTTAATTCTCCGTTGATAATTCTTTATCTGAGTGCTACCGAAACACTTATTTGTCTTAGAAAATTTGTGTTTAATTGGGTATACTTCCTTCGGTTTTTCACAAACTACGATCCATGATTTTCAAAATACCGTATTGAACTCAGTGGCATTGTCTTCCACAAATGCCACAAAATAAAAAAAAAAAAAAACGTTTTTTACAATCATCATTTAAGCCGTAGACTCCTACGTGCGACCAAATTCGCTTCTGCGGACAGTGTATAGCAAGATCAGACTGCACAGACCGAGCAGTCTGATCTTCAGTGTATCTTTACTGTCCAATACGGTAAAACAGTTTGGGCGAAAAGAACCCGTAAATTTACAAGTTACTTTTTCAAACAATTCCATGTTTGTAAGATCCCTAAGAAGAAGACTTTTTTTTTTGTTAAAAAAATCTGAAAGCATATGCAGACGACAAATCAAATGTGGCCCAAATTATGAAATTTAACTTTGGAGGAGTAGAAAAAAAACATCTGGGTTCATATTGTCTTATTCTCCAAGGTTTTCTAAAACTGAAAGTAACACAACCTCTGATTGGCTAAACCAAATGCTTTAGCTAATCAGAAGTTGTGTTACTTCTAAATTTAGAAAATTCTGGAGAATAAGACTTGCTTAAGGATTTGCTTTGAAAGGTTAGAAAACATTGTGGGAAAAGGAGAAAATGCTGGTTTCCCCTAATGTTTTCAAAAACTTCCATTCTCAAAGTCGTTTAAACTCGGGACTGTGAGTATTATGTTAACTCTTTACCAAACGACAAAATTTTAGACTAGTCCAAATTAAAAGCATTTGCAGACGACAAAATAAATGTGACCCAAAAATTGAAAATTGTTTTGTGAAGGATAGAAAACATTGTGGGAAAAGGAGAAAATGCTGGTAACCAGCATTTTCTCCTTTTCCCACAATGTTTTCAAAAGGCTTCTTTCTCAGGGTTGTTAAAAATCGGGATTATGTGGTAAAGGGTTTTATAATGAAAAGAGCAGTAAACGATGATTTTCCACGCCTGATTAGCCTGTATAATTTCACCGTTTAACTCTATACCAGACGACTTATCTTTAGATTTATCCAAATTCAAAGCATTTGCAGACGACAAATAAAAAGTAGTTCAAATGATAGAGATCGTCTGTGCAAAGGTAGAAAACATTGTGGGAGGAGGAGAAAATGCTGCTTTTCGTCTGCAAATACGTTCATCTTGGACAGGTCTGAAATTTTGTCCTCTGGTAAAGAGTTGAACATTTAGATAGTTATTTACAACTTCAGAGGAGAAGATATATATATATATGAGCCATGCTCTGTGAAAAGGTGGCTTAACTCTTTACCAAACGACAAAATTTTAAACTGGTCCTAAATTGAAAGCATTTGCAGACGACAAAATAAATGTGACTGAAAAACTGAAATTTGTTTTGGGAAGGGTTAAGAAAAATTGTGGGAAAAAGGAGAAAATGCTGATTACGAGCATTTTCTCCTTTTCCCACAATGTTTTCAAAAGGCTTCTTTCACAGGGTCGTTAAAAGTCGGGATTGTGTGGTAAAGGGTTAATGCATCTGCGAAAAGTATCGACTCAGCTCAGCCTGCGCAGTCAGCGCAGGCTGACCAGAGCCGAAACTTTTCACTATTGGTCAGTTCACTGTATGTCTAGGGACCAGTCCACCCCATGAGTCAGTCGTTTGTTAAACTCGATTATTCGCCTATACTATGCTTTTTCGAAGACAGGTCTAAAGTAAGCTTTAGAAATAAAGAAATAGATTGGTATCACAATATATAGATAGAAATCAGTACTCATAAACATCATCGGGGTGCATGGACCAAGATGAATATACAAGAAGTTGTGTGTTGGTCTTGATCCATGCAGGTCGAAAACTGTGAAAAGCTGTTGCACCCAAGTGTGATTTCCGCCAATACAATATATACTTATTTATTCAGTGTCTGTCATTGTTACATGTATGTACATGCTATTCTTGTATTTTTGTATAAGCTTTGTAATGACGATGAACATAGTTCAAGTCATTTTGAAATAAAGTTCTGTTCTGTTCTGTTAAAAAAAAAGGTGGCTATTATGGATCCATAATCGTGTGATGGCTTGCACGGTGTAATGGATCACGGAGATGCATTAAGCCCCCTTTTGCCAGAGGGTGGCTCAATCATCAATTGACAAATTAACATATAAATATACAGGAAAGAAAAAAAAAAATGAAACTTTAAAAATGTTCTATATGAGGTTTCCCTTAAGCTGCTAATCGTGACTTGAGACGCTTTTGCGTACAGTGTAGATCAAGATCAGACTGCACAGAACGTGCAGTCTGATCCTTGATCTACACTGTCCGATACGACCATAGTATTTTTTTTTTTTCCGGCGATAGCAACTTTGAAATCGAAATATCTTTTTTTTTTCAGTTTGCTGAAATTTTTATTTGGGTATAAAGTTCTTTGAGGATAAACCTTTCGTTTAAAGACGGTAATCGTGTTTCACCGCACTTCCAATCGTAGTTGAATCGAACTTTCAAGCCGATAGTAAATGCCAGAATAAAGCTATTTTGAACTTTTTTTTGAGAAAAATATCTCTTTATCGGACGGTGTAGATCCAGTATCAGACTACACGTTCAGGGCTTGACTGACAATTTTAATAAAAATTTAACAATTTCGGGTATTGTCATTATAATTATTTAAAAAGAAAATAGAATTTTATTACACGTGTAGGTACAAGTTCTGAAATAGCTTGTCCTGCATGGACCTGCACCCGTTAAGGTCAGTTTTACTTATAACTCTTTTCCAAATGGTGCCAAGCCCCCTAGCTCAGTCGGTAGCGTACAGGACTTGAGAACAGGAGGTTCCTGGTTCGATTCCCGGCTTGGCCAATTTCTTTCCGAGGACTGATGATGATCATTGCGACAGGATTCATTCCTCTCTCACCGCTGACCATTGTTTCTACAATGGTTATGTGGGAAAGCAGCCAGTGGCTTGGAAAGAATATCGTGCGGAGTACTGGTAAAAGAAACTCCTGGAAAGCATAGTTAGGTGCACTGGCCGCCGCGATATAACTGAAATAAAATTGAAAACGGCGTTAAATACCATACAATCAATCAATCAAAAAGTCAACAATCAATCCAAATTGTACTTTTTAATTCTTTTCTAGATGATTTTAGAGCAATCTGAGGTAAATAGGGCATTCAGAGAGAAAGTGAGAGAGAGAGAGAGAGAGAGAGAGAGAGAGAGCTGAAGAGAGGGAGAGCGAGGAGATAGAGGGAGAAAGAGGCAGATTGGGAAGAGAGGGGGGGGGGGAGTTGCAATTTTCCACCCCAAAAAAGGAAAGGGTTGAGTATTTACTTGATCTGAGACCCTCTTGAGTGAGATTTGTTCATATGTAAAACACACTGAACAGTTTTTTTTTTAATCCTTCTGCAATTTCACGACCATACGACTGAAGAAAAAAAATAACACACACACACAAAAAGGACTAAAAAAGAGACACAATAGGTACAATCGAGAATTCCGAAAATTCATGTCAATGAAAATATTCGGCATAGGTCAGTCTGCCTCTCGCTCTCCATTTGTCACGATGGTCCCAATATGGAAGGGTGCCGGACGGTCACTGCAGTATAAGGTAAAGAGAGAATTACAGCAATCAAACATACTTATCTTTTTTTTTTCTGAAAAGGAAAAAACCTTGAAAAAATAAGCGGATATCCAACACGAATTCAAATTTGATAAGTTTGAAAACGTTGTGGCGAAGGGAAAATTTTACCCCGCACGAGTAATATCTTTTTGTTACAATATTTTCAAAATCAATCCGCCCGCCTGCCAGACGAGTGCCTACGTCGTGTAAAGGATAAACTCGTGACGTGTGAACCCTTTCAGCTACAAAGGCGAAAACATGGGCTTTTTGCGGACGGTGTAGATCAAGATCAGACTGCACAGAACGTGCAGTCTGATCTTCGATCTACACCGTCCTCTTGTTTAGTCAGTCTATAAGATAAACATCTGAGTTTCGGTGAATTGTACTTTCAGCCGTGGATTGAGGTCGTGGCGAAAACGGACTTTCGTGGAAGGCATAGATCAAGATCAGACTGCACAGAACATGCAGTCTGATCTTGAATCCATATCGTCCGCTTGTTCAGCCAAGCCTTTTGGCCTAGGATTTTTTTTTTTTTTAAATTTCAGTGGATTGTATTTTCATGTTGCACGACATTTCGTCAAAAGTGAGTTTCGTCGAAAGCCATGTATGTTTCAAAATACCAATTGCTAAATTCCTAGATTTATTTCATGAAAAGCTCTTTCTGGGAGGAAGATTTGAGCCGCAATTCGTCTGGGTTAGGGTAAGGGTCAGGGCTAGGGATCGTTTTCGACGAACATGGTTTTCGACGAAATGTCGCACACCCGTATTTTCAGTAGTTGACAGAGACCGTGTTTAGATATATATAGGTCGCTGTTAGAGCGCAAAGAATTATCTGTCTTTGTAAAGGGTCGTTTCTGGTAGATTAAGTTGTTATTGGGTTGACTTATAAAATTGGTTTTGGAGAAAAATATATTTAAAATAATTAAAAAAAAAAATGTCGGATGTTCGGGATGAGATTTTGGATCCGTAAGTTATTTTATTTTGTTTTCATTTCTTTGCTTTTGAATATTATTATCAACATGTTATTGTTGATGTTGTTGTTGTTGTTTTGGACTTCAAGCAAAAATTGGTCGAGCGCTTAACCCTTTACCATACAATCCCGTTTTTTAACGACCCTGGGGAAGAAGCCTTTTGAAAACATTGTTGGAAAAGGAGAAAATGCTGGTAACCAGCATTTTCTCCTTTTCCCACAATGTTTTCTACCCTTGCCAAACAAATTTCAGCTTTTGATTCACATTTATTTTGTTGCCTGCAAATGCTTTCAGTTTGGAAAAGTCCAAAATTTTGTCGTTTGGTAAAGAGTTAAAGCCCCAATAGGGGCCAAAAGTAAACAACGAGAGTTAAAATGTATTTGAATTTAAATCATGCCATTCAGAAGTATGGAAATTATTGTGAAGATGACAATCTGTTGTTGCACGGTCGGTCCAATTGTTAGTCGCTGGCAGAAAAATGAATTTTAAAACTAGGTAAAAAGTTGCCAGGTCGCTCTATCTTTTGTTTACTTTTCACCTGACTTTAAGATTCGTTTTCTAACAGATACTAACACTTGGACTAGCCATGTAATAACAAATTGCCAGCTTCACCATAATTTCCTCGGGGTCTAAAAGTATACTTTCATTGCCATTGAAGCCGACTCTGGTCAAAGTTTAACATCAGCTAGTAGACGGTGTAGATCAAAGATCAGACTGCACGGTTTGTGCAGTCTGATCTTGATCTACGCCGTCCGTAAAAGCTGTTCAAGATGACACTGGCGGCGAAAGAGTAAAAGAAGGCGACGTTTTATAATATTTCTGTGAAAAATGAATAATCATGATCTGTCATGATCTGTAGAAATAGCCTCAAAACTGGCCTTTTTTTTTTCAAAACGATAAAAAGAAGCCCTCATGGGTTGATGGTTTAACTCTTTACTACACAATACCGACTTTTAACGACATAAGGGAAGAAGCTTTTTGAAAGCATTGTGGGAAAAAGAGAAAATGCTGGTCACCAGCATTTTCTTCTTCTGCTTTTCCCAGAATGTTTTCCATTGTCAAATTCCATCATATTAACTAAATTTATGTTGACTTCTGCCAACGCGTTTAATTTGGACAAGTCTAGATTTTTTTTCTCTCATGGTAAAGGGTTAACTCGTTACCAAACGACAGAATTGAGGACTCGACCCAGATTGAAATTATTTGCAGACGACAAACTAAATGAAGTGCAAATGATGATTTCTGTCTTTGATAGGGTAAAAAACATTGTGGGACAAGGAAAGAATGCTAATTACCAGCTCTTTCTCCTTTTTTCACAATGTTTTCAACAGCTTTTTGCTTCAGGGTCGTTAAAAGTCGGGATTTTGTGGTAAAGGGTAAACCTTTAACCAAACAAACGGTTCTGAGTAGGAATGCTTTTGAAAACATAGTTGGGAAAAGGAGAACATGCTGGTAACCAGCATTTTCTCATTTTCCCACAATGTTTTCTACCCTTTCAAAGACAAAGCCCACCATTTTAACCAAATTTAATTTGTCGTCTGCAAATGTTTTCAATATCGACAAGGACAAAGAGTTAATCCTTTACCACACATTCCCTTAGATAGAAAGACATTTGAAAACATTGTGGGTAAAGGAGAAAATGCTGGTTACCAGCATTTTCTCCTTTGCCTACAATATTTTTTACCATTTCAAAAGTAGAAAACACCTTCTGGGCCACATTTGATTTGTCGCTTGCAAATGCTTCTAATTTTGTGGAGTCCCAAATTTTGTGATTTGGTAAAGAGTTAACCCTTTGGCTGCTAAGCGCGAATCAAAGACCTTTTGTGAACAATGCAGATCAAGATCAGACTACACAGAATGTGCAGTCTGATCTTAGATCCACACTGTCCGATAAATAGATATCCTTCCCGTCAAAAAATAGCCTCGAAATAACAATATTTTAGTTTTTAGTATCGTCTTGAAAGTTTCACTTCACTTATATGTACATGTATTTAAGAAGGTTAAGTGTTAACTTTTTACCACACAATCCCGAGTTCTAACCACCCTTAGAAAGAAAGTTTTTGAAAACATTGTGGAAAAGGGAGAAAACGGTAACCAGCCATTCAATGTCTCTATCCTATCAAATACAAATTTCCCCATTTCAGCCACATTTAATTTGTCGTCTGCATATTCTTTCAATTTGGACTAGTCAAAATATTTATCGTTTGGTATTGACTTAATCCCTATCCAGACGTGTGTCTGATATACATGTATGTACAATTGTTGTTTGTATTTTTTGTCGGGAAAGGAATTGTTTGTTACAGGCCATTTTTTTTTTTTTTTTTTCTTTTGTAACACTGGTTTCAAAACAGATTTTTGTTAAGACGTAAAAAAGCCGTATACTTGTAGAGGGTCGTGACTTAACACTTTGCCAAGTAAATCCCATCTTTTCAAGACTTTTAGGAAGAAAGCTTTTGAAAACATTGTGGGAAAGGGAGAAAATGCTGATAACCAGCATTTTCTCATGGTCTCACAATTTTTTGTACCCTTCTGAAAACGAATTCCTCCATTTTAAGCTGCATTAAATTTCCGAATTCAAAGTGTTTGCAGACAACAATATAAACGTGACTAAGAAATTGAAATTCGTTTTAGGAATGATGGAAAACATTGTGGAAAAAGGAGAAAATGCTGGTTACCAGCATTTTCTCCTTTTCCCACAATGTTTTCAAAAGGCGGTTTGTGTGTGTGTGTGTGTGTGTGTGTTTTTTTTTTTTTTTTCAAAATTTTTAAAAATGGAGATTGTGTGGTAAAGAGTTAAAGAAAACTTTTAGAACAGAAATTATCAAATAAATCTTTCTGTTAAAAAAATTTCTTTACATCTTTTACGGTGATCTTCCGTGGCTCAGTCACTTAGTCTTTACAAGACGACCTGTCAAAGACTTGTCTAAATCGAAAGAATTTTCAAACGCGGCTAAAAAACATAGGATATCCTTTTGATAGGATAGAAAACATTGTGGGAAAAGGACGCGTTTTCTCCTATTTTTTCCCAAACAGTGCTGTCAAAAGCCTTTGTCTCTAGGATTGTTAAAACTCTGGATTGTTTGGCAAATGTTCAGCATCTTCAACAGACATGTTTTTTTTTTTTTTTTTTTATAATTATTACTATTTTTCAAAAGTGTTTAAGGTCGCTTTTAACAGTTTCATTGATGTCACTGCGAGTGCTCACTTGGTCATAACTTTCCCATGGTTTTACGCGTACACTTGTAGTTTTTCTTGTGAGACACCGGTAAATACAACAGGGTGTACTTTTATTTGCAATTATTAGGAAATGTACGGTTTCCCTCAGTAAAGAGGTGAAATTTTGGGCGTTTAACCCTTTCCCAAACAAGCCCTAGTTTTCACGTGTCTGCAGTACAAGTCTTTTGAAAACACTGTGGGAAAAGGAGAAATTGCTCGTAACGAGCAATTTCTCCTTTTCCCACAGTGTTTTCTACCCTTTTTGAGAACTTTCTGCCATTTTCATCAAATTTAAAATTGTCGTCTGCAAACTCTTTCAATTTGGACCAGTCCAAAATTTGTCGTTTGGGAAAGGGTTAAAATGATGACGGGAGGATTGTTTTGAAATCCTTAATTCCGTCTATTTTTATTACATCAGATATAACATAATTGACCATTATCTCCCGCTAGATGGCATTCTACCAATACACATCTATCTAATTTGGGCATCCTGGGTACAGTAGCGGAGTAATTTTTCAAAACAACAACCGTGACTTTGAATTTCAAATGAAAAAAACGTTTACTCAATAAAACGCTATCTGGTGCCATTCATTCAGCTATGATCGGCTAGCATGTAACCTATGCACCGACCATTTATTAAAACAGCCCCTACATGCTTTGGTAATAGGCTAATAGCTTCGATATAAGCCCTACTTTTCCCCGGTATACGGGGGATGGGTGATGCGTCATAGCAGACAGGTTGAATCTTCGAAGAATATGACATGCGCAGACAACGCATAATTGACACCATTATCTTCCGCTAGGTGACATCTTTCAAATACATACCTAAACTGGTACCCGTTGTATCTCCCGTAACCGTCCGATAGACAACAGGCAACACCCGATTTATCGAGGGCAGCTATTGGTTTTCTCATGTACAGAATCCACCAATCAGACAGGCCGTAACAGAACGCCTTTACTTGTTTTTAAAAAATCGAGCAATAATTATATCTTTTGGTTAAGATTTTCATGGCAAACAAAGATTTTTCTGACGGTGATCAATTTATTTAACTCGCTGAAGCATTTAATCTCTATCAGTAAGGTCAATCTATGTGCGAAAATAGAATAACAATTTGAATTTCCAAGTCTCGTGTTATCTCATGAAATCTCGAACCGGGCAGAAACTCGACTTGTAAGCATTGGGTGTTACCTGTTGTTGATACGAAGATCGATAACAGGCTGCCAGTTTAATACATACCTACCTGATTTGGGAATTCTGGGTACAGAACCAGACTACTTTTCAAGGCGGCAATCAATGCAGCGAATTTCAAAATAAAAAATACGTTTTCTCTTGAAAACCCATCTTGTACAATTCATCCACTACTCGGCCATGGTTAGCTAGCATATAACCTTTACACCAGTCATTTATAAACACAGCCGCTATAAGCTTTGGAAAAAGCCCCGGTATAAGAAAAGCATGGTGGGGACGTTATTTTTGTTATCTGTTGCACATATCCCGGTTTTCCCCATGTCTATAATTTAGAAACTGTATTCAGAGATTTGCAGTAAACAGTGGTATTTTATAAAATTATCTTTTCCCGTTTCCAGTTATTATATTTTGAAGAAAATCGTAGGGAAAAACTGGCTTGATTTTTCCACAGACGTATTATTTATAGCCATTTTTCGCTTGCTATTTTCAGCGACAATTTACGCACCGCGTATAAATCTTTATCCTGTGCAGAATAGTGATGCGTCATAGCAGACAGGTTTATCTTCCAAGAATATAACATGCGCAGACAAGGAATCGACACATGCTACTGTTCACGTAACATTCCCATGAGTCTTTGGGAAGCTTTGGCGCAAAATCTTAAAATATCTAAAGAGGCAAAATTTATAACCGGATAGGGAAATACCTTGTGCTTTCTTTTGTCATTCTTCTTTACTGATGATTTGCCGGCTGCCACATTCCTTTATTCAGTGATAAATCATTTTTGAAGTTTGGTTAGATCATCAAAATCCGAATAGCTCCACTTTAACCTTTTAATCGACTTTCACGACTATAGTTGCCTTTGCGGCCAATGTAGATCAAGCTCAGGCTGCACAAAATGTGCAGCCTGATCTTTGATCTACACTGTCCGTTTTGCAGAAACACTGTAGACAAAAGCAACCTTGAAATTGCAGTTCGTTGGGTCCTATTTCTCGGCTGAAAATGTCTGATAGATTTATTCGGCGCTCTAAGGGTTAATTGTAAGGCGCAAAAATATAACGACCGTATAAAAAAAAATGTTTGAGTCATGCTCTGTGAAAAGGGGGCTTAAAACATCTGTGAAAAGTATCAACCCGGGTCAGCCTGCGCAGTCCGCGCAGGCTGACCTGGGTCGATATTTTTCGCTATTGGTCAATTTTCTACGTGGCGAAGGACCCTGCTACCCCATCATTCAGTTGATTGTTAAAAAAAAAAGTGGCTATTATGGATTCGTAATTATGTGATTGCTTGGTATCATGTATCACGGAGATGCATTAAGCCCCCTTTTTCACAGAGCATGGCTCATTTGTAAGTAGTTATCGAGAGACTCAATTCTGATTGCCGGTTGCGGGTCTAAGGTTGCTTTTTTATATATATATATATATTTATATTCTAAAATTTTAAATTTAGAATAACTGGGAGAGAAAGATACAAGATGTTACAAAGGGTAATAAAATGCCGAGTGTCATGTTAAACGAGAATTTGAGTTACTTCCCTTGCATCTCAGTTTGGACCTTCACCCTGGCGTATTACCGTGAATGTGCTAAAAAGTTCAAGCTGATTGTGAAAACCCTGATAATGGAACATCAAAGGTATTTCCGCCGGAAGAAGTCTCATCATGCTGGACAGTTTAGACTCAAGATCAGACAGCATGTTCTGTGCAGTCTGATCTTAATCTATTCCGTCCACAAAAGGGCATTCAGTCGCTCCTAGAAGCCCATGGGTTAGGAGCTCGTATTATGGCTCATTCGGATGATGTGCGCCATGGTTAGAAACGAATAAACGGTGTTTTGGCAATAGGGAGTTTAGTGCATCTCCGTGATACATTGTACCAAGCAAGTCATCACATAATTATGGATTCATAACACCCATTTTGTCTAACAGCCAACTGAATCATGAGGTACACTGTCCTTTGACATACAGAAAATTGACCTATAGCAAAAAGTTTCGATCCTGATCAATCTGCGCGGACTGGAGAGGCTGACCTGGGTCGACAGTTTTTGCAGATGCATTTATTAAACCCCATTTTTCACAAAGCATGCCATATATATAAGTAGACACGGTAAAAAAGATTTTACAAAAGACTTTTGCAGAATCTTTTCAGTGCCAAAGGTGAAAACGTGGGCTGTTGCTGCCCCATAGGTCAAGGTCAGGCTGCACGTAACGTGCAATATAATCTGGGATCTACATCGTCAAGCAATAAATCTGAGTTTCCTTGAATTGTATTTTTAACCATCAAAAGAGGTCGGGTTAACCCATAGGCTGCCAAGGGCGACTCAAGGACCTTTTGCGAACAGTGTAGATCAAGATCAGACTGCACAAAACGTGCAGTCTGCTCTTTGATCTACACTGTCCGATACGGTATTTTCTTTCCGGTGAAATCATTTTTGAAACCGCAATACTTTGGGTTTTTACTGTTAAGTGGAACTTTTTGTTTCATTCATTTAGCAGTTTAACCCTTTACCACTAAACGCTGCGTTTTTACGACACTTATGTATAGAGCATTTGAAACCATTGTGAGAAAAGGAGAAAGTGCTTGTAACCAGCATTGTATCCTTTTCGCACAATGTTTTCTACTCTTTCAAAGGAAAAATCTCATCATTCAAACCAAGGTTATTTTGTCGTCTGCAAATACATCTGGTATGGACAAGTCTAAAATTTTGTTCTGTGGTAAGGGGTTAAGAGTTACTAAATTTGTCTATGTTTGTTTCTATTGGAGATTAATGCCATTTTAACAGCTTAGGTCATATCACTGCGGTCAATGCACCTACGCATGTGTTTCCTGCCTTTCTCGCACCAGCACTGACACAACTTTCTTTCCAAGTCACTGACTACTTTTCTCACATGCATCAGAGGTGAGAGGTGAAAAATTGCCAGAAAGAAAGTTTGCCTCAACCGGATATCGAACCCGCAACCAACAGGTCACGAGTCAGATACGCTAACTACTGAGCTACCCGATCGGGATATATATTTGGCCGTGAAAGATTTAGTGCGTTACAGCTAAGATATTTCTGCCGAGTCTGATAGCTCAGTCGGTAACATAAAGGGCTTGAGACCAAGGGTCGTTGGTTCATATCCAAAGTTCGGCCAATTTCTTTCCGAGGATTGATGATAGTCATTGCGACAGAATACAATCCTTCTCTCAACCCTGATCACTGTTTGGACGTTAGTGATGTGGTAAAGCAGCCAGTGGTTTGGGTTGGAAAGAATGTTCTGCGAATTACTGGTGAAAGAAGATCCAGGTAAGCATGGATAGGAGCACTGGTGGTCGCGATATAACTGAAATAATGTTGAAAACGCTGTTAAACACAATACAACAAGGTCAACGTTTTTTCCCGCTATTGTCTTACATAATACATGCCTTCTTTTGGCCGTGTATACTTATATATGAGCCATGCTATGTGAATGGGGGGGCTTAATGCGTCTGCTAAAAGTATCGACCAAGGTCAGCCTGCGCAGTTCGCTGTTGGTCTATTTTCTGTATGCCCAAGGACCAGTCTACGTCATGACTCAGTCTTTCGTTTAAAAAAAAGTTGCTCTTCGGAATCCATAATTATATGATGACTTGCGTAATGCATCACGGAGATGCATTAAGGACTTTTTTGCAAGAGCATGACTCCATTATATAATCATTGTTCTCCCCTAATTCGTTCTTTCACCAAGGCCCTATTATCGTCCATGAAAGGATAAAGAACAAGATTACCTCTTCTCCAAACGACAAAATTTTAGATCAGTCCAAATTGTAAGTTTTTGCAGACGACAAAATAAATGTGAATCAAAAATTGAAATTTGTTTTTAGAAGAGTAGAAAACATTGTGGGAAAAGGAGAAAATGCTGGTTACCAGCATTTTCTCCTTTTCCCACAATGTTTTCAAAAGGCTTCTTCCTCAGGGTCGTTAAAAGTCGGGATTGTGTGGTAAAGGGTTAATTCGCCCGGCGCCAGATTAATTTCTTACAGATATGTTAGTTTTAACGAGTTAACTCATTTTGTAAGTTTCCCTACACTGTGTATTCTAACTCATCAAATATAATCCTGGATTAAGACAATCATGAAGTTAAAACAGCGTAAAACTAGACTTTGACCACCGAAAACTTCAGGAAAAAATTTATTTTTTCTCGGGGGCAAACTGACTGTTTGAAAAAAAAAAGTTTGAAAAAAAAAAGAAAGAAAGAAGAAATACTAACAGACATACTGCGAAACTAATTTTCACCCAATTGAATTCGAACCTACGACCTTGAAAACCTTCATCGAGCTATTCGAGCAACTTATACTCTTCCGTGTTTAAATATACTGTATACTGCGCTCTGGAAAAGGGGATGTAGGGAAGTACCTTGATATACTATACCAAGCAAGTCATCATATCATACTGAATCCATTCAACCTTTACCAGACGACAAAATTATAGCCTTGTCCAAATTGGAAGCATTTGCAGACGACAATTTCAATGTGGCTCAAATGGTGCAACTTTGCTTTGATATGGTAGAAAACATTGTGGGAAAAGGAGAAAATGCTGGTTACCAGCATTTTCTCCTTTTCCCACAATGTTTTCAAAAGGCTTCTTTCCCAGGGGCGTCAAAAGGCGTCATTGTGTCGTAAAGGGTTAAACCCCGTTTTGTTTTACAATCTGCCAAAGTTTTTGACTTGTCGAGATTGAAAGCATCTGCAGACGACAAATCGAACGTGGCTAACACGATAGAATTTGTCTTTGAAATGGTAGAACACATCGTGGAAATGTTTTCAAAAGCTTTCTCCTCCATGTTGTTAAAACTCTGGTGGTAGCCTAAAGATCTAAAAGAGCCCATTTAAAATCAAATTTTTTAAAACGTAAATCAAAATTTCTCATAAAAAAAGTCCAATAATCAATATCTCTCGATAAATTTTTCTTTGAAATGGTAGTATGTTCAACAATGTTTTCAAAAGCTTTCCTCCTCCATGTTGTTAAAACTCTGGTGGTAATGATTTAACCCTTTACCAAACGACAAATTTTGGACTGGTCCAAATTGAAAGAGCTTGCAGACGACAATTTTAAATTTGATGAAAATGGCAGAAAATGATCAAAAAGGGTAGAAAACACTGTGGTAAGAGGAGAAATTGCTCGTCACGAGCAATTTCTCCTTTTACCACAGTGTTTTCAAAAGACTTGTACTTCAGACACGTGAAAACCAGGGCTTGTTTGGGAAAGGGTTAAAAGAGCTTTTAAGATAAATTTTCAAATCGTAAATTAAAAAAAAAAAACTTATAATTAACCCTTAGGCCGCCAAGCTCGACTCACTGACCTTTTGCGGAAAGAATAGATCAAGATCAGACTGCACAGAACGTGCAGTCTGATCTTGGATCTACACTGTCCGACAAGGAGTTGTCTTTCCTCCAAAAATACCTTTCAAGTAGGAAAATTTGGGTTTTTATTATCAGCTTGAAAGTTCCAATTTTCTTCCATATAGCAGGATAAGGGTTAAAACCACTCAGTGAAGTTTTCCTTTGGGATGAGAAACCAGTAGACGATTACATTCAATGAAAGGCGCAATTTTGAAGCTTATTTAAAGGGATTGTCTTTTTGTAATCCGGAACTGCGTCAATTTTTATGAGAACAGGATATGACGTCATAGTACTGATATATAGAGGATATTTTTTTTTTAGAGCTTTAAACATATTTATTTTACATCGATTGAGAAACAAGTTCTTACAACTTATATATTGATCTCTCTCGATTCTGCTTCCTGGGAACTGCACCAGTACTCGCGCCGAATGTTTGGGCCAATGAACAGTTCCAAACTTGACATCCGCTCTCGGGTATCGAATTCAGGACCTTTTGATTACGAGGCCGACGCCCTACCTCACAACCACGGACACCACAATTTCATTTCATCTCGTGAACATCATCGGTAATATTTTCAAGAGTGACTGCGCCACTCCTGAAAATATTACCGATGATGTTCACTCGATGAAATAAATGTCGATCTTTCACCGAAAGAAGGAACAAATATTCTGTTTATTTCATGCTTCTAACCCCTTTTTTTGTTGGTACAGTTGTTTACGGTAACTACCCGTGGCGCATCCCCTCACATAATAAACGCATTACAGTAATACGTAAAGCGCGAGAAATATAAGTGTAAATGCGCGTAAATTACGTCATATTTCCCTTCTGGATGAATGACACACGCTGTTTACCTTAGCCCGGATTCCAGACCAGATTCCTATCATTTTTTTTTTTCCCCGTTTTTGTATTCGGACGTTACTCGGTCAAAATGATTAAATAACGTCCGAGTGTATAAAAGGAAAAAAAAATGATCGGACTGGAACCCAGCCTATGTTTACCTAAGTAAACCCAGGCTATGTATACCTAAGTAACTAGTGAACAACTAGGGAATAACTGTTTCCGCCTTCAACTAGGGAACAACTGTTTCCGCCTTCAATTGAAGATTTAGAATGAAGAAAATCGATATTTTTCACTGGTCGTAACCATGAACTATCAAACCATAATCCACCATTATTTCCGGTTAAACTACCGAAAAGCATGAAATAAGAATACGTTCTTGGATGTTAGACGCGTATTATTTGATTAAGATTATTGCTGCAAGCATTTGCAAAATTCTGGAGCGAAATCTGAAATACCCATGTAGGTTACGTCTCGGTAGAAGGAAATATTTCAAAGATTTGGTTCCCCTTGAACTTCTCTTCAAGGAGAAGCTGCTTTACTTACATGTAAATTAGCAACAGAACTTTCTTTTAAAGTTTATTATGAATCTAAAAAGCCGAATAGCTCGTACTTATTAGTGTTTAATGCATTTATCTGTGAACAGATTGTTAGACAGTTTTGCTCTCTATTTGACTGATTTATGTTATATAAAGGCCTCTTAATTAACCGATGAATAGGACATATAAAATGACACTTGATCATCAATTTGAAGATTTGAATTTTAGCAATGCTCTGTGAAAAGGGGGCTTAATGCATCAGCAAAAATTATCTACCCATGTCAGCCTGCGCAGTCCGCGCAGGCTGACATGGGTAGATACTTTTTGCTTTTGCTCGATTTTCTGCACGTCAAAAAACCATGCTACCCCATGATTCAGTTGGCTGTTAGACAAAATGGATTTTATGGATCCAAAATAATATGATGACTTGATATAATTCATCACAGAGATGCATTAAGCCCCTTTTACCAGAGCATGGCTCATTTAGATTTTTCTCTTTGGAATTCAAATATGTTTAAATTCTCTCCGAACAGTCCCCAGTTTTACCGACCCTGAGAGGATAAGGGTTTGAAAAACATTGTGATAAAGGAAGAAAATGCCAGTTATACCAGCATCGTCTCCTTTTTCCACGTTTTCTACCCTTTTGAAAACAAATTACTTGATATGATTCGTTTTTTAGGGGTCTTTTACAAAAACTTTGCATTTGGGCGGGTCTAAAATCTTGTCGATCGGCAACAGGTTACACTAATCTAATTTTATCAACAATCTCCAATACCCGGCCCACAGTCGACAGATTCAATCTATTAGCTAATTAGTATGAAAGTTTACAAAAATTAATCTTCCTCACTCGAGGAAAATATAAAACAATATATCACACCCTTTCGCTCTGCGAAACGCTCTCGTATGGTTTACCTATGCACAAAGACCTTTTTCAGCACTGTAACATAAGGAGGTATTAGTCAAATAAAATACATGTAATTGCTTAATTTCGTACAAAGTATATTTTTTTTTCAGTTATAAATCTTTTTATCCATAGTTTACTGATATCATTCTTTTAATAATAATAATATAATAATAATAATAATAATGATGATGATGATGATGATGATGATGATGATGACGAGGACGACAAGAACAACAACTACTACTACTTCTACTACTACTACTACTACTATCATCATCATCATCATCGTCATTTTTTATTATTATTATTATTATTATTATTATATATCTACTAAAAATTAGAAACATTTCTATCTTACAGACTTGACTGAGAAAAACCCGGACGGCATAGATCCAAGATCATACTGCACGTTCTGTGCAGTCTGATCTTGATCTATATCGTTCGCAAAGGAGCTCCTTCTTTCATCTATAGCGCAGAAAGGGTAAACCCTTTGATCGTCAGCTAGACGAGTTCATCTGTGTATTGGCTGGTGAAAATACAATTCCATCGCAACATCAACCCTTAGGCTGCTAAGCGCGACTCACTGATCTTTTGCGGACAATGCAGATCAAGATCAGACTGCACAGAACGTGCAGTCTGATCTTGGATCTACATTGTCCCATAAGGAGATATTTTCCCCAACCAAAAAAAAACAAAATGACCTTGCAATAGCAGAACAGAACAGAACAATTCTTTTATTCGACCCAGGTACAACCAGGTACAACATGGGGTTATGACATACAAGTATATTATAAAAGTTTCCGGAAGGAGTGGTAAACGAAGACTGTTTATCAACAAGGAATGAAACATGAAACGAGCGAGAGAGGAGAGAGAGAGAGAGAGCAATGTTTGGGTTTATACTATCGACTTGAAAAGTTTCATTCAAGTGATTTAGCAGAATAAGGGTTAAAAAGCTTTTAGGCCGAATTGTAGCATTACGTGGAGGACGGTGTGGATTGAAGATCAGACTGCACGTTCGGTACAGTCTGATCTTAATCTATATTGTTCGTTAAAGCTAAACCCTTTGCCTTCAACAGAAAAAAGGATGAATTCTTTCAGAGCCAATTTATAAACTCGACACTTTTCGACGGCTAAAAACTCCATCCACTGAAACTTAAAAAAAATTATCTTAGAGGCTTGACGAAACAAGCGGACGGTATAGATCCAGGATCAGACTGTACGTTCTGTGCAGTCTGATCTTGGATCTATAAGGTCCGCAAAAGCCTCTGTTTTCGCCCGTGGCGCTGCAAAGGGTTAATTGAATTAAGTTTTGGTTTATTTCATCCGTCCAGTCATGTTTTAATATTGAAATCACTTTTCACAAAGCTTTTGTTGGACAATTTATTTAAAAAATTGTGAACAACATTCAGTGAATTACAGAATGAAAGAATGATACGTATGGAGAAATCTATTATAAACTGTGAAAATATGTATTGAGAATATTTGATTGATTTTTTTTTCAAATAATATTTGGTGGTAATTTGGTAAATTGTCATTACTTGAATGTTCGAACTTTTGATTTTTTTTCCCAATACGGACAACATTTCTTTAAAGGCATTTCTGTTACTACGGACTACGGACAATATTTCTTTAAAGGCATTTCTGTTACTACGGACAATATTTCTTTAAAGGCATTTCTGTTACTACGGACAACATTTCTTTAAAGGCATTTCTGTTACTACGGACAACATTTCTTTAAAGGCATTTCTGTTACTACGGACAACATTTCTTTAAAGGCATTTCTGTTCCTACGGACAACATTTCTTTAAAGGCATTTCTGTTCCTACGGACAACATTTCTTTAAAGGCATTTCTGTTCCTACGGACAACATTTCTTTAAAGGCATTTCTGTTCCTACGGACAACATTTCTTTAAAGGCATTTCTGTTACTACGGACAATATTTCTTTAAAGGCATTTCTGTTACTACGGACAACATTTCTTTAAAGGCATTTCTGTTACTACGGACAACATTTCTTTAAAGGCATTTCTGTTACTACGGACAACATTTCTTTAAAGGCATTTCTGTTACTACGGACAATATTTCTTTAAAGGCATTTCTGTTACAACGTAGTGGCCTTATACGCAATGTATTTATTTTTACTTTATATTCAATTAATATTGGAGTAATTGGTACTAGTTTTTGCAAGAGAAACAATTTTTGGTTGAAAACATTTTTGAAGTTACGTTATGGTGTGGAAAACTCGTCACTTCCAATCTATCTATCTATCTATCAATCTATTGATCTAATCTTCATCATCATTTCATTGTCTCTTTATCATCATCATAAACTTTATCACTTTGGGCTTCTTTTGTAAATTCCTCTTCCTTTTCCCCTGTTGTTGCAATCTGGTGAAAGAAGTGTCAATTGCCATTGTTTTATTTGTTCTTTTTTATTGGTCTGAGTCTACACAAAGAGAGACATTCATTTCCATTTTTGTGAGGTGTTAATATGTTCCACATATATCTGATTAAAAGAATTGATAAAAGATCTTTAGGTTTAAAAGAATGAGTTTTAAACTGTCACAAACGGACCAGTCGGACGAGAGACAGTTTGACACCGACCAACTGAACATACCAAAATGTAAACCGTACATGGGTAGACGCAGGTCCCTCTATGACAGGTAGGATTTATACCCATCACTCTCAGGGTTTTTTTTTTTGCATGTATATGTGTTTCGCTATTTTCTATTTGCTTGTTTGTTTGTTGTGACGGGGAAGCATTTAAATATTTCGGAATGACACTAGGGTATTTTTTGTTTCAACAGACATACAGCGAGTGGCCATAATTATTTCATCAAAGTATGAATCCACATTGACTCACAAATAATTTCAGCTTTACTTTGTAATTTATTCGGGGTTAAAAAACTGAAGCTACAGTTACGAAATTATATGAAAATAAAGCAAAGTGAATTTTACAGCGAAATATATATTTTTAAACTCGATAAAATGTAGATCTAATATTGTAAAATAGATGTTCAAATTTGTTCAGTATTTTCGAAAAAACGTATATTGACAATAGCGGCGTCGCCAAAATTAAGAGGAGGAATAACAACACCATGCTTTAGAGAGCTACATCTTTTGTGTCAGACGACGAACCCACTCGTCATAACTCGACCGATTCCGTACCTACATCTATAACCTCGTCCGTATAAAGGAGGTTTCCATTTTGAAGTACCAATCACATGATCTTAAACATGGCGGCGCCCATGTAAATTCGCTAGCAACGACTTCAAAATATATGTGAAATTATTAACACATATCGATCTGTCGATCAAAGCTCCCAACGTACATAAACCAGGCTAAAAATTGAGTGTACAAACTGTTTGCCGACAGAAATATTCTTAGAAAGATAACGATAGAAAATTGTGACTCATTTTTTTTTTAAGAGGAGTCTTACGATTCTAATAACGGTAAAACGGTGTGCTTCCGGCGAAGAAATGTACCGTGTAGGTGAATACCAAGCTACGTGATACAGCCGAGGGACTTGATCACCAGATCACCCGAGGCTTCTCGGATGGCATATCAACGTAAATAGCTCCAGTAACCTCGCTTTCTGCCAGTATAGTTTTCCTTTTGATCGCATGATCAGAAGTAGCGTAATATATTTTCTTGCACTGTGAGAAATACGTGTAAGTAATTGGGAATTCGGAATTTGATGAAATATTTATGGCCAATTACTGTACGTGTAGATCTACGGATATTTCAGAGAGTCAACATATTTCCCCACTGCGTTTTCTACACTTTCAAAGACAAATCCCATCACATTTAATTTGTCGTCTGCAAATGCTTTCAATTTGGACATGTCTACAATTTTGTCGTCTGGTAATGAATTCAAAAGAAAAAAAAAAATGCTCTTTATCAAATGCAAGTTAAACATAAGTAGCTGTCAGTAGTTGTTCACGACTCTTGAACTCCGAGCAATCCCGAGTTTTAACGACCCTGAAAGATAAGGCTTTGGAAAACATTGTGGGAAAAGGAGAAAATGCTGGTAACCAGCATTTTCTCCTCTTCCTACAATGTTTTCTACCCTATCAAACACAGAAATCCCCATTTGAACCAAATCTAATTTATCGTCTGCAAATGCATACAATGTGGTCTAATCCAAAATCTTGTCGTTTTGTAGAGAAGTAATTTCTAAGATTTGCTTCTTTAAAAAAGAAGCCAGGAGAGGTCAGCATCAAAGTTTTCAAATAGCTTATTGCTTTTAATTTCAATATATTTTGGTACATGTAAACAAACAAGTAAGGCATTAAATGATTACCACTGCGTAGAAACCTCTAATGCATTACATGACCGTCACATGACCTTCTTCCCGCGTTTTCACGTCGCGTGATCCTTCCTCATGGTGTTCTATCTTTTTTTTTTAACGAAATTCTTTTTCTTACTTTCTTTTTGCCTAGATTTATTTGTTTAATGAAAAATTACAATTATTGGAGAGGTGATTTGCAATCAAATCAATATTACAAATCTTTTTGAAATCCGTCATATAAAAACAAACCTCGTCTATGTCCTATTTCAGTTTTTTGGTTTCGGTTCATTTATAAAACCATAACGAAATAGACTGTGTATCAGACCAATATCGCAATAAGACTGGATTTAGACCGCAATTTTTGAGGCAGTCTGCCTTTTAAACTCACCACTGATGACCTCTCCAATTAAGTTTAAACATATTTATTTTAAATCGATGGAGAAACAATTTCTAGAAACCTATACTAATCTCTCTCGATTCTGCTTCCTGGGAACTACAGCAGTACTCGCACCGAATGTGCGGGCCAATGAACAGTTCCAAAGTTGACACCCGCTCCCGAGAATCGAACTCGGGACCTTCTGGGTACAAGGCCGACAGTAGTATAGGAGAGTAGACCTCGGACAAATGGGGCATTTTGTCCCGGGTCTACCCTCCCTGGAGCCATTTTGTCCCTAGTTCCCTCTCCCTGGGAGAGGGAACTAGGGACAAAATGGTTCGCTGACCCCTCTGGGAAGGCTATTTTGACCTTTTGGCGGCCATCTTGGATTTGTCCCTAGTTCCCTCTCCCAGGGAGAGGGAACTAGGGACAAAGTGGTTCGATGACCCCTCTGTGGGGGCTTGATCGATCATCGTTCATCTCTGTAGGACTTAGTTTTTTTTGGAGCGGTGTTCTTTCTCTCTATTGGGATAAAATTGGACTTGGTCTTTTCGTTCGGCTGAAAGCTAATGTTTCTTCCTCTACTATCGTTGGACTTAGTCTTTTTTTCGTCCTCGACCGGTTTAGTCATTCTCTGCTTTCGTTGGACTTAGACTTTTTCTCCACGCTAGGTTTCTATGGAGACAAGTCTGATCTTGATCTACACTGTTTAGGTTGGTCGATCATCGTTCATCTCTGTAGGACTTAAACAATTCTCTACTAGCGTTGGACTTAGTCTTTTTCTTTTGTCCCTAGGCTCCTTTGCCCGAAATAGACTACCCCAGAGCAGTCTATTTCGGGTATCTTTGGACTTAGTCTTTTCTCCGTCTTTGTTCGGCTTAGGCTTTCTCTGTCGTCGTTGGACTTAGTATTTTTCCACGATATGGGTTATATTCCCTTCTCAACTTGGCCAAGGCAGAAAGTATCGTTGAACTTAGACTTTTTCTCCACGGTATGGGTTATATGAGCTATATGCCGTATTATGACTGCATTAGTCAGACAAGATTTACCTCCCTTTGTGCACTACGTGACTTTCCCCGGAAATCAAACATGACGTCATTTTCCGAAAATGTAACGAAATCATGTTTGCTGGGTTTTTCCCACCATTTCCCAGGAATTGGATCATCTAGACTTATCCAATCTTAGTCTTATCCGATCTTAATCTTATTCGTCCCTAGTTTTAATCGTAAAGTTTTTCTCTCTCTGCAAAACTTTTTATTTGTAAAAATTTTCATTCGAAATTTTTCTCTGTAAGAGTACAACAATGCATCTATGAGATTGACAATTCTCAAAAGATAGACTTTTCTTGGGGAATGGTTAGTCCTGAAAAGGACTGTTTTTGAGTTTTGTTTTTCTCCTCTATCGACAGCTTTCCTTTGATTCTTTCTTGCTGTGGCCTTTTTCTCCTCTAATGACCGGATCCAAAATTTGCCTGACAGATAGGACACTCCACCACTCTTCTCCGATCTGCTATCAGCTTTCTTATTTTGTTTATTTTATGTATAGGCAAAGTGGAGTCATGCATCATGGCCAGTAGAAAGGTTGTTAGATACCATTTTGTCATCGAGAGAAGTAGAAATTGTACACGATAGTCCATCACCATTTCTTTTAGCTGTCATCTATTCGGGCGCCGAATAATTAATGTACTGGAAATAGCCTCGTCTTTTATACGTTTTGGAGTCAGTTTGCCTTACTTATTCACAGATGTTGAAGATAGCTTTTCTAGGGTTTTTGGTTAGTCCTGAAAAGGACTGTTTCTCTTCTATTGAGACGATTTTTTTGGTGTCGCTCTTTCAAAGATTTCTTCTCCTTTATCGAGAGCCTTCCTCTGATGACAGCTTTTCTTCTGATGACACCTTTTCTTCTGACGATAGCTTTTCTTCTGATGCCAGCTTTTCTCCTTGTTCTTTCGAGATCATCGGAAAGTTGAATTCCTTGAAGTTGTCAATGTTTTTTCCATATTTTCCCAAGCCTGTTTTTGTTTCTACTCGTGGTGGTATTACAGAGTAGGGATCGAAGCGTTGTTTTTTGTGAAGATGGTTATCGTCTTTCTCTACTGTCTCTGATTTTCGTTTTCTTCCTCTTCTTTTTGGCTTGGGTTCTTCTGTCTGAGTTGACTGATGAGTTGCCTGGTGAGTTGACTGGTGAGTTGTCTGACGGTCTACAGGTGTGACGGTAGAAGCTGTTAACTTTTGAAAACTGGTTTTATCAAAGTTAATCTGGGTTGAAATCGTTATAGCTGAATCTTGTCTTACAGACGAATCTTGTTGACTCTGGTAGTTCTGTCGACTTTGTTGATTTTGTTGGCATAATGTCTCAATGTTTCTATTCAACATCTTCACTTCGTCTAAAATCTGAGTTATTACAGAATTTTGGGTTGAAATCATTTGGGTTATTTCTTCTTCGATTTTGTTAGCTGGTGGTACCATCGGGTCGATGAATGTTGAATTCATAGCTATCGATAGAATATCTCTGCTATTTTCAGGTTGTGGTGAGAAAATGTCTAGGTCGGGATTTTCTTGTGGTAAGGAGTCGTCGTCTAAGTTGGAATCCATGGGATCCATTCTTCCGTGATCATCTTGGTCTAAGTTGGAGCCCATTTTCTGTTAACAGTTTGTTTTTATTCGCACTAGTTAACAAAAACTTTTTTAATTGTAAAAAAGTTTGCACTAGTTAACAGGTTTATTCGTACTATTCGAGAATCGAACCTCGAATGATTCTAGTGAGAAAGTTCGCCAGCCTTTTATAGTTTTTGATCGAAGGGGATTTGTCTTGGGACGTAGACTTTTTCTGTAGGTCTTGTAGATAGAACATAATGTACTATATGACCTCACATAGAAGGCGAGGTCATATAGTACATTTTTCCATCTCTGTTCTTTTCCAAGTCTGAACTTTTCTCTCTTTGTGAGATTTTTCTCTTTGCTCAAGTCTCAAGTTTTTGGGAAGGAATCAAAAAACAGACGATTTTTGTTTTCCAAGTTTTCCAAGTTTTTTGGGAAGGAATCAAAACAGACGACCTTTTTAAAATCATTTCTTTATTCAAAAGTTTTTAACTTTATCATGAAAAAAAACATCATCATGAAAAACAGGAACATTTCAACCATTCTAAACATATTTACAAAGACAATGTTAGGCAGTTTTAACAAACGTTAAATCTTTTTAACAATTGTTAAATCATTCTAACATTTTTACAAATACATAAGTCATTCAATGTTTTTAACAAGACAGTTTTAACGATTGTTAAAAAACACTATAACATTTTTTAACAATCGTTAAAGCATTCTCTGCAAGATATATTCTTTATTCAAGTTTTCTCTTTGCTCAAAGCTGAGCTTTTCTTTTTTGGAAGGAATCAAAAAACAAGCGATCTTTTAAAATCGCTTGTTTATTCAAAGTTTTTTCCTCTTTTCCCAAGTCTGAACTTTTTGGGAACATTTTTATATACAACCCATTGACAATTTTTACAAGATAGTTTTAACAATCGTTAAAAACACTATAACATTTTTTAACAATCGTTAAAAACACTATAACATTTTTTAACAATCGTTAAAACATTCTAACATATTTACAAGACAATTTCTTACAAGACAATTTCTTATCTATAACAATTCATTCAAAGTTTTTACAAGACAGTTTTGATCTACAACAATTCTTTACAATGCGAATTCGCAGATCCCTCGATTTTTCCACTTGTCTTCATGTTCCACAATAACTTTATGCAATTGGTCATGACCTAAAGACAATGGAAATTTGCTGTCCATTTCACTATATTCGCGTACACCACTAGATGGAAAAACATGTTTTGAAACATGTTTTGAAAGATCTTTTGTCGAGAGAGCTGAATATACGGTTTCTTCTGTGACATCTCGATCAAATAGAATATAGCCTTCCATGGTTTCCACTGTTTCCTCACCGTCTTGAATAGATCCCTTTTTGTAGCGTAAGTAAAAGTCAAATAGAACGGATTTCATTTTTAGGACGTTCAGAAAACTTTCTTCTGTTCTGCCTACGATGAT
This sequence comes from Tridacna gigas, assembly GCA_945859785.2. Classification (NCBI taxonomy): domain Eukaryota; kingdom Metazoa; phylum Mollusca; class Bivalvia; order Cardiida; family Cardiidae; genus Tridacna; species Tridacna gigas. The sequence continues at coordinate 110,180,662 of OX244028.2, forward strand.
GAATACCCATCGACTTGTGGTTCGCATTTGTTTAGCAATATGGTTGTCTTTCAACAGACAAATTGCTAAATAAACTTGGAGAGGAAGATCGAAATTTGTATCATCCCCCATCATCACAATAAAGTTGTGCATTCTATACAACTTGCAGGATGTTTCTCCTTTTGCAACCCCCTTATGCAATTTGTTTATCCAAAGTTTCACACAGGCGAATTTAATATCCAACTGTAGTTGTTCATCGAGCGTGTGCTGATGGGTGAAATCTCTATCATCTTTTTCACCTAGGTCTAAAGGTAGCATTTCACTTGACATGATTTCTCACTTTTGATTTTTTCCACTTTTGATTTTTTCACTCTTTTAGAGCTGTTTTTAAAACTGTTTTTTAAAATCTGATTTTAAATCTGATTTTTAAAGAACGTCTTACTTTGATCGTTCACTTCAATGTAACACGATGTTGTTTTCTTACAGGCTATTTATATATCCTCAAACTTTTATAACCATAGGGGACAGTATCAGTATCGTTTACAATGACTCTTTTGGTATATACAGAGCGAAACGTTTTTGACTGTGGTTCGCTGGTCACTGTTCTGTCTCTATGTCTTTTGATTCTACAGTCATACTGAACTTTAATTTCTACGGTGCGATCCAAAGCACATTTTGAATAGGTGTCGAAATTCACCAGCTGATTTGTATTGTGATCCAAAGTAATTCCCTTGACTTTGCATTTGCTTTTTTCTTTTCCATCTTTTGTTTTCATCTTATAAGCGTAATTCTTGGGTCCTAATCCTCTGAAATGAGTGATTCTACAATCAGGCTCTTCATCGGTCCATTTTCCTAGTCTGCTGTTAATGATGGGAGGGTTCCACAATTCAGGATCATGAATGTACATACAACTATCTGTATCGAAATACAGAACTCTATCCTCCAATCTTTCAAGAACCCTGTACAGTTCCAATCTTGCATAAGCTGTTACGTAGGATGCTACAATAACATTGGCTGTCGCATGTGTTTCGACAAAGTCCATCTTTTCTTCATAGTTGACTAAAATGCATTCACACTCATTGTCAAAGATTTCCACATGTTTCACCGTATATTTCGGGTCGGTAATCAACTCGAAATATTTAGACGGTTCTCTGATGTATTTCGTCTTGCTCATATTTTCACGCTGTGCTAATTTTCCCCAAAGACAGTTCAGCATAATCTTAGCAAATGATCTTTTGCCAGGGTTTTTTTGAATACGTTTGGGGTCAAGCCGAATCCCTTCAGCTTCCTCATACTCACGAATGAATTGGGTCTTTTCTGAATCTGTCTGACACCAGCCGGGATATCCACTAGCTTCTTGCTTGATTTTCAAGAAATTGTCCACATAGCCTTTAAAGAATTGATCTGAAACAGAGTCGAAATGCCAGATTTCATACACTTGCATTAGTCGATAACCACAGTCGAGAGCTTTGAACAGTTCGAATGTAACCCAAGTTCCAACTAAGGCTCTCTCTTCTCTGTCATGATTACAAAATTTTGAACTTTCTTGTGCACATTTCATACAAAGTGGAAACATCATCTTGCCGTTACAGTGAACTGGAAGAACGGGGTGAAACAAATCCATTGGCGGTAGAACTTTGCATTTAATGAGGCCTTCATACTGACGAATATTCTTCATGTCAATGTTCTCATAAGTCAAGATTGTGGGATGGCCTACAGGATAGAATTTATGTTTGCAGACGTAAGGATACAGAGAGCAAATGTCAATGTACTTGATTTCCTTCTCACTGTTTTCCTCAACATCATAGGCAATTTTTATTGCATTGCATCTGCCTCCAGCCAGCCCCTCTCTTGGTTCGATGGGGTCATGGTTCGGGTATAGACTTTCAATGGTTTTTCTGTATTCTTTGTCCTTCTTCAGTTTGGCGTCGAATTCGTGCTCCCATATGGTCACGACGTTATAACCCATTCTTTTGATGGTTTCTAGTCGTTCGATAGTACTGTCGTACAATTCAGCCATTGATTTTCCATTGATGGGGTTGATATATTTTCGATCCTTGAAACATGTCTGGCAGCCATGAAATAAATCCCCGAGGAATTCATACACTGTGTTTGATTGGTGGTGAAATCCGTCTACAGTGTATTTCCCTATTCGGTATTCACCACCATTTTTGGCGTGTTGAATACGAATCACTTTTTCTCTAGCGATGCTTTGAACCCAACGTATTGCTTTCATAGAAAACCGACGTCTGATTGGATCTTTGCATGAAATAATGGCTATCTGATCTTTTGGTAAATAATCTTTTCGCCAAATCTTGTTACAGGCTCCAGCTATGGTAAACGACTCTGTAAATGGACAAATTCCACTCTGTTCGATGAACAACTTTCTGAATTCACCACAACCTCGTCTTAGGATATCAACATCCGATCGACAGTACATCTCCATCTCTTTTTGAAAATTGAATTCCTCACTGTTTTGAACTTTGTCATTATACCAGACTATGAATTTCGATCGAGCCTCTTCAGACATTGAGTCGGGTTTGTAATAAGACATATCCAGATACGGTCCGACGTAATTCCAAAACTCATCTGTATTTGCCCAGTGAGGAAAGTAGCCTTTTTTCATTTCTTGAAGTCCAAACGTAGTCGGAAATTTTGCCAGCCCAAAATTCATGAAACTGAAGGAGTCGATCAAGCTCACACCGTTCAGTTCTAACTTCAAAATATTATTTCCATTCATGGTTACTTCTGGTTCTTTCATTCCTACGTTGATAATATGATTGAGAATAAATTGCCCATCATAGCCTTTGAGATTATGGGCAATACCTATGATTCCTTTATGATGTTTTGTAAAGAGCCAGCTACAAAATTGACTCAAAGTTTCTTTTCCTTGAAAAATAACTTCTCTTCCTTCTTTAAATTCACTGCATGTGGAACAATGAAAATCAAGTGGTTTATCGATACATTCAGCACAGGCTCGGTGTGCAATACAGTAATTCGGAATGTGTACCCCTGTATCTTGCTGGCATTCGAAATCAAAGAATATGAACAAAGGTTTTTTGACTACAGAAGAACTCGTCTCATCATCGTTGTCGTGCTTCATCTTACTCTGGTAAGGCTGAATAAAACAACGATGAGTATAGTCAACGATTTTCTTGCAAAGGGGACACTTTTTCTTTTCCCTACAGACATGATTTTTCTTTCTGTCAAAAATCTGACCTCCACATTTTGAACAGAGTTTCACTAATTCACAAATGGTTTTCTTCTCTTTACCTTGAAGCGTTTTGTGATTTTTCAAGCATGCTGCACTGAAAAATCGCCTATGACACTTGTCGCAGACATACTCTTTTGATTCCGATGGACATTTTCCAGTACGAAAGCAACCTTTACAGATCTTTGAGCAAAAATGGGTTTCCCGACTATTGTAACGTGCGTCGCAGAACTCACAATAACAAGCACAATCAAGAAAACCTGTGATGGATTTGATGTAATCATAATGATTTTGATGAAAGTACAAATGTATGATTTTACTATCGTCTTTCACTTTTGGATGTTCAAATACTTTTTCCAATTTCGATAGCTGTTGATGAACTTTAATAACATAGTCTTTTTCATAGAGGAACTCTTGAATTTTTTTGTATTCTTCAAGACCTACAGGTTGTGTCGGTGAAAGTCCAACTTTATTCATCAATTTCTCAGCTTCAGTCTTTTGAAGGGGTCTGTTTGATCTTTTGATGAGATCCCATCTTCGATTCCATTCTTGGGTGTTTTCACGTTCATGGTAGCAAATCCCCACAACAACCGCTCTTGCAAAACATAGATGATCTTCATTGTTAATTTCAATAATCGATTGTTTCTTCTTTGCGAAAACTTTCGAATCCAATACTTCTGTGGCTCTAATTCTTTTCCCACTACCACTTGGCGGTATCGTATGTGTGATATCGAATGTCATGCGGCCATCGTTCAAGACGAATTCTTCATTCGATTGTAGAACTTTTTCAATTTCGTCCAACATCGTATGACTCTCCAACTCCCCCACATATAGAAAGGGAATATGAATCCCCATATCCAATGAAGGGTGGTTGACACTGATTCTAATCATATCCCTCGATTCAGCCTTTAACTTTTGAACGATTTGTTGGATAACATCGTCGAATAAACCGGTCAACTGTTGGGGCTGTAGCTCATCGAATTTCTTAAAAGACGCCTCCAGTAGATGGGATTCTGTTTTGAATTTTCTTGACTTCTTTTTTCCCACTTCTGTTAAGTCGTATAGGCTTCTCATATCCAAGGCGTTTTTGTCTGAAGAAGATTTTTTGGATTCTTCTTCTTTCAAAGATTTCTCGTCTTCGCTGGTACAAGCCATATTCAATTGTACAGATTTCTGCTTCGTTGAGGTTGACGTTGGGCATTTCACATCGTTTTCTTCTTTCAAAGATTTTTCATCGCTTAGTCCTGAAAAGGACTGTTTCTCCTCTTTCAAAGATTTTTTCTTTGTTGAGTCTTTCAAAGATCTTTTATCGCTTTCACCGTCACTTTCTTCTTTCAATATTTTTCTCTTTTTGGGTGGAAATTTCTCATCGTCGCTTTCACCGTTGCTGCTACTGTCTGGATAGACTAGGATTCTTTTTCTTTTCTTGGCCGGTAGTAATTTTTTTCTCTTTTTCGACATGGGCTGACTTGCCTCATCGTCGCTTGTGCTGTCCGAATACGGGACTAGGCTTTTAGACGTGGTTTTATGTCTGTAACTTTTAAACATGGCTGTAAGTCATAGACTGACCCAGAACTCAAAAATCCTGGCTTTTTATATCTTTTTCAGACCGAATGGGCATAAAAAGATGTTACAATCGACATTTCCATCATTCTTCGGAAAGAGTTCGAACAGAGCAGTCGCTAGAAAATGAGTGAGTTCAAGCTAAAAAGTACAACACCAAAGAGAGTGTATTTGTATGTTAACCCATACACTCACGATTATGAGATCACCAATATACCACCACGATATCAAGTCTACCATACTGGGAACTACGTGGGGTCATTTCTATCCTACCAACATTTTGCAGAAAAAGGCGTTTATCGTATCACCAGAGTCCTAGATCAAGCGACATTCGACAAACGCCATAGAGTGGATGATACGACAACGAATATTTGCTTTACATGCGATAGATCAGGACATTGGGCCAACCAATGTCCAGAGAAAGAAAATCAAATGTGGAGATTCGTTTTTGTCTTCGTGAACACTCACACCCACGATGTCGAAATTCACCCAATAAAGGAAATGGATTGGGACTCTCAACATATGAAATACGTTGGGTCTCTATTATCCTATAAAGTAGATGAGAATAAACGGAAGACAAAACCGTCACAGCCTACAACCTTATCGAGTGGAAAGGAACAGAGTTCCCAAAACAAGAAGACCTCTTCAGAAAAGAAAACCAACGACAAAATCAACAATAAAATCAACGATAAAACCAAAGAGTCATCGAGTGAAAATCAGATCGAAAATCAGATCGAGAGAGAGATTGAAAATATGGAGTTTGATAACACAGAAATCAGCGATACAGAAATCTGTAGGATTCAGATAGATTACCCTGTGAAGAAGAAAAACTCTTCAGGGAAACTTTCTTCAGAAAAGAAAATCAACGATAAAATCAACGATAAAATGAACAATCAAATCAACAAGATTTCTTCAGAAAAGAAAGAGGATACGCTTATACTCGATCAGAAATCTGGAGAAGACCAAAACAATGAACAGAGCTCCCAGAAACTTTCTTCAGAAAAGAAAATCAACGATAAAATCAGCGATATTTTCTCGGTGAGTGGAGAGGGAAAAGACAAGAAAGCCTCTTCAGAAAAGAAAATCAACGATAAAATCAACAAGATTTCCTCAGCAAAGCCTATTCGACGAGAAGGAAAGAAGATCTGTTCAGATATCGAGTTGAGACGTAGATGGAAATCCGATGTTGTGAAAAATAATGAAAAGAAACGTAAGAGTGATTGTGAGCCTGACATCCCGAAGAAAAAAAGAAAATTGTGTCTGTAATTTTTAACAGAAAAAGAAAGAACTATTTCAAAGAACGATTTTAAAAACATTTTTTCAAAAGAACTATTTCAAAAGAGCTGTTTCAAAACATTTTTTCAAAGACTGCGTTGCTTCATCGTCACTTGTACTGTCCGAATAAGGTACTATCCGAATACATTGTTTTATGCCTGTAACTTTTAAACATGACTGTAAGCCAAGTCTTTTAGACCTTGTTTTAGGGTTGATGATAAGTCAACCTTTTAGGCATGGTTTTAGAAGCTGTAACTTTTAAACATGACTGGATGTAAGCCATATACTGATCCAAATACTGATTATTGTACATAATTTCACAGTTCAATGTTTCTAAATGTTTTAAATGTATCATTGTATATATTTCTGTACTTCAATGTTTTAACTTTATTCAACTTACAATACATGATTCATTCATTGTTTTAAATAAAAAGTTTTAACAGTTCATTGTTTCTAACCGTTCATTGTAATGATTATCTAACAACAAATAAAAGATATGAAAAGCATATAGGACTTGACTTTGTTTGTTTTTTGACAATTTGAAGAAAGTAAGAACTTTCTTGGTATTGGATAGCCCTGAAAAGGACAATTTGAAGAAAAGTAAAAACCTTTCTGGGTCTTGGATAGGTCTGAATGACTAGGTCTGAAAAGGACAATTTGAAGAAGCAGACTTTTCATAGAACTTTCTTGGTATTGGATAGGTCTGAAAAGACTATAGCTTCCTTCAAGGTTCCTTCAAGGTTCCTTCACTTCCTTCCCGAACTTCCATCAAATAACCCACATCAACTTGGTATTAGCAGTATTTGGTATTACTAAGTACTTTCCAATTAGAAACTCAACATGGGAGAAAAAAGACTCACCATGGAGAACAGCGCTCGGACAACTCCATCGTGGAAATGAAATGGGCTATAGAGAAATCGGCCGGCTTTTATAGCCTGGCAGGAGGATTGGCCTACTTTGATACAGAATTAACAGAATTAAGAGCGCGACCATGGGCGAAAACATGTAGGTAGAATATTACATACATTATACTCTATCTACAATATCTATAACATGTAATCGAAGATAGAGAAAAAGACTAAGTCTATGATACTCTATCTACGATATCTATAGGAATATATCTATATGAATGTAACGAAACTAACGATTGGCTAACGTTAATTCCCTTAAAAGAGCACGAACGTGAGCGGAAGCATATAGATAGAGCATCACGTTCACATAGAATATGATATTCTATCTATAATATCTATTATAGAAAAAAGACTAAGTCTATGATCTACAACACCTATTCGAAGATAGAAAAAAGTCCAACGATGATAGAGAGAAAGTCCAAACCCTAAGACCTGAATAAAAGACGGAGAAAAGTCGTAGCATGGGGACAACCTTGTCAATATGCGTAGAGAGGTGACTCCTCCTCACTCCTCCTCACTCCTCCTCCTCCTCCTCCTCACTCCTCTTTACCTCCTCTTCACTCCTCCTTACCTCCTCTTCTTATCCTAATAGAGAGAAAGAACACCGCTCCAAAAACTAAGTCCTACAGAGATGAACGATGGTCGATCAAGCCCCACAGAGGGGTCACCGAACCACTTTGTCCCTAGTTCCCTCTCCCTGGGAGAGGGAACTAGGGACAATTTATCCTAATAGAGAGAAAGAACACCTCTCCAAAAACTAAGTCCTACAGAGATGAACGATGATCGATCAAGCCCCACAGAGGGGTCAGCGAACCACTTTGTCCCTAGTTCCCTCTCCCAGGGAGAGGGAACTAGGGACAAATCCAAGATGGCCGCCAAAAGGTCAAAATAGCCTTCCCAGAGGGGTCAGCGAACCATTTTGTCCCTAGTTCCCTCTCCCAGGGAGAGGGAACTGGGGACAAAATGGCTCCAGGGAGGGTAGACCCGGGACAAAATGCCCCATTTGTCCGAGGTCTACTCTCCTATACTACTGCCGACGCTCTATCTCACAACCACGGACACAAGATTAGACTAAGATTAGACTAAAATTTGACTGAGAGTGCAAACTGATTGAAGAATAAGTGTCTAGGGATCGTTAACAATATGTTTGCTTACCGTGAAGTTTATTTACAGACCAGTTTCACATCTCACTGGTGATATTTTCGATCGAAATAAAGAAGTAAAGAAAATATTCTTTAGAACTGTTGATTAATGCATTGAAACCAATACTTTAAATATCATAGAAATGCAAATATTTCATTGATATGAGCCATGCTCTGTGAAAAGGGGGCTCGACCCTTTCCCAATCAACAAATTTTGGACTGGTCCAAATTGAAAGAGTTTGCAGACGACAATTTTAAATTTGATGAAAATGGCAGAAAGGTCTCAAAAAGGGTAGAAAACACTGTGGGAAAAGGAGAAATTGCTCGTTGCAGCGTTTTCAAAAGACTTGTACTGCAGACACGTAAAAACCAGGGCTTGTTTGGGAAAGGGTCAATGCATCTCCGTGCCGTATGGTACGAAGCAAGTCTTCATATAATTACAGACTCGTAAAACAACTGACTAAATCTGATGGTAGAATGGTCCTTGGACATGCAGACAAATTAAGGATGGCAAAAAGTTTCGGCCCATGTCAGCCTGCGCAGTACGCACAGGCTTACATGGGCCGATACTTTTTTGCAGATACATTAAGCCCCCTTTTCACAGAGCACGGCTTATATTTATATATATTCGAAATGTCCAGTCTTGTTTGGTCAAATAGTCTAAATTAAATGTCCAGTTAAGCTGATGGTTTGATAGGGATATATGGGAGTAGAATGAGTTCTGGTTTGGGAGACAGAAACCTTATATACAGGTCTGTATGTGTGTCTGTCTGTTTATTTGTCCGTCCGCCCGTCTACACGGCTTTTCACTTACATCCCTCTGTCCTTTTGGGTGCCTATGTTCTCTCTGTTTGTATGTCTGTCCAACTAACCATGTTATCTAGAGTCTCGCTCCTCCTCTTGGTCGCTGGTTCGATCCCCGGCTCGTCCAATTCCTTCCCGAGGATTGATGATGGTCATTGCGACAGGATTCATTCCTCTCTCACCTCTGACCATTGTTTCAAAGATGGTTGGAAAGCAGTTAGTGGCTTGGAAAGGACATTGTGCGGAGTACTGGTAAAAGAAACTCCAGGAAAGCATAGATGCCCTGGCCGCCGCGATATAACTGACATATTGTTGAAAACGGCTTTAAACACCATACAATCAATCAACTTTCCTCCTCTGTCTCTGTCTGTCTGTCTGTCTGTCTCTGTCTGCCTGTCCGCCTGTCTCTCTGTTTTTCTGTCTCTTTTACAATGTTATATAAAAAATTCAGTATTCCCATATGTCTCGGTATGCCTGTCAGTCTGTCTGTTTGTTTGTCTGTGTGTATGTGTTTGTATTTCTATTGTTCGATAGTTTGTTCGTCTGTCAGGTCTCTGCCTGTATATCTCTCCCTGCTCGTCCGTTTGCCCGTGCATCTGTCCATCCATCTGTGGTTATACCAGTCTGTCTGCCTGCCTGCCTGCCTGCCTGCCTTTCTGTCTGTCAGTCTGTCTGTCTGTGAAATAATAAAATACAAGTCATGCAGAATAAAGTCAAAGTTATGTACATTGAGTTATGTGTTAAAAAAAAAGAGTCAGGGGCACACATCAGTGGAACATTTTGGGGGCTCAAAGACGATCTCAGATCTTTACTAAGACCTATGTTGTGGGTTCCAATTTGAGTTGACTGGACACAACAGTTCTAATCGGAACTGAAAACACAGGTAACAGTAAAGAACTTATCATTTCTAATGTGACCCATGCTCGCTCTTTGGACATTGGACGTAACCCTTATTCTGCTAAATAAAAGAAATGAAACTTTCAAGCCCATCGTAAAAAGCCAAATTTTCCTATTTCAAAAGCATTTTTGGGGGAAAAATGTCTTCTCATCGGACAGTGTAGATCCAAGATCAGACTGCACGTTCTGTGCAGTCTGATCTCGGATCTACGCTGTCCGCAAAAGGCCAGCGAGTCGCACTTGACAACCTAAGGGTTAATGCACCAGCAAAAAACGTCGAACCATGTCAGCCTGCGCAGTGCACGTAGGCTGGCATGAGTCCAAGCATTTTGCGATTTGTAAATTTTTTTGCGCGTGCAACGATCATTGTTCCTCACAATACTGTCGGTTGTCAGACAAAAGCCAAGCCCCCGTGGCTCAGTCGGTAGCATACAGGACTTGAGAACAGGAGGTCGCAGGTTCGATCCCCGGCTTGGCCAATTTCTTTCCGCGGATTGATGATAGTCATCGCGACAAGATTCATTCCTATCTCACCGCTGACTATTGTTTCGACGATGGTTATGTGGGAAAGCAGCCAGTGGCTTGGAAAGAATATTGTGCGGAATACTGGTAAATAAAACTCCAGGAAAGCATGGATATGTGCACTGGCCGCCGCGATATAACTGAAATAATGTTGGAAACGGCGTTAAACACCATACAATCAATCAATCAATTTCTTTTTTAACTTTCGAAATTATTTAAACCTTTAAAATCAAGGTTTTAGAATCTCCAAGGCAGTAACATTTTTTCAAATCAAACAACTGCTCGCCAATAAGCAAAATACAACAAAAATCAATATTAATGTAGTTTACACGGTTAAATGGGAAATTCTCACAAAAGAACCGCCATTAAACGCTGCCATATTTAGAAATGAAATGCTTTACGCTGTTACAGTATTGTGCGAACAATAATGGGTGGTAATTCCTGATTGTACGTAGATTATTGAGTACGATCGATCGACTTTTTACAAGGGGAATACATGATGGCTAAGAATACAGCCAACTGCAGCTTAGAAAGACTTTTATAGGTTTTATTAACCCTTATCCTGCGGAATAAAGGGAATGAAACTTTAAAATCGATGATTGAAATCCCCAATTTTTGCTATTTCAAAAGTATTTCATGGGGAAAGATATCTCCTTATCGGACGGTGCAGATCCAAGATCAGACTGCAGGTTCAGTGCAGTCTGATCTTGATCTACACTGTTCGCAAAAGGTCAGTGAGTCGCGCTCAGCAGCCTATGGATTAAAACCCCGATTCCACTGAGCGGCGATTCCGCTACGCTTCGAAATTTTGGTCAACACGTTGTGAATCGTAGCAGAGACGGCATCAGCGCAGTGGGACCGCCATGAACGTACTAGAAGTGTATCGGAAGTTTCATATTCGTCGCTTCTCGGTGCTTGTTTTGACCTTGCTCAAAATTTACTTATACCCCCGTCACGCCGAATTCATTCTCACTACTTTCCGAAAACTGTTGCCAAACGGACTCAAACTGTGTTTGAACGGAGTGGACGTAGTAGCAACCTTTTACGAACTTCATAGACGGGCTAGGACGGGAAGGGTGCTCCAGAACTTTGAGCCTGCTCGAAACTTTTTGCCGTCCATCCCGTCTTGTAATTAGCCAAAGTGACAGACTGACGACGTACTTAAAACGAGATTGACGTACTACAAACGGACCTGCCGTGCTTCGATCCCACAAGGGACGTGTAACGATGTGGTGCAGTAGGCATTCAATTGGCAAGACGTCCTAAGAACTAGTTCGGTGTATAGGGGACTTTAGGCATAATTAGGACGAAAGTACACGCCCCACCCCGACCGCAACCCGTTTTACGATTTTGTCCGTACGGGGTAAGACGTTGTAAGAACTAGTCTGGTGTGACGGAGGCTTTAGTGGGATCGCAGTGAACTCGAAGCGCCACAAAAGCCTAGGAAAAAATTCATAAATGCAGTATTATCGTAGCCGCAGCGTGAGTAACATAGCGCAAGCGCAGTGCATCGTAACAGAAACATAGAGCTATTTGTCCAAATTCAGGCTTGGTACAAGTGCTTTTCTGAGGTTGGTGTCTATATTCTGGATTCTAGGACCAATTCTATGGAGGCTCCATTCTCATATTATTGAAAAATGAAGTGCTGTCTACCATCCTGAGTTCTCTAGTAAGTTGGTCACGATGAACAAATTGGAGCCTTCGGTCTGCAAACAGCCATGGACGGACCCAGAATCTTTAGCCCTTCTTCTCCGTTTGGCTTGTTTCTCAACAACCAACCATATCAATCTACAATTGAGTCATGCTCTGTGAAAAGGGGGCTTAATGCATCTGCAAAAAAAGTATCGACCCAGGTCAGCCTGCGCATTCCGCGCAGGCTGACCTGGGCCGAAACTTTTTGATATTGGCCAATTTTCTGTATGTCGCAGGACTATTCTACCTCATGATTCATACATTTGTGAGACAAAAAATGAATTTTATGGATTCATAGCTATGTGATAACCTGCTTGGTATAATGCTTTACGGAGATGCATTGAGCCCCCTTTTTGATAGAGCATGGACGAAATAGTTTAGCCAATCAGAAATTGTGTTGCTTTTCTAAATCTAGAATTCGACTAAAGAATGCCAGTTAGAATGATATGAGCCATGCTTAATGCATCTGCGAAAAGTATCGACCCAGGTCAGCCTGCGCACTTCGCGCAGGCTGACCTGGGCCGAAACTTTTCGCTATTGGTTGATTTTCTGTATGTCAGAGGACCAGTCTACCTCATGATTCTCTCGGTTGTTAGACAAAATGGATTTTTATGGATCCATAATTATCCGATGACTTGCTTGGTATCTTGCATCACGGGGATGTATTAAGCCCCCTTTTGCCAGAGTATGGTTCATATGTATATACAGACCCTGGTGATACAAAAGTTCTTGGCGCTTTTCTTCTAAAAGAATTCAAAAAGAATCTCGTCTCCCTCTTACCACAATGTTTTCACTTAAATACTAGATTTATTTCTTACGCACGTGAGCCTTGTTCTGGCAAAGGGGGGTTTAATGCATCTCCGTGATGCAGTATACCAAGCATGTCATCACATAATTATAGATCCATAAAATTCATGTTGTCTAATAACCAACTGAGTCATGAGGTAAACTCGTCCTTTGAGTTACAGAAAATTTACCAATATCAAAAAAGTTCCGACCCAGCTCAGCCTGCATGGACTGCCAGTGGTGAGCACTTGGTCGAAACTAGTCATTATGACGGTTGTTGTTGGATAAACTGGAAATTTGTGTATAAAAAAAAAAGCTAGAATTAGACAACGAAGTCGGGTCTTACCTCCTAGTTTTTAGTGTTTTTATTTTTGTGCCGGATTATTCCATAGATCGCAAATAAAGAAGTAAACATTGATGAAATTCTTCGAGACGTACATTTATTTATTTATTTATTTATTTATTTATTTATTTACCTATTTATTTATTTTCGAGGTTCCCGGATGTGTCTAGGGAACAAGATTCCATTGACTCTTGTTGGAGCTAGTTCCACTGATTACCACCCGTGTTTCTTCAACTCTCAATCAAAACCAGTCATCTAGTGCGCCTAACATGGGATAAAGGGGAAATTTTGCTTAGACAAGGGTTTATATTTAGGGTTAAAAACATGCCAAAAAAGATGTGCTCAATTTAGCTTGAAGCGTGCAGATCCATGCATGAAATTAGACAGTATTTCGCAAAGGAAGTGATCATCAATTGCCATTGATCGTAAATACCCTGAATACTTTGATCTTGGGTGTTGTTGTTGTTGACGGAACTTCTAATTTGGCGCACTGGACCATGACGTCAGCAATTTCCGGTGTATGTCTTTCCGTTTCTAATTGAACAGTTTTAATTATTCATAGGCGTGAAATATTATCTTTGTGCTGAATTCTAATAACTTCCGTCGATCTATCAAAAAGATAATGTATGTTCTAAAAAGATTTCTTTGATTTATCGAAAAGAAAGGCTTAGCATAAACATAGTAGGCTATTTGTCTGAAAGACCTAGGCACTGCCTTTCAAGGAAAATTTTACTGATCTTGTAAATACGGCGTTTGTTCTTGTGTCGGTTAGCCAAGCCCCGGTTTGTGGCGTGTAGGACTTGAGAACAGGGGTTCGCAGGCTCAATCCCCGGCTCGGCCAATTTCTTTCCGAGGATTGTTGATAGCCATTGCGACAGGATTCATTCCTGTCTCACCGCTGACAGTTGTTTCGACGATGGTTATTTGGGAAAACAGCCAGTGGCTTGGAAAGAATAGTGTGCGTCGTACCGGTGAAAGAACCTCTAGGAAAGCGTGGGTAGATGCACCCCGCGATATAACTGAAATAATGTTGAAAATAGCGTTAAACACCATACAACCAATCAATCAATCAATCGATCAATCAATCAACCTCGTCTCGGTTAATGAAGTTTCCAGTGATATTTCGATAATCAATGGATTACACGCAGAGAGAGAGACAGACAGAGACAGAGAGACACACAGGGCTACTTAATACAGGGTTTTAAGTTCGAAGCTTAACTAAAATTACAACATTTTTTTGTCTGATATAGGATTGTGTTCATTCAACCCTTTCGCAAACCACAACTTTTAAACTTTTCTTTTCTGAAAGAATCTGTATGCGACATATCTGAAAGTGGTACATATAAATTATAGTTCTTTGACAGGGTAGAAAACATTGTGGTAAAAGGAGAAAATGCTGGTAACCAGCATTTCCTCCTTTATCCACAATGTTTTCAAATACGTCTGCCACATGGTCTTTTAAGCACATGGGTGTAAATAAATTCTGTTAAAATAAAATACTTGAAAGAAATTGGTACATGCCAGCATTTTCACACTTTAGTAAAATAATGCAAAAAAACAAAGGTGGGTCGTGTTATGCCGACCCGGTTTGTCACGGGTTACGCAAATCCAATTAAGTTGTAAATAATGGAAAAAAGCAGGAATTTTGAAATGTCAGAAAACCATTATTAGATCGTTTTTTCTTTCCAGTCGGAAAATTACGACAGAACAATATTAATAACTGGCGGTGATTTTATGCCGTGTTTATAACGCGTCCCAGGCAAATCCGCGGAACATTTTACCTTTACTCTTAGGTTGCTAGGCGCGACTTACTGACCTTTTGCGGACAGCTTAGATCAAGATCAGACTGCACAAAACGTGCAGTCTGATCTTTGATCTACACTGTCCGACACAGTATTTTCATTCCGGTAAAATCAACTTTGAAATCGCAATGTTTGGGTTTTTACTATTGAGTAGAAATTTTCGTTTGATTTATTCAACGGTTTAACCCTTTCAGCGCCATAGGCGAAAACAGGGACTTTTGCGGACGGCATAGATCAAGATCAGACTGCACAGAACGTGCAGTCTGATCTTTGATCTATGCCCTCCGCTTGTTTGGTCAAGCCTATAGGATAAAAATCTTCCGGAGACTCAGTGGATTGTATTTACAGCCATCAAAAGAAGCCAAGTTTGCTTATTTGGCGCCGAAAGAGTTAAGGGTAAACTCTTTATCAAACAATCCCGAGTTTTAACGACCCTTGGGAAGGAGTCTTTTGAAAGTACATTGTGAAAAAAAAAATGAGAAAAAAGCTAGTTACAAGCGTTCTCTCCTTTTCCCACGATGTTTTGTACTATTCGAAAGACAAATTTCATTATTTGGGACACATTTTATCTGTTGGTCTGCAAATAATTTGGATTTGAACTAGTTTCACGTTTTGTCGTTTGGTGGAGAGTAAACTCGTTTAGCGGCAGGTATTTGAGTCATGCTCCGTGAAAAAGGAGGCCCAAAGCATCTGCGAAAAGTATCGATCCAGGTCAGCCTGCGCAGTCCGCGCAGGCTGACCTGGGCCGAAACTTTTCGCTACCGGTCAGTTTTCTGTATGTCCAAGGAACAGTCTACTATATGTATGCCGAAATAGATTCATGTCAATTTTTCTTGATGATGACGAAAAACTTTGTAGTTTTAGTCAATAAAAATATTCTAAATTCTGAATTTTGTATGATTGGTCGGTTGTTAAAAAAGGTGGCTATTACAGATCCATAATCACGTGATGGCTTAATTGGTACAATGCATCAAGGAGATGCATTAAGCCCCCTTTTGCCAGAGCATGGGTCATATAAACTGGATCTCTTTGACGGATGAATATATAATCTTCTGAAACTCAGGAAGCATTTTAAGATTTGACTAAACAAGCGGACGGTATAGATCAAAGATCTGACTGCACGTTTTGTGCAGTCTGATCTTGATCTATACCTTCCGCAAAAGCCACTCTTTCCAGTAAATGGTGCTGAAACGGTAAGTGCAATCGGCTGTTTTCATTCAGGCAAAATAGTCTCAAATATTGCAATTTCAAGACAGGTTTTACTGAGAATATCGTACAAAAACTCTAGACAGTGTAGATCCAAGATCAGACTGCGCGACCCGTGCAGACTGATCTTGATCTACACCATGTTCAAAAGCAATAAAAGTTGCCTTTGGCAATCGTTAGTTAAATATCGATAAGTGGTTTACTCCACACCATACGTCAAAAAAAAAATGTAGACTTGTCCAAATTCAAAGCATTTGCAGACGACAATTTAAATGAAGCTCAAAAGATGAAATTTGTCTTTGATAGGGTAGGAAACGTTGTTGGAAAGGGAGAAAATGCTGGTTACCAGAATTTTATCCTTTTCCCACAATGCTTTCAAAAGGCTTCTTTCTCAGGGTCATTAAAACTCGGAATTGTGTTGTAAACGGTTAAACAATTAAGTCACTACCTGACAGCAAAATTGTAGACCTGTCCAAATTGACAGCGCTTGTAAATGACAAAATTTTATAACAATCAGCTGAATTGATGGGACTTGTCTCTTAAAAGGTAGAAAACATTGTGGGACAAGGATAACATGCTGTTTTTTCACCGCTTTCAACTTATTTCAGTGATATCACGGTGACAGCTCGCTTGTTCACGTGTGTACCTAGTTTAACCAGTACTAGGTTTGGGGCTTTGAAGTGTCTTGCCCTAGAGACACTCACTGTGACGAAAAAACCTCAGCTTAGGTAATTTTTTTGTTGCAAGATTGGAAGTGTAGATTCAAGATTAGACTGCACAGAACATGTAATCTGATCTTGGATCTAGTATGTCTGACATTTTGAGCAATACTCTGACAACCCCTGTAGTTAGATAACAATATCTGTGACCTTATTGATTGACTCAATAAATATTCTCTACTACATTTTTGCTCAAATTCTCAAAAAAAAAAACTCTATAATATTATTTCAAAGTAACGCAATTTCTGATTGACTGACCCATTTCAGCAAGCCAATCAGAAGTTTTGTTACATTCTAATTTCAGAATTATATGAACATTGCTTTGTGAAAAGGGACTTAAATGCATTTGCTAAGAGTATCGGTTCATATCAGCCTGCGCAATCCGCGCAGGCTGAAATGGATCTAAACCTTTTGTTATCTTTAAATTTTCTGCATGTCAACGGACGATCGTACTCCATGATTCAGCCCCTTGTTAACTATATTGGATTTTATGGACCCAGTCTACCCCATGATTCAATCCGTTTTAATACACTGGAAATGATTTCATGTGATGACTTGCTTGGTATAATGCATCACGGAGATGCATTTAGCTCCCTTTTGTGAGAGCATGGCTCATATTTGAAATGCAACATAGAAAGGTTGGTAAATAAGGACCCTAGTATTTTTTCTACAGAATGAAGTGAAAATCGTAAAAGTAATAAACCAGCGATAAAACCCTTTGGCTGCTAAGCGCGACTCACTGGCCTTTTGCGGACAGTGTAGATCCAAGATCAGACTGCACATAACGTGCAGTCTGATCTTGGATCTACATTGTCCGATAAGGAGATATTTTTCGCCCCGCCCCGCCCCCCCCCCCCCAAAAAAAAAGTTTGAAACAGCATTATGCGGGTTTTTTATGGTCGACTTGAAATGTTCATTTTACTTACTTAGCAAGATAAGAGTTAACCCATTAGCTGCTAAGAGCGACTTACTGTCCTTTTGCGGACAGTGTAGATCAAGATCAGACTGCACAGAACGTGCAGTCTGATCTTTGACCCACACTGTCCGATATGGTATTTTCTTTCCGATGAAATCAACTTTGAAGCCGCAATGATTTGGCTTTTAGTATTGAGTAGAAATTTGCATTTCATTTATTACTTTAACCCTTTACCACACAATCCCGACTTTTAACGACCTTGAGAAAGAGGCCTTTTGAAAACATTGTATGAAAAGGAGAAAATGCTGGTAACCAGCATTTTCTCCTTTTCCCACAAAGTTTTCTAACCGATCAATGACAAATTTCATCATTTGGATCACCTTTAATTTGATGCATGCAAATGCTTTCAATTTGGACCAGTCTAAAATTTTGTCGTTTGGTAAAGAGTTAAGCAGCCTAAGTGTTAAAACAGATCGAGACGTGAGAGATAATCAGTGGCCGGATTTAGTTCTGTATCCGTACTATCTCTGTACAGTATTTTATTGACAGGATTTTAGTTTCATATTCTCTGCTTACCACGATTTTACCAAGATCATATTTCATAGACATGCAGGCTTTGTTAATTGTTTTAACAAAATTATAGATTGGTCGAAATCAGAAAACATTTGCAGATGTCAAAATAACTTTGGCTCAAATGATTGAAATCTATAGAAAACACTGAAGAAAATGGGGGTAAAGCTGGTTTCCAGCAGGTTCTCGCTTTTTCAACAATGTTTCAAAAAGCCTTCTGGTTTATAGATTGGTCGAAATCAGAAAACATTTGCAGATGTCAAAATAACTTTGGCTCAAATGATTGGAATCTATAGAAAACACTGAAGAAAATGGAGGTAATGCTGGTTTCCAGCAGTTTCTCTCTTTTTCAACAATGTTTCAAAAAGCCCTCTGCTTCGGTGTCGCTAAAACACAGGATTGTTTGGTAAAGGGTCAACCCTTATCCTGCTAAATAATTTAAATGAAACAGTTTCAAGTCGATTGTAAACACCTAAATGTTGCTACTTTAAAGGTATGTTAAAGATATCTCCTTATCGGACACTGCAGATCCAGGATCAAACTGCTCGTTCTGTGCAGTCTGATCTTGATCTACACTGTCCGCAAAAGGTCAATGAGTCGCGCTTAGCAACCTAAGAGTTAAGAAAGAATGCCAGAGGTCTCGATACATAGTACATGGATTAACCTTTACAACCGAGTAAATCCGAATGATTAACCGGAAATACCATTTAGTTGGATACATAACTCGGAAACTTCTTCGATCCGAAACATTACGATTGAACTATGCCTTTTCAAACCTGGTCTGAAAACTTGATCGATACTGAAAATAGTAACAGTAATAACAGAAGCAATTTCAGTTATGTAGAAAATAAATACTATAGGTTGTCTAAGTGAATAGGTGCAGTTAAAAATGTATGGAAACGCATTTTTTTTTTGCACACGGAACCAAATCAGATTAAAACTATATTTGAGCCAGGCTCTAGCAAAAGGGGACTTAATGCATCTCCTTGATGTATTGTTCCAATCAAGCCATCACATAATTATGGATCCATAATAGTTACTTTTTGTAACAACCGACTGAATGATATGGTAAACTGGCCCTTGGACATGCAGAAAAATTTATTAATGGAGAAAAGTTTCGGCCCAGGTCAGCCTGCGTGGACTGCGCAGGCTGACATGGGTCGATACTTTTCGCAGATGCATTAAGCCCCCTTTTCACAGAGCATGGCTCATTTCATTGTGTTATATACAACTACTTTGGGAAAAAATATATTTGAGCCATGCTCTGTGAAACGGAGGCTTAACCCTTTCCCAAAAAAGCCCTGGTTTTCACGTGTCTGCAGTACAAGTCTTTTGAAAACACTGTGGGAAAAGGAGAAATTGCTCATAACGAGCAATTTCTCCTTTTTCCACAGTATTTTCTACCCTTTTTGAGACCTTTCTGCCATTTTCATCAAATTTAAAATTGTCGTCTGCAAACTCTTTCACTTTGGACCAGTCCAAAATTTGTCATTTGGGAAAGGGTTAATGCATCCGCGAAACATATCGACCCAGGTCAGCCTGCGCAGTCCACGCAGGCTGACCTGACCTGAGCCGAAGCTATCTGTCAATTTAATGTATGTCAAAGGAACCAGTCTACCTCATTATGCGGTCAGTTGTTATTCAAGATGAATTTTATGAATCCCCAATTATGTGATGTCTTGCTTGGTGTGATGCATCACAGAGATGCATTAAACCCCCTTTTACTGGAGAATGTCTCGATTTAATCGTGTCGCTGATTGTACAATATTACTTACAACTGTCACGAAAGAGCTTCTCTTGGCCTGAACCAAACATTCTTATGTTTCAACGGCCCTGAAGAAAAAAGACTTTTGAAAACATTGTGGGAAAAGGAGAAAATACTGGTAACCAAACAGACAAAAATCATCTTTTAAGCTACATAAGATTTATCGTATGGAAATGCTTAAAATTTGGTCGAGTCTTCAATTTTGTCGTTTTGTACAGAGATTGTCTCATGAATGATATTGGCAGCAGACCGCTTTGAAACACATGGTTTATCATAGAACAAAAAAGAAACGTCATTTATGACATAAAACACGTAAAAACATTTCGGTTACTTTGATCAATTTCTCCATTGTCCAAAATATATATTTTTTTTTAATCCGTCCACTGAAAGACGGGGAAAAGGTTGTCTCAGGTGGAGTCGACGAGTTGCGTCAATTATAAAGTACAGTTTCAGATGTTTATTGACTTTTATCGTGAATACAGGATTTTCTCGTATGGTTATTTGCTAGTGTGGAACTTTGAGATTACATTGGGATTACAAGAGATGAGAATCTTGAAATATTACATTTAACCCCTTTACTACACAATCCCGAGTTTTAACGACCCTGAGAAAGAGGTCTTTTGAAAACATTGTGGGAAAAGGAGAAAATGCTGGTAATCAGCATTTTCTCCTTTTCCCACAATGTTTTCTAGTATATCTGATACAAATCCAATCATTTGTGCCTCACTTATTTTGTCGTCTGCAAGTGCTTTCAAATTAGACCAGTCTTAAAATTTTGTCGTTTGGTAAAGACTTAATGAATAAGTGATGTGTTTATATTAACCCTTAAGCTGCTAATCGCGACCCACTGACCTTTTGCTGACAGTGTAGATCAAGATCAGACTGTACAGAACGTGCAGTCTGATCTTTGATCTACACTGTCCGATGCGGTATTTTCTTTCCGGTGAAATCAACTTTGAAACCGCAATGTTTAGGCTTTTAGTATTGAGTAGAAATTTGCGTTTCTTTTATTCAGCAGCTTAAGTGTTAACTTATGATTTTTTCGTGTCAAGAAAAAAAGTGATCAATAAACATATTCGAAGAGAAGTGAGTCGATTATGTGAAACAAAGTGCAAGTTAGTGAAAATTATATTTTTTTGTGTGTGACTTTCAGTGATCAATGTCTGCCATCTGTGGCGTTTTTTTTTTTGTAAAGAAAAATGAGAATTTAGGTCGCGATATCCTGAATTTTCTTCGAATTAGTGACAAGTTCTGATTGTTTATCTTCTTCTTTGACAAACTTTCAACTTATTTTTGGAGTGAACTGGATAGCCCAATCAGCCATTTTCTTGGTTTTCTCAGATACACGAACCGAATAAGAATATACTTGAGGAATTGTTAGTGTTGAATTTTTTGGGCCAGGCCATATGCACCAACCATTCTTAAAAACATTTTTCGGTCTTATTCTCAATAATTTCCCAAATTTGAATGTAATATATTTTTTGATCGGCTTAAACAAATGATTTAGACAATCAGAAGTTGCATTTCTTTCTAAATGATTTAGCCAATCAAAAGTTGCGTTTCTTACTAAATCTAGAATAAGACTTAGACTGAAATTAAAAATGGTTTGTAAATACGGAGACAAGGGTTATAGATGGACTAATGTGGGAGTCAATCAAAGTCAAGAAATATAGTGGAAACAGAACACAACAAAAACAAAAGACGATTGGTTATTAATGTCACGTAAAAACGTATCTTATATTTCAAGAAAAAAAAATTAGAAATTTTAGAAATTAGTCTTTGAGTAAAAAAAGAAAATGTGAAAAAAAAATGCAAAATAACGGAGGAATTTCGATTACAGAACATTGTACACAACAAGTGCTCATTAACCCTTTACCACATGACAAAATTTTAGCCTTGTCCAAATTGAAAGCATTTGCAGACGATAATTTCAATGTGACTCAAATTGTGCAATTTTCTCTTGATAGGGTTGAAAACATTGTGGGAAAAGGAGAAAATGCTGGTTACCAGCATTTTCTCCTTTTCCCACAATGTTTTCAGACGGCTTCTTTCCCATTTACATTGGCAGACGATAATTTCAATGTGGCTCAAATGATGCAATTTTCTTCTGATAGGGTTGAAAGCATTGTGGGAAAAGGAGAAAATGCATTTTCTTCTTTTACCAAAATGTTTTCAAGAGGCTTCTTTCCCAGGGTCTTTAAAAGTCGGCATTGTGCAGTAATTACAAATAAGACTCTTCATGTGTTTGCAGTAGATAGTTTTTGAAACATCGTTGAAGAGGAAGCATTTCCGTGTAGCAAACGATTGCTCATCTGCCAACAATGTTGTGGGGGGGGGAGCCTTACTCTGTGAAATGGGTGTTTAATGTGTCGACCCAGGTCAGTCCGCACAGGCTGACATGGATCGAAACTTTTTCTATGGGTAAATTTTCTGCATATCCAAGGACGATTCTGTCTCGAATTTCAGTCGGTGGTCAGGCAAAATGGATTTTTTGGATTCATAATTTTGCGATGACTTGCTTGGTGAAATGCACTGATCACGGATGTTGCATTAAAACCCCTATTGCCAGAGCGCCTCTCATAACGTTTAGATTACCTATGTGTTATTTGTCACAATTTTGAAAAGCGTATTAATACTCTGTTTGGTAAGAGATGAAAATAATAAGATAATAATCAAATAATATATGGCGTGCTCTGAGAAAAGGGGCTTAATGCATCTGCAAAAAGTATCGACTCAGGTCAGCCTGCGCAGTCCCCGCAGGCTGACCTGGGTCGAAACCTTTTGCTAGTGGGCGATTTTTCGTGTGTCAAAAGGGCCAGTCTACTTCTGGATTCAACCGGTTGTGAGACAGGTTGAATTTTTTTCAGGATTCATGGTTATCAGCGACTTTCTTGATATAATGCATCACGGAGATGCATTAAGTCTCCTTTTGCTAGAGCATGGCTTACATATATAGGAAATGATAGAAAGAAATGTGATCAAGGGAAAATAGACGATACGAATAAAGATATATATACAAACTAATGCATAAACTAGACTAATAGTGAGTGCTCGCAAGAACTTAAAACAGAACGAGTATGGAGTATACAATGAATGAAGGAAGGATCGTTTCATGGAAGAATAAAATGAAGTGATCGTACAGAAAACAAGGAAATTGTGTTAAATAAGCAATTAAACAAACAGATAAGATGTCGAGAAAACGTGTGAAGGACCGACTGAGAACTGAGGACAGACTGATGAATAAAGGCTATAATAAAATGTATTTTGAGTTTATTTTACAAAAATCTCATTGCAGGCGGATAGAAACCTGTTTGATGAAGGATCCTAACCTCAATATGGATCAAGTGAAAAGTAAGATTGGCTTTCTTTCTTTATTTCTTTTTTTTTTTTTTTTTTTCTTTCTTTCTTTCTTTCTTTCTTTCCTTTTTTCTTTCTTTCTTTCTTTCTTTCTTTCTTTCTTTCTTTCTTTCTTTCTTTAACCCGACTCTTCTGTCTGTTTGTCTGTATGTCCGTCTTTTCATCTGCTTTTCTCTCTCTCTGATTAGCTATCAGTTATTCTGCCATTCTTTATAATATATTTGGTTTTTCTATTCCTTTAAGATCACTTTCTTCGACGAGAACACACGGAATACGGTGTCTTGTCTAAAGACACAGTTACTTAAGTAGCGCCGCTAACCGGAATCAAACAAAAATCTTTTAGTTAAACAAATGATACTTAAACAAAAAGACACAGAAGTGGAATTCTGGAATTTTCATAAGATTTATTTATGTTTGATTTTATATGAGCCATGCTTCGCTAGAGAGGCAGTTTAATGCATCTCTGTAATGCATAATACAAATCAAGAAGTCACATAACTATAAATCTATAAAATCCATTTTGTCTAACAACCGATAAAATCGTGAGATAGAATAGTCCTTAGACAAGCAGACAATTTACAAATTGCAAAAAGTTTCGGCCCATGTCAGCCTGCGCTGTCCGCGCAGGCTGACATGGGCCGAAACGTTTTGCAGATGCATTGAGCTCCTTTTTCACAAAGCGTGCCTTATGAATTTCTACCGAAACACTCTCTGGTTTAACCCTTACCAAGTGACACATTATCGTCGTTAAACTATACCAAGCAACCCCGGTCTTTTACGACCTTGAGGAAGAACGCTTTTGAAAAAAATACGGTGGGACAGTTAGGTCAAAAAAATTGTAGTTAAGTCGAAACTTCATCTTCTTGACTTTCTTCCAAGCCAGTCACCTAGAAAATTCGAGATAAGCTCGTGAATTACTACTTTTCTACGTAGTTCGGAAAGGGGTCCCTTAATAAACTTAGAAACGGAATCGAAACGGAACGCAACGAAACGTTACGAAACAGAACGAAACGAAACGGAACCAACCCCAATGAAACGAAACGGAACCAGACCCAACGAAACGAAACGAAATAGAACGAAACAGAACTAAATAAGACAAAATAAAGCAAAAGTCAAACCTAAATTAGTTTTTTTGTCTTTTAAATCATCTTTCTCTTGATTGCAATTAATGCAAATAGGTAAATATAAAAAATTAATAGCAGTTGTACGCACGAAGATCGCGTTATTGCAATGAATCTGGATTATTGTTCACTTTGTAATGGAAAAAAAATCATCATTAAAATGTTCTTCAATTATAGGGCAACTGTCAGTGAAGCAATTATGTCGCTGCTCAGTCAAAGCATAGGGACAATATGAGGGCCTAGATTATTTTCCTTATTTTCAGGGGGCATTTAAATTTCATCCAATAACGACGAGAGGGGCACAATACCCGTAAGCAATACCGCCTGCACCATAACTGACCCCAGCCCCCAAAACGATCGCGTTGCAGTACGCAAAAGTCAGCATAACGTTCATTCCTGCATCAGAACAATGGTGCACGGCCATTAGCGTGAGACAATACAAACCTCGACTCATCAGAAAAAAAAACAAATAATTGTCCGCCAACGCTGTCTTGTCCAGTTTATGTGTCCCAAGGCCAACTGCTCTCTATAATTGCGATGGCGGCGCGTCAGAACCGAGCGAACGTGCGGGCGACGTCTGAGCAAAACGTTATCAGCTAAACAATTCCGGGGATAATAGCAGCTGTAACTGTTGCTCGTAGGTCTCGTAGGTACTGATTCACGATATATTGGTCTTAGGGTCGAGTCGTAACGCGCGGTCTGCCGCTACGTGTAAGTCTTTTGCACTTCAGGTTTGCGCAAATCGCCGCAGATGGCTGCTGACTGCTTGAGCGAATGCACCAACATGAACTGCAACCTCTGTAGTGGGTAGCCCAGCCTCCAGCATACCTATGACTCTTTCTGGTAAATTTTATTTAGGTCTTGGCATCGATATTTCTGATCAATACGTGGACTGGATATGTCTATCCCTTACATCCACCGAAACTCGAACTTTGCCTTAAATAGCCACCAGGTCTTTTAGCTAGGAATTATCTGCCCAATTTTGCAAGTTATGGACGGTTTTTGAGTTCCTTCGATGTTGGGGGGAAAGGTTTGGATTCTAGTTCAGTCAGTTCCCGAATTTCTTAAAGTAACAATAGCTGCCAAAAGTAAACAAAGCAGGCATTGAAATACATTTAGATTTAAATCGTATCATTTAAAAGTATGGAAATTATTGTGAAAATGACAATCTGATATTGTACAGTCGGTCAAGGTGTTAGTCACCGGCAGAGAAGCTAATTTCAAAACCAGGTTAAAAATTGCAGGTTACTCCATCTTTTGTTTGCTTTTTTCCTGATTTTAAAATTCATTTCCCTGCCGGCGACTAACAACTGGACCTACCATACAATAACAGACTGTCATCCTCACAATATTTTCCATACTTTTGATTTGGTATGATTTAAATTTAAACGTATTTTAACACCAGCATTGTGTTTTTTGCCGCTATTGGGCCTTTAACTCATATAATTTTCACATAGACAACACTTTAGCATAAGAAGAGTGAATCTTTTCCTCGATATTTTTAAAATAATCGATACAGTGTCATATTTTTCTTTCACAGAAAATAATAACCTTACTGTTGTCGTGCGAATAATAATTATTATCCTTATCCGCTGTATGTCGTGCGGTAAGGTTTCTTACTCGCCAGACAGCGGTGTTGCAACCTACTTAACCCTTAGGCTGCTAAGCGCGACTCACGGACCTTTTGCAGACAGTGTAGATCAAGATCAGACTGCACAGAACGTGCAGTCTGATCTTGGATCTACACTGTGCGATAAGGGGAAACTTTTCCCCCTAAAATACCTTTGAAATTTAAAGCAAAATTTGGATTTTACTATCGGCTTGAAAGTGTCATTTTCACGTACGTAGCAGGATAAGGGTTAACATTTTCAGATGACTTTAAGATAAGCTACTGCTTACAGTCAGATCCTGTGCGAATGTTCGGATTTATTTATTAACATGCTGTGCATTTATTTGTAACAAAGTAATGCCTTTGAAACTGAAGATGATTTCTTCTAGACTGAATTTATCTCCCTCTGCCAGTGTAGCGATTCACCTTTAAAGCGGTTCTAACGAACAGCCCTACCCATTTTCTCTTTCAGACCTGAAGCCATCTTTTTATCTTACAGGTTCTGCCGAGACGTTCATTACATTGATTTATTGTTATGGGGAAAATATACAAATGAAAAACAAAAATCTGTGGGGACTCTATAAACTGGTAAGGGTCGACTGAAAGCATCTTGAAGGGCATCGACTGAAAACCTCAAAGGTATTCACGGCGTAATATGGTGTTCATGCGAAATATGACGGCTACCTGCGAGAGTGACATAATATCAAAATGAAATTGATCAATTGGATGATGTTTAAGGCCGTTTTCAACATTATTTCAGATATATCGCGGTGGCCAGTGCACCTATATATATATATGCTTTCCTGGAGTTTCTTTTGACAGTAATACGCACAATATTCTTTCCAAGCCACTGGCTGCTTACCCACATAACCATCGTCGAAACAATGGTCACTGTGACAGAGGAATGAATCCTGTCGCAATGACTGTCATCAATCTTTGGAAAGAAATTGGCCGAGCCGGGCATCGAACCACCGACCCCTGTTCTCAGGTCCTATACGCTACCAACTGAAATACAGGGGCTGGGTACCAAGTGAAAGAAGAACAGAATAGAAAGAAAATATAATCCCATTTCCGTCCAAAATCTTGCATCAAATATGTTGGAGTTTGCGCAACTTTCCCAAACACAGGTCCTTGTAAAGGATTGTCGTATAGATCAACTAATTCTGATTCTGACTAGATTTTCAAACCGGCAAATCACGCATGGGATGACGCAAAATTTCAGTTGTTTCTTTGTGCTCTCCACATAAAATGTGGGATAATCCAAGAAAAATTATACAAAAGAGATATGATAAACTGGAAAAAAAAATAGTGGAATAAAACTCAATTTGCTAGATTTTGTTCCATTTCGTTCTGTTTCGTTCTACTTCGTTTCGTTGGGTCTGGTTCCGTTCTATTTCGTTGGGTTTGGTTCCGTTTCGTTGCGTTCCGTTGCGTTTCGTTTCGTTTTGCTGCGCTTCATTCCGTTTCGTTGCGTTTCGTTTCGGTTCCGTGTCTAAGTTTATAGGGACCCGTTCGAAAAGTCTACCGTAATGTTTTGTGACAATCGTCAGGAAAAATTGTCAAGCCAAAATACATGAGCCATGCTCTGTGAAAAGGGGGTTTAATGGATCTGCAACTAGTGTCGCTCAATGTCAGTCAGCGCAGCCTGATCTGGATCGAAACATTTTGCTATTGTTCAATTTTCTACGTGTCCAAGGATCATTATGCCCCAAGAATCAGCCGGTCGTCAGACAAAATATATTTGATGGATCCATGATTATATGATAGCTTCCTTGATATAACGCATCACGGAGATGCATAAAACCCCTTTTTTCCAGAGCACGGCTCATTTTTTTTTTTTTTTTTCAGTTTTTCGTGGGAACAGTTTATTTAGAAAAGTCAACATTAGGGTGCTATATCTACATTGGTCAGCGTTGTACATGTAGATATACAATAACCTGTATAAGGGAAAGTTACCTTATCTTTTTGTCAAACGACAAAATTTTAGACTGGTCCAAAATTGAAAGCATTTGCAGACGATGAATCAAATGTGGCAGAATGATGAAATTTTTACTCAAAAGGTAGAAAACATTGTGAAAAAAAAAAAAAAAGAGAAGATGCTGGTTACCAGCATTTTCTCCTTGTTCAACAATATTTTCAAAAGCATTTTCTATCAGGATCGTTAAAACTCGGGATCTCGCGGTAAAGGGTTATCAGGTTTTTTGAGGTCGAAAACCCGATGGCAGGAACGGAGTTCCGTACTAATGATATTTTATCATGTATGTATTTTCAGTCATTTTACAGTCTTTCTCAGTCATGGATGAAAACGGCGACGGTAAAATCTCGAAGCGCGAGATTGCACGTGGTTACAGAATGGCGGGCTTTAACCCAACACGTGACGAGGTGGAGGAAATCATCAAACAGCATGACGTAAATTGTACGTTTCCATGATTGATTGATTGATCGATCGATCGATTGATTGATTGATTGATTGATTGTATGGTTTTTAAACCCGTTTTTAACATTGTCTCAGTTACATGGCGGCGGTCAGTACTTCTAACTACGCTTTCCTGGAGTTTCTCTTTACCAGTATACTTCGCACAATATTTCCATAACCGTCGTCGAAACAGCGGTGAGAGAAAAATGAATCCTGTCGCAATGACTATTACCAATTCTCAGAGAGAAATTGACAGAGCTGAGGATTCGAACCAGCGACTCCCTGTTCTCAAGTCCTGTATGCTACCTGCTACGCTACCGGGGCTGTACGTTTCTAACCGAACCGCAAAAACAAGGCAATGGCGGTCCATTTAACCCTTTCAGCGCCATAGGCGAAAACAAGGACTTATGCGGACGGCATAGATCAAGATCAGACTGCACAGAACGTGCAGTCTGATCTTTGATCTATGCCCCCCGCTTGTTTTGTCATGCCTATATGATAAAAGTCTTCTTGAGACTCAGTGGATTGTATTTACAGCCATCGAAAGAAGCCAAGTTTGTTTATTTGGTGCCGAAAGAGTTAAAAAAAAAACATACTAAATAGCGGCACCACTTGGACAGAAATCTCGGCTGATCTACTTACTTGCATATTAATTAATACAAAATCTCAAGAATTTTCTAAATATCAAAGAAACTCAGTCTCTGATTGGCTAAGACCAAATTGTTAACCAGTTAGAAATCGCATTACATTCGAAACAAGAAATAAGAATGCAATTTGGAAAAGTTTTCAAGTACGGACCCAGAAGGCAAGTCTTTGGACGGTATTCACAGACCATTAGAAAATACATTCTAATTGCAAGATCAAGTATCTGATTGGCTAAGACGGTTTGCCACATTTCTCAAGTATTCGCGTATCTGTTCTGATTTCATATAGACAATAAGTAAATTTTTCGGAGATGTTTCCAAATTCATCTGCCGCCTATTTGTTTAACAACGTAACGAGTCACTGGTCTCTGGAAACATTATCAAAAATGACTGCCAAAGGAATATAATGTCAAATAATGAAACTTCTTTTCTTGATCAATTTCTCAATTTGCCATATTGTTTTCCATTTTATGTACATCGGGCTACAAACAGACAAATATCACGGAAGGAAACCGTGACGTCACCCAGAAAATATTAGATAATTGTTTTAACGATTGGTCGTTACGCAACTGAGATTACAGAAAGAATTTTTACGACCATTTTGTCAAAGTTCAAGTCGATTCCAATTGCTCAGTCTTGGCACTCAGTATTCGGCCTCCTTCTGTTGACAATTATATAGCGTTAAGTGGCACTTGGGTTGGTTTTTCGTAGACAATGTACATCAAGATCCGACTGCCTTGTGCGGACAGTGTAGATCAAAATCAGACTGCACAGAAAGTGCAGTCTGATCTTAGATCTACACAGTCTGTTAATTTGTGAAATATTCATAGCGAAAACTGCTTTGAAACTGCAATAATTTGGTCTGTTGTCGTGAATGAGAAAGCCCATTTCATTTAAGCCATGTTCTGGGAAAAAGGGGCTTAATGCGTCTACAAAAAGTATCGACCCATGTCAGCCTGCGCAGTCCGCGCAGGCTGACATGGGTCGAAACTTTTTGCCATTGTTCAATTTTCTACATGTCAAAGGACCAGCGTATCCTCGGATTCAGTCGGGTCCTAGACAAAATGGATTAAATGGATCCATAATTATGAGATCGCTTGATTAGAATAATGTACCACGGAGGTGCATTAAGCCCCCCTTTGCCAGAGGATGGCTCATTTATATAGCGCTTACCGTGGGCCTACCGGGTTCCTTGCATTACAAGTGGTCAGTTCTGGTCGAGGAGTAATAGTCCGAATGAAGGGGTTTGTGAGAAATCATTCGAGATGTTTACTTTTTGCTGGCCCTATCGTTTCATCGTTCAGTCAAACGATTGATTGATTTTTTTTTTCTTTTTGCTTGTTTCAGCGACTTTCAACTATATTTCAGTCAAATCACGACTAGGTCTTACAGAATCATGTGCTTCCTTGGTGTCACCATAACTGCATGTAATTTGGGGCTCTGAAGTGGCTTGTGGAATCACAATCTCAAGTGACTGGAGCTTTAAGTATGGATCGAACCAGAATTACCGCTTACTAGTTCACCGCCTATACCACATAGCTGTGCAGGGTCCCGTTTTTTTGTTTGCTAGAATGTTCGAGTCATTTGTCTTTTTGTCCCAATATTTCCATATGAGCCAACTCCGTGAAAAAGGGGCTTAATGCATCTGCAAAAAGTATCTGACCTAGGTCAGCCTGCGCAGTCCGCGCAGGCTGACCTTTTCCGAAACTTTTTCGCTATTTCGCTATTGGTCAATTTTCTCTGTGTTCAAGGACAGTCTACCGCACGATTCAGTGGGTTGTTAGACAAATTAGATTTTATGGATCCATAATTATGTGATGCCTTGCTTGGTACAATGTATAACGAAGATCCCTTAAGCCCCCTTTCACAGAGCATGGATCATATTATACGAGTATATTCGAATATTAAACCTTCGTGCAAGTTATCAATTTATAATAATTTAACTGGGATATTTTCGAGGTCTTCTATATCAAATACTTATTATCGCTAGATCGATAGAGTTATTTCTCTTTAAGCACTCTTGTGTACATATGGTAAGAAAATATACAAGTCTCGCGAGAAAGTGCGATATTACCGGAACCTACATGGTGCCCGTAACGTACCGGTATCCAAGTCGTTAACTTACCCATAACGGGAAAAGAAAATGAGAATTGAAAGCTTAATATATTTTATTGCATAAAACGTGTGTTTCTGGGCCGTTATAAGCATGTATTAACGGGGAAAACCGTGCTTTGACGGGAGAAAACGTGTATCAATCAGTAAATTCACGCGCCTATAACACCAGGCTTTGTACTTTAAATATCCTCGATCCGGGCCTACCTTGTAAACAAAGTACGCTGAACGCCGACCAACAAAGCTGTATGAACTTGTACCATATTAGATCCTTATTTTGGCTTGTCTTTGTCTTTTAGTACACCACAAACGATACCTTAAGCAGAATCTCAGTCTTACCGAGATCTGAACAAAAATCAATCGTGATGCCCTCTGCATCCCACCCACATTCTTAACATGGTCGGCAATTCCTCAGTCGCTTGATATATACTTTTGAGGTCTTTCAGTCACAGAAATTTCATATCCACTCATTTGGCCTAGTTTTAATCGATCAAAAACTGTGCAAGTTGATCCAACGAAGGTCTACTTTGTATAAAATATCAGAAGAAGCTGATTACAGCGAAAGATCGAAACAGTGCAGCATTGGACTATGACCCTTCACTACGCGTAACAAAAGTTTCATCGCCGAATTCCGATTTTGACCGATATAGGTCCAGTACATTTCAAGTCCGTTTCTTTGCATTCCTGTGGAAATATTGTTTGCTTTCGTTGCAAATTATTGCTAAAATACATTTACTTTATGCAATAATAGCGTTAATTCACGTTTCTTCGGTCGTTTAAGCGTTTTTGGGCCTCTTCGAATGTTAATGACCTCAAAAACGTGAATGAACCCTATATTCATTTCGGGAGATACCAGTAATTACATGTAGATAACAATTTTTGATAGGTACTACTTTTGTCTTTCATTTCAGCGGATGGATACATCGATTTTGATGAATACTTTAATGTGATGAAATCAAGAATGATTCAGTTGGACTATGAAAAAGAGAGAATGAAAACTGCATTTAAAGTGTTGGACACAAATCAAGACGGTTTTATTACTGACGACGAATTAAGACACGCATTGAAATTGAACGGAAGTACTTTCAGTGACGAAGAAATCAAGGATATTATCAAAAAGGCGGACAAAAATTCTGATGGAAAAATTGATTATGACGGTATGTAGATTTTTTTTTAATGATAAAATGTAAGGTTTTTGCGTTACGAATATCGTTTCTTTATAACCAAATTGACATCTCAATGGTAAATCGATACGGTCCTTTAAAACATTTAAGGGTAAACCCGGTAAAATGAGTAACTTTATTTCTCAAAAAAGATTGCAGTATGAAATATGAATAAGCTGACTGAGACTCAATATCTCAAATCTTTGACAATATAACTGTTGAGCTGAACTTAACTCTTTACCAAACCACAAAACTTAGACTCTTCCAAATCCAGATCCATTTTCAGATGACAAATGAAATGTGGCTCAAATCGTGAAATTAGTCATTTAGAAAGTAGAAAACCCTGTGGTAAAAGGAAAAAAAGACTGGTGACCAGCATTTTCTTCTTTTACGCAATATTTCATACCTATCGTTTGGAATATATTTGTCAGCTACACACGCTTTCAATATGGACCAGTCTAAAATCTTGTTGTTTGGTTTAGGACTAAAGATCAAGTAATTTTTTACCCAAATCGTGTTTGCTTCGGTCGTTTCTAACCCTTTCGCTGCTGAGCGCGATTCGATGACCTTTTGCGGACAGTGTAGATCAAGATCAGACTGCACAGAACGTGCGGTCTGATCTCGGGTCTACACTGTCCGCGTAAGAGATATTTAAACACCCCCCCATAACTTTGAAATAGCAAAGTTTTTATTTTATTTATTTATTTTAATCAATATTGTAATTTAATTTACCTTAATTGAGAAAAAAGTTCGCGTAACTTATACTGATCTTTTTGGATTCTGCTTCCTGGAAACTTTACCAGTACTCGCGCCGAATATGTGGGCCAAAGCAGTCCCAAAGTTGACACCCACTCCCGGGTATCGAACTCGGGACCTTATGGCTACCTCACAATGACGGACACCACTACCGCTATTAGTTAATTCATGGAACAGATGATATCCATTATATCATTATCATCATCATCACCATCATCATGACCATCACCATCATCATCATGGCTACCACCACCATCATCATCATTATCATCATCACCACCACCATCATCATCATCACCATCATCATCATCATTACCACCACCACCATCATCATCATCACCACCACCACCATGATCATCATCATCACCACCATCATCATCGTCACCATCATCATCATCATCATCATCATCACCATCATCACCATCATCATCAACATCATCATCATCATCATCATCATAATTACAACCAATTTTATCGAGGTATTGTTGTTTTCAGAGTTCGTGGAGGCAGAATTGTGCAAGTCGGTGTTTTGAGGAGGAATTCTGTGGAAAAATGGGCCTCGAGATAAATCCTCGAGTTTGGACACGTATAGAACCAGTATCTCAAATACGCATCTTTAGACGCATGACTGTTCCATAGCTCAATGCTTCAAAGATATGAGCCATGCTCTGTGAAAAGGGGGCTTAATGCATCTGCAAAAAAGTATCGACCCAGGTCAGCCTGCGCAGTCCGCGCAGGCTGACCTGGGCCGAAACTCTTTGCTTTTTTGTAAATTTTCTGCATGTCTGAGAAACAGTGTACTTCACGAGGTATCCGGTTGTTAGACAAAATGGATTTTACGTATCCATAATTACGTTATGACTTGCTTGGTATCATGGATCACGGAGATGCATTAAGCCCCCTTTTGCCAGAGCATGGGTCATATTATTTATGCACAGTGACTTAACCCGTAGAGCAGCGAAGAAGTACAAAAGGAAATTTTCATTCATGAAAAGGATGTCACAGATTTCAGTATACAGGGTGTGGTGTTTGATCAGAATATCTTTACATAATGGAGAGCGTAGGACATTGTTAATCAAAGACCAGACTGCATAATCCATGCAGTCTAACCTTGATATACACTGTCCGTCAAAGCAGCTGAAGTTACAAAAAGTCACTTTATCCCTTTCCAACACAACCCAGAGTATAAACGACCTTAAGAAATAAGGATTATAAAAACATTATGGGAAAAGGAGAAAAAATAAAGGTCACCAGCATTTTCTCCTCCGAGGATGTATTTTGGCTCTTTCAAAGGTAGATTTTGTCATTTGAGCTAGATTCATTTTGCAATCTGCAAAAGCTATCAATTTGGGAGAGTCTAAAATTGTGTTGTCTGGTAAAGAGTAAAGGGTTAAAATTCTAATTACAGGCCCATCAGCAGCCAG
The DNA here is from genome assembly GCA_945859785.2 of Tridacna gigas. Taxonomy (NCBI): domain Eukaryota; kingdom Metazoa; phylum Mollusca; class Bivalvia; order Cardiida; family Cardiidae; genus Tridacna; species Tridacna gigas. Next base: position 110,215,367 of record OX244028.2, read on the forward strand.
CTGTAAACATTTTGGGGTCGTATTGCAGGCAAATAAATTCCAAACCGTATAACAGTATAGATATTTTTGCGATATCGTTATGAATCTGTCCTAATCAGGGTCGGTGAAATACGGGATTTTGTGGTAAAGGGTTGAATGGATAGCTGCCTTGTTCAGTTTCAGGGCATTTTTTCGAATTTAATTCTTTACCACACGACAAAATTTTAGGGTTCTAGGAAAACTTCCCCTCGGAAGACTGCCCCCCGGAAATATGCCCCAGAAAAGTGCCCCCTGGTAATCTGTCCCCCCCCCCCCGGAAAACTGCCCCCAGGAAACTGCCCCCGCTCACACTTTCTATTTCTTATTTTCTAAACCAAAAGAAATAATTTTGGCTCATCTACAAGCCCCATCAGGCACAAATGGCAAGTTCTATGAAAAAAGATAGAAATTGCCATAAATATCCCCGCTTTATCAATTTTTTGATTATCTTATCCTATTGTTTTAGTTCTAATGCTGTAATGGAAAAAAATAAAAGCACTTTTCAAGAATGATATTGTGCATCTACCTTTTTTTCCTATATTTCTAATTCAGCACATCTTTTTTTTTTTTATCTATTTGGAGATGGTACACGTCATTTTTTTTCTTTTTTGGTACTATCATCTTTATTAAACATTATATTTACAATGCATTTTTAAATGTTCACAGTACAGTCTGAAGCGCAAAATTCTTTACAGTAAATACTTAAAAGCAATCAATTACCTTTAATAGGATTTCAGGGGAGGGGGGCAGTTTTCCTGATACCAATTTTAGACCTCTTCAAACTGAAAGCAGTGGCAGACGACAAATTAAATGTGGATCAAAAGATGGAATGTCGTTGTGAAGTGGCTTAAATCATTCTGGTTCCAGCATTTTCTTCTTTTCCCACAATGTTTTCAAAAGGCCTTCTCCCTCAGGGTCGTTAAAACTCGGGATTGTATGGTAAAGGGTTAAAACATAACAAACAACAATTTATCACATAACTATCCTTGTTTTAGTGTAACATGACCATTACGAATCTTCTTATCTTACACACGTTTCAGACAAGCAAATAGCGCAGTATTCGGTCAACACTCTGTATTCATACGCCTTATTTCTAAGACATTGCTGACCCAGATTTCTTTGCGAAATTAACTGTCAAAATTTGTGATCGTGACAAAGCTGCGAATTTTATGATCTTAAGATTCAAAACAAAGTTATAAAAATTATTTTTTTATTATTATTACATTATCTTTGGAACTATTTTTTTGTTGTCCGCAATGTACCTGTCAAGGAGACGAATAGGCTTCATGTAAGTTTCAGTACACATGTACATGTAGACCTATACTTTAACCCTTATCCTGCTAAATAAGTCAAAAAATTTTCAAGTCGGTAGTAAAAACCTGAATAACGCTGTTTCAAACTTATTTTTTAGCGAAAAATATCTCCTTATCGGTCAGTGTAGATCAACGATCAGACTGCACGTTCTGTGCAGTCTGATCTTGATCTACACTGTCCGCAAAAGGTCAGTGTGTCGCGCTTAGCAGCCTACGGGTTAACGCATCATGAACTATAATTCTTGATATACAGTTAGGTGATAAAATGAATCTGATGACATTCGTTGGCTTTTGAGGTAAAAATTTATTAAACTCGTCTACAAAAAAATGTTATCGAGCTCGCCAAAGACTCGCTGAATAACATATTTCTAGACTCGTTTACTAAAATTTTATCTCAAATGCCAACTCGTATCAGATACTATATATCTGTGACAGTGGAGTCGATGGTCAAACTGCTTCGTGACAAAACAGACAGTCGATCTTTGATCCACACTTTCCGAAGTGGCAGCCGAAATTGTCCCTGGGGGCCGAAATGCTAAAGTAATATTATCCTTACAGAGAGCTCAGCTCTGAGGTCCAAAATGTTCAAAATAATCAAAGGGAATTTGTAATTAACAACCGTGATTTAAGGTCTACTTTTCAGTGTAGGTATTCCCCTTGTGTTATCCCTTACATGCTCTTGTTTAAATTTATTCATTTCAAATGAGCCGTGCTCTGGAAAAAGGGCGCTTTATGCACCTCCGTGATCCTTGATACCAATCAAATTATCACATAATTATGGATCCATAATACCAAAGTTTTTAACAGCCGACTTTATCATGAGGTAGACTGGTCTTTTGACATGCAGAAAATTGACCAATAGCAAAAGGTTTCGGCTAAAGTCAGACTGGCCTGGATCGATACGTTTCGCGGATGCATTATGCCCCCTTTTCACAGAGCATGGCTCAAATTATTTTGTAAACAAACCAGCATGCCTGACAGCTTGACAGATTTCAATTCAAACGGTTCTTAGTCTGAAACTACGGCCAAAAACTAATCTGTGGTTGCAGACTACTTGCCTTTAACTTATTACCACACAGTCCCGAGTTTTAACAAACCTGAAGAAGAAGGCTTTTGAAAAAAATTGTGGGAAAAAGAGAAAATGCTGGTAACCAGCATTTTCTCCTTTTTCCACAATTTTTTCTACCCTATCAAAGACCGAAACTATCATTTGAACTATACTTATTTTGTTGTCTGCAAATGCTCTCATTTTGGGCGAGTCCAAAATTTTGTTGTTTGGGAAAGAGTTAAATACTATTTTCAATACTGAGATTTCATTATTTATGTTCAATGATACGAACGATCCCTTATTTTGAAGTGTATGGAATTTCAATTAACCCTTAACCGCAGTGCTACATCAGTTCAATGAAACTTTCCAGCTGATAGTAATAAATCAAATATTGCTTTTTCAAAGTTACTTGTTGGTGGAAACTATCGTCTTATCGGACATTGTAGATCCAAGATCAGACTGCACGTTCTGTGCAGTCTGATCTTGATCTACACTGTCCGCAAAAGATCCTTGAGTCGCTCAGCAGCCTAAGGGTTAAAAAAGCTGGTACGAGAAAAACGGTTTGCCTGAATCTTTCACCAAACCATAGTTACACCATGTTTTTTGAATTCCCGAGGAAGCTTTTAAAAATATATTGTGGAAGAAGGAAGACGTGGCTTTAATCTTAATTTTCTCCTTTTTTTAACGATTTTTTCTACCGAATTCAAAAGGTCGTATGCAAATGCTACGAGTTTGGATCTGTCTTAATCTTTGTCGCCATGGAAACAAGATATTTGAGCCATGCTCTGTGAAAAGGGGGCTTAATGCATCTACGAAAAGTATCGACCCAGGTCAGCCTGCGCAGTCCGCGCAGGCTGACCTGGGCCGAAACTTTTCGATATTGGTCAATTTTCTGTATGTCAAAGGACCAGACTATTTCATGATTCACTCTGTTGTTAGACAAACTTAACTTAATGGATACATGATCATGTGATGACTTGCTTGGTATCATGCATCACGGCGATGCATTAAGCCCCTTTTTCCCAGAGCATGGCGAATTTTCATTTACGTTTTTCATTGTTTATAGATATAGTATATTATTTATGATTACAATAAATTCAGTATTTACAATGATTTTGACTCTATATATTTGCTCCCGAAGTAAAAACTGCACTGTTGCCAAAAGACATGAGCCGTGCTCCGGCAAAAAGGGGTTTTAATGCATCTGTGTAATGCAAGAAAGTCATCACGTGATTATGGATCCATGAAATCCATTTTAACTAGCAACCAACTGAAGCATGGAGGTACACCGGTCCCTGGACATGCAGAAAATTGACCAATAGCAATAAGTTTCAGTCCAGGTCAGCCTGCGCGGACTGCGCAGGCTGACCTGGGCCGATACTTTTTGCAGATGCACCAAACCCTGCTTTCACAGAGCGTCGCTCAAATAGATTCCGTCTGGTCGGTGGATATAAAAGATATTTATATACTAGTTTATAATATTTTTTTCACCTAAATATATTCTGAAAACTGCGTCTTGTGTCTTGCGACAGACTACTTTTAAAAACATTGTGACATAGGGAAACCCTTTTGAAGAAAGATACTGTTACTTAACCCAAGTCAATTTGTCGTCTGCAGATGCCTTCAGTGTGGACAAATCTAAAATAAATTGTGAAGTAAATAGTTGGGGGTGGAGGGCACAGGCGTTCGTTTTGTGACGAACTTCGCCGTCTATATAATGTAAATCTTGTATCACATTATATAGATAGCGAAGTTCGTCACAAAACTTTTCAAACCGATAGTTAAAACCTAAATAATGCTACCTCAAACTTATTTTTTGGAGAAAAATATTTCCTTATCGGAAAGTGTAGATCCAAGATCAGACTGCACGTTCTGTGCAGTCTGATCTTGATCTACACTGTCCGCAAACGGTTAGTGAGTCGCCCTTACCAGCTTAAGGATTAAAGGTCCAGTAGCGGCCAAAGGTAAACATTGCGGATATTAGAATGCGTTTGAATTTAAATCATGCCATTTAAAGTACGGAAATTATTGTGAATTATCTGTTATTGTCGGTCCAAGTGTTGGTCTATGGGAGAAAAAATGAATTTTAAAGTAGGTAAAAGGTTGCCAAGTCGCTTTATCTTTTGTTTACTTTTTTCCTGATTTTGAAAATCATCTTTGTTTTCTTTTTTTCGCCTGCGACTTACATTTGACCGACCGTATTATGACAGATTGTCATCTCCACAATTATATCCATACTTTTACGTTTGAATGCACATAACACCCGCATTTTAACTTTTGGCCGTTACTGGACCTTTAACAAATTAGTCGCCTTGAATAACGAGTCTTCAGATTGTCCTTGCTACACATTTCGTCATGTGTTTCTACCATATTGTACCTTCACCCTGTATATACCTGCCAAGCCCCTGTAGCTCAGTCGGTAGCGTACAAGACTTGAGAACAGGAGGTCGCTGGTTCGATCCCCGGCTTGGCCAATTTCTTTCCGAGGCTTGATGATAGTCATAGCGACAGGATTCATTCGTCTCTCACCGCTGACCATTGTTTCGACGATGGTTATGTGGGAAAGCAGCCAGTGGCTTGGAAAGAATACTGTGCGGAGTACTGGTAAAAGAAACTCCAGGAAAGCATGGATAGGTGCACTGGTCGCCGTGATATAACTGAAATAATGTTGAAAACGGCGTGAAACACCATACAATCAATCAATAAACCTTTACATACCTAATCCTAATTTATTTGAGGAAAAAAAGGCCTTTTGAAAACATTATGGGAAATGAGAAAATACTAGTAACCAGCATTTTCTCCGTATCCCACAATGTTTCCTACATTTGTGTAGACTGTTTTTACATTTGAGCCACACCGAAATTGTCGTCTGCAAATACTTTCAATTTTTGTCGGCCCAAAATCTTGTCATCTGGTAAAGAGTTCCCTTTTCCACACAATCTCGAGTTTTAACGACCCTGAAAAAGAAGGCTTTTGAAAACATTGTGGCAAAGGGAGAAAATGCTGGTAACCAGCATTTTCTCCTTTTACCACACTGTTTTGTAACCTTTCAAAGACAAATATCAACATCTGAGCCATAATTGATTTGTCGTCTGCAAATGCTTTCAAATTGGATCGGTCTAAAATCTTGTCATCTGGTAAAGAGTTAACTGCCTAAAGGGGACAATCTTCAGGGTCCGTATTCACCAACCATTCTTAAGAACGTTCCTATTCTTGTTCTCCAAAATTTTCTACATTTGAAAGTAACACAACTTCTGATTGGCTAAACCAAATGGTTTAGCCAATCAGAAGTTGTGTTACTTTCAAATGCAGAAAATCTTGGAGAACAAGACTAAGAATATTCTTAAGAATGATTGGTGAATACGGACCCTGGTTTTTGACACTGCAGTCCTACGGTGAATCTATCCTGTTAATTAAAAAAGACAAAGTTTTTTCTCTCTTTTACCACATTATTCTACGCACTATGCTGACATGCCATCAATGTTCATATACAATGTATAATGGGAGTTAAACTAATCAAAGAATAACATAAAAATGTCGTGTTTAAATATGGAAAGTCTGAGAAGGGGTAATTGCTTGTTACATGCACTTGCTCATCATTTCTGGATACATACAATCATAAGCTGCCTATAGATGGTGAAAAAAAAAGGTCTCAAAATACATCCTTACAGCCAGAGAGAAAAAAATGCTATTAAAATTTGATAAACAGTAGAATGGTTCAGAATTGAGTCTGTTATGTAAACATAGATAAATTACCTATGTATACAATGTAAGAAATAAACACATATACATATGTCAAAAATCTTCGATGGCCTCTAGAAAATGAGATGCAGTTTCTATCCGTCGTGATCTATGCAATCTTGCAACCGTCAGGGGCAACATTTGGCACGAAGATACAAGAATGATTTCACTTTGATAAAATGGCGTGCAACACACGAAAAGGGGCCTTCGGACATATGCATAAAAGTGTGTCGTCTCAGATCAGCCTGTGAAGTCTGTGACTTATCCGAGACGACACTTCCCGTTTATGTGCGAGTGTCTGTTTCACGAAAGTCTACTGTATGAAAAAATCTTATGTAGTCGTCAAGTGCCGTCTCGGATTAGCCTGCGCGGACTGCACAGGCTAATCCGAGACGACACTTTACGCAAATGTCCGAAGGCCCCTTTTCGTGTGCTGCACGCCATTAATAAAGATGAAACGGGTTAAAAACTGGCTAAAAGCAGATATAGATGTATCTTTAAAGCCATGAAAATTCCAGCATTTGAAGACAAATGAGGAAGTAATGAGTTAAAGGGAGATAATCGGTGTCTCTGCCATCTGAAAGCGTATTGCCGTCATTGATCTCCCTTTAGTGCCCACCATATCTGCACAAACTCTGAAAAGTAGTGTAAAAGGAGATGGTGTGTCATTGTTCGCCAGTGATTACTAAACGTAACTATCATTCTGATGTGCCATTATATACTTATGAAATTCTTTCACCAAAATGTATTTAACTCTTTCTTATGCATCTGTATCTGCAAAAAGTATCGATTCAGGTCAGCCTGCGCAGTCCGCGCATTTTGCTTTTGGTTAAGTTTCTGTATCTCAAAGGACCAGTCTACCTCATGGTTTAGTCGGTTGTATGACAAAAATGGATTTTATGGGTGCACAATTATGTGATGATCTGCATGGTGTAATGGAGCATGGAGATGCGTCAAGCCCCCTTCTGTCAGAGCACGACTCAATTCAAGGTCCTCAGCTGAAATCTTGTTTCAGGAGGCTATGAACTTCAACTCCTAAAATGCTTTGAAAGACATAAGTGAAAACCAAACTATTGTCATTGCAGTGGGATTTTTTTTTTTTTTGCTTCAAAAAGTCACTGTCTATCTAAGAGTAAAATATGCGCACTGTTCTGTGAAAAGGGACTCAAAGTATCTCCGTGATGCATTCTGCCAAGCAAGACATTACAAAACTAGGGATCCATAAAATCCACTTTGTGTAACATTTCACTGAATAAGGAGGTAGACTGGTCCTTTGACATGCAGAAAATTGACCGATAGCAAAAACTTTCGTGCCTGGCTGACCGTTGTCCATACTTTTTGCAGATGCACTGAGCCCGCTTTTCACAGAGCATGGCTCATGTATAAGATCAGACTGCACGTTCGGTGTAATCTGATCTTTATCTACCTACACTGACCACAAGAACGCATTAAAGTTGCACTAAGCAAGATATGAATTGAATGAAACAGAACAAAACTATTACCTTCATAATCAATCTTGCCATCCTCGTTCAGGTCCGCCTCTTTCATCATTTCTGTCAGTTCATCATTTGTGATTGATTTGTCACCCAGCAAATTCCTCAGTGCTTGTCTACAAGAAAAATCATGTATCAGAACGTATTCGAAACAATACGCAAATTTTGTGTGTTTGTGAAATTTTCCCATGTTATAGTACAAAGAGTCTATGGGGGGGGGGGGGGGGGGGGGGTGTCTTTTTTTATCTCATTTTTGTAGGCCTATAAACAGGATTTGTCATAAGATAGCATTTAAAATAAACTGTATCAAACTAGTGAGTTTAGTCAAATTTATTTCAAAAGCTTACGAATGACAGATTCTTTCTATCACATAACGACATTTCAAGAATTACAGGTCAGGATATTCAAAACCATACATGCAGACGTAGGTATTTTCACGGGTAAATTATTACATTCCTCTGAGAGTACATGTAGTATAAAATGACGTCAAATATGACGTCACAAAGTGTTTATCTCAAACTAGAGCACCATCATTATCTTCTGCAAGGTGGCATTTTTCAAATACATAACCTATCTGATATGGGCATTCTGGGTACAGAACGGGACTACTTTTCAAGAGGGCAATCAATGCAGCGAATTTCAGAATAAGATATACGTTTACTCACTGAAATCTACCTTGCACGATTCATCCAGCCATGGTTAGCTAGCATAACCTATACACCAGTTATTGATAAACATAGCCTCTATAAGCTCGGGGGGAAAAAAGCCTCGGTATAAGCCCAGCAAGGTTGGGGCGTTAATTTTGTTGTCAGTCTGTTGCACAAATCACGGTTTTCCCAATGTCTAACTTTAGAAACTGTCCACAGAGATTTGCAGTAAATGATGGTATTTCATAGAATTATTTTCCCTGTTTGAAATCATTATTATTGTTTTTTTTTTTAGAAATTTGTAGCGAAAAAAACTGGCTTGAATTTTCCATTATTATTTATATCCATCTTCCGCTCGCTACGGTATTTTTAGCGTCAATTTACGTACCACGTTTTAATATTCATCCTGTACAGGAGAGTGATGCGTCAAAGCAGACAGATCTAATCTTCAAAGAAATATTGACATGCTCAGACAACGGTGCACGATAAGATAATTCGTAATGGAAGTAGCCTATCACACTGAAAACAAGAAAGGTTAGGTGACAAAATAAATAAATCCCAATATCAGTTGTATAGGAACCTTGATGTTTGCGTCCAAAGAGAACCCTATACTACTCTGTTAAGGCACTACGAAACCCCAGCTATGCTATGATGAAACCAACACAACTATCCCCGTCATGTGAAACCCATTAAAACCGTCAAACAATATGGTCCCGGTGTCACACCACCGCTTTTCGCTACATTGGAAATAGAGAGAAAAACCAGTATCGTTGTTCCTCTGCTGTTCTTTTATTGTCGGATCAAGGGCTTTCCTGTGTGTTTCTATCAAATACATGAGTTACGCTCTACGAAAAGGGGGTTAATGCATCTGCGAAAAGTATCGACACAGGTCTGGGCCTTGGTCAATTTTCTTTAGGTCGTTTGTTAAAAGGAAGTGGCTATTATGGATTCATAATTACATGATGGCGTGATTGGTATGATGCATCACGGAGATGCATTAAGCCCCCTTTTGTCAGAGCATGGCTCACATGTCTAGTGGTCTACACAAGAAGTTAAAAAGAGCACATCATCCGGTTTCGTTTATATCTATTCAATCTCTAACAACTGATAACAAAAGACCCTTCTTGGTTGAGGACCATGTTCCTTGTGAGGTCACCGGCACAAAACAGTTCCTCAAAAAATATTAAATTTGAGCCCAGTTTCCACAAAAATTATCAAGTCATTACAAGAATTACATTTAAGAGCTTATACACTGAAGTAGTTCTTGGTGTCATTTTTTTTTTTTTTAAATGAAACTACTTTTACATGGGTGTGCCACCTTCTTTACCTTAGTTCCGCTTTATCTATGACGCCATTTCCGTCTCTGTCGAACATCTGGAACGTAGTACGGATATGCTCTCCTTGATCATACGCTCTCTTGTATTCGACAAACTGCTGCTGCATAAATTTTCGAAACTCAGAAAACTCGAGTTTACCATTTTCTGAAAGCGACAAACGAACTGTTATTTTTTCAGGGTTAACCCGTATCCTGCTAAATGAAAGAGATGAAACTTTTAAACCGATAGAATAAACCCACATTTTCCTGTTTTAAAGGTATTTTTGGAGGAAAGACATCTTCTTATCGGACAGTGTAGATGGAAGATCAGACTGCACGTTCTGTGCAGTCTGATCTTAATCTACGCTGTCCGCAAAAGGTCAGTGAGTCGTGCTTAGCAGCCAAAGGATTAAATGTCGTGTTTTTTTTTCTAGAACTTTACTTACATCTTGTATTTTGGGAAAGCGACATTATTTATATATCTGAATGACTGACTGGCCGACCGATTGTTTGATCGATAACAACAGAACAATATAAACAATACATTCGTGCTCTTTCAGGACAAAATATATAAACTATACCACTTTCGACGGCTGAAAATACAACTTTCAGAACGAGTTAGCTCATGTTGAACTAAACAATCGGACGGTATAGATTCAAGGTCAGACTCTACGTTCTGTGTAGCCCGATTTTGATCTTTACCGTCCGCAAAAGCCCCTGTTTTCATAAATGCTTTGAAACGGTCAGTGTCTATATTTAGACAACAAGTTTATGCCAATGGTATTTATAGTCAACCTTTGTATGAGATTTGCCCCACGTGACGGTGACCTTGTCAATTGATTCGTTAGTGAGTTTGAGGTAGCATACCTCGAGTGTCAAGAAATATCTTCATTGCTGTAGGTGTATATAGATGCTCATTCCGAGCATACTTTCATGTAACTATTTTTGTGACTTTTTTTTTTCTTGGCAAGAATACAAATATTTATATTGTGGCATTAAGGAATTGCGACAAATTATATTTTGGCACACCGTTCCTCCGTTTCCGTGAAGAATCGTTTTATGCTGTTTTATCGGGGTCAGATAGGATATTGTAACCAGGAGAGTAGCTCTGCCCTTTTTTTAGCCCATGCAAATGTTGAAGGGTGGAGGAGATCTTACCGGCTGCTTCGGAAAACAGGGCCCGTATTCATCAACCATTCTTAAGAACATTCTTTGTCTTACTCTCCAAGATTTTCTAAATTTGAAAGTAACAAAACTTCTGATTCAGAAGTTGTAGCCTACTTTCAAATTTAGAAAAATTCTGGAGAATAAGACTAAGAAAGTTCCTAAGAATGGTTGGTGAATACAAAATTTGAAAGTAACACAACTTCTGATTGGCTAAACCAAATGGTTTAGCAAATCAGAAGTTGTGTTACCTTCAAATTTAGGGAAAAAAAAAAACTGGAGAAAAAGACTAAGAATGTTCTTAATAATGATTGGTGAATACGAACCCAGATCTCTTAATATCCGGTTTCTACTATTGGGTAAAAATTCCGCAGTTTTGACATATGTAGACACTGATTCAAGTTGTTGACATAATTTTATTTTTTGATATTTTATATTTTTTATTTCAATAAAAGGCATGCACGAGAATTTTGATGTTATGCATTTGCGTACATGCGTATGCCGGGCTAACTCACTGGTAACAATAGGTGTTCTGTGTAATGATTAAATAATTGTGGACGGTATTCTTCTTGTTGCGAAATGTCTTACAGAAATGTTTGTATCGTTGGCAGGTGGCCTATTTTTTTTTTTTTTTTTAATCGAATCGAGTTGTAAAAATTGAGAGGATTGTTGGAAAGGAAGAAAATGTATGTATCTTTTTTACTTACTGTTACCATCCAGTTTTCTTACAGCATCTTTAATCTGTTTTGGTGTTAGAGTGATATCGATTTTCTTGAGATACTGGGTCAGTTCGTCTACTGTAATACTTTTGTCCCCATTTAGGTCAATAGAATCGAACATTTCTTTGACATCTAAATAATAAAACCAAAAATGTAAGTAAATAGTTTGAACTGCATCTATACTCATTTAGAAAAAATTGCAGATACAAGTACTTTAGCTGATGCCGTGGTTTAAGATCAGACAAGTTGTTTAAATGGCGTTTTACGTCGACATCAGTCCCGAGCGTGATACTCGTGGTACCATTTCACCCGTTGCCAAACAACTCCCATGTTTTAACGACCCTCGTGAAAAACATCCTCGTTGACCCAGTTCCGATGTATTCCTTAAACTACATTCATCACCCCTGGGTTATCTCACGTATGTTTTCTCGTTCTCATGAATTATTCATGAGGCATTTTGACTGGTAATCTCAGTTTTTCAGTGAGAAAATTTCATCTATTTTTATCAACCATATGCCATCATCTCTATTTTTACCTCGTCTACAACCAATCAAATCGATAATAGTATGTAGTTTACGGAATACATCGGAACTGGGTTAATGAGGATGACGTCACACCTGCTACATACCCCTATGGACTGCAACAGCACGCTTTATTTCTGAATATTTGCCTTTGTATACAAGGATTTGTAATGTCTACCCTGGATTGTCGTAAGGCAAATGCCACAGAAGGAAGTCCCTCCGGCGGCCGCCATATTCGTTGATAATGATGTGGGTTTTACCCGGTTCATTCATAACAACGGAGGAAATGTGATTATCCTCCACTACAAGAGAGTATTATTATGTCATCGACCATTCGATTGGCTATTGGGTGTAATTCGCAGTCTTATGAATATTCATAGGAACGACAGTTTCGCAATTGAATGGTGATGAATGGTAATACTTCACACCTGGGTTGACGAGGGTGCGTGAAAAAAGGCTTTTGAAAACATAATTTTTTTGGAAAAAGTATAAAATGCAGGTAAACAGCATTTGTCTTATTCCCATTATGATTTTTAACCGTTCAAAGACCTTTCGAATGCTCTGTGAAAAGGGGGCTTATTTGTATCTGCGATTACTATCGATCCATGTTAGCCCGCTCAGTCCACGCAGACTGACCTAGGCCGAAGTTTTTGCTATTTGTAAATTGTATGCATGCCAAAGGACCAGTCTACCTCATGATTCCGTTGGTTGTTAGACAAAATGGATTTTAGGGATTCACAATTATGTAATCACATGTTTGGTACGTTGCATCACAGAGATGCATTAAGCCCTCTTTAGCCACAGCATGGCTCAATTGCCTTCCATTTAAACGAATATACATTTTTCTCGTCTGGTAAAGAAAACCAACCGAACATTGACATTTTCCCATTGACAGACGTTTTGTATAAAAGATATTCAACAATTAAGGTAAGACCTGTGTAATGCACTTCCGGTGAACATTGGGCAAAAATTCTAATTGGTAGTTAAATAAGGATAAATAAGGATTTATGCCGAAATAATATTTTTGCACATTTCTAATGGATCAGAAATTCCGTTTATGTCTATCTTGAAACTTTTTTTTGATACTTTTGTTTGTTTTCTAAAAAGGGAGGTAATTATTATCTCTTTTTCAATTGAGAATATAGCGGTTTTAAATTTATAAATGATAATTCAAAAAAGGAAAAAAATGGAAAAAATGAAAAGGTGAAAGTAGTTCAATTATACTCATTTTTAATTATAGCTAATTTTGCAGGATGATATTTTAGTGGAAATAGCTGTTTTCCATTACACAGGTCTTACCTTAACCCTTTTAGGAATTATTATATACCTGAAAATTTTCTGGCTAAACTACATGTGTCACACGCTGATAAAATAGCACACGACAGAAAAAATCCGTATCTACACACTGTGAAATACGGTTCTAAATATAGTATTGATGACGTGACTCACCCGCGGAAAATATACATGTATTGATTGGCGATTTTTATTGGTCAAAATTTACGCTATGATATTTATCCGCCATTAAAAAAAATGACGTTATAGCTACTACACCCTTGTTTGTTTTATTTTGTTAACCAATTTACGAACAAAATGTCAAGAACTGCAAAATTTTGTCGTTGAAAGTTGTGGGTATATTATAAAAGGAATATTGTATTGCAGTAACTTTCCTGATGTTTGTATATACGTAAGAAGATTTTTGACATCTCGCCCGACCTTCGGTCTCTCGCGGTGCCAAATTTTCTCACGCTGCTCGAATTAAATACAAGCACCAGGAAAGTTACTACAACATAATATTCCTTATTTATCGACCTTGAGGGAGAAGGTTTTCTGGAAAAAAATATTCAGAACATAGAAAAATGCTTTTAATCAGCATTTTTTCTCCATTGTTACTTTGCTTCCATTGTTGGTGCCACAGTTATGCTTCGTTTGCAAGTGCTTTTAAAATGCAAAAAGAAAGCTCTTGGAAAAAAAAAAAAAAAAAACTGCGGAAAGGGATCAAGCAGTCGCTGACTGCTGAAATTAATTTCTTCTTTGCCCACAAATATGTTTTTCCTTACGATACATTTTCGTTTCCTTTCCCCTCAGTAAATCTTTTCTCATATGTTTTATTTGTACGATATAATATGTATATAAGCCATGCTCCGGCAAAAAGTCTCCGTGATGCATTATACCAAGCAAGTCATCACATAATTACAGATCGTCGAAATGAATTTTGTCTTACGATTTACTTAATCTAGGAGAAGAGTGGTCCTTGGATATGCGGGAAAATTTACAAACAGCAAAAAGCTTCGACTCATGTCAGTCTGCGTAGGCTGACATGCTTGATAATTTTTTGTAAATGCATTAAGCACCCTTTTAATAGAGCATTATTAATGGTATTCGTCATATTATCCGCATTAAACTTTTATCAAACGATAAATTATTAGACAAGTATGCACTCTAAGCATATACTGACGACACAACAATGTGACCTGCATAATTGGCTTTCGTCCCTGAACGGCTAAAAAACATTTTGGAGAAAGGAGGAAATACTGGTTACCAGCATTGTCTCTTTTTCCCAAAATGTTTTTAAAAGCTTTTTCTGTTGGTGTCTCTGAAACAGGGATTGTTTGGTAAAGGATTAAAATGCCACTGAACTTGACGACAGCTTTTTTTTTTTTCAAATAGTAAACAAGTACATGAATTACATATGTGTAGTTTCTAATAACCTAGCCTGAATGACCCTGGGCTCCATGCACTCAGCTAAACGTCTGACCGGCCACTTTTGTTAGTCTTGTAAATTCGACCATGTAACAGACCGGTAAATAAAAACAAATTGTAACATAAACCTGGACGTTACCCATGTTACTGTAATGAAAAGATTCTCGATTTTGCCAACAAAAGGCATCTCTGTTTCAATGAAAAGGAAAGCACATCGTTTGCGCATGCGTGGTGTCTATCAGCCAAACAGCTTAAAAACGAATATCATAAATTACTGAAATTTTGTCAACGATAAGAAAAAGCATAAATATTATTTTCTGCTCAAAAATATAGACTGAGAGAATCGGTATGAAGTTTTCAAATTTAAAAAAAAAAAAATGATTTTTTTTCAATTTTCAGTATTCAGTGAATGATTGTTAAATAAGTTCCTTTCAAAGGCACAAGGCAAAATATTCTTTTCAGACCTAGGCTGAGGTATGCTTTTATACTGGCCAAATATTCAAATCCAAAAAATCAAATCCAATGAACTGTCCCTGTTCTGAACAGCGGATGCCAAAGAAGGTCTACGAGGAACCCCAGCTTGAAAGTAGCTGTTTAGAAGTTCTGTCTAGTATATTGTTTTCAGTTAATTCTCTACGACAAGGCATTTCAATGATACTTCCTCAAAAGTGCGGCCTTTCTCTACACTACTTAAAATCATCCTCCTTATTGACACTCCGACAATAAGGGGCCATTGATCTGGCTGGGTCACTTGGGCCCGTTTTACGAACTTGAGTTTTTTTACACGTACGCAAATGTTACAAAATTCTTTCGTTCGCTTCTATAAACTTGCGTAAAAATTTGCGTGTACTATAGTAGTTTTTGTAACTCTCCACCTGGAGTTGTATAAATTGATTTCTCGCTAGCGTCGCTAAGAAGCGCAGCTATAGAGATGAATCGACATCGCTTACAGTGACTTGATGGTAAAATAAAAAGATTTAAGCCATGCTCTATGAAATGGAGGTTTTAACGCATTTTTTTTTTTTTTTTTTTGTCAGCTTGTGCGGTCCGCGCAGGCTGACCTTGGTCAAAACATTTAGCTTATGATAAATTTTCTGTATGTCAAACGACCAGTATACCTTATGATTTAGTCACTTGTTATATGAATTGGATTGTATGGATCAATCCCCCTTTTGTCAGAGCATGGCTCATGTTTATTTTGGTTATTATAGCGATGTGTCTGTATCTCCTTATCGGACAGTGTAGATCAAAGATCAGACTGCACGTTCTGTGCAGTCTGATCTTGATCTACACTGTCCGCAATAGGTCCGTTACTGGACTTGTCAACCTAACTCACTCTCCTTCTCTAGAGGGCGCAAAACCATTCTAATCCTTACCCCCTACTAAATAAATGAAATGAAACTTTCCAGCAGATAGTAAAAACCCAAATGTTGCTATTTAAAGTGTACTTTTCGGGAAAGAAATCTCCTTATCGGATAGTGTAGATCAAAGATCAGACTGCACGTTCTGTGCAGTCTGATCTTGATCTACACTGTCCGCAATAGGTCCGTTACTGGACTTGTCAACCTAACTCACTCTCCTTCTCTAGAGGGCTCAAAACCATTCTCATCCTTACCCCCGACTAAATAAATGAAATTAAACTTTCCAGCCGATAGTAAAAACCCAACCCAAATGTTGCTATTTCAAATGTACTTTTCGGGAAAGAAATCTCCTTATCGGACAGTGTAGATCAAAGATCAGACTGCACGTTCTGTGCAGTCTGATCTTGATCGACACTGTCCGCAATAGGTCAGTGAGTCGCGCTTAGCAGCCTAAGGGTTAATAATACAAATACATCTATTCACGA
Organism: Tridacna gigas; assembly: GCA_945859785.2. Lineage (NCBI taxonomy): Eukaryota > Metazoa > Mollusca > Bivalvia > Cardiida > Cardiidae > Tridacna > Tridacna gigas. Next base: position 110,231,892 of record OX244028.2, read on the forward strand.
GTCCTTGATTATCTTTTCATTGGCATTTTGCTAATTCTGCAACCCCCCCCCCCCCCCATTCCCCCTTTAACTTAATTTATGGGATGGTTAATTTATGCTATTTATAAATTTCTAACTTACCGTTGTCAAAGTCGCTCATTTTTCTTGCAGAACTTTTGTCTTTTGTGTTTGCCTACAAACAAAGAAAATTCTGTTTCATGACATAAGTCACATAACCTCTCCTGTTTTCAGTGTAATATACCCATTACGACTTTTGATATCTTATACACGCGTGAGGTAAGCACTGTGTGACGTCATTTTTTTAAACTGCTTCTACAAAAAATGTTATTAAGCTCACCAGACGCTGTTATGATAACATTTTTTCAAGAACCCTTTAATAAAAGTGTACCTCAAATGCCAACGTACGTGAGATCCTTAACCCTTTACCACACAATCCCGAGTTTTAACGACCCTGAAGAAGAAGCCTTTTGAAAACATTGTGGGAAAAGGAGAAAATGCTGGTCACCAGCATTTTCTCCTTTTCCCACAATGTTTTCTACCCTATCAAAGACAAATTCCATCATTACAGCCACATTTAAATAGTCGTCAGCAAATGCTTTCAATATGGACAAATCTACTTTTTTGTCGTTTGGTAAAAGGTTAAGAGATCCCATATGTATCATACAACGTCCCTTGTTTTCAGTGTAATCTACCCGTTACCCCATCACAAATGAGCTATGCTCTGGCAAAAGGGGGCTTAATGCATCTCCGTGATCCACTATACAAAGCAAGCCATTACATAATCGTGGATCCATAAAATCCATTTTGCGGAACAGCCGGCTGAATTATGAGGTACAATGGTCCCTTGAGCTGCAGAAAATTGACCAATTGCAAAAGGTTTCGGCCCAGGTCAGCGTGCGCGGCCTGCGCAGGCTGACCTGGGTTGATACGTTTTGCAGACCCATTGCCCCTTCTCACAGAGCATTGCTCAAATTTTTCTTATATTGCACACGTTTGAGAAAGATTTGTGACGTCATACGTGACGTCATTTAATACTTCTTTCAGACTTCAAAGTCAATAGGGTTTTATTCAAGAAAATTACTAGTTTTGGATATGTTCTTTGATTATTCTGGGCATGATATTGTTATCTGCTGTATAGAGTCTGATATTCGCTGGCTTTCGAGATATAGTTGGAACTAAACTTGTCTGCTAAAAATGTTATCAAGCTTGTCAGTGGCTCGCTTGGTAACATTTTTCTAGACTCTTTTGATAAAATATTATCTCAAATGCAAATTTATGTCAGATCCAGTATAACTCTGGAAGAAGGAAACAATTACTGAACAGGCAATGATTGTGACCTGCTTTTCGTGAGTGAATTCGACAAAAATGAGCCATGCTTCCTTAAAAGGGGGTTTTATGCACCTGCAAAAAGTATTAACCCAGGTCAGCCTGCGCATCTGCGCAGGCTGACCTGGGTTGAAACTTTTTGCCATTAGTCAATTTTTCTGCAGGTCAAAGAACCATTCTACGTTATGATTCGGTCGGTTTTTAGACAAAATATATTCTATGGATCCATAATTATGCGATGTCTTGCTTGGTAAAATGCATCGGAGAGATGCATTAAACCCCTTTTGGCCAGAGCATGACTCAAATGTAAATCTTACTACGTCAAAGGCTTCCGTGATTCTAAATCGCGAAAAGTGTAGACAAAGACCAACCTGCACATAATGTGGAGTCTGATTTTGGCCTCTACTCTTCTCTTGTCTATAACATTAACACTCAAGTAGTCTGGATTACCTGCCCCTAGCACTACGTTATCGGCTCAGGCAAAACGCAATATGGCGGCCTATAGCATAGCCCTATGTATGCTTTCGTTTTTTTTTTTCCAAAGTCATGTAATCCAGTTTGATAAGTATGGTGGCATATTTCTGCCGCGAGATACGAGAGAGCTATTGCGATAATTTAAAAGAATTATCGTGATAGACCAAAGTTTCCTGGAAATATTATCTAGATAAAAAAATTTTCACGATAAAAATATCGCGATAATTCTAACTGTTATCATGATTATTTTTGCTTTCGTGCCCATAACTGTCATTCACGGTACCTATAATTAGATACTGTTTCGGAACATCTTCGTCTTCAACCTCATGAATTCTGCTTGTCCCTAAATGGTTTTAAAGTTGTTCGTAGGAGGCATTTCGAGTCGTCTTTGTGATTTTACAGACTTCTGTTCATTTCCAGTCTTGTCAAAATTTACCAATTAAGTTATAATTGTTAATGATTCGAATTTTTACTTACTGCAATCTTGTGAAGTCAAAAACTACCGAGTTCATCCAAATGATAAAATTTGCTATTTATAGATATCGAGAAACAGATAGAACTATCACGATAATTCTATCTCGAATGTCAGCTCCGTGCACAATTGAAAAATTTTGCGATAAAATATTAAGTTTATCGTGATATTTTTTTCAGGAAACTTTTCACTATCTCGAAAAAGTTTCCAGGAAACTTTTATTTATCGTGATAGTTTTCTGAAATTATCATGATAGCTATCTCGTATCTCGTGGCAGAAATATGCCACCATAGATTAGTGGATAAAATGAGATCAATTTTGAACAAAATATACATTACCGAATTTAAAATGTGCTATTGGGGAATGGTTCACTGTAAATTGGATTATGAATCATTTTTAAATGTAGCCCTATTTTCGGATACAAAATAGGTCCACTGACATTTCGGATATGTAGTTTTTCCCGCTAAATAACAACGACGATTAAAAAAAAAACCCACTACTTTATTGCAACCGATCTGTTTTTAATTTAGCCTATGTCTAATTTGATCAAATGAAATAACAGTGTGTCGTTACCTCTGCATATTACCAACGGGTGCCGCCATTATTGCATTTTGCTTGACGTACTCTTGAAGTACAGCGGGGTACCAGACTAACCCTCGTGCTGCTAAATGAATGAAACAAAACTTTTGAGCCGATAGTAAAAACCCAAATTTTACTATTTTTAGAGTTTTTTTACCCCCTTATCGGACAGTGTAGATCCAAGATCATTCCGTGCAGTCTGATCTTGATCTACACTGTCCGCAAAAGGTCCTTGAGTCGCGCTAGAGCAGCCTAAGGGTTATATAAGATATGGGTTTAACCTGTTAAAGCAACCAACTCCGGTAGCGGAGTCGGTAGCGTAACTTTAGTACTTAAAACTACGGGGTCGATGTTTCAAATCCCCGATGAATGATGATCGTCATTGCGACAGGATTCATGCATCTCTCACCGTCGGTTATTAGTTCGATGATGGTTATGTGGGAGAACAGCCAGTGGAGTGGTGGTAGAGAGAAAAAACTCCAAGAAAGGATTGATAAGGGCATTGGCTGCCGCGATATAACCGAAATAATATTGAAAATGGCATTAAACACCATAAAACAAATTGGCAAGCAAACAGACCTATTGAGATTATCTTAACCACTGACCTTCTGCGGACAGCGTAGATTCAGATCAGACTGCACAAAACGTGCAGTCTGATCTTGGATCTACACTGTCCGAAAACTTTAACGCTTTTTAAATTTTTAACGCTAATCAAAAGTACAGTTCAAAGATCAGACTGCACGTGTTGTGCGGTCTGATCTGCCTCTGCACTGACCGCACAAGTAAGTAATGTTCTGTAAGACACTCCTGTGGGTTAAATATTATTTTTTACATCTTCCTATAAGTACCTTCTGATATATAAATGTAGTTAATCTCTCTCTCTCTCTCTCTCTCTGTTTTTCTCTGTCTCTGTCTCTCTGTCTCTCTCTCTTTCTGCCCCCCTCTCTCTCTCTCTCTCTCTCTCTCTCTCTCCATATGTATGTCACAGTTGACTATTGTTGATTTGCAAAATATAAGATGTTGTAACATGATGTATATTATTATGTACAAATGAAATAAAAATTTCTATCTGTCTGTAAATTTTTAACCTAGAAAAAATAGTTCAATACCGATTGGAAACGCCCACCATTGTGGGAATTCCCGTGCACAAGGCAATCGATCACTGTCGATCCCCCCATAGAAAAAATAAAGACATAGAAAAATAAAAAGAAAAATAAATAAATGAATAAATAAATAAATAAATTACCAAGTGAGCTGTTACCGTGATATAACTGAATTACTGTTGAAAACCGTCGTTAAAAAAACATCGTAATTAACGTGAAAGATATCAAATAGTCTGTGAAAGAAAATCTCTTACCATTATAAATTCGACTTACAGAATGTCCTTTGCTAACTCATTAACTACAATATTAATCTGTCGTTCAAATTCGAAATGTGGACTAATTAAACCATTACTGGTCATTATGTGCTTATCACGTTAGAAATTTGACAGGGTTTTTTGTTCAGATGAAGTCAAGCCTTCATAATCCTGCTAATGGGGTCTCTACATGAGCCATGCTCTGTGAAAAGGGGGCTTAATGCATCTGCCAAAAATATCGGCCCAGGTCAGCCTGCGCAGTCCGCGCAGGCTGACCTGGGCCGAAACTTTTCGCTATAGGTCAATTTTCTGTATGTCAAGGGACCAGTCTACCTCATGATTCAGTCTGTTGTTAAACAAAAATGGATTTTATGAATTCATAATCACGTGATCACTTGCTTGATATCATGCATTACGGAGATGCAATAAACGCGCTTTTGTCAGAGCACGGTTCGTTTATATAATCGAATCTGTGTACAGCAACCTCAGAATGAAAGGCTTAAATGAAAGTTGGCTGCTGTACCCTTGGTTGCAACTAAACACAGGTTGACTTGTGTTCACAGACTGGCTGCTGCATACATGTTTGTTGTTGCACACAGGTTGGCTGTTACATATAGGCTGGCTGCTGCACACAGGTTTTCGACAGGTTGATTTGTGTTCAGAGACTGGCTGCTATATACACGTTGATTGTTACTCACAAGTTGACTTTGACCTACAGGCTGGTTGCTGCAAACAGGTTTGTGACAGGTTGACCTGTGTTCACAGACTGGCTGCTATGTTCAGGTTGATTGTTTCTCACAATCGACATTTACATACAGGTTGGCTGCTGCACACAGATTTGCAACAGGTTGACTTCTGTTCACAGACTGGCTTCTATATACTGCTCATAAGTTGATTGTTACATACAGGTTGGCTGCTGCACGCAGCCTTGCAGCTGAACACAAGTTGGCTTGGGTTCAGAGACAGGCTGCTGCATATATGTTGGTTATTGTATAGAAGTTGGTATTTATAAACAGGTTTGCTCTTGCACACAGGTTTAGACAACAAGCATAAAACATACTTTGGCGTACGTGCTGATTACAATACCTTAACTCTTTCGGCGCCAAATAAGCAAACTTAGCTTCTTTTGATGGCTGTAAATACAATCCACTGAGTCTCCGGAAGATTTATATCCTATAGGCTTGACCAAACAAGCGGAGGGCATGGATCAAAGATCAGACTGCACGTTCTGTGCAGTCTGATCTTGATTTATGCCGTCCGCAAAAGTCCCTGTTTTCGCCTATGGCGCTGAAAGGGTTACATCTATGGCTATAATGTTCACTATAGTTATTTGTATATAAGAAGGCAAAATTTTAGGCTCAGACAACGAAAACCGTCTTTTTATGGGTACAAAACATTATAGGACATTAAGTACACGCCGGCTTACCCGGGCCAAAACGTTTTCTTTTGGTAAATTTTCATGTCCAAGGACGATTCTACCTCATGATTCAGGCAAAAAGGATTTTATGAATCCACAATTATGTGACGACTTGCTTGGTATATTGGATCACGGAGATGCATTGAACCTCCTTTTGTCAGAGCATGTCTCATACAGATATTGCAGTTCTTTTTGCAAAAGATAAAACTCTAATTTCTGTGAAACGAATTTTCTTGGCCCTTTAACCCTTTCCCAAACAAGCCCTGGTTTTCACGTGTCTGCAGTACAAGTCTTTTGAAAACACTGTGGGAAAAGGAGAAATTGCTCGTAACGAGCAATTTCTCCTTTTCCCACAGTGTTTTCTACCCTTTTGGAGAACTTTCTGTCATTTTCATCAAATTTAAAATTGTGCGTCTTTCAATCTGGACCAGTCTAAAATTCATCGTTTGGGAAAGGGTTAAAAGACAAGCATGTTTTTGACGACCTCTGAAAACATTGCGGGTAAAGGAGAAAATGCAATTAACCATTTCCAAGACTAGTTTCATCACTTTACCTACATTTTATTTTGTAAATGCTTCAAGACCAAACTTTTGTCGTCTGGTAGAGTTAAATATGTCAAAGTCTGAACCATGCTCTGGCAAAAGGGGGTTTAATGTATCTCCGTGATCCAATATTATACTGCCAAGCCCCCGTAGCTCAGTCGGTAGCGCTAAGGACTTGAGAACAGGAGGTCGCTGGTTCGATCCCCGGCTTGGCCAATTTCTTTCCGAGGATTGATGATAGTCATCGCGACAGGATTCATTCCTCTCTCACCACTGACCATTGTTTCGACAGTGGCTTGGAAAGAATATTGTGCGGAGTACTGGTAAAAAAAAACTCCAGGAAAGCATGGATAGGTGCACTGGCCGCCGTGATATAACTGAAATAATGTTGAAAACGGCATTAAACACCATACAATAAAGATCCTTTATACCAAGCGAATCATTACATATATATGGACCCACAAAGTCAATTCTGTCTCACAACCGACTGACTCATGAGGTAGAATAGTCCTTAGACATTAAGAAAATTGACTAATAGCGAGAAGTTTCGACTCAGGTAAGCATGCGCCGACTGCGCAGGCTGACTTTGGTCGATACTTTTCACAGATGCATTAAAACCCCTTTTTTTCAAACAGTGTGGCTTATATATATATGAGTCATGCTCTATGAAAAGGGGGCTTAATGCATCTGCGAAAAGTATCGACCCAGGTCAGCCTGCGCAGTCCGCGCAGGCTGACCTGGGCCGAAACTTTTCGCTATTGGTCATTTTTTTTTTTTTTTTTGTATGTCCAAGGACCATTCTACCAAATGATTTAGGCATTTTTAGACAAAATGGATTTTATGGATCCATAATAACATGATGACTTGCTTGGTATCATCCATCACGGAGATGTATTAAGCCCCCTTTTGCCAGAGCATGGCTCATATAGATTTTGCAGTTCATTTTCCTTTAGAGCTAAATATGTACTTTATGTGAAAAGAATTTACTTCGCCCTTTACAAAACGATGATGTTTTAACGACTATCAGAAAATACTTCTGACAACATTGTGGGTAAAGGAGAAAATACTGGTACCCAGCATTTTCTCCTCTCTGCAGAATGGTTTCTACCATTTCCAAAGCAAGTCTCATTCTTTCAGCCACATTTTGTTTTGCTTTCTGCAAATAAATACTTTAAACGCTAAAATTTTTTCGTCTAGTTAAAAACAAAACAACAGGTCAACAAAAAGCTGATAAATATATAAAGTTTATTTTAGGAGATTAACATAATCTGCTAACGAGCATACTTAGGTCGTGATCCGGTTTCAAATCCCGTAATCATGTGACCGAAATGATCCGACGGATTAAGACTTTGGTATACTCTGTACACCTAACTTGTGGGTGACCACAATGAAGTATTTTATTCAAACTTTGCGTTATTTAACTCTTTACCACACAATCCCGACTTTTAACGACCCTGACGGAGAAGCCTTTTGAAAACATTGTGAGAAAAGGAGAAAATGCTGGTAACCAGCATTTTCTCCTTTTCCCACAATGTTTTCTACCCTTCCCAAATTAAATTTCAATTTTTCAATCACATTTATTTTGTCGTCTGCAAATGCTTTCAATTTGGACCAGTCTAAAATTTTGTCGTTTGGTAAAGAGTTAATATCTAAACTTAATGTGCACTTGTATTGGCTAAAGGGGGTTTAATATATATCTCAATGATCCATTATACCAAACAAGACATTATATAATTATGGATCCAATAAATTCACTTTGTCTAACAACCGACTGACCCTTAAGGTGCGTAGACTGGTCCCTCGACAAGCAGAAATTGACCGACAGCGAAAAGTTTCGGCCCAGGTCAGCCTGCGCCGACTGCGCAGGCTGACCTGGGTCGATACTTTTCGCAGATGCATTAAATCGGCTCATTTCATCTCAATTTGCATTGCTTGTCTTTCTTTTTTTTTCTAAATTGGTTCGGGGATATAAACAGTTTGAAAGTAAACATGTTATCAAGAGATCTACTAACTAAATTAATATGTAAAGCAATAGATTAACCAGATTAACGAATTAATTACGAGATTACTGACCTCTCAGGTAGATAATCATGTATTAAAATAATCATATCTTCAATTTCCAGGTCAGATATGGCTTTTATTTCTATTCTTAGGCTAGCCTTCTATATCCATCCATAGGTTAGGGATTAACTATCAATCAATGGGTCACATGTACTTTATTCATCCATTGGTCAGGCATTAATTATCCATCCATAGGACAGTCGTTATTTACTTCATGCTTTTCGGCATCTTCGGAAGCCAAGGTGACTATCACTACGTAGATCTTACCCCTTGGCTGATCGTGTCGAAATTTGTTAGCACCGCGACGCGCCACCTATACTGGATTTTTATTGTTATCACCCCTAGATTTACGTCATCGAAAACGTCATCGGTGTTGGGCTATGATTTGTTAAGGGCTTCGGTGTTGTTGTTTTAACGGGGGTCCTTGACAATTGGCCACTAAGGTTTGGTTCAATTATAGTTTGTTCAGCATGCTTTTTCCGTAATTTGCCAACAATTGACTGCTTTTCAGATCGAAAACGTGACAGACGATTTATCAAGTCAAAATCTGTTTTCGAAATCTTAAGTTTCGCGAAGCAAAAGCCACACACTTACTTTGACAGTCCATCATCCGGTGTTGGGATGTATCCTAAAACTTCATTTAATTGAATTGTGACAGTGAATGTTGAAGAAAATATTGTTCGTCTTTTCTTTTTTTTTTTTGGTAATAATCCACAGCATATCCGATAACTTTCTCCTGTGGTCGCCATCTTTATTTACGTTCTGCTGATGTTGGATAGCAAATGTAACGCGCTATTGGATTGGTGCTTTCAGTCCTGACTGCAACCAATGATTACTCGTATCGCGAGGCTAACAAATTTCGACTCGATCAGCCAAGGGGTAAGATCCACGTAGTGATCGTCACCTTGGCTTGCGAAGATGGCTTTTCGGTACAAGAGAAATAATGGTGGATTATCGTTTGATATTTCATGGATACGAACAGGGAAAAATACCGATTTCATATTTTCCAACTTTTCAATTAAAGGCGGAAACAGTAGTTCCCGCGCACCAGTAACCTAGGTATACAGCCCATGCTATTCAAATAGAGGTAAATATGACGTAATTTACGCGCATTTACCCTATATTTCTCGCACTTTACGTAATATTGTAAAGCGTTGTTATGTGAAGGGGGGTACGCCACAGGAAATTACCGAAAACAACTGTACTGGATTCCAAGAAAAGTCCCAACAAAAAAGAGATTAGAGACATGAAATGAATAGGATATTTGTGGGTTTTATTTATTTATTGTTTTTTTTTTTTGTAAAAGATCGAAATTTATTTCATCGAGTGAACATCATCGGTAATATTTTCACTTGTGGCTGCGCCACCCGTGAAAATATTGCCGATGTTCACTCGCGCCACTCATGAAAATATTATCGGTGATGTTCTGTCGAATAAATTTCGATCTTTCAGCGAAAAAAAAAAACAATATCTTCCTTCAATTTATCCATCCATAGGTTAGGAGTTACGAGGGACACTTTTTAAGTTCGTAGAGTAAGCCTATAACTTTTTAACGCGATTATGAAGTTGCACAATTTTTTACACAGAGCTTGCGTTATCATTCCTCTCTCGAATGGTGTTACGGTATGCGATCTACCCATTTCCGGAATGCCGCCCGGTAGTCCTCTTTAGGTATATGTTGCAGACACTGGTAGACCGCACTGCCTATACCACAACGGGATTCAAAACGGTGCCCTGCCAGCATTTCCTTTAGTCTTGGGAACAACCAAAAGTCACAGGGGGACAGGTCAGGGCTGTATGGGGGATGATCTAAGACATCGAGCCCAGATTCTTTCTGATATTCCTGTACCGTAGCGGATTTATGGGCTGGTGCGTTATCATGGAGTAATTTGATGCTGCAGACACCGGTGCGCGGTCTGCGTTTCTGATAGAAATTAACAAGTTGAGTAAGAACACTTTCTCTGTAAAACTTTCCAGTGACAGAACTACCTTTCGGGACTGGAATGTGAAGGACTGGACCTTTCGAATCAAAGAATATCGCATAAAACATGCAATTTGATGTTTTGCAACGGCCCGCAATGACAGGTCTGTCGCCCTCAGATGAAACCCAAACCTTATTTTTAGCCTTAAAATCGGGTTGAAAATGATAGATCCAGGTTTCATCACCTGTAACTATCTTTTCCAAACGACGTGGGTCACATTTATCATATTTTCTATAACTTGCGATGCAAGTCTAACCCGACTTTGTTTCTGCTTGTCAGTGAGCAAATGGGGCACCCAACGCGCACAGATCTTACGTAGCCCAAGTCGTTCACGTAAGATCTTCAAAACACTTGACGAATGAATGCCACTTAATTCTTCTATCTCTTGCACGGTATAACGTGCGTCTTCCTCAATTAACGTTTTCACAGTAGCAACGTTCTTTTCCGTCAAAACAGAAACCGGCCTACCCATCCGAGTGTCATTTTCAATTGACTCCCGACCATCATTAAAACGACGTACCCACTTGCAAACTGTAGCATATTTTAAAGCACCATTCCCATAAACTTTTTGCAAATCAGCATGAATTTCTGTTGGCGGAAACCCGAGCTGTGCTCGAATCTTACAATATGCCCTCTGTTCACAGATTTTTACATCCATATTCAACGCTATATTTTACTATAGTGTATAAAACCACGTGTTGAAAATACCCAGCGCAGCGCGCACGTGGACCTCGTACACCGCATACCGTGGCACCGTTCGAGAGAGGAATGATTACGCAAGTTCTGTGTAAAAAATCGTGCAATTTCATAATTGCGTTAAAAAGTTATAGGCTTACTCTACGAACTTAAAAAGTGTCCCTCGTATTTATCCATCCATACGTCAGGCGTTATTTGTCCATTCATAGGTAAGGCGTTATTTATTCATCCATAGGTCAGGCGTCATTTATCCATACAAGGTCAGGTGTTATTTATCCATCAGTAGGTCAGGCGTTATTTGTCCATTCATAGGTCAGGCGTTTTTATCTATCTATAGGTCAGGTGTTATTTATCCATCTATAGGTCAGGCGTTATTTGTCCATTCGTAGGTCAGGCGTTACTCATCCATCCATAGGTCAGGCGTAATTTATCGATCCACATGTCAGGTGTTATTTATCCGTCCATAGCTCAGGCGTTATTTGTCTATCCGTAGGTCAGGCGTTATTTATCCATTTACAGGTCAGACGTTATTTGTTCATCCAAATGTCAGGTGTTTTTTATCCGTCCGCAGCTCAGGCGTTATTTATCCATCTATAGGTCAGGCGTTATTTATCCTTCCATAGATCAAGCGTTATTTATCCTTCCGTAGGTCAGGCATTATCTATCCATCCATAGGTCAGGCGTTTTTTATCCATCAATAAGTCAGGCGTAATTTATCCATTCACAGGTCAGGCATTATTTGTCTATCTGTAGGGCAGGCGTATTTATCCATCTATAGATCAGGCGTTTTTTTCGCATTCACAGGTTAGGCGTTATTTATCCATCCAAAGGTCAGGCGTCATTTATCTATCCACAGGTCAGGCCTTATATTTCCGTCCATAGGTTAGTCGTTATTTGTCCAGCCATAGATCAGGTGTTGTTTATCCATCCAAAGGTCAGGCGTTATTTGTCCATCCACAGGTAAGGCGTAATTTATTCATCCATAGATCAGGTGTAATCTATCCATCCATAGGTCGGGCGTTATTCGTCCGTCCATAGGTCAGGCGTTATTAATCCATCCACAGGTCAAGCATTATTTATCTGTCTTTAGGTCAGGCGTTATTCATCCATGCACAGGTCATGCGTTATTTATCCATTCGTAGGTCTGGCGTTATTTATCCATTCCTAGGTCAGGCGTTGTTTTACCATTTATAGGTCAGGCGTTATTTATCCATCCATAGGTTAGGCGTTATTTATCCATCCACAGGACAGGCGTTTTTTATCCATCCACAGGTCTGGCGTTATTCATCCATTTATAGGTAGGGCGTTATTTATCCATTCCTATGTCTGGCGTTATGTATCCATTCATAGGTCAGGCGTTATTTTGCCATTTATAGGTCAGGCGTTATTTATCCATCCATTGGTCAGGCGTAATTGCATAATCCATAGGTCAGGCGTTATTTATCAATCCATAGGTCAAGTTTATTTTATCCATACATAGAACAGGCTCTATTTATCCATCCATAGGACAGGTGTTAGAAATCAGTCCGAGGGCAGGGATTGCTCTGTCCATCCGTAGGACAGGCGTTCTTTATTCATCCATGGACAGATGTTATCTATCAATCAGAGGGCATGGGTTGTTTTGTCCATCCATAATACAGGTGTTATATATCAATCCATGGTCAGGAGTTACTCTGTCCGTCCATAGGACATACGTTGGTTATCCCTAAATGGGACAGGTGTTATCTATCAAAGGACAGGAGTTGCTTTTTCGATCAATAGACCATTTCATTAATTTATCAATAGGTTAGTCTTTATGATTTAACCCGCAGGACAAGGGATGTTAATCCATTCCTAGGTCAGGTGTTGTTTATTCAGTTATAGGGCAGGCGTTATTCATCCATCCATGGGACAAATATTATTTATCATTCTGAGGGCAGGGACTGTTTTATCCATCCATAGTTCAGGCGTGATTTATGCATTAATAGGTCATACATTATTTCTTATCTAAGTGCACTCTCTTGCACTACGGATCATTCCCATTCACCTCTGTAGTTGGCTCAGAAAGTAGTCCGTCATCACGTGATATTTTCGTCACATGACCATAACTCAAAATGGCGACACAAACGACGGTGAAAGAAAGACCAATCGATTGTTTTGTGTGCTGTTCAAACAGCATACGGCCAATCAGACTTAGTGGTACGAAATGTGAAAAAGAGGGATTTTCTGAAAAGCTTAAATGTTTTTTAAAGGACGATAACTTGTTTTTTAATCTTACAAACTTAGATCCATCGGTGTGTTAAATGTCATCATTCGTGGGCGCAGCCATTTTTTTTTAACAATTGGCGTAAGATTCTGATCAGTAAAGAAGCTTGAAAAAATAGTTCCATTGTATACAGGTAAATTCATCAGTTTGAATGCACCTATAACGTATCCGAAATCATATTTCCTTTGTCTACTTTATTATGTTACACATGAAACAGTTAAACAGTAACAAAACATGTTTTCCTCGGTTTGACAAGATTCTTGTCATTTAGCCCGTTGCAGAGATATATGGTGAGAGTAACGAACGACAACTTTGCTCGGAGATTGATCTAAGTGCTGGACAAGGGCTGTTTATCTATCAATCCATCAAGGTCGGTATACACCAACCATTCTTAAGAACATTATTTGTCTTATTCTCGAAGATTTTACAACATTTGAAAGAACACAACCTCCGATTGGCGAAACCAAATGGTTTAGCCAATCCGAAGTTGTGTTCTTTTCGAATTTAGAAATTTCTGGAAAATAATACTGAGAACGTTCTTAAGAAAGGTAGGTGAATACGGACCCTGGCAGGTAGCGTTTATCCATCGGAACTTCGGTGCGAGTACCTGTTGTAAAATCATCGAGAGTGATTGGTCTAATTTTTCGTAAGAAGTCACGTCACAATCGATGTGAAATTATTTGGTTTTAACAAACTAAAGTAATACATACTTGCTTCATAAATTTATTCTATTTGACATTAATTTACAGAAATATGTACAGAATTGTATATCATTTAACACTTTCATAACGGTTCCTTTGTGATCTCTAGAATTTAATTTCAAACTTTGAATTTTAATATTCCAAATTGTTTTCTTTTTCGTCAACAAAGCACAAGTGCTGTACCACGAATAATTGAACCATGCTCTGGCAAAAGGGGGCTTAATGCATCTCCGTGATGCATGATACCGTTCAAACTATCACATAATTATAAATCCATAGTAGCCAATTTTTTTAAAACCGACTTAATAATAAGATAGACTGGTCCTTGGACATACAGAAAACTGGCAGATGGCGAAAGGTTTCGGCCCAGGTCAGCCTGCGCAGACTGCAGATACTGTCTGAAGATGCACTAAGCCCCTTTTCCCAGAGCATGACTCATACATAATCGTCGACTCATAACGCTTTTATGGCAATTCACAGTTAACCCTTAGATGGGAAGCACCCAAAATTTGCTATTTCCGATGGTAAAAACCCAAATTTTACTATTTCACAAGTATTTTGGGGGGAAAGTAGATCCAAGATCAGACTGCACGTTCTGTGCAGTCTGATCTTGACCTACACTGTCCGCAAAAGGTCCTTGAGTTGGGCTTAGCAGCCTAAGGGTTAAGACTCGTCTAAATTGAAAGCGTTTGCAGACGACAAATAAATGTGGCCCTAGTGATGGTACTTGTATTTGAAACAGTAGAAAACATTGTGGGGGGGGGGGAATGGTGGTTATCAGCCGTTCTACTTTTTCCACAAAGTTTCAAAAGCTGTACTGCTAAGGTTCGTTAATCTTTATCCTTCTAATGAAACTTTCAAGCCGATAGTAAAAACCAAGATTTTGCTGTTTCAAATGTATTGTTTGACGATATATACCGCCTTATCGGACAGAGTAGATCAAGATCAGACTGCACCTTCTGTGCAGTCTGATCTTGATCTACACTGTCCGCAAAAGGTCCTTGAGTTTGCGCCTGGCAGCTAAAGGGTTAAAACAATGGGGATTGTCTGCTAAAGGGTAGAGAAAGCCAATGTTGTGCAGTAGCTTGCCGTCAAACTTGGATCACAACTAAAATCACTTCTCGCTTCATTCGTGTTCAGGTTGACGTGTGCTGATGGTGACACGAGATTAGTCCTGTGATTCTTTAAGTGACCACAGATGCATGAATTCTGAAAATAGATATAAAAAAAAAATAAGAAGTTAATCAAATGTTTAAAGATACACATTTACAGCCAGAAAAAAAAAACATCGTTAAAACTTAACAGTATGTTGAATGGCCCAGAATTTAGTCAGCTGTGTATCGCTTTGGTTTGTATTGGAGTTTAACGCCATTTTAACACGTCAGGTCATACCATGGCGGCTAGTGACGCATCCATGTGTTTCCTGGCTTTCTCACACCAGTACTTACGCAACTTTCTTACCAAAGCCACTGACTACTTTTCTCATATGCATGAGAGGTGAGAGGCGAAAAATCGCCTCAAAGAAAGTTGGCTTTAACCGGGTATTGAACTCGCAACCACCAGGTCACGAGTCAGATACGCTAACCACTAAGCTACCTGGGCGGGCGTCAGCTGTGTAAACAGATGAATTGCCAATATACATGGTATATAAACTTATAAAGGTAGTTAGCAGTAACCTCCCTTTGGATGAAATTTACAAAAGAAAAAAACATTCTCGGATAATTCTGTCGGCGACAAATATTTGAGCCCACGCTCTGGCAAAATGGGGCTTAATGCATCTCCATGATATATGATACCAAGCAAGTCATCCCAAGGTCATGGGTCCATTAACCCTTTCCCAAACAAGCCCTGGTTTTCACGTGTCTGCAGCACAAGTCTTTTGAAAACACTGTGGGAAAAGGATAAATTGCTCGTAACGAGCAATTTCTCCTTTTCCCACAGTGTTTTCTACCCTTTTTGAGACCTTTCTGCCATTTTCATCAAATTTAAAATTGTCGTCTGCAAACTCTGTCAATTTGGACCAGTCCAAAATTTGTCGTTTGGGAAAGGGTTAAGTCCATATTGTCAAAGAATTGACTGAATCATGAGGTAAACTGGTCCTTGGACATGTAGAAAACTGACCAATAGCACAAAAGTTTCGGCTCAGGTCAGCCTGCGCGGACTGCGCAGGCTGACCTGGGTCGAAAGTTTTTGCAGATGCATTAAGCCCCCTTGTCACAAAGTATGGCTCATATAAGAAAATAGGAATTTACTTACAATTGAAAAAAAAAAAAACAAAAAAAACTCGCATCCAAAGTTTAACCACTCTTGGGAACAAGACTTTTAAAAAAGCGTTGTGGGAAAAGGAAAAAATGCATTTTCTATTTTTTCCAAGATTGTTTTCCGCCCTTCGTTAGACAAATACCATCTTTTAAAGATACATCTATACTCGTTTTCAAACAGTTTTTAACCCATTTCATTTTTATTTTCAGCCAGTTTTTAACCCATTTCATCTTTGTTTTATGAAACTATAATCATTCTTGTATCTTCATGCCAAATGTTGCCCGTGACGGTTGCAAGGTTACACGGATTACGACGGGTAGAAAAGGCATTTCATTTTCGGCAACCATCAAAGATATCATTGTTGTCGTTTCCGGTTTTAATTCGAAGACAAATTCCTTGTGTTTCTCTATCCCCCACATCATATATATAAGTAATTTATCTATGTTTACACAGCTGACCAAATTCTGAGCCTTTTTACACACTGTCAAGTTTAAGGGCATTTTTTTTTCTGGCTGTAAGGATGTATCTTTAAGCCACACTGAGTTTGTCGTTTGTTAATGCCTCCACTTTGGACAAGTCTATAACTTTGTTGAATGATAGAGAATCAATTCAACAGTACCAGACTTGCCTGAATATCCCTACTACAAGACCATTCAGACCTTGTAGGGATCAAACCCAATTATTTAAGGAAACGTGTTTAACCCTTTACCACATGATCCCGACTTTTAACAACCCCGAGGAAGAAGGCTTTTGAAAACACTGTGGGAAATGGAGAAAATGCTGGTAACCAGCATTTTCTCCTTTTCCCAAAATATTTTCTTCCATTTTGAAGACAAAGCCCATCATTTGAGTCACACTTAATGTGTCGTCTGCAAATTCTAGGAATTTGGAGGAGTCTAAAATGTTGACGTTTGACAAAGGGTTAACTTAAGGTGGGGCATTAGGTATAGGAGAACAGCTATGCTTGAAATAAATGGCATCCTACGGGATATGACGTGATTAAACATTGTAACAATGAGATAAACTTACCGGAGCCCAATTTTTCACATTACCTTTCTTAAAAATACATCCTTACAGCCAGAGAGAGAGAGAGAGAGAGAGAGAGAGAGAAAACCCCGTTAACCCTTAAGCTGCTAATCGCGACCCACTGACATTTTGCGGACAGTGTAGATCAAGATCAGACTGCACAGAACGTGCAGTCTGATCTTTGATCTACACTATCCGATGCGGTATTTTTCTTTCCGATGAAATCAAGTTTGAAACCGCAATGTTTGGTCTTTTGGTATTGAGTAGAAATTTGCATTTCATTTATTCAGCAGCTTAAGTGTTAAATTTTGATAAAGTTTAAAATGGTTCAGGATTTAGTCAGCTCTGTAAACATGGATGAATGACCAACATATGCGGTGTAAGCGATAAAGACATATACCGGAAATCTTCGATTAAAACCCGGATACGTCACAACAGTGATTTCTTTGATGGCCTCCATAAAATGAGATGCATCCCATCCGTCGTAATCTATGCAACATTGCAACTGTCCGGGGCAACATTTGGCATAAAAAGTTGCAAGAATGATTATAGTTTGATAAAATAAAGATGAAAAAGGGTAAAGAACTGTAAGGATGTATCTTTTACCTGCCAAATGAATTACACAAACAGCTTCATCCAAAATGTTGCAATTACAAACGTGTTTGTTGAGAATGATATCTCACATAAAGGACTAAGTTGATCCAACATTAGACTGCATGTTCTGTGCAGTCTGAACTAAATCTGCACTGTCCCCGTAGTGAAGCCTATAGAAGCCCACAAATATGGGTTAACCCCTAGGCTACTAAGCGCGACTCATGGGCCTTTTTGGAGACAGTGTAGATCAAGATCAGACTACACAGAATGTGCAGTTAGATCTTTGATCTATAATGTCCGATTCGGAGATATTTTTCCTCGAAGTATCCTTTTGAAATAACAACGTTTTGGTTTGTACTATCGACTTGAAAGTTTCATTTCATTTATTTAGCTAGTTAAGTGTTAAAAAGCTTAAATTCCTGCGACCAGTCCCAAGGAAATCGATACCGAATGACACAGCACTAAAGGGAGATAAATGCTGCAACGTTTTCTTAAAATACAAGGAAGGGAGACAACTCATTTGGTTTTTTTCTGCACAAGCAAGTAATGTAAGCGTCTTATTAGCAAGTGAAATTAAGTCGTCAGTGTTTGAGAAGATGTGACTATCATTTTATGCTAAATAGGGTAGAAGATGGCAAGATTTCTCGATCGTTAATTCAGTTAGTTTATATTTGAACATTCGTACTCAATTACCTTCGTAATCAATTTTACCATCCTCATTTGTATCTGCTTCTTTCATCATCTCAGAAACCTGCTCGTTAGTTATCTGATTGGTTCCTAGAAGGGCTTTTAGAGCTTTCCTGCAATGACAATGAATTTCAGTAAAGTTAATCGATTGTGTAAGCAAATAAGGACCGTCGGAAATTTGATAGGATTCTTGGATCCGCGAGATTTCGTCGAAAACCACGTTTGTTGAAAACGATCCCTAGCCCTGACCTTTACCCTAACCCAGACGACTTGTGGCTCATATCTTCCTCCCAGACAGAGCTTTTCATGAAATAAATCTACGAATTTAGCAAGCGGGATTTTAACCCTTTCTCAAACAAGCCCTGGTTTTCACGTGTCTGCAGTACAAGTCTTTTGGAAACGCTGTGAGAAAAGGAGAAATTGCTCGTAACGAGCAATTTCTCCTTTTCCACAGTGTTTTCTACCCTTTTTGATAACTTTCTGCCATTTTCATCAAATTTGAAATTGTCGTCTGCAAACTCTTTCAATTTGGACCAGTCCAAAATTTGTCGTTTGGGAAAGGGTTAAAACATATATGGATTTCGACGAAACACCCTTTGACGAAATGTCGTGCACCGGGTATGATCATGATCATATTTTTTTTTTCTATACTTCACGGCGAATATCTCTCATTCGTACATACTTAACCATTATCCTGCTAAATAAGTTAAATAAAACTTTCAAGACGATAGTAAAAAACCCAAATAATGTTATTTATAACTTATTTTTTGGAGAAAATTATCTCCTTCTCGGACAGTGTACATCCAAGATCAGACTGCACGTTCTGTGCAGTCTGATCTTGATCTACACTTTCCGCAAAAGTTCAGTGAGTTGCGCTTAACAGCTTAAGGGTTAATAGATCTTATTTCCGTTCGTGGAACTCTTCAAGTTAAAGGCGCATTTACACCTATATTACCGGGACCCCGCGTAAACAAAAATCAATGGCAACATGTACAAAATACAATCATTTTTAATCGGGCGGTAGACCGATTAGAGAGATGGACAACTTCGGAAACCCGTCTACTCAGGGCAAACTGGTGTAAATCAACTCGGAACAGCTTTTACTTACAGCGATTAAACGCTTATACCTTCTGTGATGACCTTATTACAAAAACTACTTTTGACCCAGATAACCGCACCTTTGACCCAAATAAGCGCAGGAATAGTAATTAGCGGTAAACAGACGTTAAGTAATGTCAAGTAATCCCATAATAACTTTTCAGTTATGCAATAAACGGCGGTTACAATTTATTTAGTATTGAAGTATGTCATAATTACAGTATTATCAAAATCTCTGGCCAGCAAAAACTGGAGCAGTTTACTTTCAACACGATTATAAGAAATATGGTCAGTAATTAAAAGCAACTTTATGAATGAAACGTGTGCGAATCAAGTGTATTGGGTGATGTGAACACATCTTGTAGTCGTCTGCTGTCCATGTCATTCGGCAAATTTCGAGTGATCCGTTGATAGTTATACGTAGTTACGGGATCGGCCGAGTTGTGACGAGTGCTCTCCGTATATGTAGCAGGTGTTGAAAAGATAATAGGTCATTTTGGTCTTGAGAGGAATAAAATCGCAACAGGAAACATTGCTTGAAAAGAATTTGAAAATTTAGATTGCTCTGCCTAAGAGAAAACTGATGTAAATGCAACTCGTAACAGCCGTAAGTTTAAAATAGTAACCGGCTGGTCGTTTAATGTTAGCGAGGCGAAGTGTGTGAAGCTGTGGGGACAAAGGGTATAGAGTTGTGTAAAGGTTATGGCCTTTGCGGAGAGGCCATTACGTAAACATTTTCAGAATGGACTGGCGATTCATCGCTTGCAACCTTAGTACCCAGACTGTCCATTCGCAATACTGACTGATTACGCATCTTTCAGCGTATGATGTATTAACCCCTAGGCTGCTAAGTGCGACTCACTGACCTATTTTGCGGATAGTATGGATCAAGATCAGACTGCACAGAACGTGCAGTCTGATCTTGGATGTGTACTGTCCGATAAGGAGATATTTCTTTTTCCAAAAAAGAATAAGTTTGACATAGAATTATTCGGGTTTTACCACCGGTTTGAAATATCATTTCAGTGTTTTAGCGGGATAAGGGTTGAATTGTTTTCACAGTCCCTCTTCCTCTCCTTCCAGCCATGGCACTACCATTTTACACTCACTTACATGTTTCTTCTTGGTGAGTTTCTACAGACTGGAATCAGTCTGTAAACCCTTGACCAAACAATCCTGTGTGGCTTTGAAAATATAGTTGGAAAAACTGTATGTATTCAGCATGTTCTCTTTTTTCCACAGCGTTTTTCACCCATTTGAAAGATTTTCGAAATTTTGTCAAATAGAACATTTTCATCGAGGATAAAAAAAAAACCTGAAACGGTCACACAAATAAGCTCACTTACTGTTATATTCTCCATATCTGAATCAACAGACCAGGGAAAAAGTCTTTGCAGAGAGTGCAGATTCCCATGATGAGTGATATCTAAAACTTGATAATGGGTATTGCTGATCCGAATTGTCACATATCTTTTACGTTCTATTGCTGTCGGCTGGCAAACATAACTTATATTTTAACCAATAGTTAAACTACTAATTTGTAAAAGACAGTTTAAAAAAGTGGGATCCTACGTAGCTCATTTGTAACGATGTAGGATATTTTGTCCAATACATAGTTCAAACATCTACCATCTGATTTGTGATTTCAAACCACTGTAATTATTCAGTGTCGACCGATTACAGTGCTTACAGCACTTTGATTTATTCTTGTTAGGGGTTGGTTAAGGTTTTGTGTCTACGTTATTGTATCTGACGTAATAATATCGCGCTGTCTCGCGAGATTTGTTCGTTTTATTACCAAATCGTTATCGGCGCACGTCAATTGATATTCGTCGAACATTTCGCCTGTCTGCTATGACACATCACTATACCCTATACAGGAGAAATTAGTACGCGAAATAGCAAGAGGAAAATGGAGATAAATCATATGTCTGTGGAAAAATCAAGCCAGTTTTTCGCTGAAAATATAATGATTTCAAACGGGGAAAATAATTTTATAAAATACCACTGTTTACTGCAAATCTCTGTGAGCAGTTTCTAATATAGACATGGGGAAAACCGGGATCGATTTTGTACCCGGAATGCCCGTATCAGATAAGTTATGTATTTGAAAAATGCCACCTAGCGGTTCCAGATAATGTTACCAAATTAAACTGGCAGCCTGTTATCGATCTTCGTATCAACAACAGGTAACACCTAATGCTTACAAGTCGAGTTTCTGCCCGGTTCGAGATTTCATGAGATAACGCGAGACTTGGAAATTTAAATTGTTATTTTATTTATGCATAGAGATATACCTTATCGATAAAGATTAAATTCTTTTTGAGTTTGATTAATTGATTGCTGTCAGAAAAATCTTTGTCTGTCATGAAAATCTTAGCTAAATATAATATTTTGCTCGATTATTTTAAAACAAATTGAGGCGTTCTGTTACGGGCTGTCTGATTGGAGGATTTGGTACATATGAAAACCAATAGCTGCCTACGATAAATCGGGTGTTGCCTGTTGTCTATCGGACGGTTACGGGAGATACAACGGGTACCAGTTTAGTTACCAAATATACAGAAGAGTGCTCAAAGAGAGATAACTCGATCGAGCTTGCGATAATAATTACTTATTGTGATGTTTTACAGACGGTATGACTTACTTGAGTTCTGATTTATCGATCACCCCGTTTCCGTCCCGGTCAAACATGCGAAATGCCTCCCGGACGTGCTTCTCTCTTTCCAAAGCCTTTTTATATTTTATTGACTGCTGCCGAATGAAAGTTCGAAACTCTGTAAATTCGAGTTTTCCATTTTCTGAAAAAGAAGTCAAAGTCTTTTCATGCGAAACAAGTATCTTCGAAATAACTATCAGAAAATATGGCTATTCTACCCGGTGTGTCCAGGTAAAGTGGGCTGCATTTTGAACTCAAGACCAGAATCTCGAATATGCTTCCGTTAAAGATTTAACCCTTCACGTTTAACCAAATCACATTTTTTGACTGGTCAATATTTAACCCTTTCCCAAACAAGCCCTGGTTTTCATGTGTCTGTGGAACAAGTCTTTTGAAAACACTGTGGGAAAATGAGAAATTGCTCGTAACGTGTTTTCTACCCTTCTGGAGAACTTTCTGTCATTTTCATCAAATTTAAAATTGTCGTCTGCAAACTCTTTCAATTTGGACCAGTCTAAAATTTGTCATTTGGGAAAGGGTTAAAGGATCTGCAGACGAAACAATAATTTGGGTTTATATGATGAAATTGGTGTTTTATAAAAAGGTTGAAAACATTGTGGAAAAAGAAGAAAATGCTGGTTACCAGCATTTTCTTCTTTTTCCACTATGTTTTCACACGCTATTTCCACAGGCTCGTGTGAAGACGGGATTGCTTGGTAAAACTGCTACATGACTAAGATAGAAATTAGAAATTTCATGCCTATAGTTAAAAGGTTACCGTATCGGACAGGGTAGATGTAAGATCAGACTGCATGTTCTGTGCAGTCTGATCTTGATCTACATAGTCCACAGTGTAGTTAAAGATGTAAATCGGGAAGTAAAACGCTTAAAAAAAAAACTCACCACGAATTCTCTGAAAATATCTCACGAGGGTCTGCATAAACTAATTACGTGCGCATAAACAAATTTTGCATAAACTAAACAAGCCTTCTTAAATCAAACGATGCTGCAAAAAATATCCGAATAATGTAAACTTTGTTTGCATAAACACGTTTCTAAATAAAAGCAAGGTTTATAGAGTATAACACTTGGGCTATATTGTTGAACGGATTCCCCATTTCAGCCATTAAAAAAAGTACCTAATAATGGTTTACGAGTAAACGGCACCCTCCCCACACGCCTATTTCCAAAACGGCTCGCTTTTTTTTTTTTAAATCACAAAATTAGTTTTTATACATTTTAGAATATAAACTCAGGTCATATGAATCAAGAGAGATGACCTGCTTTTTACGAATTCGTGGAGACGTATCTACAGGTACTCCTTCCGGTATGGTGGCATATTTCTGCCATGAGATACGAGATAACTATCTGGACAATTTTAGATAACCATCGCGATAAATCAAAGTTTCCTGGAAATTTCATCAAGACTGTGAAAAGTTTTCTGAAAAAAAAAAAAACATCACGATAAACTTTGTTATCTAGAAAATGTTACATTGATCAGAAAATATTTTAACGCAAAATTTCTCATTCGTGCACGAAGCTGACATTCGATAAAATCATCGCGACAGTTCAACCCGTTTCTCGATGCCTATAAATAGAAAATTCACCATTTGGATAAACTCGGTAGTTTTTGACCTTACAAGATGGCGGTAATTTAAATTCGAATTACTTACAATTGTAGCGTAATTGGTAAATTCTAGCTACACATGAAAAGAACAGAGGTCTGTTAAACACAAAGACGACTCGATGTGCCTCCAACGAACGACTTTAAAACCATACAGAGAAAAGGATGATTCATTTATATGTACATTGTAATCTGGTTTTTCCCGAAAATGTATCAGTTTATAGATGAATGTCAGTTGTGGGCAGGAACGAAAAAAAAAACAAACGTGATAAGAAATATAACAATGAGAACTATCGCGATTTTTTTTTAATCGTGAAACTTTTTATTGTCTAGATAATATTTTTATCGCTATAGTTTTCTCAAATCTTCGCAATAGTTATCTTGTATCTCGTGGTAGTAATGTGCCACCATGTTCCGGAAACGTCTTTTTCCAAATTAATAATAACAAGAACATCGGGAGAACAAATAAACACACGTTCATGGTAGCTAACTCTTATCCTGCTAAATAAGTGAAATGAAATTTTCAAGCCGATACTAGAAACCCAAATTTTGCTTTTTCAAAGGTATTTTGGGGGAAAAGACATCTCCTTATCGGACAGCGTAGATCCAAGATCAGACTGCACGTTTTGTGCAGTCTGATCTTGATCTACACTGTCCGCCAAAGGTCAGTGAGTCGCGCTTAGCAGCCTTAGGGTTCACATCGGGCAGAAATGCAGAGTACAAGCCCTACAAGCATATGGGAATCGAGGTCTATGCTCTACAAATTCATTTTTCAAAATTGATAAGAATAAGAAATTTATAAGACTTATTCTGATAAAATTGAATGAAATAACAGTCATATTTTAAAAGTGGGCCTTTTCGGTACCCATGGGTAAAGTTGGTAAAGTGGGCCGTTTTCGGCCGGGCCATTTTGAAGGTGGCCGTTTTGAATCACTCCCATGTGCAATTTTATTCCTATACCTCACTGTGCCAGAAACTTTGAAAAAAAGTGTGAGAAAAAAAGCAAATATTTGTAACAGGCAGTTATCCCTCCTCTGCCTCTTTCCCCGACCTTTTAGCTAATATTTGGAAATATTAGCTATAAAGGCCCAAAAGCGGCCAAAAAGGCAATGCAAGTGTTAAAATGCATTTCAACGCCAAAGGGGCGAAATGCCGTGAGGGAGAGAGCAAACACATAACTTTTAACCTAGTTTTGAAATTAATTTCTCTGACAGCGACTAACATTTGAACAATCGTGTTGTTTACTTTTGGCAGCTATTATTACTTTAATTTACATTTTTGTAAATTTCGTACATTGTCTTAGACTTTGGTAGATTCTGTTTACCCTTTACCACACAATCTCGTGTTTTAACGGGCCTGAGGAAAGGGGACTTTGAAAATATTGTAGGGAAGAGGAGAAAATGCTGGAAACTAGCATTTTTCTCGTTTTACGACAATGTTTTCTACCATTTTAAAGACAATTTGGACCATTTGAGCTACATTTAGTTTGCCGTCTGCAAGTGCTATAACTTTGGACATGTCCGAAAATTTGCCGTTTGGTAAAGAGTTAAATGCAAAAAAAAAAGAAAAACATATACATGTATAATTATGTACGATGTTCGAATACTCATGAGTCATGCTCTGTAAAAAGGGAGCTTAATCCATCTCAGTAATCCACTATACCAAGCAAGTCATCACAGTATCATAGATCCGTAAAAACCGTTTTGTCACTCTCTTGCACTACGGATCATTCCCATTCACCTCTGTAGTTGGCTCAGAAAGTAGTCCGTCATCACGTGATATTTTCGTCACATGACCATAACTCAAAATGGCGACACAAACGCCGGTGAAAGAAAGACAAATCGATTGTTTTGTGTGCTGTTCAAACAGCATACGGCCAATCAGACTTAGTGGTAGGAAATGTGGAAAAGAGGGATTTTCTGAAAAGCTTAAATGTCTTTTAAAGGACGATAACTTGTTTGTTAATTTTGTTTAAATTGTCATCATTCATGGGCGCAGCCATTTTTTTTTTTTTACAATTGGCGTAAGATTCTTATCAGTAAAGAAGCTTGGAAAAATAGTTCCATTGTATACAGGTAAATTCATCAGTTTGAATGCACCTATAATGTATCCGGAATCATATTTCCTTTGTCTACCTTTTTATGTTACACATGAAACAGTTAAACAGTAACAAAACATGTTTTCCTTGGTTTGACAAGATTCTTGTCATTTAGCCCGTTGCAGAGATGTATGGTGAGAGTAACGAACGACAACTCTGCTCGGCGATTGCCGTTTTGCATTACAACCTACTGAATCATGAGATACACTGGCCCTGTGACATGCAGACAATTTACCAAAAACAAAAAAGTTTCAGCCCAGGGCAGCCTGCGCGAACTGCGCAGACTGACCCTGGGTTGATACTTTTTGCAAATGCAACAACCCCCCCCCCCTTTTCACAGAGTACAGCTCTTATAAATTGTAAGAGTCTAGTTTCCCAATACATTCTTTAATCTAATTTTAATCTTTAACCTCATTTTGATCTTTTGCCACAACGTTGTTAAAAGTGGTCCGTTGTTAAACGAAAATCGTCGACTGTTCGAGCTACTGTGTTCATAAAAAAATGTTCAAACACTTACTGTTAGAATCCAGTTTTCCCACAGCTTCTTTAAGTTCTTTATACGTCATATTAATCTCGAGGCTGTTTAGATACTGTGCTAGTTCATCCAATGATATACTTTTATCATTATTCTTGTCTATTATGTTAAACATGTCACGAACATCTGCAAGTACGAAACATAAAGCTAGTACACATAGCAACATCGATACGTGTGGACGCTGTTGGATTTTTGACATGACATATGTGTGTGTGTGTGTTTTAACACTTAAGCTGCTGAATAAATGAAACGAAAATTTCCACTCAATAGTAGAAGCCCAAACATTGCGTTTTCCAAGTTGATTTCACCGGAAAGAAAATACCATATCGGACAGTGTAGATCAAAGATCAGACTGCACGTTCTGTGTAGTCTGATCTTGATCTAAACTGTCCGCAAAAGGTCAGTGAGTCGCGATTAGCAGCTTAAGGGTTAAATCTTGTCAAAATTGAAAAGGTTTGTGTGCATATTTCATTTGACTGAAATAATGGAAATTGTCCAGGAAGGGGAGTTAGCATTGTTGGAAATGGAGAAAAATGCTGTTTACAAACATTTTCACCTTTTACAGCAATGTTCTCGACAGTCTGCTTCCTGGGGATCATTTGAACAGACGGAATCATTTAGCAAATGCATTAAACATAATGATTGCGGACATCGATAGAACACCTGTTACGAGTCTATATTAAGATCGCCGACCTGACCAATGAATTGTTGTATCACATTTTTCACTTCTGGAGGTAACCTTCTTCATTTCATTGGTTATCTATTTATAGACTAAATCGACGGCAGTTCCATGGCAAGCATCCCAAAGGCTTCTTTGAGCTTATCAAATGCCTTCTTAACACCTAGATTCTTAAGATCCAGTGATAAACTTTTATCATTATTCGTGTCTATGCGAAACAAAGTGAAGGAAGTGTAAGCTATATTTACAGAAGTAAATAAGACACTCTTATCGAAATGATCCCGCAGGTTTGTCTGTAAGACCCAGAGGATGACTGCTTTCGTTATCATTTCTTAGCGGATTTGTATAGCAAATCTGCTTACTGTGATCGTTCTGACCGGAACGAAATGCATCATGCGTAAGGACGCATGCGTGCTAACACTGTACTGTGATATCTGTTTTACCTGGGTCCGTATCCACCAACTATTCTCAAGAATATTCTTAGTCTTCTTCTCCAAGATTTTCTACATTTGAAAGTAACACAACTTCTGATTGGCTAAACCAAGTCTTCTTTTCCAAGATTTTCTACATTTGAAAGTAACACAACCTCTGATTGGCTAAACCAAATGGTTTAGCCAATCAGAGGTTGTGTTACTTTCAAATGTAGAAAATCTTGGAGAAGAAGACTAAGAACGTTTTTAAGAACAGTTGGAGAATACGGACCATGAACCAAATATACTGTCATTCACGCTTGCGTTCTACCCCATCTTCGCAAGCCAAGGATACTAAGGTAGTAACCTTGGCCGCTCGCCTCTTTAAAAATCGAAACTCCCGCTGCGCCATTTCACTGGATGCGATCAAAACCAATCGCGTCCAATCAAACCATCCGTAACAAGAAATCTTCCGCGAAACAGAAAACAATAATGGCGGCGCCCGTCAAAAACGAAAGTTGTCGTGTTTGTGACGAAAATTTGCCAAAAAGGAGTAGACGGTCGATATTTAATGAGTTTTTTATAGTTCATGATCAATTATGTGAAATATTAGCATGGGTTCCACTGCCAAATGATTGCGAATCATCGTATGTCTGATTAATTTCAGAAAATTGTGATGAATCCGAAAGCGCAGCCATATTTGATGCATAGCCTAACAAATGTTATTACGAGCATTTTGATTGGTCAGAAATAACATCAGCAAAGGTTACGCAACTCGTGATATTCGATAGGTGGCGCAGCGGGAGTTTCGATCTTTAAAAAGGCGAGCGGCCAAGGGTACGTAACGAACAAAGTGGAGTTAGTATCCTTGGCTTGCGAAGATGGTTCTACTCATTCGACCTTCAGTTTTAGCTGATACACCTGTAGCTCGCTTTTGCCACAAAAGTATATACTGCCCTATACGTGTTGACATATTTATTTTAAAATCTGATACCAGCAAAATCTGCGTAAGATTTGTCACTCCTTAACCCTTTCAGTGCCAAAGGCGAAACCAGGGACTTTTGCGGACGGCACAGATCAAGATCAGACTGCACAGAACGTGCAGTCTGATCTTTGATCTGTGCCGTCCGCTTAATTAGTCAAGCCCCTACGATAAAAATCTTTCTGGGTCCCTGTGGATTGCATTTACAGCCGCCGAAAGAAGTCGAGTTTATTTATTTGGCGCCGAAAGAGTTAATACAGTAATATAATGACAGTTAATGCGCGGTCCGCTCAGCAGAACAACTTTGACTCTCCCTGCCCTTGCTAATTCCATTTTAACTCTTTCGGCGCCAAATAAGTAAACTCGACTTCTTTCGGTGGCTGTTAATGCAATCCAGAGACTCCGAAAGATTTTTATCGTAGGGGCTTGACTAATTAAGCAGACGGTATAGATCAAAGATCAGACTGCATGTTCTGTGCAGTCTGATCTTGATCTGTGCCGTCCGCAAAAGTCCCTGTTTTCGCCTATAGCGCTGAAAGGGTTAAAGTGATTGCATACATCATTATTACAGCTTTATGCTACTTCCCATATCCGCTTTCCAGGATTTTGAGTCCGTTGATTGTAAATGGATAAGATACTTGCTACAAGCATTTCTCACTTGTCCCATTTATTTTTTCACCCTTTCAAAAACAAACCTCACCACATTAGCAACAACAACAAAAATGTGAGAATAAGAGGTGGAATTATGCCGAACAATCCTGTGTTGTCCCTACTCTGAGGAAGAACGCTTTCGAAAACATGGCGCGAAAAGGAGCAAGATCTTTTTTTTTTTTATAACCAGCATTCCTTCCATGTTCCACAAAATGTTCGTTTCTTTCAAAGACAACTATCATCATTTGAGTTACAGCGATAATGTGAGAATAAGTGATTAGATTAACGGGCCTGTACTGAGCCTATTTAACGACCCCAAAGGATCTACTCATTTCTTTTAACGTTACAAACCCTTAGGTTGTTTGGCGCAACTCATTGACCTTTTGCGGACAGTGTAGATCAAGATCAGACTGCACAGAACGTGCAGTCTGATCTTGGATCTACACTGTCCGATAAGGGGATATCTTCCCTCCGAAAATACCTTTGAAATAGGAAAATTTGAGTTTTTACTTTCGGTTTGATTGTTTCATTTCTTTTATATGGCAGGATAAGGGTTAATTCTGTCTCTGTAAATGACGACTTGGCCCTTTACCACACGATCCCGAGTGTTAACTCTTTACCAAACGACAAAATTTTAGACAGGTCCAAATTGAAAGCATTTGCAGACAAATTAAACGTGGATTAAATGATAAGATTTGTGTCTGAAAGGTCAGAAAACATTGTGGGAAAAGGAGAAAATGCTGGTTATTAGCATTTTCTCCTTTTCCCACAATGTTTTCAAAAGGCCTCTTTCTCAGGGTCGTTAAAAGTCGGGACTGTGTGGTAAAGGGTTAACGAACTTAAGAAGAAGGCTTTTGAAAACATCGTAGAAAAAGGAGAAAATGCTGGTAAGCAGCATTTTTTCGTTCTTCCACAATGCTTTTTACGCTTTGCTTTCAAAGAGAAATTTCCGTTTTTGGGTGACATTTAATTTGTTGTCTGTAAATGCTTTGAATTTGGACAGGTCTAAAATTTGGTCGCACGGTAAAGAGTGAAACGTCTTTTGCGGACGGCGTAGATCAGCATCAGACTACAAAGAACGTGCATTCTGATCTTGGATCTTTGCCGTCTGCTACCTCTTACCAACCTTTAACCAAACTCGTCTTTAATTACTGAGAAAATAAACTTTCAGACCTCGAAAAAATTAAAATCTATTTATTTAGATGGCAGAGATAGTGTTAACGAGTAAAGTGCAATATCAGAGTGCACGGACAAAGCAGTGACGTTATTGTCGATCTGCCTAGCCGCGGTAGCTCAGTCGGTAGCGTACAGGAATTGAGAACAGGCGCTCGCTGGTTCGATCCCCGGCTCGGCCAATTTCTTTCCGAGGATTGATGATAGTCATTGTGACAGGTTCATTCCTCTCTCACCACTGACCATTGTTTCGACGATGGTTCTGTGGGAAAGCAGCCAGTGGCTTGGAAAGAATATATTGCGGAGTACTGGTAAAAGAAACTCCTGAAAAGCATGGATAGGTGCACTGGCTGTTGCGATATAACTGAAGTAATGTTGAAAACGACGTTAAACACCATTAATTAATCAGTCAATTATTTTCGGTGTTGTTGTTGTTACGGTTGTTGTTGAATTTTGTGGTACTTTTATCTTTGGTATTCAGTATATTCAACCCTTTTCCAAACAATTCCGAGTTTTAAGGACCCTGGGGAAGGAAGCATTTCAAAACATGGTAAAAAAAAAAAGCGGAAAACGCTGAAAATCAGCATTTCTTCTTTGCCCACCGTGTTTTCTGGACCCTTTAACCCTTTCCCAAGCGACAAATTTTGGACTGGTCCAAACTGAAAGAGTTTGCAGACAACAATTTCAAATTTGATGAAAATGGCAGAAAGTTATCAAAAAGGGTAGAAAACACTGTGGGAAAAGGAGAAATTGCTCGTTACGAGCAATTTCTCCTTTTCACACAGTGTTTTCAAAAGACTTGTACTGCAGTCACGTGAAAACCAGGGCTTGTTTGGAAAAGGGTTAAAGAGAAATCGCGGCTATAGTTTGAACCACACTGAATTTGTCGTCTGCAAATGCTTTCAATTTGGACAAGCATACAATTTTGTCGTCTGGGTGAAGAGTTCACCACACGGTCTCGTGTTTTAACGACTATGAAGAAGACTTTTGAAAACATTGTGGGAAAAGGAGAAAATGCTGGTAACCAGCATTTTCTTCTTTTCCCACAATATTTTCTACCCTTTCAAACAAAAGTTCCAATTTCGTGGTACATTTAATTTATTGTCTGCAAATGCTTTCGAATAGAACAAACGTAAAATTTGGTCGTCTTGTAAAGAGTTAGATAGTTAGATGTTGGATATTGTGCACTCTACTTACTTTTGTCAAACTCGCTTGGTTCTTTTGTGTTCCTTGTGGTCTTTTTGCTCGCCTTAAAAATAACAAGTATAATGATAGATAGATAGATAGATAGATAGATAGATAGATAGATAGATGGATGGATGGACGGACGGACGGACGGACGGACGGACAGATAGATAGCAAGAAAGACAGACAGACAGACAGACAGATTTTATTTTTTTTTTTTATTTGACTTATACAAATACATGTATCTCGTCATATACAATAGCAATGAAAAACATAAACAACCGATAGTAAACATTATATTTACAATGCATTGTTAAATATTCTCAGTACAGTTTGAAGTGCAAAGTTTTCCGAAAAATTCCTTCAACGGTCGTTTAGAATTCGTTAAGAGAGCATTTTTTTTTTTTAAGAAAGCAAGCACTGTTTGAAAGAGGCACTTATACCGTAATGGCAACATAAGAAAACAAATAAACACAGACACGCAGACACACAATTCAAGCATATTTAAGTCCTTAACAGAAGACAAAATTTTAGACTGGTCAAAGTTTAAAGTATTTGCAATATGGAACACTCTGGAAAAGGGAGAAAATGCCGGTTACTGGGGGGGGGGGGGGGGGGGCAGATTTTCGAGAGGGGGTGCATTTTCCGGGGGGGGACCATTAATGGGGGGTGTTGGGGGGGAGGGCTGTTTTTCCTGATACCGGTAAAATTCCTCATTGTACGCAGTACCATACATGCTAAAGTTTGGCTCGCCGCTTTCTTGTATAAGTAACACAATAGGACAACTTCTTGAAGGAAAGGAGATTTCGTTTTTTGACGCCGTCTTCGAAGGTATTTATGTTATGTCACGGCAAACAGGGCAACTATTCATGCTGTACTATGGCCTTTTTTTTAAGAGCAGTTATACAAACATCACTTTTTCTAAACAGCTAGCTGCCTTTCCCACATATATAATAATTGAGCCGTAATAGTATGCTTTGTGGAAGGGAGCTCGATGCATCTGCGAAATGTATCGACCGAGGTCAGCCTGCGCAGCTCGCACAGGCTGACCTGGGCCGAAACTGTTCGCTATTGGTCATTTTCTGTATGTCAAAGGACTATTCCACCCTATAGTATTGTCGATTGTTAAACATGGTGGATTTTATGGAACCATGAGCATGTGATGACTTGCTGGATATAACGCATGACGAAGATGCATTAAGCCCTCTTTTGTCAGAGCATGGCTCATACGTATGTCCTGGGTGCTACGAGAGCTTGGCTAGGGCTCTGAAGTGCTTTGCCGAACGAAACTATCGAATTCGAAAGCATCTGCATGCCATAAAGTTATGTAACTCAAAACACAAAACCTGTTATACACATGATAGAAAACGGGAAAAGGAGAAAATGCTGGTTACCAGCATTTTCTCTTTTTCCCACAATGTTTTCAAAAGTCTGCTTCCAAACTCTCGATTGTTTGGTAAAGAGTTAAGGTCAATTGAAATTAAAACCGGTCTTGCGACCAAGATTTCGTCACATAACTCCAAACCCCACCTTATGTCGATCTAGGGTTACGATTATGTCAGTCAAAAATCAAGAAACTTAATCAAGCAGTTTTAAACCGACAAATCGCTAAATGATCCAGACCTAATCTTGTTACAACTTCGCTTGCCCTGTACTTAGTCCTAAACCCTTCACTGCACCGGTTTTTGTTTTGTTTTATTTTATTAAAGGCACACTAGCGGTCAAAAGTAAACAATTTAGGTTTGTTTGTATTGGATTCACTTGAAAGAAAGGTTGGCTTTACCGGGTATCCAACCCCCAACCAAAAGGTCAGGAGTCAGATACGCTAACCATTGAGCTACCCGGGCGGTCCTAAACAATTCGGAAGTCAAATTGCAGGCAAATTTAACTCGTGCCATGTAAAAGTATGGTAACTATTGTGATTCTGACAATTTGTTGCAGAACAGTCGGCAGAAAGAATGAATCTTCTGGAGTTTAAAGCTGGCGACGTTAATCAAAGTTTAACCATTTTTTTTGCCGGTTACTGGAACTTTGAACAACCGTACTGTAACAAATTGTCTGACTCGTAATGATATTCATACTTTTAATTGAGGATATTTGGGTTTTTTTTTTTGTGAAAGATCTAAATTTGTTTCAATGAATGAACATTATTGGTTACGTTTTCACGCGTGGCGATTGAAAATATTGCAGAATGATGTTCACGAGATGGAATAAATTTCGATCTTTCACCGAAGAAAAAACAAATATCCTACTTATATCTTGCTTCTAAGCCCTTTTTTCTTGATACGTTAATCAAAATCCATACAGTTGTATTCAATAATTCCCATGGCGTACCCCCCCCCCCCCCCCCGCATAAAACCGCATAAAACGACAATGTATTTAACAGTTCACAAAAAAAAACACTTCGTTGGTTTAGGCCAGAATTATAACAGTGTTGTTTTAAATCACTTGTTAGAAAATCACGTTCAGTAAATTATATAAAAAAGACAAAAATCCATTTTAAAATTAACATTTTTTCTAATGTTAAATCTTTTGCTTGCCAAACTTATCATTCCGCATTAGTGTCATTAGTGTCCGCCATTTATTTACATTCAAAGTTACATAACAAATCAACAAAACTCATAAACCTATATTTAACAGGATTAATATACATTTTGAAATGGTTGGACTTTGTTTTTAGATTACTCGATTTAATCACGGTCTGAAATAGATCTGATGCGTTGAAAGGGCGAAGCTATAAATATGGTGCAAGAATCAAAGTAGTCCCGTACCTTGAGTTTATCAAATCGGCAAATTTCACCGGTGGAAACGGTGAAATTATCAGACCATAACCCACCATTATTTCCGGATAAACTACCGAAAAGCATGAAATTAATAATAATATTTTAATTGTAGTATATCCATCATTTTCCAAAGAACTAACGTCTGAATAAAATGTTACTATACTGTACAGGTTCCACAAAAAATCACACTCTACAAAAACCTTGTCATATTTTTTTCAGTTTCGATACTCATCGTTTTATTTATCTACCAAACATCTGAGTTTCAAACGAACCTGCGAGAGAAGTCTTTTGAAAACATCATGGAAGAAGGAGAAAGTGCTGGTTACCAGCATTTTCTTCTTTTCCCACGATGTTTGCTACCCCATGAAAAACCAATAGACGGCGTAAATTTGCCCGCAAAAACATTCCTACATGTTTAACCAATCACAAATTTCTATTTATTCATTTTTATCAGTACCAAAAAGTAGGTCAAAAGCCAGAACATTCAGCTACGCCAAAAAAGCACCAGTAAATATCAGCGTTTCAAATCACGTTCGCACCCCAAAACTTCAGACATTTTCAGGACAGTTAACTCTGAAAGTGTGGGACCAGAAAAGTTATTTCCCTTGATACCCATAATATTATTCCGCTCTCATTACAGATCGCTTTCGCGATACTAGGGGAAAAAACTTCATCAAAAGAATGGCTCAATACTGGATAATATTAATGTGCTTTGGATTAATTACGACCTTTCACACCGTTGGGAATTCAGCTTAATATAGAATACAATACAGCTTTTATGTGCGCCAGAGTACAGCGTGGCTGGAGAAATCAAAGCACTGAAAGTATTAACAGCCAATTTTTCCCCTTTCTTAACCCTTAAGCTGCTATACGCGACTCAGTGACCTGTTGAGGACAGCGTAGATCAAGGTCAGACTACACAGAACGTGTATTCTGATCTTGGATCTGCACTGTCCGATAAGGAAATTATTTTCTAATAATAATAAGAAGAAGAAGAAGAAGAAAAAGAAGTTTGAGATAGACACATTCAGGTAACTATCGGCGCAAAAGTTTCATTTAACTTATTTAGCAGTATACGGGTTAAAACCAAATGACACTTACATTTCTGTTCATGCTGATTTAACTGTTTACCACACAATCCCGACTTTTAACGACCCTGAGAAAGAAGCCTTTTGAAAACATTGTGGGAAAAGGAGAAAATGCTGGTAACCAGCATTTTCTCCTTTTCCCACAATGTTTTCTACCCTTCCCTAAACAATTTTTTTTTTTTTTTCAGTCACGTTTATTTTGTCGTCTGCAACAGCTTTCAGTTTGGATCAGTCTACAATTTTGTTGTTTGGTAAAGGGTTAAAAAAAAGAAAAAAAGTCTAGACAAATGCGGTGATATACGAAAGTCTCATTCATGGCTCATGTGTGGCAGTAGGCGTTTTTTTTTAACCCATATCCTGTTAATTAAAAGAAGTGAAACTTTCAAGGCGATAGTAAAAACCCAAAATTTCCTGTTTCAAAGGTATTTTTGGAGGAGAGGTATCTCCTTATCGGACAGTGTAGATCCCTTGATAAGCCTGGCATTCAGGCCCTGCATTTGAGTCATTCTAATAAACAAGGTACACAACTATTGTAAACCCTCAGGAATATGTGTTGTTACTTGCTCTTTATCTGAAATACAGGTTAAATCAGACCTTGAGAACATTCTATGAGTGTATTTGCTTTGCAGTCGTATTTTGTGTTTTATTTTATGAAAATGCTGTATTTAACGGACTGATACCAGTCTAATCCCTTGATCAGAATGCAAGTTCTGTGCAGCCTGATCTGAATCCACACCGTCCGCAAACGGTCACTGAGTCGTGATTAGCAGCATAAAGGTTAATATTCATAATTCTATTTCTGTTGCGTTTCTCACTCTGAAAGGAAGAAAGAAAGAAACAAAGAAAGAAATAAAGAAAGACTCGAGGGAAGATTGTCCAAGTAACTATTGACAATGAGTTATTTAATAATGAGAGTTTACAAGGTGAACATAAGTACAAAAAAAAAAAGGATCGGATGAATGAATGAATTTAAGTGAGTGAGTGAGTGAGTGAGTGAGTGAGTGAGGAAGAACGTAAAAAGGAGAAGGGGAGGAAGCGAAGAAAAAAGTAATGAGGTTGGTATGTAGGCAGGAAAAGAAAATACTGCAAACTCAAATAAAGAAAGAAAGAAAGAAAGAAAGAATCTTTTATATAAAACAAAAAAAGGAAAAGGCAACAAGAACGATTCATTAAGAAACACCTACCATTCTGACGATATGTTATCGATATTTTCCGTTTCACAACTGCTATTGTTCTCCCCCTCTCCCGCGCTGTTTATATTTTAAATACCGGCGTAACACTTTTATATGTAATTAATCAAAACTATAGTATTGACTTTTTTTTTACCCTACACCTACTCGAAGATGACAAAATTACAGCTTTTAACCCTTTACCACACGGTCCCGAGTTATAACGACCCTGAGAAAGAAGCCTTTTGAAACATTGTAGGAAAAGGAGAAAATGCTGGTAACCAGCATTTTCTCCTTTTCCCACAATGTTTTCTACCCTATCAAAGCCAAATTCCATCATTTGAGCAACATTTGAATTATCTTCTGCAAATGCTTTCGATTTGGACAAGCCTATATTTTCTTCGTGTGCTAAAGAGTTTACGACCTTTTGCCACAATGTTTTCACACGAGGTCAGTTGAAAGATGAAAAAATCTTCTCCAGCGGTATTGTTCAAACTGAAGGTTGATGAATTTCGAATGATGTTGAACGCTTACCTCTTCAGGTCTTTCCGTGAATTGCATCTTTGGTGGACCTACAGTCTTTAATAACTTGCCGAGGGACACTGCAACCTCTGCAGTGCCTTGCCAAATGACTCTCCACTAGGACCGCAAAAACGTATTGAATCAGGTTGATTGATTGTATAGTGTTTAACGCCGTTTTCAACATTATTTCAGTTATATCGCGGCGGCCAGTGCACCTATCCATGCTTTCCTGGAGTTTCTTTTGACCAGTAATCCGCACAATATTCCTTTCCTAAACTGGCTGCTTTCCCACATAACCATCGTCGACACAGGGTTTCTTGCACCGTAAAAATTTGGTTGGCTGGTTGGTTGGGTGGGTGGGTTGGTGGGCACTGATCGATTTATTTATCGATCTATCGTTCGGTCGGTCGGTCGATCGATCGGTCGGTCGGATGATTGACGAACATGCAGGCTGGCTGGCTGACTGGCTGGCAATATTTCGGTGGAATCATGGTGAAAGCTCATAGGTGAAGGCCTTTATGACTGACATTCTGTCTCTACCAGACGACAAAATTTTAGGCTTGTCCAAATTGAAAGCATTTGCAGACAACAAATTTAATGTGGTTCGAATGATGGAATTTGTCTTTGTAAAATTAGATAACATTTTGGGAAAAGGAGAAAATACTGGTACAATGCAGTGTTTTTTGTTTTTTTTTTTTACCCCTTAAGGCAGAACAATTTTGAAAAGTATTGTCGGAAAAAGAGAAAATGCTGGTATAGAGGTTCACCTTTTCCCACAATGATTTCAAAAGTATTCATTCCACACAGGGTCGAAAAAACACGGGATTGCTTGGTCAGGGGTTAGATCATAACTTAACCCTTTACAAAACAACAAAATTTTAAAATCGTACATTTAGAAAGCATTTCCATGTCTAAAAAAAGAAAGTTGTCTTTGGGGGAGGAGAAAGAAAATGCTGTGCTGGTTATCAGCATTTTCTCCTTTTCCCATAATATTTTTCTAAAATCATTCTGTATTAGGGAGTCGAGAAACCACCGGAATGTTTGGTAAAGGGTTAAATCACAAGATAAAAATTTGGCTGCTAAGCGCGACTCGGGGCGCTTTTGCGGACAGAGTAGATCAAATATCAGACTGCACAAAACGTGCAGTCTGATCTTTGATCTACACTGTCCGATACGGTATTTTCATTCCGGTGAAATCATCTTTGAAATCTCAATGTTTGGGTTTTTACTATTCAAGTGAAAGCTTCCGTTTCATCTATTTAGCAGTTTAACCCTTTACCAAACAATTCCGCTTTTTAACGACCCTGGAAAAAAGGCTTTTAAAAACATTGTGGGAAAAGGAGAAAATGCTGGTAACCAGCATTTTCTCCTTTTCCCACAATGTTTTCAACCTTTCCAGAAACATATTCAATTTTTGAGTCACATTTATTTTGCCGTCTGCAAATGCTTTCAATTTAGAAAAGTCCAAAATGTTGTCGTTTGGTAAAGGGTTGAGGGTTAAACAAATCAATTCAAAAAGCAAACGATATATTTGAAAGGAAAAAGTGCTGGTATTTAAAAAAAGCCCCAGAAAGGTACTTAACCTTTTACCGCACAAAGCCGACTTTTATCGACCCTGAGAGAGAAAAGCCTTTGAAAACATTATGGGAAAAGGAGGAAATGCTGGTAACCAGCATTTTCTCCCTTTGCCACGATGTTTTCTATCCTTTGAAAGACAAATTTCATATTTTAAGTACTTGGAGAAAATGCTGATAACCAACATTTTCTCCTTTTCCCACAAACTCTATGATAGACAAATTTCATGTTTTGAGTAACTGGAGAAATTGCTGATAACCAGCATTTTCTTCTTTTCCCACGATGTTTTCAATCCCATGAAAGACAAATTTCATATTTTGAGTGCCTTGAGAAAACGCTGGTAGCCAGCATTTTCTCCTTTTTCCACAATGCTTTCTACCCTATGAATGACAAATTTCATGTTTTGAGTACCACTCTATTTGCCGTCTGCAAATTCTTTCAATTTGGACAAGAAGAGCTAACGGTTAGGTACAAATCAGTTAA
Organism: Tridacna gigas; assembly: GCA_945859785.2. Taxonomy (NCBI): domain Eukaryota; kingdom Metazoa; phylum Mollusca; class Bivalvia; order Cardiida; family Cardiidae; genus Tridacna; species Tridacna gigas. Next base: position 110,271,027 of record OX244028.2, read on the forward strand.
AAAGGAAAACGACATTTTTTTTTGGGGGGGGGGGGGGGGGCGCACTGTTGATATTTGAAAGAAGCCCCAGAAAGTACTTCCAGAAAGGTACTTAAACACACACGTTTTGGGATCATGTTACGCTTTACAGAACAAGTCTGTGTTTAACTCTCTACCAAACGACAAAGTTTGTGCTCAAACAGTTTGAATGTATTTGCAGACGACAATTTAAAGGTACCTCAAATGATGATTTTCTTTTTCGTTGATAGGGTAGAAAACAGCGTGGGAAAAGGACAAAATGCTGGTTACCCAGCAATTTCTCCTTTACCCACAATGTCTTCGAAAGCCTTCTTCTCCGGGGTGGTCAGAACTCGGGATTTTGTGGTAAAGGGTTAAACAATCCTGAGGATGGAGGCTTTTAAAAATATTGTTGGAAAAAGAGAAAATGCTGTTAACCAGTGGACAGTGTACGTATCCATGCTTACCTAGATTTTCTTTTACCAGTACTTTTACCAATCGCGCAATATTCTTCCCAAGCCACTGGCTGCTTTCCTCGAAAGCCCATCGTCAGACAATGATCGGAGGTGGGAGAGTAATGAATCCTGTTGCAATGACTATAATCAGTCCTCGAAAAGAAGTTAGCCGACCTGGGGATTAGAAGCTGCGACCCCCGTTTGAATGTCCTGTACATTACTGACTGAACTTTTTTTTTTTGTACAAATCCTATCATTTTTGATTTCAATTAGGACGAGTCTAAAATTTTGTCATTTGGTAAAATTTTAACTCTTTAGCGAACGCAAAAACTTTGGAAGGGACCAAATTGAAAGCATTTGCAGACGAAAAGTTAAATGTGACTCAGATGATGGAATCGTCTTTGATAGGGTAGAAAGCGTTTGGTGGGAGACCAGTTTTTTTTTTTTCCTTTTCCCACATTTTCAAAACTTTTTTAGGGTCGTTAATACTGTGTGGTAAACGTTTAATCAAGTTTTAATGTGAACGATTTACCTGCTGTTTGCAGAAGTAACAGAATAAATATGAGCCATGCTCTGGCAAAAGGGGGTTTAATGCATCTCCAGGATGCATGATACCAACCAATCCATCACATAGTTATGGATCCATCTTAACGGTTTTATTTTTTTTTTTTAATAACTGACTTAATCATAAGGGCATACCTGGACATACAGAAAATTGACCAATAGCGAAAAGTTTCGGCCCAGGTCAGCCTGCGCGGACTGCGCAGGCTGACCTGGGCCGATACTTTTCGCAGATGCATTAAGCCCCCTTTTCACAGAGCATGGCTGGAATCCATAGTCTGCTGACAGATAAAGAGAGAAACCTCATAAGATTCAGAAACAAGCGTTAATCCTTGGAAATAAAACAGACTTATATTTATTTAATCCGACACAAGTGGCGAGAATACAAAGCGGCTTATTACTTCAAAACCAATCTATATTTTACTTCGGGCCGTCGGTTTACTCTTTGCTTTTCATACTGCAGTGGCCATAGATATTTCATCAAGGTCCGATTCCCCATTGACTTACATATACATGAACCATGATAATTGAAAAGGGGGCTTGATGCATCTGCGAAAATTATCGACCCAGGTCAGCCTGCGCAGTTCGCATAGGCTGACATGGGCCGAAACTTTTCGCTATCGGTCAGTTTTCTGTATGTCAAAGGACCAGTGTACCTCATGATTCAGTCGGTTGTTAAAAAAAGTGGCTATTATGGATCCATAATTATGTGATGGCTTGATTGGTACAATGCATTACGGAGATGCATTAAACCCCTTTTGCTAGAGCGTGGCTTACATGTATTTTCAACTTTACTTCTTAGTTTATTGTAGCTTTAAAAAGCGAAGATGTAGTTATGAAAATTGTATGAAAATAAAGCAAAATAAATTTTACAGTGAAATATATATTTTTAAACTCGATATCACTCGTCACAACTCGGCCGATTCTTATGGTGGCATATTTCTGCCACGAGATACGAGATAGCTATCATGGTAATTTTAGAGAACTATCGCGATAAAACAAACTATCCTATGGTGGCTTCTTTCTGCCACGAGATACGAGATAGCTATTATGATAATTGTAGAGAACTATCGCGATAAAACAAACTTTCCTGAAAATATTATCTAGCTAACAAAAAGTTTCACGATAAAAATATCGCGATATTTCTAACTGTTATCACGATTTTTTTCACGGTCGTGCCCACAACTGACATTAACGGTGTCTATAATTAGATATTGTTTCGGGTCATCTTTGTCGCCGGTACAGTCAAAAACTTCCGAGTTCATCCAAATGTTGATTTTTCTATTTATAGATATCGAGAGACGGGTAGAACTATCGCGATAATTTTACCTCGATGTCAGCTTCGTGCACTAATGAGAAATAATCAACATAAAAATTTCTAGATAGCAAAGTTTATCGTGATAGTTTTTTCAGAAAACTTTTCACTATCTAGATGAAATTTCCAGGAAACTTCGAATTATCCTGAAAGTTTTCTCAAATTATCACGATAGCTATCTCGTATCTCGCGGCAGAAATATGCCACCATAGATTCCGTACCTACATCTAACCTCGTCCGGTTGAGGAGGCTTCCATTTTGAACAACGAATCACATGATCTTAAACATGGCGGCGCCCCTATTAATCGCCTAGCAACGACATGAACAATCACGGTGAAGTTATTCACATCTCGATTTGTCGATGAAAGCTCCCAACGGAACTGATGAACCACGTTTAAAATTTTATGAACAAACTGTTTGCCGACGGAAATATTCTTAGAAAGATATTGATAGAAAATTGTGACTCATGTTTTCTCTTAAAGGAGGAGCCTTACAATTTTGATAACGGTAAAAAGGTGTACTTCCGGCGAAGAAATGTACCGTGTAGGTGCATATCAAGCTACATGATACAGCCGTGGGATTTGATCACCGGATCACCCGAGGTTTGCCGAATGATTACATAAAATACAGCAGCTGCTAAAAAAGTGACCAATATTTTTAGAAAAGCTTTTTCACATTAACACATAGGCTGCTAAGCGCGACTCACTGACATTTTGCGGCCAATGTAGATCAAGATCAGACTGCAAAGAATGTGCAGTCTGATCTTGGATCTACACTGTCCGATAAGGAGATATCTTCCCCCCCCCCCCAAAAAAAAAAAAAAAATACCTTTGAAATGGCAAAATTTGGGTTTTTACTATCGGCTTGAAAATTTCATTTAAATAATCGAGCAGGATAATGGTTAACGTGGAAATTCGGAATTTGATGAAATATTTATGGTCATTTACTGTGTAAATCTGAGCTCAATGGGTAACGTTTATGGCTTCAAACTCGGGGTTGCTTGTCCGATTCTCAGCTAAGCTACATTTTTTCCCCGGGATTGATGACTACAAGCTTTTCGTAATTTGTCATCTGCAACTGAATGGCGCTCTCGGGAAAGGGGCTTTAATGCATCTTTGTAACGCATCATACAAAGCAAGTCATTGCATGCCCTGCCCGCCGCGTAGACCTCCAGATAATAGGAAGTGATGATATTCTAAATCCATTATTTCTCTTCCAAACCCTACGTTGTGGGTAGTCATTAGAATCGTCTCGATGAGGGTTTCGTGGAGAATAATTAATATTTTCAATCTTGAAATCAAAATCACTCCCTCTATCTGGAGCTCATAATAAGGATCCATATTGCCTTAGAAAAACCGACCGAGTCATGAGGTAGAATGGTCCTTTGACATGGAGAAAATTTACCAATAGCAAGAGAGGACTGCGCAGGCTGACGTGGATCTATACTATTTGCATATGAGCCAAGCTCTGGCAAAAGCGGGTTTCACGCATCTCCGTGATGGATTATACCAAGGATAGTCATCATGTAATTATGGATCCATAAAATCTATTTTGTCTAACAAGCGACTGACTCATGAGGTAGAACCGTCCTTTGACATACAGAAAATTAACGTACATGTATAGCGAAAAGTTTCGGCCCAGGTCAGCCTGCGCGGACTGCGCAGGCTGACCTGAATCGATACTTTTCGCAGATGAATCAACCCCCGTTTTCACAGAACACGGCACATTTGCATTAAACCTAGTTTTCACAGAGCATGACTCAATGGCTTTTAAATTTGGACTAATTTAAAATTTTGTCGTTTAGCAAGGAGTTGAGTTGTTTATCGATTGAAGGGTTGATTAAAACTTATTCATGTTTGATTGATTGTTAACCGAATTAAATTGACGGGTACAGTTTTCACAGACAGACTGAGAGACCAGTTAATTGCATCTAACACTGGAAGGTTTATTGATTGATCGGTTGGTCAATCTGGCGTGTTTTTTTTTTTGGGGGGGGGGGGGGGGGGGTTAGTTGTTCGTCGGTCTGCCAGTCAGCCGGTAATTTAATTGAATGATTAGTTCGTCGGTTGGTAACATGTTTCATTTTAGATTAGATTCATTAATGCTGGTGCTTTGGTGACCAGCATGGTCGATCATGGCTGGCTTGTTGGTTGGTTGGTTGATTGGTAAGTTACAGGGTGAATCAAATGGTTTGTTAACGGCCAAAACTGCGTTTGTTTATGGTTGTTCGCTGAATATCTACGACCCCAGACAACAGATAAGCCCACAGGCATGTGGCCCTTTTAACCACACCATAACCGAGCTTTTGATATACAGTCACGGAACGAGAACTACGCTTTTAACCCTTTACCACGTAGTCCCGACTTTTAACGACCCTGAGGAAGAATCTTTTTAAAAACATTGTGGGAAAAGGAGAAAATGCTGGTAACCAGTATTTTCTCCTTTTCCCACAATGTTTTTTACCCTAAAAGAGAAAATCGCATTGATTGCACCACACTGAAATCATCGTCTGCAAATTCTTTCAATTTGGACAGGTCTAAAATTTTGTTGTGTGGTAAAGGGTTAAAATACTGCCACGATATGAGTACCGCGTTTTTAAAATACCCTCGCGGTATGAGAACCGCGCTTTTGAAATACTGCCACGGTTATGAGAAACGAGTTTTTATAATACCGTCACATAACGAGAACCGCTCTTTCGAAATCCCGTCACGGTATGAGAACCGCTCTGTTAAAATCATGTACAAACCGCACTTTTAAAACCCTGTATGAAACCACGCTTTTATAATCCCATCACGGTATGAGAACTATGCTTTTAAAGTCACGTCACGAAATGAGAACCATGCTTTCAAAGCCCCGTCAGGGAATAAGAACCAGGCTTTTAAAATCCCTTCACAGAAGGAGAACCGCTCTTTGAAAATCTCGCCACGGTATGAGAACCGCACTTTTAAAGCCCCGTCACGGTATGAGAACTGCGCTTTTAAAATCACGTCAGGCTATGAGATTTGTGCTTTTAAAGTCCAATCACGGTATGAAAACCGTGCTTTAAAAGTCCCTTCACAGTATTAGAATCGCGCATTTAAAATACCGTCGCGGTATTAAAACTGCGCTTTTGAAATACCACCATGGGAAGGAAACCACGATTTTAAAATACCATCACGGTATGAGAGCCTTTTAAAATCCAATCACGAGATAAGAACCACGCTTTTAAAGTCCCGTCACGGTATGATATTTGTGATTTTAAAATCCCGTCACGGTATGACAAGCATGCTTTTGATATACATGTACATTCGGATTAGGTAAATGTTTATAGTGGAACTCTGTATATGAGTCATAATCTGTGGAAGGGGGGCTTAATCGATCTGCAAAAACTATCGACTCAGGTCAGCCTGCGCAGTTCGCGCAGGCTGACCTGGGTCCAAACTTTTTTTTCATCAGTCAGTTAAGGACCAGCGTACCTCATGATTCAGTCGGTTGCTATACAATAATGGTTTTATGGATCCTTAATTACGCGCTTGATATAAAGCATTAAACCCCCTTTTGTCAGATCTTGACTCATATATATATTACCCCGGGGGTAAGGCACGCTAAAAAATTGCGGTAAAAATGATAAGAGTAATTTCTCCTTTTACCACAATGGTTTCAAAAGAAGTGTTATGCAAAGGGAAAAAAAGTTGTCTGAAAAAAAAAAGTGAATCGAACTGACTATCCCACTTTCAATAAATTTGAGTCAATCTCTGGCAAAAGGGGTTTAACTCTTTACCACACAATCCCGAGTTTTTACGACCCTAAAAAAAGCAGCCTTTTGAAAACGTTGTGGGAAAAGGAGATAATGCTGGTTACCAGCATTTTCTCCTTTTCCCACAATGTTTTCTATCCTTCCACAAACTTGTTTCAATAATTGAGCCACATTTATATTGTCGTCTGCAAATGCTTTTAATCTGGACAAGTCTAAGATTTTGTCGTTTGGTAAAGAGTTAATCCATCCCCGCGATTCATTAATTAACCCTTTCCCAAACAAGCCCTGGTTCTCACGTGTCTGCTGTACAAGTCTTTTGAAAACACTGTGGGAAAAGGAGAAATTGCTCGTAACGAGCAATTTCTCCTTTTCCCACAGTGTTTTCTACCCTTTTTGAGACCTTTCTGCCATTTTCATCAAATTTAAAATTGTCGTCTGCAAACTCTTTGAATTTGGACCAGTCCAAAATTTGTCGTTTGGGAAAGAGTTAAACAAAACAAGCCAAATAATTATGGATCCATTATGGTCTGCAGGGACTTCGCAGGCTGACCTGGATCTGTACCTTTTGCAGATGCATTAAACCCCCTTTTCACAGAGCATGACTCATTTAAATTTGTCTCTTTGTGAATGAAATTCGATCATATTGATTAAAACCCTGTTGTTCAAATAGACGTAATGGTTTTTTTAAATCAAGTGGATTTCACTTAACCCTAAGGCCTGCTAAGCGCGACTCAGGGACCTTTTGCGGACCGTGTAGATCAAGATCACACTGCAGAGAACGTGCAGTCTGATCTTGGAATTACATTCCGATAAAGAGAGATTTTTCCTCCCAAAACTACCTTTGAAGCAGCAAAATGTGGATTTTTAAAAAAAGGCGTGAAAGTTTCATTTCAATTATATAGCAGTCTAAGGGTTAAAATAAGAATTTGTTCCTAGCCTCAGAGCCCCAACACGATTATTCTCGGGGTTTGTGTGCTATTCTGTGCGTGTTTGTCTGTCCATCTCTCTGTCTGTCTGTCTGTCTCACACACACACACAAAGAGAGAGAAAGAGAGAGATGATGTTGATGATGACGATGTGTAACTCAATTACTGAAAGCGGGCGGGAAGAACTTTTGTTTTTCATTTTCCTTTTTTTCCCGTTTGTTTCTGTCGTCTATGTGTGTGTGTGAGAGAGAGAGAAAGAGAGAGAGAGAGAGAAAGAGAGAGAGAGAGAGAGAGCCGGAGTGATAGATGGATGGATGGATAAAGGGAACGTGATCAAAATTATCTTTTTATCATCATAATCAATAGTTAATTTGCAGTTCATGTAGAAAATACTCTTAAACAGCTTTGTAGATCAAGATCAGACTGCACACAAACGTGCAGTTGGCTTTTTACTATCGGCATCAAGTTTCATTTTACTTATTAAGCAGGACAAGGGTTAACCTGTATACAGTTTGATCGCAAACTGTATTACTGCACACAATTTCCACGGCTTACCGGAAATGAGCATAATGATTTCATCGCCACTGTATTATAGATCGGGCCCGGACAGGAAATATAAATGATTGTTTCTATTTTTGTAATCTAATATGCCGTCTCACTTAAACAGAACAAGGGGACTGTGAAGGCCCTCTATCACTCACCTGAGTCTATAAAAATATTGATAATTGGGGAGGGAGAATATCAGATTTTTTAAAAAAAAGAAAAGATGTTTCGTGTTCTCGTGAGTAAATGAGCCATGCTCTGTGAAAAAGGGATTTAATGTATCTCCAAAATGTATCGACCCAGGTCAGCCTGCGCAGTCCTCGCATGCTGACATGAGTCGAAACTTTAAGCAATTTGTCCATTTTCTGCATGTCAAAGTATCATTCTACCTCCAGATTTAGTCAGTTGTTGGACATAGTGTATTTCATAGATCCATAATTATATGATGACTTGCTTTGTATAATGCATCACGGAGATGCATTAAACCCCCTCTTGCCGGAGCACTGCTCAAATATATTTAACCCTTTCCCAAACAAGCCCTGGTTTTCACGTGTCTGCAGTACAAGTCTTTTGAAAACACTATGGGAAAAGGAGAAATTGCTCGTAACGAGCAATTTCTCCTTTTCCCACAGTGTTTTCTACCCTTTTTGAGAACTTTCTGCCATTTTCATCAAACTTAAAATTGTCGTCTGCAAACTCTTTCAATTTGGACCAGTCCAAAGTTTGTCGTTTGGGAAAGGGTTAAGACATATAGCACTCAGGAAGAAGCCATACATAAGCACAGGGATATACTTTGAACAGTCTAGTTACAGGACCACAGGATTACGCTGTAATAAGAAACGTCAAAGTTCTGGGTCCTGAAGGGGAATAATTTCCCTATATGTCCCCTAGGCAAATTATATAATCCAACTTTAACAGTGGGGGGGGGGGGGGGGGGGGGGTGTGAAGATCTGACCATTTCTGTTAGCTCTTTACCAAAAGACAAAACTTTAGACTCGGCCAAATTGAAAGTACTTCCAGAAATCAATATAAACGTGACTCAAAAGTTAAAAATTGTTTTTGGAAGGGGAGAAAACATTGTGTGAAAAGAAGAAAATGCTGGTTACAAGCTTTTTCTCCCTTTCCTACAAGGTTTTCGAAAGTTTTGTTTAGGGTCGTTAAGACTCGGAATTGTTTGGTAAAAGGTTACAGGACCACACAATACTTTTTCTATCTACAACAATATAAAAACTTTAAACAGTCTTTTTTTCCCCCGTTTATGCATTGACAATTATACCGGTGATAGGACAATAATACTTTGTACAAACTTACGTCAATCTGATCTAGGAATGCAAATGAAATTTGAACCTGATAAGTGAAAAAACCGAGGAGAAGATCTTTGAAAGATTGACGAAAAGACGACAGACAGAAAGCTTACTATGGACCGGTAACCATCAAGTTGAGCACTAAGTGCTAAGGTCATTCGGCAAACCTCGGGTGATCCTGTGATCAAGTCCCTCGGCTGTATCACGTAGCTTGATATGCACCTACACGGTACATTTCTTTGCCGGAAGCACACCGCTTAACCGTTCTTAAAATCGTAACACTCGACTTAGAAAGCAAATACTGGTCACAGTTTTCTATCGATATCTTTCTCAGTTTATTTCCGTCGGCAAACATTTGTGCATTCAGGTTTAAGCGTGGTTTATCAATTCCATTTGGAGCATTCATCGACAGATCGATAGATGTGAATAACTTCACTGTAGTTGTTCATGTAGTTGCTAAACGATTTACATGGGCGCCGCCATGTTTCAGATCATGTAATTGGTAATTCAAAATGGAAACCTACTTTATACGACCGAGGTTAGATGTAGGTATGGAATCGGCCGAGTTGTGACCAGTGGTGCTAAGGTGAGCTAAAAACCTGGGATATTTGTTATAGGTATACGGATAAGATCAATACCCGTTTATTACGGAATTCACCTAACCCTTATCCTGCTAAATAAATGAAATGAAGCTTTCAAGCCGACAGTAAAACCCCAAATTTTGTTTTATCAAAGATATTTGTGGGGAAAAACATTTCGCCATCGGACATTGTAGATCCACGATCAGACTGCACGTTCTGTGCAGTCTGATCTTGATCTACACTGTTCCCAAAGGGTCCTTGGGTAGTGCTTATTAGTCTAAAGGTTAAGTCTTTACAAAACGAGAAAAAATTAGACTTGTCCAAATTAAAAGGATTTGCAAACGACAAATCAAATGTTGCTAAAATGATTAGAAGTGTCTTTTAAAGAGTAGAAAATATTGTGGGGAAAGGCGAAAATGCTGGTTACAAGAATTTTCTCCTTTCCCCACAATTTTTTAAAAAAGCTTTCTTTGTCAGTATCGTCAACTCCCGGAATTTTGTAGTAAAGGGTTAACCCTTTACCATACAATCCCGACTTTCAACGACCCCAAGAAAGAAGCATTTTGAAAACATTGTGGGAAAAGGAGAAAATGCTGGTAACCAGCATTTTCTCCTTTTCCCACAATGTTTTTTACCCTTCCAGAAACAAATCTCAATTCTTGAGTCACATTTATTTTGTCGTCTGCAAATGCTTTCAATTTGGACCAGTCTAAAATTTTGTCGTTTGGTATAGAGTAAAACGGAAAGTCTGAGTATAATGTAACGAAAGACAGAGTATAACACGTGTAAACAACCACCTGTACTGAAGACCCATATCGTTCACTCTTTACCACACAACAAAATTTCAGACTGGTATAAATTCCAAGCATTTGCTGACAGCAAATCAAATGCGGCTTAAAGTGATTGGATTTGTGTCTGAACGGTTAGAAAACATTGTGGGAATAGGAGAAAATGCTGGTTACCAGCATTTTCTCCTGTCCACGCATTTTTTTTTTTTTCCACAAGTCTTAATTTCCCAGGGGCGTTTAAACTTGTCGTGGGGTTAAATTCATAACTCTGCTAAATAACAAATTTAAAGCACACGTACACGACAAATCGAAAGTGGACCAAATTTAAAGATTTGTCCTTAAAAGAGTTTAAACATTGTGGGGGAAAAAAAAGGGCTACCCGTATTTTCTTACAAATCCGCACAATGACTTTCTGGGCCCCGTTTCAATTTTCACGCAAAACAAGCCAGGAAACTGTTCCACTCTCCACAAAGGAGAAGATCGTGAAATACGGAAGTGAACTCATCTCGAAATTTGTAGTAAAAAGCTAGTGATTTCTCGTTTTCTTGTATCCGAATAATGATGAACTACATAGGCAGTTTATTTATTCGCCCTAGACTTGTTGATGGAAATAAAATGGATGCTAATCATAATAATGTATGCAAATTAGCCCTAATTCGAAACTGTCCCGGGGTAAAAGACCGGGCGAAAACACTGGTCAAAACTCAGCCGATTCCGTAACTGCGATGTACTTGTAACTTGACTCCGATCATCGGATCACTGAGGTTTGCCGAATGCGGGCGAAAAATGAGACAAAAAAATGTCGACTAAATAATCAAAGCACTTTAGGCCTGATGGATTTAAAGTAGGATTTCGAAGAGGTTCTCCATTGACTCTTTCGATGTAAATTGCAAATTAAAAGATAAATTGGTGGATGGTTTAGATCAAGATCAGATTGAAAGTTTTTGGAATCTAAAGTTTAGACTAATCTTGATCTATAATATACGTCATTTGTGAGGAGCTTTAATACTAGGGTGCTCAGCCAGAATGTGATGCATAATTTGGTGCATAATAAAACCTGCAATCAAGTTAATCTATAAATGAGCCATGATCTGTGAAAATGGGGCTCAATGCATCTCTGAAAAGTATCGACCCAGGTCAGCCTGCGCAGTCCGCGCAGGCTGAACTGCACCAGTTTTTGCAATTGGCTAATTTTCTACATGTCAAGGGACCAGTCTACCTCATGATTCAGATGGTTGTTAGGCAAAATGAATTCTATGGAGCCATAGTTTTGTGATGATGTCTTTGGTATCATGCATCACCGAGATGCATTTAGTCCCCTTTTGTCAGAGCATGGCTCAATTATATTTATCCTGTCACTTGCCGTACTTTCGACCAGTGCCAGTATATTTTTTAAGTTATCCATCAGTTTGTCATGTGACCGTGGGTGTGAACACCTGCAATTAACTACTTTTCAAAAACCATCTCGACAGCCTTATTCGACTGGTAATTACAGTTTTTTGTGTTGCGTTTTTTGTATTCACCTGGTAAATTTCATGGTTACATAAACTTCCGTGAAGCACAAACCTTACGCTTTTAAATCGTCGTAATGTTTGTGCAGCACGAAATGGGCACCTTACAGGTAGGTGGAGCTTAATATTTATTTTCGTGCTTCACAAAAGTTGACAGTCAAATACAGCTAATATGTGAATGACAGAATTGTCAGCATTATTATCTATTGTCAGCAATATTATCTAGTTACATCATGTAAGTTGCACGCTTCTTCCCTTTTCTGTTAAGTTAAAACACTAAAACAAGAGAGATACTTGTCTTCTTTGCTATATAACATTTTCTGCTGGTAACCATCATGTTTATTTACTCTTTCCAACATGCTTTCAATATGGACATGTCTATGATTTTTTTAAATAGAAGTCTTAATTCAGATTTAGATTTTAGATTTTATTAATTACTTATGCATACACATGCATTTTGTAATATACTCATATATAATACAAATTAAAGGCCTCTACAAGTGTTGAAATAGATAATGAAATGACGTAACAAAAAAAAAAAGAGAGAGAAAAACAGAAAAGAGAAAGGCATCAGGAAATAGAAGGTGGAGAATGAGCACTAACAGTTTCAGGTTCGAATCACAGTACAAGTATGATTATACATGTTCCTTGCAGGTGGCCATCATAAGAGTTACTTCTGCATTTGTCAGACGGTCAAATACATAAGCAACTCCATCGACCAGCCACATTACTAAAGTGTGGATTCTTTGGGTTAAACACTCAACCCAGTATTCTATAGATCTTTTCGGAAATAGACCTGTGAAACTATTGCGTGAAAAGCAGAAAAAGCCGGCGATAAACCGGCATTTTCCTCCATTCCCACAATGCACTCAGATCTTCTAGAGACCAGACTCGTAATCATAGACTTAGTAAGCTTACGTCTATAACTAATTCAGAGTGTGTTATGACTCTATCAGCCTGGCTACGCCCCTTGACTACAGTAGCTTAGAAATAAATTCTCAACTTAAGTTTATAAATTAAGTTACGATTATTCAAGAGAATACAATTTATATAAAAATGAGTTATGGTTACTATTTTTTGGAATTTTTTGGTCCATGTTTCCATTTACACGTGAAACAACCTTTATGAAAACTTAGATCAAGTATGTTTTGTCTCCCTTGCTATGGGTTAACCCTTTCCCAAACAAGCCCTGGTTTTCACGTGTCTGCAATACAAGTCTTTTGAAAACACTGTGAGAAAAGGAGAAATTGCTCGTAACGAGCAATTTCTCCTTTTCTCACAGTGTTTTCTACCCTTTTTGAGAACTTTATGCCATTTTTATCAAATTTAAAATTGTCGTCTGCAAACTCTTTCAGTTTGGAAGGGCCTAAAATTTGTCGTTTGGGAAAGGGTTAATCCTTGATAAATGTGCACTGCAAGGGTACAATGCCCTATAACATACAATTTATGCTAAAGAAAGGATATGAGATCTAGAAAATTGTTAACAAGCTCATAAAGGGCTTGCTTAACTTCTTATCAGATAACTAAATTTTTGACTTGTCCAAACTGAAAGCAATTGTGGACGAAAATTCAGATGAGTTGAGATTTGTCTTTCAAAGGATGGAAAACAGTTTGGGAAAAGGAGAAAATGCTGGTTACCGGTATTTTCTCCTTTTCCCAAAATGTTTTCAAAAGCACCTTTCTTAAGGGTTGGGTTGTAAAACTTGGGATTGTGTGGTAACGGGTTAATGATGTTTTCTAGACCCCTTTAACCCTTTACCACACAATGCCGACTTTAACCCTTTCCCAAACAAGCCCTGGTTTTCACGTGTCTGCAGCATAAGTCTTTTGAAAACACTGTGGGAAAAGGAGAAATTGCTCGTAACGAGCAATTTCTCCTTTTCCCACAGTGTTTTCTACCCTTATTGAGAACTTTCTACCATTTTCATCAAATTTAATATTGTCGTTTGCAAACTCTTTCAATTTGGACCAGTCCAAATTTTGTCGTTTGGGAAAGGGTTAAACGACCTTGAGAAAAAAGTTTTCTGAAAACCATGTGGGAAAAAGAGAAAATGCTGGAAACTAGCGACGTCTGTTGTGTTTATTTGGTGCTTTAACCCTTTACCACACAATCCTGACTTTTATTGACCCTGACAGAGAAGTCTTGAAAACACTGAGGGAAAAGGAGAAAATGCTAGTAACCTGTAGTAAAATGCTAGTAACCCTTTCACGGACGAATCCCATTATTTGAGCCACATTTTGTCTTTCCTCTGCAAATGCTTTCATTTTGAACCAGTCTAAGAATTTGTCATTTGGTAAAGTATTAAGGGTTAACTCTATGCCAAACGACAAAATTTTAGACCAGTCCAAATTGAAAGCTTTTGCAGACAACAAAATAAATGTGACTCAAAAATTGAAACTTATGTTTGGAAGGATAGAAAACATTGTGAGAAAAGGAGAAAATGCTGGTTACCAACAATGTTTTCAAAAGGCCTCTTTCTCAGGGTCGTTAAAACTTGGGATTGTGTGGTAAAGAGTTAAGGTCTTTTCAGGGCAATAACATACCTTGGACAATGTCAATCCATGATAAGACTGCATGTTCCTTGTGGTCTGATACTGATTTACACTGGCCACAAAAGAAATGGTGTGTAAAATCATTAAAGAGACTACTAAATATGAATGCATTTTTTATTTTGTAAGAAACAAAACAGTAAAAAGTAACAAAGTATGAAAAAGAAACTTTAACAAAGAAAAGAAAGAAAATAAAACCCAGATCTACTGATATTCCAAACAATTCCTACTTTGCACAAACTACTTTTCAAAGTATTTGAACATAAACATTTACGAAGTTAAGCTGTTAAAGGCCACAGCTTGAAAAAAATACTGTATTTACAATAAACAATGACTGTTAGTTGCCTACACTGGAAAAAACTACAATGGCTTTGTGAGGTTGCCAACACTGGAACAAAATAAAATGACTGTGAAGTTACCTACACTTGAACAAAAATACAATGATTTTGTGAGGTTGCCTACACTGAAACAAAATACACTGACTTTGTGAGGTTGCCCACACTGGAACAAAATACATTGACTTAGTGAGGTTGCCAAAACTGGAACAAAATACAATGACTTTGTAAAGTTGCCTACACTTGAACAAAAATAGATTGATTTTGTAAGGTTGCCCACACTTGAACAAAATACATTGACTTTGTGAGGTTGCCTACACTGAAACAAAATACATTGACTTTGTAAGGTTGCCTACACTTGAACAAAATACATTGACTTTGTGAGGTTGCCTACACTGGAACAAAATACATTGATTTTGAACGGTTGCCTACACTTGAACAAAAATACGATGATTTTGTGAGGTTGCCTACACTGGAATAAAATACATTGACTTTGGAAGGTTGCCCACACGAGAACAAAATACATTGACTTTGCAAGGTTGCCCACACTGGAACAAAATACGTTGACTTTGTGAGGTTGCCCACACTGGAACAAAATACAATGACTTTGTGAGGCTGCCTACACTTGAACAAAATACATTGACTTTGTGAGGTTGCCCACACTAGAACAAAATACAATGACTTTTTGAGGCTGCCTACACTGGAACAAAATACAATGACTTTGTGAGGTTGCCAACACGGGAACAAAATACAAAGACTTTCTGCAGTTGCCTACACTTGAACAAAATACACCGACTTTGCAAGATTGCCTACCCTTTAACAAAATGCGATGATTTATAGTGTTGCCTATACAGGGGCAAAATGCCATGACTGTGTTGCCTACACTTTGGCAAAATGCAGTGACCGTATATTGCCCGCAGTTGAACTGAACAAAATGCATTTCTTTGAGTACTGGCTACACAAAAAGTTTGTTGTCGATATAACTTTTAACCAAACAACAAAATTTTGGACTAGACCAAACTGAAGGCAAATGAAGATCAAATGATTACGTATGTCTTTTATAGGGTAGAAAACATCGTTGGACAAGGAGAAAATGCTGGTAACCAGCATTTTCTCCTTTTCCCACAATGTTTTCAAAAGGCTTCTTTCTCAGAGCTGTTAAAAGTCTGGATTGTGTGGTAAAGGGACAAACAAAGTGAAATGGCTGTGGGATGTCTGTACTTGAACAAAGTGAAAATAAGAGACTGTGTGTAATGTCTAGGCCTGAACAAAATGAAAAGGTCTGTGAGTTGCCAAATTGAAAAACTAGAGCACTCCATGCGGGTGCCAACACTCGACTGCAGTTGCTTTCAGTGAAAATTTTAAGTCAAAAAAGAGGCATAGCTATGTCAAAAATGTTTTGATGTTTACCTGCCCCATTTGTATAGGTTCCCCTTTTGATAGTTAACATCTAGTCCAAGTTTACAGTAAATATCTTCAGTAATGATACAAATATTACAAAATGTGAATGTTTTTGCGCCATGATTACACAGACAATGCAGACGACAAGGCTTTGATAAAATTTCAACATTTTCTTCAAAAACAGCCAAGCTAAAAATGTTAAGACTTTGTGTGCTGCTTTCTCTAAGAAAAAAATAGGTGAAAACTTGAATGAGATTGATTGACTATCAAAAAGAAATTCATACAAAAAATATACTGAAAAAAACATTTGTAAGCTTTTTCAAGCATGTGCATGTATAATCTGTTACCTGCTGCAACTGTACTATGACCAATCTTTCGAAAGACTAGAAACTTTACTGTATTAAGTTCACTTTTAACTCTTTACCTCACAAAAAAAGGCTAGACTCAACCAAATTGAAAGTTGTTGCAGAAAATATATTAAACCTAGCTCAAAAGATGAATCCTGTCATTGATAGGGTAGAATACATAGTGGGAAAAGGAGAAAATGCTGGTTACCTGCATTTTTTCATTTTTCCACAATGTTTTCAAAGGTCTCTTTCTCAGGGTCTTTAAAACTTGGGATTGTGTAGTAAAGGGTTAACAATGCCTGTGGAATAAGACTTTTGGAAGCATTATTTTTCCAAAATGTTTTTTAACCTTTCTAAGACAGATTCCATTTAGATTTTAGTCATTTTTACTCCATCAGATCTACAAATGCTTTCAATTCTGGTTAGTCATGAGTTTTTTTGTCTGGTCAATAAGAAATCCACAGCTATTCGCTTTTGAAAACACTTGACATGACTGTTACGTTATAAAAATGTTTTTTTCTCTGTTACACAAACTAATATGTTTTATATTTCAACAGTTAGTCTAAATGTTGTACTGAATCCAAATACCAAAACGAGCCATCTGATTTGCTAAGGTATTCTGTTTCCACCAATAAGATGGCTAGTCTAAATATTGTACTAAATCCAAATTCCGAAACGAGCTATCTGATTGGTTTACGCATTCTTTCTCCACCAATAAGCTGGAATTTTGAATTTAAATTTAACTAACTCTGTACTAAGCAACAAAATTTTGGACTCATCCAAACTGAGAGCATCTGCAGACAACAAATTAGATGTTGCACAAATGATGAGATTTGTACAAGAATGAATGGAAAACATTGTGGGAAAAGGAGAAAATGCAAGTTTTCAAATGCTTTCCTTCTCAAGGTTGTTAAAACTTGGAATTGTATGGTATAGGGTAAAACTGGCTTTTTATCGTGGCATTAGAATTTATGACAGTATTTCCATCCTACTTCAAAAATACAGATACAATGAACTTATAAATACCTTTGGATATTTGTCATTTTTATTACAATTTCACTCATGCATTCACACCAAGTGAATTGTAAGATAGGTTTTATCAACTTGAATCGTTTTTAAAGCAATGAGTCACAGAGTGCCTTGTAAAAACATTATGGCATGTTGAGAAATTCTCCTTTTGTCACAAAGCTCTCAAAAGTAGTGTGGTTTGAGACCAAAATTATCATCTGTATGGAATTATGGATTAACCCTTTACCACATAATCCAGAGATTTAACAACTCTGGGGAAATGGCCTTTAGAAAACATTACTGAAAAAGGAGAAAGTGATGGTAATCAGCATTGGCTCCTTTTCCAACAACGTTTTCTATCCTATCAAAGACAAATTCCATCATTTAAACTACATTTAAATTGTCGTCTGTGAATGCTTTCAATTTAGACCAGTCTAGTTTTTTGTCATGTTGTAAAGAGTTAATGCAGCATACCATGGCGTTCAAAATATTCTCTCAGTGCGTTGTTTAATAGTGCAGTTTCACTTCGCTGTTGCCGTAGATGGTGAGAAAAGTGACTGTCTCGGAACAGTTCCCGCGCTGTATGGTTTCCATGGTAAAGCTCACCACCAACTGGAGAACCAGGATCAGATTGCAAGGCTGGAAGATCCTGTGGGGTCTAAAAGTATAAGTAAAGCTACCATACTTCCTGTGATAAGCACCTCTCATTTTGTAGCCCCCTCTCCCCCAAAGTGTGATCACATTGTCATCTTTCACCAAACAATCCCAAATTTTAATGACCTTGAGGAAGAAAGCTTTTGAAAAGATTGTGGGAAAAGGAGTAAATTCTGGTAACCAGCATTTTCTCCATTTCCAACAATGGTTTGAAAAGTCTTCTTTATCAAGGTCATTAAAACACAGGATTGTGTGGTAAAGGGCTAAACCACTGCAGAGACCAAGCATAAATGCTACTACTAAGAAAAAAGAAGAGAACTGTTGTCATAACATTCTGTAAGTGATATTGTTGAAAGCAGCATGAAACAATTTATTAACCCTTTACCGCACAATGACGCCTTTTGACACCCCTGGGAAAGAAGCCTTTTGAAAACATTGTGGGAAAAGGAGAAAATGCTGGTAACCAGCATTTTCTCCTTTACCCACAATGTTTTCTGTCCTATCAAAGAAAAATTGCACCATTTGAGCCACATTGAAATTGTCGTCTGCAAATGCTTTCAATTTGGACGAGGCTAAAATTTTGTCGTCTGGTAAAGGGTTAAATCCTGAAAATTTTCCAACTCAAATACATGTCACACTTGGATAGAATATCACACATAATAAAAAAAATCTGTACCTAAAGAATGTCAAATACAGCTCCAAATATGGTATGATAACGTATCTTGTGCACACAATACGCATGTACTGATTTGTGATCTGTCAAAATGTTACGCTATGATAATCATCTGCTATTCATAAAAACAAAGTTATAACTGACTAATCCATAATTTGTTTTAAATTTGTAAACTGTTTTCGAATAAAATGTCAATAATAGTGACATTTTGTCATTGAAAGTTGTAGGTATATAATAAAAGGAATATCATGTCATAGTAACTTTACTGGTGCTTGTATTTGCTTCTTGCAGCGTAAGAAAATTTCGATATCCCACTCAACCTTTGGTCATGTGCGATATCAAATTTTCTCGTGCTGCAAAAATCAAACACAAGGACTGGAAAGTTACTACAACATAATATTCCGTACATATGAGGGAAAAGTCTGTTTCATGTAAGACAATCTTCAGTAGATAAAATGATCCATACCCTTTCCTCTAGCCTTCTGTTTCCAGGGAAATGAGGCACATGGTTTATTTGTTCTTCGTTATACCCATAATTCAGCTGACCTGAAAACAACAGGAAGTCTTTTGACATGATAATATTAACCCTTTGCCACACAATCCTTCATTTTAACAACCATGAAAAAAGGCTTTTGAAAACAATTTCCACAAAATTTTCTACCCTAGGACAGAACTTGTCATTCAAGCAACAGTGATTTTACTGAGTACTGGATTCCTTGTCACTGAGGAAAATTTTGGCCATGCATGTACTTTTTTTATCAGAACATACGGAAAAATAGTCCCCAGGGTTTATTACAGCTTTTGTCTCAAGATCAATGTTGAAATCAGTATGACCCATGCTCTTTGAAAAGGGGGCTAAATGCATCTACAAAAAAGTATATAGCAAGATATCTACCCAGGTCAGCCGGTGCGGTCCATGCAGGCTGACCTGGGTCTAAACTTTTTGCTATTGGTCAATTTTCTGCATGTCAAAGGATGACTTTACCTCATGATTCTGTTTGGTTGTTATACAAAATGGATTTTATGGATCCATAACTCTACCAAACGACAAAATTTTAGACTAGTCCAAATTGAAAGCTTTTGCAGACGACAAAATGAATGTGACTCCAAAATTGAAATTTGTTTTGGGAAGGGTAGAAACATTGTGGGAAAAGGAGAAAATGCTGGTTACCAGCATTTTCTCCTTTTCCCACAATGTTTTCAAAAGGCTTCTTCCTCAGGGTTGTTAAAAGTCGGGAATGTGTGGTAAAGGGTTAATTATGTGACGACTTGTTCAGTGTAATGCATCATGAACATGCGTTAAACCTGTTTTTGCTAGAGCTTGACTCATATTTAAATTCATAGCAGAAGCACGATGAGATAGTGTTCAAAACAAATTCAGTATCAGTATCAAATAAGGTATATTGGGGTAAGCTACTTGAAATGAAAACGTTGAAGTATGTAAGATACTAGTACCATAAAAGAGAAAATACACCATTAAAGTCTCTATTTACAGCGTAGCTGAATGTGCTGGCTTTTGACCTACTTTTTGGTACTGATAACAAAGGAGTACAGTAAATAGAAATTTGTGATTGGTCAAAAATTTACACGTTTATTGCAAGGGCCCCTGCCAATTTGTTGGCAAATTTATGCCATCTATCTTTTTTAAAGATATTTCTTGATTAACATGATTGTCATCTGCAAGCCTAGTGGATATCTGAATGGCGGATTATGTGATTTTCCTATCAAACTTACTCATTCCTTTACCACACAATCCCAAGTTTTACGACCCTAAAGAAGAAGGCTCTTGAAAACATTGTGGGAAAAGAAACTGCTGGTTGCCAGACAATAAAATAAGAACACTGCGTACGGATGCCAACGCACAGCTGCAGTTGCTTGATTTTCAGTAAAAATTCCAAGTCAAAAAAGGGGGCTAATTTTGTCAAAAATACATTTGTTATTGCCAATGACACGGCTACAGCAACACTTTGAAGTTTTCTTCGAAAACAGCCGAGCTTATAAATGTGGTTTAAAAGAGAGGATTCATCTTGGAAAGAGCTGAAAACATTGTTGGAAGAAGCAAAATGCTGGTTACCAGCATTTTCTCCTTTTTCGACAATGGTTTTCAAAGCCTCTTTCCTCAGGGTGGTTAAATCTAGGGACCATTTGGTAAAGGGTATAATGTAACTTTTGAACTGACCTTGTGACCTTGGTGATGACCTCAAATTCGACTTGCTTATATATGATGTCGGTGAGCTCAACAAATTTTGGTAAGGACTTTTCGAAGGTGTTGCTGTGCTCTGCCTAGTCAGCTGATCTGACTGTGGAATGCTTCCTCGCAGTCCAAATACTTGGTTATTATGTTGACCTGACCCTGACCTCGGACTGAGTAGATTTTCTAGTAACCTTGGGTTACCAGGGTAACCACTTCTGTATCTCGGATCTGAGTTCAGATTTTCAAGCAACCTTTGATTGTCTTTCATACGGTAAATATTTGGCTCATCCATTGGGACATTTGTGTGAAAAATGCCATAGTATTTGCTGTCTTCAGGATTTTGTCTGTGCCTTGAAATAAACTTGAAGACCAGTCCACAGATTATAGTCAGGATGAGAATAGTTACTACAAGTGTGCCAATCAGCATGTAGGGTTGGGATTTCTCCAGGCTCGACTTCTTCTCAGGAGGTTTTTGGGTGGTTCCTGAAATTTTGTCAACTCTTTACCAAACAACAAAACTTTAGACTTGTCCAAGTTCAAAGCATTTACAGATGACAAAATAAAAGCGACTGAAAAATTTAAATTTGTTTTGGGAAAAGTAGACAAGAGGGCCACTGGCCCTAAAGCGCTCACCTGAGTAAGGTCATCTAGGATTTATAAAACTGAAAAGATCCTAGTCATAATGATGTAAAACGCATGAGTTAAGTTATCTACTTTTTGACCAATTTAGCCTATTGGTGAATTTTGAATTTGGCTCAAAACATGGCCTCTAGAGTCACAAAAGGTTTTTCTAAGATTTGGCCCTGTGACCTACTTTTTGACCTGATGTGACTTGGTATCATTCTTTTCCGAGATTTCATCCAGACAAACATTCTGATCAAGTTTCATGAGTATCAGGCTGAAAATGTAGCTTTCAGAGTGAACACAAGGTTTTTCTAAGGTTTGGCCTAGTGACCTACTTTTTGACCCGACATGACCTAATTTCAAACTTTTCCGAGATTTTACCCAGACAAAAAATCTGACCAAGTTTCATGAGTATCTAGCTGAAAATGTGGCCTCTAGAGTGCACACAAGATTATTCTATGATTTGGCCCAGTGACCTACTTTTTGACTCGACATGACCCAATTTTCTATGTGTCCAAGATTTTATCAAATCAAACATTCTAACCAAGTTTCATGCGCATCAGGCTGAAAATGTGGCCTCTAGAGAGTACAAAAGGTTTTTCTAAGATTTGGCCCAGTGACCTACTTTTTGACCCGATGTCACCCAATATTTCAGATTTGTCCAAGATTTTATCAAGACAAACATTCTAACCAAGTTTCATGTGTATCATGCTGAAAATGTGGCCTCTACAGTGCACACAAGCTTTTTTTAAAATTTGGCCCCATGACCTACTTTTTGACCCCACATGACCAAATTTCAAACATGTCCAAGATTTTATCCGGAAAACAATTCTGATCAAGTTTCATGAATATTAGGCTGAAGATCTAGAGTGCACACAAGGCTTTTCTAAGATCAGCCCTGTGATCTACTTTTTGACCCCATGTGACCCAATTTCGATCTTGTCCACGATTTTACCCAGACAAACATTCTGACCAAGTTTCATGAGGATCTGGCTGAAAATGTGGCCACTAGAGTGCACACAATGTAAATGTTGAAGATGCACGACAGACGACGCACACAACACGATCACAAAAGCTCACCTTGAGCACTTTGTGCTCAGGTGAGCTAAAACATTGTGGGGAAAAAGGAGAATTTTCCCATAATGTTTTCAAAGGCCCCTTTCTCAGGGTCCTTAACCCTTTCCCAAACAAGCCCTGGTTTTCATGTGTCTGCAGTACAAGTCTTTTGAAAACACTGTGGGAAAAGGAGAAATTGCTCGTAATGAGCAATTTCTCCTTTTCCCACAGTGTTTTCTACCCTTTTTGAGACCTTTCTGCTATTTTCATAAAATTTAAAATTGTCGTCTGCAAACTCTTTCAATTTGGACCAGTCCAAAATTTGTCGTTTGGGAAAGGGTTAAAAGGAATGTGTGGAAAAGGATTAACTCGTTACCAAATGACAAAATTTTAGACCGGTACAGATTCAAGGGATTTGCAGATGATGGAGTAAATGTGACTCGAAAATTGAAAATTTTTTTTAGTTGGGTAGAAGGTTACCAGCAAATTTTCCTTTTGCTACAATGTTTT
This sequence comes from Tridacna gigas, assembly GCA_945859785.2. NCBI lineage: Eukaryota > Metazoa > Mollusca > Bivalvia > Cardiida > Cardiidae > Tridacna > Tridacna gigas. The sequence goes on from OX244028.2 coordinate 110,294,096, forward strand.
CAAAAGGCTTCTTCCTCTGAGTTGTTAAAACACTTCATTCTGTAGTAAAGCATTAACTCTTTACCAAACAATCTTGTATCTAAATGACCATAAGACAGACAGCTTTTTAACTTTTTTCCAAGCTACAAAAATTTAGACTTGTCCAAACTGAAGGCATTTGCAGACAAAAATTCAAATTTGGCTGAAATTATATTCAAATGATAGAAAATTGTCTGTGATGGGGTAGAAAACATTGCGGGAATTGGAAAAAATGCTGTTTAACAGCATTTTCTCTTTTCCTATAATGTTTTCAAAAGACTTCTTTCCTTAGGGTCGTTAAAAGTCACATACCTCTTGTCTTCATAATCCTGGGTCGTTTGGTTGTGGGGCTTTCTGTTGTTGGCAAATCAAAGCTTACGAACACTTCTGTGCTGAGATTAAGCTTTAAAGGGAACCCACTAACCTGGTACGTAGCCTGACTTGTTGGGCATCTCTACAAAACAGTATAAACCAATTACCATGCAATCCGATGTTCTAACAACCCTTAAGATTGATTGATTGGTTGGTGGGTGGGTTAGTTGGTTAGTTGACTGATTGGTTAGTGGGTTGGTTGGTTGGTTGGTTGGTTGGTTGGTTGGTTGGGTTGGGTTGGGTTGGCTGGTTGGTTGGTTGGTTGGTTGATTGATTGATTGATTGGTGTTTTGTGACGATTTTAACATTATTTTAGTTATACCATATCACTGCAACAGCTCACATATTCATGCATGTCCTGGATTTCATCAGTACCAGGCAAGAGCTCTGAAGTGCCTTGCCCATGGACACTCCCATGAAAAATCCAGTGCTTCTAGTGAGGCTCAAACCTGGGTCCTCCAGGTTACAAATCCTACATGTACACTTTACCACTGGACCAGGCAGGACTCCTAACAAACCTTAAGAAGAAGCCTTTTGAAAACATTGTTGGGAAAGGAGAAAATGCTGGTAACCCACATTTTCTCTTTTTCCCACAGTGTTTTCAAAAGGCCTCTTTCTCAGGGTTGTTCAATCTCTAGATTGTTTGGTAAAGGGTTAAAGGAAACTTACTCACCTGGTAAGAAGTCTGATTTGCAGAGCTACACTTATCAAATGCAAGGGGTCCATGATGGCCCTGTATCACCCACCTGTACAAACCCATACACAAATCTCACCAACCGTGCACTTATTTATGTATTTCCATGATTTCAATAAGTTCTAGGCTGAGGCTTTGCAAAGCTTACCAAAAGATAGTCACACATACACCAAGTGCCTTGGCTGAGAATTGATCCCAAGACCTATTGGCAATGCTCTTATTCATGATTCATGAACCTTTCTAGTACTGTGTAAGTGGAAATTTTTGCAATGTGGAAATTTTTGCAATTTCCAAATTTTCCTGTTTGTGTATTTTATTACAAATATACCAAGAAATAACAAATGTCTTGAAAATGTAATTCACAAATTTTTTGACATGCGTCATCTTAACAATAAGTTCCATACTTTTAAACACCCACTTTGTTTACTTTTGGCAGCTATTGTTACTTTAAGGGAATTCAGGCAGGAGAAAAAAAAATAAACACTTACCACCCAACATAAGCCTTTCTCCTTGCAGAAATAAACTTCACAAGTAAAATGTAAATAATTAAACTCTTTCTCAGACAACTTCATCAAGTCAAATGGGTAGGAAACTTTTTCCATTAGTCCATTCACAAAGAATGCATCCTGACTGGTCATCAGCAGCTGGTTTTCATCTTGTACAGAACAGCTGAAAGAAACGGAGAAGCAGGGTTTGTGTACACGAACAGTTCTTACTATAATTTTAATTAATCCCTTACCGCACAATCCCGTGTTTTAAACGCGCTTGGGGCAGAAGGCTTTGGAAAACATTGTGGGAAAAGAAGAAAATGCTGGTAAGTAGCATTTTCTCCTTTTACCACGATGTTTTCTACCTTTTTTTAATTGAATTCCATCAGTTCCGCCATATTTAACTTGTCGTCTACAAATGCTTTCAGTTTGGACAGGTCTGAATTTTTTTTTATATGGTAAGAGTTAAACAAGAGTACAGCATTTTGACTCAACCAATTAGAATGCTTGGCTGCAGTTGCTTGATTTCCAGTGAAAATTGTAAGTGGAAAAAGGGGCATTAACTGTGTCAAAAATATTTTGATGGCTATGTGACCCTGTTGTATGGTTTTTGATAGTTACCAAGCTTGCAGTTGAGGTAAATATCTATAGTTATCACAAATATCACAAAATAACAAAGTTTGGAAAGAAATTCTATGTTGAAAAGAGGGCATAACTGTGTTAATAAATGTATTGATGGCTACCTACCCCTCATGTATGGGTTCCCCTTTGGATAATTGACAACTAGTCCGAGGTTAAAGTAACTATCGTCAGTAATGACAGAGATATAAAATGTGAAAGTTTTTGTAATGAACGAGATGTTACAAAATGTCAAAAGTTTTTGCAAATTGTACATTGAAAAAAGGGCATAACTATGTCAAAAAATATTCTGATGGTTACTGACTCACTGGTAACTATCCAGCTGATTGGCTGAGACATTTTCATTAACTCTTTACCGAACTGCAAAATTTTAGGCTGGACCAAACTGAAAGCATTTTCAGCTGACATATCACTTGTAGCTCAAGTGATTATTTCTGTCTTTGATAGGGTAGAAAACATTGTGGAAAAAGGGAAAAATGCTGGTTACCAACATTTTCTCCTTTTCTCACATTGTTTTCAAAAGGCTAGTTAAAACTCAGGATTGTGTGGTAAAGGGTTAACCAATCAGCTGGCTAGTGTTGGAATTTGGAATCCAAATAGAAGTTACAATTGCAGGTGAGTATTGTCCCAGCTTGGCAATCGTTGTGATATTATTTCATACGAAGAAGAAACAATACTATAACATCCTTGCTAAAATTTAACACATAACAACTACATCCTGACTTTTATCAACCCTGGTGAAGAATGCCTTTGAAAACATTGTGGGAAAAGGAGAAAATGCTGGTAACCAGCATTTTCTCCTTTTCCCACAATGTTTCCTACCTTTCTACCCTATCAAAGACAAATCCAATCATTTGAGCCACATTCTGTTTGTCGTCTGCAATTGCTTTCAATTTGGGCAAGGTTATATTTTTGTCATATGGTAATGAGTTAGGCAGTTGCAGAAAACAAGGTATACACAAATCCTCATCACGAGGGACATGAATAATTTATGGAATGAATATCTAATAATTCAAAAGACAAGCTAGACCTTCAAATTATGGGGTTTTGAGTTCAAATCCTGGTTTTGCCAAAACTAATTCTTAAGGTTTCCAAATGTCAATGCGATACAGTTTTGTACCTCTATTCATTCTTCTCTTGTAAGAACATATGTAACAGCTACATTTTGAAGAGTTATAATTCTCTTCCGAATTATCTCAAAAATGAAAAAAATGAATTGGTTTAAATGATGAGATTTGTCTTTGAAAGAATAGAAACCACTGTGAGAAAAGCAAAAAATGTTGATTACCTGCACTTTCTTCATTTCCTGTGATGTTTTCAAAACCTTTCTTTCAAAAGACCACAAAAAGTAGAGTCTTTTGTTGATTGATTGATTGTATGGTGTTTAATGCTGTTTTCAACATTATTTCAGTTATGTAATGGTGGCCAGTGCACCTATCCATACTTTCCTGGAGTTTCTTTTTTTACCAGTACTCCGCACAATATTCTTTCCAAGCGCCTGGCTGCTTTCCCACATAACCTTCGTCAAAACAATGGTCAGCAGCAAGAGAGGAATGAATCCTGTCTCCATGACTATCATCAATCCTCGGAAAGAAATTGGCCAAGCTGGGGATCGAACCAGCGACCTCCTGTTCTCAAGTCCTGTACGCTACCGACTGAGCTATGGGGGCTTGGCAGAGAGTCTTTTGTGCAAGATAAGGTAAAATAATCCATCTTCCCTTTAACACTTTACCACAAAATTCCAAGTTTTAATGACACTGAGGAAATAGCCTTTTGAAAACCTTGTGGGATAGGGAGAAAATGCTAGTAACCAGCATTTTCTCCTTTTCCCACGTTTTCTACATTTTTACAGACAATAACAATCATTTCTGCTAAGTTTAATATGTCGTCTGCCAATGCTTTCAGTTTGAACCTGTCAGAAATTTTGTTTAGTAAAGGGTTAACTCTTTTTCTTACAACAAAGTTTTAGACTTATCCAAACAGAAAGCATCTGCAGGCCACAAATTACATGTGGTTCAAAAGTTCAGATGGAATTTTCATACATTTGAAAACATTGTGGGAAAAGGAGAAAATCCTCGTTATCTGCAGTTTCTCTGTTTCCTTCAATGTTTTCAAAAGCCTTCTCCCCTGTGACTGTTAACTCTTTACCATATGACAATATTTTAGACTCATCCAATTTGAAAGCATTTGCAGACAACAAAATAAATATGACTGAATTAGTTTTGGAAAGGGTAGAAAACATCGTTGGAAAAGGAGAAAATGCTGGTTACCAGCATTTTCTCCTTTTTCCACAATGTTTTCAAAAGACTTCTTTCACAGGGTCGTTAAAAGTCGGGATTGTGTGGTAAAGGGTTAAATAAAAGGATGAAGTTGTAAGGATAAAGTAATCACATACTTATAACAAGCAGCAAATTTTTCTTTATGAAGATGGATGAAAAAGGCCTAACATTCAAGTACATAGCTAGGCTTGGAAATTTAGAATTAGCATAAAATTTAAAAGTGAGCCATGCTCTGTGAAAAGTGGGCTTAACTCTTTGCAAAACAAAAAATTTTGTGATTGGACCAAATTCAAGCATTTGCAGACGATAAATTAAATGTTGCTAAATTTATGATTTCTGTCTTTGATAGGATAGAAAACATTGTGGGAAAAGGAGAAAATGCTGGTTACCAGCGTTTTCTCCTTTTCCCACAATGTTTTCAAAAGGCTTCTCTTTCAGGGTTGTTAAAACTCAGGATTATGTATGGGTAAAGGGTTAATGCATCTGCAAAAAGTTTCGACCCATGTCAGGCTGCACAATCTGCGCAGGCTGACACGGGTCAAAACTTTTGGCCTTTAGTAAATTTTCTACATGTCACACCACCTGTGTACCTCATGACTCAGCTGGTTGTTAGACAAAATGAATTTTATGGATCCATAATTATGTGATGACTTGCTTAGTATCATACATTACGGAGATACATTAACCCTTTCCCAAACAAGCCCTGGTTTTCATGTGTCTGCAGTACAAGTCTTTTGAAAACACTGTGGGAAAAAGAGAAATTGCTCGTTACAAGCAATTTCTCCTTTTCCCACAGTGATTTCTACCCTTTTTGAGAACTTCCTGCCATTTTCATCAAATTTAAAGTTGTCGTCTGCAAACTCTTTCAATTTGGACCAGTCCAAAATTTGTCGTTTAGGAAAGGGTTAAGCCCTTTTTTGCCAGAGCGTGGCTCAAACAATGGTGAATTCAGTTTCAGAAATTGGTAAGTTTACACATAAACAGGTGAGATTTTTACCCATATTGAACAAACTGTACATTAGATTCTACATTGTTCCTCTCCTCCTCTGATTTGTCAATCAAACTGTACCAACACTGTCCAACGATTGGTGGGATTAAAGCTGTAAATAGTACATTTATGAAAGTAAAATGAAGTGTCTGGTTAGCTCAGATGGAAGAGTAAGAGATTTGTAATGTACAAATTTTGGGCTACTTGAGGGTCTGGTTTGCTTCCGAAGGATGAACAATTAACTCTTTACCACACAATCCTGAGTTTTAACGACCCTCAGAAAGAAGCCTTTTGAAAAGATTGTGGGAAAAGGAGAAAATGCTGGTAACCAGCACAATGTTTTCTAACCTGTCAATGACAAATTCCATCATTTGAACAACATTTAAATTATCGTCTGCAAATGCTCTCAATTTGGACTGGTCTACATTTTCCTTATGTGGTAAAGAGTTAAATATTACTGGTAGTCCCTCAGCTGAGACTTTAAAATCTAGGTCTCGTGTAGATTGATCTATCATTCAAGGCAAAAGCAACCTAAGTTACCTTGGACTTACACTTATTTAGGGTCTTATTTCTCAACTGAAAATGTCTGTAAGGTGTATTCAGCGCTACAAAGGGTAAGAGAAAATACACATGCACATTAGGGATGAATATACAGAGAATAGATTGTTGTTGTCTTGGGTGGTTTAACGCTTTACCAAACGACATACATGTAATTTTAGACTGGTTCAAATTGAAAGCATTTGCAGATGACAAAATAAACATTAATGAAAAATACAAATTTGCTTTGGGAAGGGTAGAAAACATTGTGGGAAAAGGAGAAAATGCTGCCTACCAGCATTTTCTCCTTTTCCCACAATGTTTTCAAAAGGATTCTTTCACAGGGTCGTTAAAAGTTGGGATTTTGTGGTAAAGGGTTAAGTTTATCAGGCAAGGCAGAGGAATTTACCTGGTCAGCCGAAGGCAAACTGAAATTCAATTACAATCATGAGCATGATATTTTAAGCGATAATTTTACTGTCAAATATTGATTTCATGTACTGGTGCTTAATAAAATAGTTCTGGCTGGTCACATGACCAACTAGCCTAATAAATCTTGATCACATGATCAACTGACATAATAAACCTAGTCACGTGGTAAAGTGACCGTATATCAACAAGTTTATCTGAGCCTATTTTATACAACACAATTCATAGGAGGTGACAAGGTAAATCTATAATAAAAGCACAACATGCAGGTGACAATTCTCAGTTGCAGTTACCTGATTTTCAGTGAAAATTTGAAAAAAGAGGCATAACTGTGTCAAAAATACATTGATGGTTACCTGCTCTAAGTTATAGTTCAAAACTAAGCCAAGTTTTACGTAAAAATCTTCATTAATATGAGAGATATTATAAAATGTCGAAGTGTTTGCATGCCACCTACAATGCAGAAGACGAAAGGGCTATGACAATACATTGAAGTTTTCTTCGAAAACAGCTGAACTAAAAATCAAATTGGTAAACAAATCAAAGGGGAGAATCAACCTTTGTCAGTGAGTGTTTGCACGCGCAGTCGTAGCATTTCATCTATTCTCACGCTGTTAACAATATAACCATATGGGTTGATGATAGCCAGGGTGGCAATCGGATGTGGACTTCCTTCAGTCAAAGCTTCTTTTCCCTCTTCTGGATCTGCAAACCTATGAATGGAGGCATTGCATGTATGTAAATGATTAACTCTTCACACCATGACAAAATTTTAGATTCACCAAAAACAAAAAAATTTAAACAAGAGCGGCAAATTGTCGCAAGATACGCCCGTCTTACCCCAAGTTGTAAAGTTGGGGCATAATAATGATAAAGGGGAGGTATAGAAAAATAGTAGTGCAGAATATTTTTGTTACTGTTGATTGAAGATAATGGCAGTGTATTTGTGTTGACGGAACTCTTGTTTATACACTTTATGTTGATATCCATAGATACGATAGTGTTGAATTTAAACCTGAAAAATGACTAAGGACAATAAGAAAAAGTTAAGGAAGCAATAGTTATGTTTCTAATAATCTGAGATGTATGCATCACTGAAATTTCATATACATAGGTAGTGTAGTAAGAGAGATATGCTGCTGACAAAATTTAAGTATGAAAAAGAAGAAAGGGCAATTACTCATAAGGAAGGAAGATTTATTCTTTGTGTACACTGCACCCCATATGATTACAACAAACACAACTGTCAAATTTAAAGTTAATAGGTTTTAAGATGTGTAAGTTATGCTACCTGGATGCCTGTACGCCATGGCTGATCCCATAATACATCCTGTCTTGAAAGGGTGCATAAAAAATAAGCAATTTATATTTCATGTGCACTGCACTACCCCTTGATGAGATGTATCCAGCCCTAAAATTTCATAACCCGAGGTAGTATAGTTTGAGAGATATGCATCATACAAAATTCAAGTTCGAAAAAAAAACAAGAAAGGGCAATAACAGAAAAATTAAGCAAGCAAGAGTTGAAATTTATATGCACAGCACTTCCCGTTGATGGAATGTATCCACGCATGAAATTTCATATCCTTAGCTAGTATAGTTCTGAAGATATGCGCTGGACAAAATTAAAGTTTCAAAATAAAGAAAGAGCAATAAGTCAAAAATTAAGCAAGAGTTATGGTTCATGTGCACTGCACTCCCAGTTGATGAGATCTATCTACGCATGAAATTTCATAGCCATAGGTAGTATAGTTTTGGAGATATGCTCGAGACAAAATTCAAGTATGAAAATAAGTCAAAAATTAAGGAAGGAAGAGTTATGATTCCTGTGCACTGCACTCCCCCTTAATGAGATGTATGCAGGCATGAAATTTCATAACCCTAGGTAGTATAGTTTTGGAGATATTCACCGGAGAAAATGCAAGTATGAAAAAGAAGAAAGGGCAATAACTGAAAAATTGAGGAAGCAAGAGTTATGGTTCCTGTGCACTGCACTCCCCCTTAATGAGATGTATGCAGACATGAAATTTCATAACCGTAGGTAGTATAGTATTGGAGATATTCACCGGACAAAATTCAAGTATGAAAAACAAGAAAGGGCAATAACTCAAAAATTGAGGAAGCAAGAGTTATGATTCCTGTGCACTGCACTCCCCCTTGATGAGATCTATCCATGCATGAAATTTCATAACCGTAGGTAGTATAGTTTTGGAGATATTCACCGGACAAAATTCAAGTATGAAAAACAACAAAGGGCAATAAGTCAAAAATTAAGGAAGCAAGAGTTATGATTCCTGTGCACTGCTCTCCCCCTTGATGAGATCTATCCACTCATGAAATTTCATAACCCTAGGTAGTATAGTATTGGAGATATTCACTGGACAAAATTCAAGTATGAAAAACAAGAAAGGGCAATAACTCAAAAATTAAGGAAGCAAGAGTTATGATTCCTGTGCACTGCACTCCCCTTGATGAGATCTATCCACTCATGAAATTTCATAACCCTAGGTAGTATAGTTTTGGAGATATTCACCGGACAAAATTTAAGTATGAAAAACAAGAAAGGGCAATAACTCAAAAATTAAGGAAGCAAGAGTTATGATTCCTGTGCACTGCACTCCCCCTTGATGAGATCTATCCACTCATGAAATTTCATAACCCTAGGTAGTATAGTATTGGAGATATTCACCGGACAAAATTCAAGTATGAAAAACAAGAAAGGGCAATAACTCAAAAATTAAGGAAGCAAGAGTTATGATTCCTGTGCACTGCACTCCCCCTTGATGAGATCTATCCACTCATGAAATTTCATAACCGTAGGTAGTATAGTTTTGGAGATATGCTCCGGACAAAGAACTGGACGCTGCCCGCCCGCCCGCCCACCACGGGTGATCCCATAATACGTCCCGTCTTCGACGGGCGTATAAAAATGCTTGTAATTTAAAAAGAAATCAAATGTGTCTCAAAATATATCTCTATTTTCTTCACTTGGCAATGGTATTGGACGGTTACCAGACCTCGAGATAAGAGGGAGCTATAGTATTCTAAATCCATTATTTCTCTTCCATACCCTATATTGTGGGTACTCATTAGAATGGTCTCGATGAGACGATTCTAATGCGTACCCATAACATAGGGTTTAGTGGAGAGTGATTAATATTTTCAATTTTGAAATCAAAATCACTCTCTCTATCTGGGGCTCTGGGTTACACAAAGAAAACATTGCAAAGAGTTGGGTAAAGAGTTAAATCATGTTGAGTATCCATATTGTATTTGGGCCATGCTCTGTCATAAGGGGGCTTAATGTGTCTCTGTGATGCATTGTACCAAGCAAGACATCACATAATTAAGGATCCATAACATCTGGTTTGTCTGACAACTGACTGAATCATAGGGTAGACTAGTCTTTGGACATACAGAAAATTGACCTGTAGCGAAAAGTTTTGGCTCAGGTCAGCCTGCATGAACTGCACAGGCTGACCTGGGCATTAAGCCCCCTTTTCACAGAGCATGGCTCATTTGTAATATCTGCAAAGTCTGTAATTATTTTTTTGTCAAATTTCAGATTCCAGTAATAAGGCAAACCACTGCCAATTTGATCTCGAGATTTCTGAATTGGAAAGAAGCAATTTTCTTTTTCATTCAACCATTATGAAAGAATAGAGCATTCTTTTTTTTTTTACCAACATGAAAGTACATATTTTGATTTTAACTCTTTACCAAACGACAAAATTTCAGACTAGTCCAAACTGAAAGCATTTGCAGACGACAAATTGAATGTGACTTAAAAATTAAAATTTGTCATCGGATGGGTAGAAAACATTGTGGGAAAAGGAGAAAATGCTGGTTACCAGCATTTTCTCCTTTTCCCACAATGTTTTCAAAAGGCTTCCTTTTCAAGGTTGTTAAAAGTCTGGATTGTGCAGTAAAAGAGTTAAATGTATGCATATATCATGGTTATAATACAGGTACACATAAATATAACCGATTTACACAGGTGGAAATTAATCTGGTCTCAAAACAATCAGAAAGATGAATATAAGATTGTTTTCAATGGGAGTGCATATACTAGTACAAATAACTCCCCAAAAGCAATTTCTGTTTTTGAGGAGTCGCATTGGCGCAGCACATAATAAACAGCAAATTATCAATTTGTTTGGTTTGTAGCCACTGACTACTTTTCTCCCATGCTTCAGAGGTGAGAGGCGAAAAATCGCTGGAGCAAAATATGAAAAAAAGCACTGTAAATGTCTCATTATTGAGACTTGTATATACATGAGCCATGCTCTGTGAAAAGGAGGCTTAATGCATCTGCAAAAAGTATCGACCCAGGTCAGCCTGCGCAGTCCAAGCAGGCTGACCAGGGCCAGAATTTTTCGCTACATGTCAATTTTCTGTATGTCCAAGGACCATTGATTGATTGATTGAATGGTGTTTTACACCGCTTTCAACATTATTTCAGTCATATAAGGCGACAGTTCACATATTCATGTGATTTCCTGGGTTTTACCAGAACTAGGCTGGGACTCTGAAGTGTCTTGCCCAAGGACACACCCACGAAAAACCCAGTGGATCAGGTAGGACTCAAACCCAGGGCCTCCAGGTTATGAGTCCCACACTTTACCACTGAGCCACGCAGAATCCCTGTCCAAGTACCAGTCTACCTCATCATTATGTGGGTTTTCAGAATAAGTGACGAATGATGGATACATAGCTATGTGATGATTTGATCAGCATAATGCATCATGGAATTGCATTAAGCCTGCAGATCTTCAAGGCGATTTTTCGCCTTTCACCACTGATGCATGTGAGAAAAGTAGTCAGTACTGTCAGTTGTGTCAGTACTGGTGTGAGAAAGCCAGGAAACGCATGGGTGCGTCACTGACCCCCACGATATGACCCAAGCTATTAAAATGGCGTTAAATTCCAATACAAAGCATTAAGCCCCTTTTTGCCATAGCTTGGCTCATGTGCAAGTATAACCTGGACCCAGGACATGTTGCTAATTCCGAATGGTTCCCTTCCTTCACACTCAAGGTTTTCACGGCTTCACCAGCTCTTTCCTCACAAACGACATGATAAATATGTCTTGCTGTTCCCCCAGTGTTTGTGTTTTTTGCACTATCATCGAACACACAAACCGTTATGTTCTTGACTGCCTGCAAAATTTGCAGATAAAAAAGTAGATTCACTTATCCTTGACCATTAAATCCCATGATTTAACAGCCCGGAGGAAACATGCTTTTGGAAACATTGTGGCAATAGGAGAAAATGCTTGTAACAAGCATTTTCTCCTTTTCCCACAATATTTTCTTTCCTTTTGGAGACTGATCTTATCAGTTGAGAACATTTAGTAGCACAGAGGAAACAGACAATTGAAAACATTGTGGAAAAGGAGAAAATGCTGGTAATCAGCATTTTCTCCTTTTCTCAGAATGTTTTCTTCCCTTTTGAAGACAAATCTCACCATTTAAATTTCAATTTGGTTGAATCTAACATTTTTTCATTCAGAACAAACCTAACACATTACCTCCAGTAAATGACCTCTAGGTCATGAAGCAAACCACTTTTGAAAACTTTGTGACAAAAGGAGAAATTTGTCCTAAACAGCAGTTATTCCCATCATATTTTCAAAGCGTGCAAAATAAGAGGAATTTCTACTTTTCCGCAATGCTGCTACTATGTACTATTTATGTACAAAAACCTGAATTTCTTCATTTGCTTGTTGTGAATGTGTAGAATTTGACTGTATTGGAGTTAAAAGCTGTTTAAACAGCTTAGGTCATATCACAACGGTCAGTGCATCTAAGCAGGTGTTTCCTAGCTTTCTCACACCTGTACTGATGAAACAACTTTCTTTCCGAGCCACTGGCTACTTTTCTCACATGCATCAGAGGTAAGAGGAGAAAAATCACCATTAAAAAGTCTGCCTTAACCAGGTATCAAACTTGCAACCACCAGGTCACGAGTCAGATACGCTAACAACTGAGCTACAAGCCCGGGCGACTGTGTAGAAACTCATGGTTAGAAATCTAAAGCTTCAACATATAAGCCAGCCAGGCTCTGGCACAAGGGGCCTAATGCACATCTGCATAAAGTATCACCCAGGTCATCCTGTGCAATCTGCAATCCGACTTTTTGCTTTTGGTCAATTTTCTTGCATGTCAAAGGACCAGAGTACATCATGATTGAGTCGGTTGTTAGAGAGAATGGATTTTATGGATCCATAATTACACGACTAACTCGGTATCATGACTAACTCGGTATCATGGAACACGGAGATGCATTGCACCCCCTTTTGCCAGAGCAAGGCTCAAGCATATGTTAGTTATCAGAAACTGTAACTTGATTCCAAGTTTAACCCTTTCCCAAACAAGCCCTGGTTTTCACGTGTCTGCAGTACAAGTCTTTTGAAAACACTGTCGGAAAAGGAGAAATTGCTCGTAACGAGCAATTTCTCCTTTTCCCACAGTGTTTTCTACCCTTTTTGAGAACTTTCTGCCATTTTCATCAAATTCAAAATTGTTGTCTGCAAACTCTTTGAATTTGGACCAGTCCAAAATTTGTTGTTTGGGAAAGGGTTAAACAACTTTTATATCTACATAATTCAAATTCTATTTTTAGAACTCTGATTAAGTAGATCCCAGTTTCTCTTGTTGCCTGCTAAGCAAGTAGGAATAAACCCAAATTTTGCTATATTTCAAACATATTTTGTGGAGGAAAAATATCTCCTTATCAGACAGTGTAGATCCAAGATCAGACTGCACGTTCTGTGCAGTCTGATCTTGATCTACACTGTCTGCAAAAGGTCCTTAGATTGAGCTCTGCAGTCTAGGGGTAAAGGGAAGAAAAGAGCATCAATATAAACATTCAGAATACCTGACTGATTGAGCTTGAATTGGATGGAAGGCTTAGATATTTGCCCTCACCCATATACTCCACATCTAGATTTCCCAAATAGTCTCTGTGACAGGTCAAAGGATGATCACTTCCAGACAAGATAGACTGACACAAAACCAGCAGCACTGCCACACCAACTGAAGTAAACTGTGAAAATAGGTTTAAACCTTTATCAGGTAACAAAAATTAATTTTAGATATGTTCATACTGAAAGCATTTGGTAGACAACAAATTATAGGGCTGATGACTGAACAGTGGTTTCTACCACTGTCAACATACTTTCAGTCATATCATGACAAAAGCTCACTTATACATGCATTTCCTGGGTTTCACTCATGCCAGGCTTAGGGGCTGTACAGTAACTTGGCCACTGATAGGCGAGGACTGAACCAGGAACCATTCGGTTTTACCGCTAAAGCCACAGAGAATCCCAAGTGTTTCTCAAATTTCGGAGTTTGTAATTAAAAGTCAAAAACATTGTGACCAAAGGAGCAAATGCTAGTTACCAGCATTTTTTTTCCTTCTTCAACATTATCTACCACAGTCTTCTTCTTAAAGAATGCCAAAAAAATGGATAGTTAGTAAACAATGAAGTGAATGCTTCTGTCTATAGCATTTCCAACTCAGGTCTTTTTTATGTTTCTGGCCATTTCAACAATAATTTCACATACACCCATGGGAAAGTGGATAATCTAACACTAGAAAAATATTTTTTTCACTAAAATCTACAGCACTGATACACATTAGAATTGTTTCAGGTGTTGTTATAATTATTTAACCCTTTACCACATGAAATAATTTCACAATAGTCCATTTTGAATGCAACTGCAGATGACAAATCAAATGTAGAGTAAGTTTTAGGACTTGTGTTTGAAAGGTTAGAAAGCATTTACAGAAAAGAAGAAAATGCTGCTTTCTCCTTTTCCCAAAATGTTTTCAAACGCCTTCTTCCTCCAAAGTTGTTTTAACTCTGGATTGTGTGGTAAAGAGTTAACGCATAACATTTTATTAAATGACTGATCATTTTTTTGAAAACAACCTTACAGTCAGAACTTGGTCACAAAATATTCTCATGTGTACTTTTTGTTTTCAAAGTTGTCTTTTATTTTTCTTTTTATTTTCATGGCATAATGAAATACCCCTTTACCACACAAGATTTTGGACTGGTCCATTTTGAAAAGCATCTGCAGATGAATTATCTGATGCTGCTCACATGTTTGGATTTGTCTTTGAAAGTTTAGATAACCTTGTGAAAAAAAGGAGAAATGCTGGTTACTGGCATTTTCTCCTTTTCCCACAATGTTTCTTGTAAGAGTTTCATCTGGAAGGTCGGTAAAACAAAGGTTTGTTTGGTAAAGGCTTACAACATAGACTAGAGGCAACGGAAGTGGTGCTTAAATTCTGCCCTAAATAATTCATAAGCAAAGGCGCGCTGTTAGTGCTGTTCTTTGGAGCAATGTAAGCCAACTTGACTTGTAAGCTCCACCTTTAGTCCATTACACGTATTTGAGTTGGATTTTTTTCTGCACTTGGTATAGAGATTCTGCATTGAGGTCGATTAATTCCGTGAAAATGATAAAACTGAATTTGTTTTCTTTTTCTAAAATTCTAAAATACACATGTGCGCATTCTGTTTGTTGTTGCATTGCATTTATTTCCGTTTACTTTACCATGTCGAAAGTCGTCAATGCACGTGTCCCGCCTGCATGACAGTTCGCGGGAAAATGGTACTCAGCCGTCCATTGAGAAAAGCATTGCAAGAACGGATACCGATCATTTGAAATGGAATGGTTTTCGCGCTATTTAGTCCTGGTTCCGCTTTTTTAAAAACTTGCGGTTTTGTTCTTTCGATGGGAAAAGTGGAAAGAATAACGGGTACCAGCTTAGCCAAAATTATAGATTGGTTCTCACTATCACAATGAGGCAACACACCGGAAACCATCATATGATAGCAGATGACGAACTGACAAACAAGGTTGTGTGAAATTGTGTTAAGAATGTAAACTTTGGTACATTTTTATTATATAAACTCTGAGGAAGTAATCAATTCAAATGTAAGGAGGACTTTTGATTTTTACCGAAATACAGTGATCAAAGTTTGCCTGATCGAAGAAATTAATTAAGACAGGTAAACCGCTAAACGCTTGTTGACGTAAAGTTGACAAAAGTTCATGGTGACTCAGGTATGTATGTTTTGGGGTGCATGGAAATACCGAATAACACCTGATATACCGAACCGAATAACACCTGATCTACCGAATAACACCGAATTACACTTTATCATACCAAATTATATCTGCAAAACACTTATTAGGTAAATATTACATTAATTAGACTTGTTAAGATTAGTTCTTTGTGGTTATCTACAGTTTAATTTGGTAAAAAAACAATACCAAATTACACCTTTAACCCTTTCCCAAACGACAAATTTTGGACTGGTCCAAATTGGAAGAGTTTGCAGACGACAATTTTAAATTTGATGAAAATGGCAGAAAGTTATCGAAAAGGGTAGAAAACACTGTGGGAAAAGGAGAAATTGCTCGTTACGAGCAATTTCTCCTTTTCCCACAGTGTTTTCAAAAGACTTGTACTGCAGACACGTGAAAACTAGGGCTTGTTTGGGAAAGGGTTAAACTGAGTTTGGTATTCCGGAGAACTTGGAGACGGAATAATACCTAATTACACTTTATAGTACCGAATTATACCCGCAAGATGGAATAATACCAAATTACACTTTATAGTACCGAATTATACCCGCAAGACACTTATTAGATTATTGTGATATTAATTAGACTTTTTGAAAATAGTTCAGCGTGGTCATCAGTCTAATTCAGCACTAAAAAAAGTACCGAATTACACCTTCACACTGACTAAGGTATTGCAGATCACTCAAAGAAATCTACCGAATAACACCTGATATACTGAATAACACCGAATTCCATTACATATTGATTGAATAAAATGTCAAAGCCTGATGCAAGTGAAATATCAAACTGCTCACAAACAACTGACAGCTTAAGACTAATTTGTAAGTTTTGTAAACCAGTCCATATAAATATATTGGTTAAAAGGTAATTTCACAATTGACAACTTGAAAACTAAAACTAGACAACTAAAGAAAGATGGGTTTGAAAATTGCTTTATATGGTGACAGTTACATAAAACGACTAGGGACATTCTGTAATTATGACATGGAGGTATGCAACAAATTTTATGGTATTAAAAATAATGCATGTATTTCTCGATACAATGATTCTGAATAGTAAAAAAGAAAGGAACTTTTATGTATCATACTTTGAAGCTGTACAAAGAATTTCCCTTGACATATATATACAATTTTGGCATTTAATGCAATGTAAGTGTTGGAAATAGGAGAAATTACCATTAATTACGAGGCAGTTAAAATTCATGTGGTCAGATTTCTGTTTTTATGTCAACAAGTTGATAATTCTTTATTTTTTTTTGAAAAATGCAAATCATATCAAAACTGAAAACTACATTCTGCTGTTTTTCACTCATGATAGGCCTGCAAGCAGAAGTTTCTTTAATTATGATATTCTTAAATTTCTCTGGTAAAGTTAATGGAAGAAAATACTGGTACTGTCTACTCCCGGCATAAGTCTGATTCTGCACTCGGAGAATTCAATTATTTGTTTGGAACAGGTTGTTTTTTGTTTGTTTTATGAACATCAATAGAACACATGATTAACTCATTCCTTCTTATCTTATTTACAAATCAGTGCCAGGTTAGAGAACCCTGAAAATTAAAACAAAATGACAAAAGTAGTTTTAAAGCCTCTACTTATTTCTCCCTTGAGTGAAGAAGTTTATCCGCATGATATTGGTCAATTGTAAAAGAAGAGCGCATTTATTTGTCTTTGAGTGACAAGTCTGTCAATCTGTAAAATATGACCTCTCAGGCCTCCAGATAAAAGAGAGTGATAGTATTCTAAATCCATTATTTCTCTTCCAAACCCTATGTTGTGGGTACTCATTAGAATCGTCTCAATGAGACGATTCTAATGAGAACCCGTAACATAGGGTTTAGTGGAGAGTGATTAATATTTTCAATTTTTAAAACAAATTCACTCCCTCTATCTTGAGCTCTGACCTCTCCTTGGATTATTAAATTTCTCCCTATTTCTCCTAGAGGGAGAAGTCACTTCTTCCAAAATTTTTGGGCTAGCTTACTCCCTGTACAGTCAATAGAGTTTAACTTTCTCATCATGAAGCAATCGTTCGAAAGCCATTTTGGTTGAAACTCGGGTTTTTATTGCGTTTATAATCATTGCATGATATAGGGGTAGGTTTATAATCGTTGTGTGATATACTAGGGATAGGCACTGACCAGATTGTGCTTTCCTAAGTAGTATTTTCAACAGGTTTTGTGTTTTTCATCCCATTGAGGCTTCCAAAACTCAGAAACTCGCATAACTGAGATGTTGAATGATCAGTGGAAGCTGAAAGAATTGTAACCATAAACTGGTACCTGTTGTATCTCGGGCAACCGTCTGATACGAAGATGGATAACAGGTACCAATTTATCCTAACTGTTGCATCAGTCACCGTCAGGTTATCGATGAATTGTTTTTATTGGAAAGCGCAGTATTATATTTATTGAGTGACAGGAGCAGAAACGGACAAAACAGATCCTAATTGACAGAATAAAGCCTGTGATTGTTTTAGAATTATGTTGTCTGGGACTTTACGGGGCCTAGGGCTCAATGGGGTGCTCTAGATTGAACACTGATTTTGGACCAAAAAAAAAAGGATGAAATTTTAATGCCAGTTACCTTCATTTACTGTGTTTTCTTCTAATTTTTCGTTGTGGTATTCCTCCAGGTGGCAGGAGGTTAGACCGTTTGGTAAAGGGTTAACCCTTTATCACACAATCCTGACTTTTAACGACCTTGAGAAAGAAGCCTTTTGAAAACATTGTGGGAAAAGGAGAAAATGCTGGTAACCAGCATTTTTCTCCTTTTCCCACAATGTTTTCTATCCCTCTGAAATCAATTTCAATTTTAAATATATTGATAGTGAATTGAATATTTTAAATATCTTGATAGTGTTTTTATATCTTGAATATTTTCTGCTATGACATTCCATAGATGATAGTTGCAACAGGGTTCATTCCTTTCTCCTCACTTACTGTTTTTTAGATGTTGGTTATGTTGGAAAGCAGCCAGTGGTTTTAGAAGAATATTGTACATAGTATAATCCATATTGATAAAAGAAACTTCAGGAAAACATGGATAGGTGCACTGGCCATGCGATATAACTGATATAATGATGAAAATGGTGTTCAAGACCATGCAAACAATCAATCCCATTTTGTTACTGTAACCAGAAAGTCTCTGAATGTGAAAAGAAATTAGTCGTGCTCTGTGAAAAGGGTAATGCACTACAGAAAGTATCAACCCATGTCAGCATGCACCGGCTGACGTGGTCGAAACTTTTTGTTATCTGTGTCAAAGGACCATTCTATTTCATGATTCAGTTGTTTTTTAACCCTTTCCCAAACAAGCCCTGGTTTTCACGTGTCTGCAGTACAAGTCTTTTGAAAACACGTTGGGAAAAGGAGAAATTGCTCATAACGAGCAATTTCTCCTTTTCCCACAGTGTTTTCTACCCTTTTTGAGACCTTTCTACCATTTTCATCAAATTTAAAATTGTTGTCTGCAAACTCTTTCAATTTGGACCAGTCCAGAATTTGTCGTTTGGGAAAGGGTTAAAATGAATTTTGTGGATTCATAGTTATATGTTGACTTGCTTGGTATATTGCATCAAAGAGATGCATTACACTCCCTTTTGCCAGAGTATTGCTCAAATATTTTGTGAAAGAATGATGGAGAAGCAATTGCCATATCATCAAATATAATCTTCTGTTGTGACCTAAAACATGTACAAATTTTATAGAGCAAAGTTCTAGATAATAGAAGGTCAGCAAATTCTTCCAAAAAAAAAAATTATTTTTTTACTAAAACTTATATTGTTGGTACTCATTAGAATTGTCTGGATGAGGCAGTTCTAATGAGTACCCACAATACAGGTTTGAGTATAGAACTAGAGAAATCACCATTAGACTCTCGGGATATTCACCTTGTCAGTACCTGTGAAAAGGGTTATGTAAGCATGAGACTGTATCAAGTTGCCTAACTTCCTTATTGCTAAAACAGTCTATTTTACTGTCTCCTACCAGAAACATATTTGGACTTTTGAGGAAAGGAAAACTTACTTTTAATAATAAATGATATGGAAAATAATGTGAGAAAATTAGAAATTGCATTTTGCATGGCTTGAAATGAAGGTATAGCTCATTTTTCAAAGTAATATCCTTTGCAGTTAACTCTTTACTAAACGACAATATTTCAGACTGGTCCAAGTTGAAAGCATTTGCAGACAACAAATTAAATGTGACTAAAATTATTGCATTTGTTTCTGAGAGGTTAGAAAATATTGTGGGAAAAGGAGAAAATGCTGGTTACCAGCATTTTCTCCTTTCCCCACAATGTTTTTAAAAGGCTTCTTTCTCAGGGTTGTTAAAAGTCGGGATTGTGTGGTAAAGGGTTAACTCTGTACCTAACAACAGAACGTTAGACTGGACCAAATTGAAGCAATATTGCAGACGACAAATTAAAGTTGGCCAAAATGACAAAATTTGTTAGAAAACATTGTTGGAAAAGGAGAAAATGCTGGTTACCAGCATTTTCTCCTTTTCCAACAATGTTTTCAAAAGCCCTCTCCCTCAGGGTCGTTAAAATCAGGATCGTGTGGTAAAGGGTTAATGGTAGAAAAAGATAGATTTGTGTGAAAGCAAATGGATTTATAAGTAACTCTTTGCTGATATTTTTTTTAGTCTTGATTCAAATATCATGATAACAGGATGAATTACTTGTACTCAACATTTTTTCCTTTTGTGGCATTGTTTACATGATGTGTTTATCTTCCAATTTGGTGAATGTTGATTATTCATATTTCACAATCACAAGGAAATAATCATTGACATCTGTTGCAAATATACTTCAGGATGTATGTTCAACTCTTTACGGCATAATTCAGACTTTTATCGACCCTGACAAAGAACACCTTTAACTCTTTAACACACAATCCCGACTTTTAACGACCCTGAGAAAGGAGCCTTTTGAAAACATTGTAGGAGAAGGAGAAAATGCTGGTAACCAGCATTTTCTCCTTTTCCCACAATGTTTTCTACCCTTCCCAAAACAAATTTCAATCTTAAAGTCGCATTTATTTTTATGTCTGCCAGTGCTTTCAATTTCAGCCAATCTAAAATTTTGTCGTTTGGTAAAGAGTTAAAAAACAAAAAGGAGAAAATGCTGGTAACCAGCATTTTCTCCTCATCTGACAACGTTTTTATACCCTTTCAAGGACAAAAACTATCATTCAACCCACATCTGATTTGTTGCCTACAAATTCTTTCTATGTGGAAGAGTCTAAAACTTTTTTGTGCAGTAAAGAGTTAACTTTTTACCCAACAATCTGAGGGTTAATGACCCTGAAAAAGAAAACTTTGAAAATATTGTTGGAAAAGGAAAACATTCTGGTAACTTAAGGTGTGAGCAGGCTTTATATTGTTGTCTGCAAGTGCAATTTTCAATATGGACCAGTCTAGAATTTTGTCAGTTGGAAAAGAGTTACCGGCAACTCTTTACCAAACAACAAGATTTTAGACTGGTCCAAATTGGAAGCATTTGCAGATGGCAAATAAAATGTAACAAAAATTATGAAATTTGTGTCTGAAAGGGTAGATGACATTGTGGGAAAAGCAGAAAATGCTGGTTATCAGCATTTTCCCACAATGTTTTCAACAAACGTCTTCATTTGAACTCAGGATTGTGTAGTAAAGGGTTAACCCTTTACCGCACAATGCCGCCTTTTGACGCCTCTGGGAAAGAAGCCTTTTGAAAACATTGTGGGAAAAGGAGAAAATGCTGGTAACCAGCATTTTCTCCTTTTCCCACAATGTTTTCTACCCTATCAAAGAAAAATTGCACCTTTTGAGCCACATTGAAATTGTTGTCTGCAAATGCTTTCAATTTGGACAAGGCTTAAATTTTGTCGTCTGGTAAAGGGTTAAGTATTCGAAAAGAATGTTATACCAGCAGATCTTTTAGCATGGACATTTCAGCCCGTGACACTTTTACCTGTTTGGCAGCACAATTGTCCTAGACAGGACATTTTGAATCAGATATCATGATAAACCATGCAGATTGTAGATGGGTTTGAAAAAGAATATGTAAAAAAAAAACCCTGAAATTATGGTTACATTTTTCAGGCTGATGTTATCGCACTATACTAGTTGAACTGGCTGTCCAACATACCACATGGTTTAACAGGGCTGGATAACTGACCATGGGTCCCCAGAGAGGGAACACAAATGATCTTGCCACCCTAGGGGATCTGGACGATCAGGACCTGCTAGAGGAGCTAAGGGCTCGATTTGGTAGAGATGTTATTTATGTAAGTTAAAACAATACTTAATAGCTGCCAAAAGTAAACAAAGTGGGTGTTAAAATACATTTAATTTTAAATCATGCCATTTCAAAGTTTGGGAATTATTGCAAAGATGACCATCTGTGATTGTTTGCCGAGTCCAAGTGTTAGTAGCTGGCAGAGAACATTATTTCAAAACCACCCATAAGGTAAAAGTTGCCAGTTACTCTGTCTTTTGTTTACTTTTTGCCTGATTTTGAAATTAATTTTTCTGCCAGCGACTAACACTTGGACACAATGTCATCTTCATGATTATTTCCATACTTTTAATGGTATGATATAAATTTGACAATATTCTATCACCCAGTTGTTTACTTTTGGCAGCTAAAGGGCCTTCATTCAAATTCAATGATTTCTATCATAAGCTTGCAGATAAGTTTAAGGCTTGCAACACACTATCATAGATAAACAATTTTTTTTATTGCCTCAATATTTTCACATGTATCTATGAGGACTGCTCGGAAAGTAATGATACAACATTGATTTCTCATTCTGTCATGTTCAGAATGAAAAATAACCTCCTCCCTCCAAAAATATGATCTTAATAGAGTAACAACAAACTCTTACCTTACAAAAAACGAACTAAATGATAACATAGGACTGTACAAAACATATACAGTAACACAGTCCTGGTGCACACTGTAACGTCAACATCATGTATCACAGATCAAACGTCAGTTCTTGTTGACCCCTATTCCTTTTCAAAGTACCATCCTTCACAACTTGCACATTTCTCATGTCCTTTTACCTACTTTGCAACCACCTGCTTTTACCAGTCTGATTTATAGGAATAAATCAAACTCATTACTGGGAATTACAAATGATCGAGGCTTTCATACCTTGTGCCCGCAGTTCTGATTTAATAGCCAGAAATATTGAAAGTCCATAGGAGAAAGATCTGGTGAGAAGTCTTGGGACCCATCGAGCGGACACATGTGTCATTGCAAGGTTCTGTGTCAGCTTCTCATGCGCAGTAGCTGTACCAACTTTGCAAAAATGTTTAAAGTCCCTAACATTATCCGGCTGTTCTTTCTTTGACGATGTTTCCATTGTAAATTCATTTTATGCATTTTAATGCAGATGTGTTAACCGTCAATGGCTCAATCAAAACAGGAAATGTTTTTACAAGCCTTTAGTGACGTCTTAATAATGTAAGATTACGTCTTGCAGTAAAAATGTTACGTTTATAATATGTAATGGATGATTTGCTCTGCTGCGCCTGTATCAGTATACCTTGGTTACTGTGGCAACCGCAGAACAGAAATGAAGTTAGGATGTCAAAATTGATAAAAATGGATTTTTAAAACTATAAAAGTATAAAATAGCAAATTTTAACACAGATTACATATTTGTTTAAAGTTCTGCTAGCAGCCTCATTACTTTCTGAACAGCCCTTGCACTTGTATGTACAAACCTTTTATTCATTCGTTGAGTTTCCATTTCTCGATATTTTAGTAACCATTTCTCTTTACCACACAATCCCGAGTTTGAACAACCCTAGCAAAGAAGGCTTTTTGGAAACAGTGAGAAACAGTGGTAACCAGCATTTTCTACTTTTCCCACTATGTTTTCTACCCCCATCAGAATCAAATTCTATCATTTGAGCCACATTTAAATTGCCATCTGCAAAGCTTTAACCCGTTACCAAACAACTATAATTTAGACTGGTCCAAACTGAAAGAAGTTGTAGACGACAAATTGAAGGTGGCTCAGATGACAAAATTTGTCCTTGATAGAATAGAAAACATTGTGGGAAAAGGAGAAAATGCTGGTAACCAGCATTTTGTCCTTTTCCCACAATGTTTTCAAAAGGCTTCTTCCTCAAAGTCATTAAAAGTCGGCATTGTGTGGTAAAAGGTTAAATTTGGACATGTCTAAAATTTTTTCTTTTGTAAAGAGTTAACCCTTTCAACACAATCACGACTTTTAATAATCTTGAGGAAGAAGACTTTGGAAAACATTGTGGGAAAAGGAAAAGAGGCTGGTAACCAGCATTTTCCTCCTTTTCCAACAATGTTTTCAATCCTATCAAAGACAATTTGGTCATTTGAGTCACCTTTAATTAGTTATCAACAAATGCTTTTAACCCTTTACCACACAATCCGAGTTTTTTAGACCCTGAGAAGGAGGCCTTTTGAAAACATTGTGGGAAAAGGAGAAAATGCTGCTTACCAGCATTTTCTCCCTTTCCCACAATATTTTCTGTCCTTTTACAGACAAATCTCACCATATGAGCGATATCTAGTTGATCATCTGCAAACGCTTTTAAATTGGACAAGCCTAAAATTTTGTTGTGTGGTAAAGGGTTATTTAGACTAATCTGAAGATTTGTAGTTTGGTAAAGGGTTAATTCTTTACCAAACGATAAAATTTTAGACTTGTCGAAATTGAAGGCATTTGCAGACGACAAATTAAATCTAACTAAAATGACTGTAATTGTCTCTGAAAGTGTAGAAAATATTGTGGGAAAAGGAGAAAATGCTGGTTACCAGCATTTTCTCCTTTTCCAACAAGGTTTTCAAAAGGCTATCTCCGTAGTGTTGTTAAAATTCGGGATTGTGTGGTAAAGAGTTAAAGGGGCTTGATTACATTTTTTTTATTTGCAGATCAAAATTAATGTTAACTCTTTACCACACGACAAAAATGTAGACTTGTCCAAATTGAAAGCATTTGCAGACAACAATATAAATGTTACTCAAATGATGGAGTTTGTCTTTAATAGAGTAGAAAACATTGTGGGAAAGGGAGAAAATGCTGGTTACCAGCATTTTCTCCTTTTCCCACCATGTTTTCAAAAGGCTTCTCTCTCAGGGTCGTTAAAAGTTGGGATTGTGTGGTAAAGGGTTAAGCGTTAATAAAAACTGCAAAATGTATTTTTCTCTGCAAGAGTATAGATGGTTAAATTCAGTATGCAGGTGAAATTTTGACATTTGAATGACAGGGAAGTAATTTTGCAATAGGTTACTCTGTCTATTTTGATGAGATCAAAATATGACATCATCATATCAGTTTGACTATGATCCCACATAACCAGTGCATGTTACTGATCATGTGACATTCCTGCAAGACTATGCAAACTTTATTTTGTGGCTGGAAACAAAAAAATACCTTGACACTTTACCAAACAATCCCGATTTTTAACGACCCCGTGAAGAAAGCCTTTTGAAAACATTGTGCGAAAAGGAGAAAATGCTGGTAAACCAGCATTTTCTCCTTTTCCCACAATGTTTTCTACTCCATCAAAGATAAAAAATATCATTTTAGCAATGTTTATTTTGTCGTCTGCAAATGCTTTGAACTTGGTTTGGTATAAAATTTTGTCGTTTACCACGAATTAAGAGGGTATGTATCCCACTTAGGAAATATAGTCAATTTTTATTTACGCTTCTTAACCCTTTACCACACAATCCCGACTTTTAACGACCCTGAGAAAGAGGCCTTTTGAAAATATTGTGGGAAAAGAAGAAAATGCTGGTAACCAGCATTTTCTCCTTTTCCCACAATGTTTTCTAACCTATTAATGACAAATTTCATCATTTCGGCCTCTTTTAATTTTTCGTCTTCAAATGCTTTCAATTCGTACCAGTCTAAAATTCTGTCGTTTGGTAAAGAGTTAATCTTGTTAATTTATGGTTAGCAAGCTGTTGCCTAGCTAAATTCAGTGTTAAGACAGTTCCTGAAGTTTGGTCAGAAACTGATTCCATTGGTGGATTTGAGCAAAATAGGAAACAGAAGTTCCCTTCCCCCCCCCCCGAAACCAGGGCCCTGGGCTCGGTTTCACGAAAAAACTTAACTGTCTTATTTTACTCAACTCAACTAACAGTCTCAGGTTCTGACTTAAGTTTAGTTCATTATTTTAGACCCATTTCACTAACATTAAGTCTTTATCAAACAACAAAATTTTGGGCCAGTCTGACTTCAAAGCATTTGCAGACGACAAAATAAGTATGACTCAAAAATTGAATTTTGTGCTTGGAACAGCAGAAAACATTGTGGGAAAAGGAGAAAATGCTGGTTACCACCATTTTCTCTTTTTCTGACAATGTTAACAAAAGGCTTTTTCCCCAAGGGTCATTAAAACTCGGGATTGTGTGGTAAAGGATTAACAGACTTATATTCGCAAATCCTGTGTTGACACAACATTTCAGACTCAACTCGGCAAAATAAGGGACTTAATTTTGTCCATGAAACAGGGTCCCTGGTGTTTGGTGATTAGGGGCAACTTAACTCTTTACCAAATGGCAAAATTTTTTACCTGTCCAAACCCAAAG
The DNA here is from genome assembly GCA_945859785.2 of Tridacna gigas. NCBI lineage: Eukaryota > Metazoa > Mollusca > Bivalvia > Cardiida > Cardiidae > Tridacna > Tridacna gigas. Next base: position 110,320,225 of record OX244028.2, read on the forward strand.
TGTTTGCAGTAGACAAATTAAATGTGACTCAGAAATTGAAATTTGTGTTGGGAAGGGTAGAAAACATTGTGGAAAAAGGAGAAAATGCTGGTTTTTCTCCTTTTCCCACAATGTTTTCAAAAGGCTTCTTTCCCAAGGGCGTTAAAAGGCGTCATTATGCAGTAAAGGGTTCATCCTTTCCCAAACAACCCAGACAAAGAAAGCTTTTGAAAATATTGTCAGGAAAAGGGGAAATAACTGGTAAAAGGATTCTTCTTATTTTTCCCACAAGGTTTTCTAACCTTTTTAAGGCAAATACAATCATTGAGCTTTTTTAATATGTACTCTGCAAAATTAATGCTCTCCATCTGGGCCAGTGTAGAACTTTGTGGTCTAGTAAAAGTTAACACATACAACAGGCAGACAACTTCCATCATCTTGCTACAAAACCCTTTTGAAAACATAACAAAAGAGGGAAAAAATGCTTGTAAATAGAAGTTTCCTTGCCACAGTAATGTTCAAATTATTAACCCTTTACCACACAATCCCGACTTTTAACGACCCCAAGAAAGAGACCCGTTGAAAACATTGTGGGAAAAGAAGAAAATGCTGGTAACCAGCATTTTCTTCTTTTCCCCACAATGTTTTCTACCCTGTAAGAGACAAATGTTATGTTTTGAACTACGTTAAAAATGTCGTTTGCAAATGTTTTCGATTTGGACTAGTCTACATTTTTGTCGTGTGGTAAAGAGTTAATATGTATAAATCCTCTTTTTAGCTCACCTGAGCACGAAGTGCTCTGGGTGAGTTATTGTGACCGGTCATCGTCCGTCCGTCCATCTGTCCGTCTGTCCGTTAACAATTTCTTTAAAAATCTTCTCCTCCAAAACCAGATGGCCAATCTTGATAAAACTTGGCAGGAATGTTCCTTGGATAAAGCTCTACAAAAATTGTTAAAAGAATTTAATTCCATGAAAAACTGTGGTTGCCATGGCAACAAAATGGCTGAAAATGGAAAAAATCTTTAAAAATCTTCTTGTGACAAACCATAAGGCCGAAAGCATTCATATTTTGTATGAAGCATCATTGGGTGACCCTTTACCAAAATTGTTAAAATTAATCCCATAGGGTCATATTTGGGCTTTGCCCGGGCGCACCCTATTTCACATAATAACAAAGAAGGAAATCTTTAAAAAATCATCTTCTGACAAACCATAATGCCTAGAGAATTCATATTTGGTTTGTAGCATTATATGATGATCCTCTACCAAAATTGTGAAAATTAAACCTCAGTGGTCATATTTGGGCTCTGCCAGGGCACACCCTATTTTACATGGAAACAAAGAAGGAAATCTTTTAAAATCTTCTTGTGACAAACCATATTGGCTTGAGCATTCATATTTTGCATGTAGCATCATCTAGTGACCCTTTACAAAAATTGTTATAATTATCCCTATGGGGTCATATTTGGGCTCTGGCCGGGCGCACACTATTTTACATAGAATTAAAGTTGGAAATCTTTTAAAATCTTTTTGTGACAAACCATAAGGGCCAAAGCATTCATATTTTGCATGTAGCATCATTTGGTGACCCTTTATTAGCTCACCTGAGCACATAGTGCTCAGGGTGAGCTATTGTGATCGATCGTTGTCCGGCGTCCGTCCATCCATGTGTCCGTCCGTCTGTGAGTGAACAATTACTTAAGAAATCTTCTCCTCTGAAACTGCCCAACAGATTTCAGTGAAACTTCACAGAAATTATCCTTAGGTGATGCACTTTCAGAATACTTCAAAGATTTGAATTCCATGAAGAACTCTGGTTGCCATGGCAACCGAAAGAAAAAACTTTAAAAATCTTCTTGTCCCAAACTGTAAGGGCTAGAGCTTTCATATATGGCCTGTAGCATCATCTAGTGGCCCTCTACCAAAATACTTCAAATAATGGCCCTAGTGTGGAAATTGGCCCTATGTTGTGGGTTCTCGGATTTCACATAGAAATAAAGAAGGAAATCTGTAAAAATCTTCTTGTCCCAAACCGTAAGGGCTAGAGCTTTCATATTTGGCATGTAGCATCATCTAGTGGCCCTCTACCAAAATACTTCAAATTATGGCCCTAGTGTTGAAAATGGCCCTATGTTGTGGGTTCTCGGATTTCACATAGAGATAAAGAAGGAAATATGTAAAAATCTTCTTGTCCCAAACCATAAAGGCTAGAGCTCTCATATATGGCATGTAGTATCATCTAGTGGCCCTCTACCAAAATACTTCAAATAATGGCCCTAGAGTGGAAATTGGCCCTATGTTGTGGGTTCTCGGATTTCACAGAGATAAAGAAGGAAATCTGTAAAAATCTTCTTGTCCCAAACCGTAAGGGCTGGAGCTTTCATATTTGGCATGTAGCATCGTCTAGTGGCCCTCTACCAAAGTACTTCAAATTATGGCCCTAGTGTTGAAAATGGCCCTATGTTGTGGGTTCTTGGATTTCACATAGAGATAAAGAAGGAAATCTTTAAAAATCTTCTTGTCCCAAACCATAAGGGCTAGAGCTTTTATATTTGGCATGTAGCATTATGGTGTTGAACTCCGTTGCATTTCAGGTGAGCGATTTAGGACCATCATGGTCCTCTTGTTTCTGTTGGTTATTGATATTTTAAAAGGATATTTTCAAAGCAGATGTTGCAAGAAGAAATGAATCAACAACATGCACGTGTCTTCCTAGTTGTTTGCCCTTAACCACTGAATCCGGAGTGAAAGCCTTTTGAAGACAGTGTGGGAAAAGAAGAAAATGCTGGTAACCAGCATTTTCTCCTTTTCCCACCATGTTTTCTACCCTCTCAAATCTTTGTGCCACATTTTGATTTGTTGTCTGCAATTGCTTTCAATTTGGACAAGTCTAAAATTTCATTGGTAAATTTTCGCTGGAAAAGAGTTAACTCTTTACCACACGACAAAATTTTAGACCAGTCCAAATTGAAAGCTTTTGCAGACGACAAAATAAATGTGAATCAAAAGTTGAAATTTGTTTTTGGAAAGGGTAGAAAACATTGTGGAAAAAGGAGAAAATCTTAGTTACCAGCATTTTCTCCTTTTTCCACAATGTTTTCAAAAGGCTTCTTTCCCAGGGTCGTTAAAAGTCGTGATTGTGTGGTAAAGAGTTAAAACCTGTGATAAGATCAAAGTAAATATTTAATCATTTACTTCACTAACAAATTTTAGACTGGTCCAAATTGAAAGCATTTGCAGACAACAGATTAAATGTTGCTTAATTTGTTGGATTTGTCTTTAACCCTTTACCACACAATCCCGAGTTTTAACAACCGTGTAGAAGAGGGCTTTTGAAAACATTGTGTGAAAAGGAGAAAATGCTGGTAACCAGTATTTTCTCCTTTTCACACAATGTTTTCTACCCAATCAAAGACAGATATCATCATTTTCACAACAGTCAATTTGTTGTCTGCAAAAGCTTTCAGTTTGGTCAGGGCAAAAATTTTGTCGTTTGGTAAAGAGTTAAAAGGATAGAAACCATTGTGGAAAAAGAAGAAAATGCTGGTTTCCAGCATTTTTCTCCTTTTCTTACAATATTTTCAAAAGCCCTTTTCCTCAGGGTCTTTAAAATTGGGAATGTGTGGTAAAGGTCTAAAGAAAAATTTAAAATTCAAGCAGAAATGGGTTACCTCACAGTCATATATTTTCCTGCCTAGATACACTCAAAAGATAGATTTTATGGTTACTGATTCATGAAAGTGTGACCTGATAAAGATTTTTCATGCCAATCAAATCCTATCCCTTTACCAAAAGTTCCTTTGGTAAGAAAACTTTTGAAATCATTGTGGGAAAAGGAGAAAATTCTGAAAAAAGTTCTTTGAAGAAAATTGATGTTTTGCAACGAAAATCATTAGAGTGTGACTGTTTTCTCTGGAGAAAAACAAAATTACCACAGAACTATTTGCTATTCTTGGATTGATTGATTGTATGGTGTTTAACGTCGTTTTCAACATTATTTCAGTTATATCGCGGCGGCCAGTACACCCATCCATGCTTTCCTGGAGTTTCTTTTACCAGTACTCTGCACAATATATTTTCCAAGCTACTGGCTGCTTTCCCATGTAACCATCGTCGAAACAATGGTCAGCGGTGAGAGCTATTCTTGGAATTCAAACCTACAACCTTTAACTCTTTACCACACAATCCTGACTTTTAACGACCCTGATGTAGAAGCCTTTTGAAAACATTGTGGGAAAAAGAGAAAATGCTGGTAACCAGCATTTTCTCCTTTTCCCACAATGTTTTCTACCCTATCAAAGACAAATTGCATCATTTGAGCCACATTGAAATTCTCGTCTGCAAATGCTTTCAATTTGGACTGGTCTAAAATTTTGTTGTGTGGTAAAGAGTTAAAAAGATTGTCCAGCAAGTCTATAAGGCTGAGCTTTGTGTAGCTGAACTTTAAAGGCCCAAACTTGGCCAGAAGTAAACAGTAGGATGGTAAAATGCATTTAGATTTAATTTATACCATTTCAAAGTATTGTTATTATTGTGAAGATGACAGTGTGTTATTGTACAGTCAGTCCAAGTGTTAGTCGCAGGCAGAAAAATTAATTTTCAAATCAGGTAAAAAAGTAAACAAAAGGTAACGTGACCTGGCAACTTTTGACCTGCTTTAAAATTTATTTTTCTGCTAGTGATTAACACTTTGACCAACTATACAATAAGAGATTGTCATCTTCACAATAGTTTACATACTTTTAAATGGCATGATTTAAGTTTGATTGCATTTTAACACCAGCATTGTTTGGTTTTAGTAGCTATGTGGCCTTTAATGTTTAACCCTTTCCCAAACAAGCCCTCGTTTTCACGTGTCTGCAGTAGAAGTCTTTTGAAAACACTGTGGGAAAAGGAGAAATTTTGCTCGTAAGAGCAATTTCTCCTTTTACCACAGTGTTTTCTACCCTTTTTGAGACCTTTCTGCCATTTTCATCAAATTTAAAATTGTCGTCTGCAAACTCTTTCAATTTGGACCAGTCCAAAATTTGTTGTTTGGAAAAGGGTTAAGATGTGTTTATCTGTCTTACACTGTGAAGTCTATCCCTTGAAGGAGAGCATAGAAACTTAACAGAAAAAAAAAACAATGAAAGATGGATGGGCCATTCTTCATGTTTTCTACTTCTATTTCGGTCCATATCAAAATTTCAAACCCTTCTTTGCATAGGAATAAAAAAGAATCAGATTTAGTTTCGATTTTAACAAAAACTTGCAAGACTAAATAAGGGGTTTTTTTGCCACTTTAATGTAAGAAAAACATTTGTCACTCAGACGATTTGCCTTTCAGCGAGCAAATAATGAGATAGGCACGTCAGCTCTGAAACAATGAGATAACCTCAGAGATGAGTGTGCTACTGGGCAACAGTACAGAACATGTATTTTGATCATTCACCCTTTACCATACAATCCTGAGTTTAACCTTTTACCACACAATGCCGCCTTTGATGACCCTGGGAAAGAAGCCTTTTGAAAACATTGTGGGAAATGGAGAAAATGCCGGTAACAAGCATTTTCTCCTTTTTCCACTATGTTTTCCTACCCTTCTTAAGAAAAATTGCGCCATCAGAGACACATTAAAATTGTTATCTGCAAATGCTTTCTATTTGGACAAGGCTAAAATTTTGTTGTCTATTAAAAGGGTTAACTCTTTACCACACAATCCAGACTTTTAACGACCCTGAGAAAGAAGCCTTTTGAAAAAATTGTGGAAAAAGGAGAAAATGCTGGTAACCAGCATTTTCTCCTTTTCCCACAATGTTTTCTATCCTTCCCAACACACATTTTAATTTTTGAGTTACATTGAATTTGTCGTCTGCAAATGCTTTCAATTTGGATGACTCTTTAATTTTGTCGTTTGGTAAAGGGTTAACTGTTCACTACACAGCAAAAATTTAGACTATACCAAATTGAAAAGGTGTCTGCAGGCGACAAATTAAATGTAGGTCAAATACTGGAATTTTGGTATGCAAGAGTAGAAAATATTGTGGGAAAAGGAGAAAAAGCTGGTAACCAGCATTGTCTCTTTTTCCCACATTGTTTTTAAAAGGCTTCTTCCTCAGGGTCGTTAAATGTCAGCATTGTGTGGTGAAGGGTTTAACCCTTTCCCAAACGACAAATTTTAGACTGGTCCAATTTGAAAGAGTTTGCAGATGACAATTTTAAATTTGATGAAAATGACAGAAAGTTCTCCAAAAGGGTAGAAAGCACTGTAGGAAAAGGAGAAATTGCTCGTTACGAGCAATTTCTCCTTTTCCCACAGTGTTTTCAAAAGATTTGTACTGCAGACACGTGAAAACCAGGGCTTGTTTGGGAAAGGGTTAATACAATAGTATATGTTATATAATTTATAGTCTGCAAGTAATTTCAGTTTGGAGGTGTATCATGTTTTGTTGCCTGGTAAAGGGTTAATCTACTGCCTAAATATTTTTACTTTGTGAGAATTTTCAGGTCAAAACCGCCATCAAATTGCCGCAAGTGTGTCTTTTCTACTGAATGAGCCAAGCTCAGATGGTAGCGTACAGAACTTGAGAACAGGAAGTCACTGGTTCGATCCCTGGCTTGCCCAGTTTCTTTCCGAGGATTGATGATAGTCATTGCGACAGGATTCATTCCTCTCTCACAGCTGACCATTGTTTCGACTATGGTTATGTGGGAAAGCAGCTGGTGGCTTGGAAAGAATTTTGTGTGGAGCACTGGTAAAAGAAACTCCAGGAAAGCATGGATAGGTGCACTGGCCGCTGCGATATAACTGAAATAATGTTGAAAATGGCGTTAAACACCATACAATCAATCAATCAATCAATTTCTACTGAATGAAAACTTTATGATACAATTGAATGTTATATGCATTCTCATAGTAATGAACAATAGACCAGATAAATCCATGATCAGACTGATATTATTCTGCACATATTTCCCCCTTTTCTCAATCTGCCATAATGTTTTCAAAAGAATCTGTGGTAAAAATGGCTAGTATATGTTCAAAATAAAGATATGAGTCATGTTCTAGCCAAAGAGGGCTTAATGTACCACTGTAATGCATCATATCAAGTAAGACATTACTTAACTGTTTACCACACGACAAACTTTTGGACTGTTCCAAATTGAAAGTGTATGCAGACGAAAAGATTAAAACTTGTTTTGGGAAGGGTAGAAAACATTGTGGGAAAAGGAGAAAATGCTGGTTACCAGCATTTTCTCCTTTTCCCACAATGTTTTCAAAAGGCTTCTTTCTCAGGGTCGTTAAAAGTTGGGATTGTGTGGTTAAGAGATAATTATGGGTCCATGACATCCACTATGTCTAACAACCGACTGAATCATGAGGTAGACTGGTCCTATGACATGTAGAAAATTGGCCAATAGCAAAGTAACCAATAGCAAAAAGTTTTGACCCATCTCAGCCTGTGCAGAATGTGCAGGTTGAGCCATCTATACGTTTTTTGCAGATGCATGAAGCCCCCTTTTCAAAGATCATGGCTCATATACAAATTACATCTACATGTACAATGAAAAAAAAAATTCAGTAAGCCACAAAAGCCAGTTGTAAGTTGATAGTTCTACATGAATACATTTTCATCTCATCTTTCTGTTTATTCAAGCATTGTTATACTACAATGAGGATAGTGTCACTTGTATAGTGTGTCACTTGTATAGTGTGTCACTTGTGTAGTGTGTCACTTGTATAGTGTGTCACTTGTATAGTGTGTCACCTTCCAAGAGTCTAACCATTTGATCTGTTGATAAAGCAGGTATGAAGGATGCCTAAATATTTTAAAACCAGAAATGTTTGCGTCATGGAAAACCTTTGTGATTCCTTGTGTATCGATAAAAATCGCAAAGATATCGGCCGATGTAAGTAATAGTTAGACGCTGTGAAGAAAAAATTAAATGATGGCCAAATGGAGGGAGCGTAGCGACTGACTGTGGCTGTTTAAATCATTTAATTTTTTCTTCACAGCATCTAACTGACTTAGTCATTGTCTGCCCTAATTTACATCATCGCTAAAACATTGGTGCCATACATGGAGTTTCCCACTACATCATTCGCAAAGACATGCCCTAAGTGCATCATTGCTAAAACAATGCTAAATCTAACATTACATGGACTCTCCCACTTCATTCATTCACAAATTATTGTGAAGGATGGAAAAAATGCTATAGACATATAGAATATATAAAAGGGGGCTTGATGCACCTCCGTGAGGCATAGTACCAAGCACATCACATGATTATGGATCCATTAAATCCATTTTCACTGAAAACCGACGAAATAAGCAAGTAAAATGGTCCTTTGAAATGCAGAAAATTGGCCGAAGGCAAAACAGTTGGGGCCTTGTAAGCTTGCGTGGTCTGCGCAGGCTGACCTGGGTTGATACTCTTTTGTGGACACATTAAGCCCCCTTTTCACAGAGCATGGTGCAGATAATTTCATGTTACATGCCTGTATGGATATGACACCGCAAGAAACTAGTTTACTACGATATGTGTTTTCTGTATATTTCAAAATACAGATTGACTGACTTATGTTTAACTCCTTTGCTGCCAACTAAACGCAGCTGACTTTTCACATGGTCATTAAGTATCCTTCTCGTTTGAATTAAATCTGATTTTGGATGAAGACTAACACAAGACAGCGGACGATGTAGATCAAAGATCAGACTGCACGTTTTGTGCAGTCTGATCTTGATCTTTGCTGTCTGCAAAGTCTTTCCAATGCGACATGGGCAGTCAAAGAGTTTAAAAAACATTGTTGTGTTTTCCCATTTTCTTTTTCTACAGCGTTTGTCGAGTTTTCGGTACTTGTGTGTGTAAATTTCAATGGTAGATTTTATGCATGCAGCACAGGAAACCCAGATAAAAGCGTTGTTTAACTGATTAAATGGTCAAAATAAATGCTGCTTGAGGCAGTTTAAAGGAAATAGACAGTCAGATTTTTTCAAATATAGGACTTCTGAGTGGACGAAAAAGTAGGAGAAAGACTTAATAACATAAGTTACATAGGTATATTTTACCTATAAAGCAAGTCAAATGAAAGCAATTGACTGGGACTCTTGCCGTTATCGATAATTGCCTTTTTTCATCAAAGTCTACCACAATACCAGTCTAGGGGCTGTTTATACTGCCATAGAAGTAAATATGGAGATTTATTACATTGAATAATAAATTATTTATTCATGTAAGATTGTCTGCAGCAGTTTTTGCAGAAAGTGATACATGCAGTATTTTGGTATTTCACAAAATTTCAGGCCGGCGAAAGTACCCACTTTTACAGTAAGTTTGTAGTAAAAGGAGGAAATGCTAGTTACCTCCTCTCTTTTTGCCAGAATGTTTTCAGAAACTTTCAACCCCAGGGGTGTTAAAACAAAAGGCTGTTTGTGAAAATTTTATCCTTTACCAAAAAATCCGGTGTTTTGATAACCCCTTGAAAGATTAGGCTGTTGAAAATGTGGTAAAAGAAGAAAATGCTGGATAATATACTAGCATTTTCTTCTTCTCCCACAATGTTTTCTCCCCTTTGAACAACAATTTTTTGTTTTATGTAGTATTTAAACAGACCTCCAGATAAAAGGGAGTGATAGTATTCTAAATCCATTATTTCTCTTCCAAATCCTATGTTGTGGGTACTCATTAGAATCGTCTCGATGAGACAATTCTAATGAGTACCCATAACATACGGTTTAGTGGAGAGTGATTAATATTTTCAATCTTGAAATCAAAATCACTCCCTCTTTCTGGAGCTCTGTTTAGAACATCGTCTGCAGATGCTTTTAACTTGGACAAGTCTAAAATTTTGTTTTTTAGTAAAGGGTTAAAGTGTTAAAACTTTGGATTTGTTATCAGAAAATCTAGAGATTGATTTCCACCTGTAGAGCAAATAATACAGGAGTGTCTTTGAGCAAGGTATGGCAGGGCCCCAACCTAGCATGAGGGAAACCTTGGAAAAATATAGGGATCCTGCATGGCTCAGTGGTAAAGTGAAGGTCTCGTCACTTGGAGGCCATCGGGTTCAAGCCTCATTAGAAGCACTAGATTTATTCTGGGAGTGTCTTTAGGCAAGACACATCATGAATTTTACAGTGCTTTCAAGACCTGTAGCAGAGATGTGTATTGTGTGTGGTTAAACTTGTTGAAATAGGAAACATAATGGTATTTAACCCTTTCCCAAACAAGCCCTGGTTTTCACGTGTCTGCAGTACAAGTCTTTTGAAAACACTGTGGGAAAAGGAGAAATTGCTCGTAATGAGCAATTTCTCCTTTTCCCACAGTGTTTTCTACCCTTTTTGAGACCTTCTTGCCATTTTCATCAAATTTAAAATTGTCGTCTGCAAACTCTTTCAATTTGGACCAGTCCAAAATTTGTCGTTTGGGAAAGGGTTAATTCGTAACACTTACCACATGACACAATCTGAGACTTGTTCAAATTGAAAGCAGTTGCAGATGACAACTACAGTGTGGGTCAAATGATGGCATTTGTCTTTGGTAGGATAGAAAACATTGTGGGAAGAGGGAAAAATGCTGGTTACCAGCAATGTTTTCCAAAGGCTTCTCTGTTGGGGATCATTAAAACTCAGGATTGTTTGGTAAAGGGTTAATTTAGACATGTCAAAAATTTTGTCATTTGGTAAAGAGTGAAAGGGTTAATTACCAGGACATCCTGATGTTTTCACTCTAACCTTATCTAGAAGTGCCTTTCTCAACTTTATTTGCCTTTGCAGTCAGTGTAGATCAAGATCAGACAGCACAAAATGTGCAGTCTGATCTTTGATCTAGACTGACTGCTTTACTGCAATATTCTGGATAAGGCTCTTATCAGGGTCTTATTTCTAGGCTGAAAATGCCTGTTGGGTTTGTGCAGGGTTTAACCTGTTACCAAACGACAAAATTTTAGACTGGTCCAAATTGAAAGCATTTGCAGACGACAAATTGAATGTGACTGAAAAATTGAAATGTGTGTTGGGAAGAGTAGAAAACATTGTGGGAAAAGGAGAAAATGCTGGTTACCAGCATTTTCTCCTTTTCCCACAGTGTTTTCAAAAGGCTTTTTGTCCGGGGTCATTAAAACCTGTGATTGTGTGGTAAAGAGTTAACCCTTTACCACACAGTCTCAAGTTCATCCCAAGTTTTAATGACCCTGGGTAAGAAAGCTTTTGAAGACTGTGGGAATAGGAGAAAATGCTGGTTAGCAGTATTTTCTTCTTTTCCCACAATATTTTCAATCCTTCCAGAGTTATCCTTGTTGACCCAGTTCTGATGTATTCCGTAAACTACAGTCATCGTCCCTGGGTTTTCTCGTTCTCATGAATTATTCATGAGGCATTTTGATCGGTCATCTCAGTTTTTCAACGAGAAAATTTAATCAATTTTTATCAACTATATGCCATCATTTCTGTTTTTACCTCATCTACAACCAATCATATTGATGAATGTAGTTTATGGAATACATCGGAACTGGGTCAACGAGGATTACGTCACCCCTGCAACATACCCCTAAGGACTGCAACAGCCTGCTATATTTCCAAATATTTGCCTTTGTATACAAGAATTGGTAATGTCTGCCCTGGGTTGTCGTAGGAAGGCCCACTGGCAGCTGCTATATTCTGATAATGATGTGGGTTTTACCTGGCTTTTTCATAACAACGGAAGAAATGTGATTATCCCCCACTATAAGAGAGCATCCTTATGTTATCGACAATTCGATTGGCCATTAGGTGTAATTCCTAATCTTACAAATATTCATAGGAACGACGGTTTACACAGTTGAATGTCCCAGGGGTGATGAATGGTAATACTTCACAACTGGGTTAACGAGGGTGTTCCAGAGTTAAAGTTCATCATTTGAGTCTCATTTGAATTGTCGTCTGCAAAAGCTTTTAACTCTTTACCACATAAAAAAATTTCAGACAGGTCCGAATTGAAAGCATTTGCAGAAGACAAATTCAATATGGCTCAAATTATGGAATCTATCTTTGATAGAGTAGAAAACAGCATGGAAAAAGGAGGAAATGCTGGTTACCAGCATTTTTGCCTTTTTCCACAATGTTTTCAAAAGGTTTACTTTTTCAGAGTCGTTAAAACTCAGGATTGTTTGGTAAGGGGTTAATTTAGACGTGTAAAAAAAACTTTGTCATTTGGTAAAGAATGAAAGGGTTAATTACCAGGACATCCTGATGCTTTCACTCTAACCTTATCGAGAAAATACATGTAGTTTTTGTCTTGTGCTATACCTACTTTGAAAACATGATAGCAAAAGAAGAAATTGCTGGTAAAGAGCACTTGCTCTATTTCTACACTGAAATGGATTGTCTGTCCATCCTTCTGTCCATCTGTCTGTCCCACAGAGTCAAAACAAAGGTCACATGCTATAAACCCATTACCACACAATCCCAACTTTAAATGACCCTGAGTAAGAAAGCTTTTGAAAACATTGTGGGAAAAGGAGAAAATGCTGGTAACCAGCATTTTCTCCCTTTCCCACAATGTTTTCTACCCTATTAAGGACAAATTTGGTCGTTTGGGCCACTTTTGATTTGTCTCCTGCAAGTGTTTTCGATTTGGATCGGTCTAAAATTTTGTCATTTGGTAAACAGTGTCAGCTCCACAATTCATAAGCATGTTTTAACTCATTACCAAATGACACAATTTTGGACATGTCCAAATTGAAAGCATTTGCAGACGACAAAATAAAAGTAACTCAAAATATTAAATTTGTCTATCATAGGATAGAAAACATTGTGGGAGAAGGAGAAAATGCTGCTTACCAGCATTTTCTCCTTTTCCCACAATGTTTTCAAAAGCTTTCTTCCTCAGGGTCATTAAAAGTTGTCATTGTGTGGTAAGGGGTTAAAGCCATTCTGCTTTAACTCATAGGCTTCCAAGCACTACTCAGCCCGCTTTTGCAGTCAGCGTAGATCAAAATCAGATAACACAGTAAGTTTAGTCTGATCTTGGATTTATGCTGTCGGATACTGTGAGATTTGTTCTGTTGAAATGAAATGTGAAAGCACAGTTCTTAACTTTTTACTTATAATTGGCAGAATTTTTAGCTCGAAGAAAACATTTAGATATTGACATAGCCCTGTCGTTGCCCGTGACGTTGTACAAAAACTATGACATTTTGTGATATCTCTGTCATTACAGAAGATATTTGCTTTAAATTTGGTTATGAACTATCAAAAGGAGAACCAGTTCACCAGAGGCAGGTAACCATCAAAATATTTTGACAAGGTCATGCCCCTTTTTCGTCTTAAAACTTTCACTTAAAATCAATCTATTTCTAAAAGCAGCTGCAACCCAATATGGGCACCCTCATGCACTGCTCTTGTTCTCTGCTTTATTTAAATGTTTATAATGGTTAAAAGTTCTTCAGTAGGTAATGACTGGGATGGGATGGGTCCAAGCGGTTCCTGTATCATAGTGAAACAGATCCATCTGATTAACCCTTTACCACACAGTCCCCACTTTTAAAGACTCTTAGAAGAAAGCCTTTTGAAAACATTGTGGGAAAAGGAGAAAATGCTGGTAACCAGCATTTTCTCCTTTTCCCACAATGATTTCTACCCTTCCCAAAACAATTTCAATTTTTTTTTAATCACCTTTTATTTTGTCCTCTACAAATGCTTTCAATTTGGACCGGTCTAAAATTTTGTGCTTTGGTAAAAGGTTAACTAAATGACTGTCTATTTCAGACTTACATTGGAGACATATTGATAAGTGTCAACCCCTATGCAGTTATCCCAAACCTGTATGGTGATGAAATTGGTCATTCCTACGGAAAGGCAAAGACACTGGGTGAGCTGAGACCACATGTATATGCTATTGGTTCCAGAGCTTACCAGAATGTGCAGAGGAACCAGGGGAACCAGTGCTTACTGGTTAGTGGAGAGTCGGGATCTGGTAAGTTGTGTTAACCCTTTCCCAAACGATAAATTTTGGACTGGTCCAAATTGAAGAGCTTGCAGATGACAATTTTAAATTTGATGAAAATGGCAGAAAGTTCTCAAAAAGGGTAGAAAACACTGTGGGAAAAGGAGAAATTGCTCGTTACAAGCAATTTCTCCTTTTCCCACAGTGTTTTCAAAAGACTTGTACTGCAGACACGTGAAAACCAGGGCTTGTTTGGGAAAGGGTTAAATTGACCAGACGATAAATGTTTAGACTCTTCGATATTGAAAATATTTGTAGATATAATATGAACCATGCTCTGTGAAAAAGGGGCGGGCTGCTGCATCTGCGAAAAGTATTGACCCAGGTCAGCCTGCGCAGTCTGCGTAGGCTGACCTCGGCTGAAACTTTGCGTCAATTTTCTGTATATCAAAGAACCAGTCTACCCCATGATACAGGCTTTGGTTAGACATGATGGATCCCTCATTATGTGATGTCTTGCTTGGTATCATACATTAGGGAGATATGTTTTTAAACCCCTTTTGCCAGGGCATGGTTCATTATAACTGTGGCTCAAATGGTCTGGTGTTGAAAGAGTAGGAATGATTGTGAAAAAAGGAGAATTATTTTCACATAGCTTTTTTTTTTGGGGGGGGGGTTGAAAAGTCATGGGATTTTTTGCTAGAGGGCTTACGCTAAGTGATTTTTAACCTTTCACCACACAGTCCCGAGTTTAAATGATCCTGCAGAAGAAGCCTTTTTGAAACTGATGAAATTTGTCTTTGATAATGTGAAAAACATTGTGGAAATAGGAGAAAATGCTGGTTACGACTGCTTTCAAAAAGCCTCTTTTTCAGAGTCATTAAAACTAGGGATGGTGTGGTAAAGGGGTTTATCTCTTTACCACGCAATCCCGACTTTTAATGACCCTGAGGAAGAAGGCTTTTGAAAACATTGTTGGAAAAGGAGAAAATGCTGGTAACCAGCATTTTCTCCTTTTCCCGCAATGTTTTCTACTCTATCAAGAACAGATTTTATCACTTGGGCTACCTTTTATTTGTCGTCTGCAAATGCTTTCAGTTTGGGCCAGTCTAAAATTTTTTCGTTTGGTAAAGAGTTAAATAGCAGTTTTTTTCTCTTTTAATTATAGGTAAAACTGAGATAACTAAGATGTTGATAGCACAGATTGTTAGACTGTCCAGATGTGAAGATGAATACTTTCTACAGGATAAAATTATTGAAGTAAGGACCTTCTTCCATTCAATACCTAGTTTAACTGTGTACCAAGTAACAAAATTTTGGACTGGGTCAGTTTGAAAGAACTTGCAGACGACACAGTAAATATGGCACAAATGATGAAATATGTATTAGATTCATGAGAAAATATTGTGGGAAAAAGGAGAAAATGCTGGTTACAAGCATTTCCTCTTTTTCCAAGAATGTTTTCAAAAGCTTTCTTTTCTAGAGTCGTGAAAACCAGGGATTGTTTGGTAAAGGGTTAACTCTGTACCACACAATTGAGTTTTAACGACTCTGGGAAATTTAAGACTGTTGAAAACATCATGGGAAAAGGAGAAAATGCTGATGACCAGCCATTTCTCCTTTTCCAACGATGTTTTCTAAACTTTCAGAGACAAATCCTTTCATTTGAGCCACATTTAATTTGTCGTCTGCAGATGCTTTGAATTCGGTCCAGTCTGAAATTTTGTCTTGAGGTAAAGAGTTAACTCTTTACCAAATGACAAAATTTTAGACCTGTCCAAACTGAAAGCTGTAGCAGACGACACAATAAATGTTTGTCAAAAATTGAAAATAGTTTTGGGAAGAGAAGAAAACATTGCGGGAAAAGGAGAAAATGCTGGTTACCAGCATTTTCTCCTTTTCCAACAATGTTTTCAAAAGGCTTTTTCTTCAGGGTCGTTAAAAGTCGAGATTGTGTGGTAAAGGGTTAACTGTGTACCAAATGACAAAATTTTAGACTTCTATTAAAGCATTTGCATGAGACACCTTGACCCTTTACCAGACAACAAATTTGTAGCGTGAAAGCATTTGCAGACGACAATTTCAATGTGGCTCAAATGGTGCAATTTTTCTTTGATAGAGCAGAAAACATTGTGGGAAAAGGAGAAAATGCTGGTCACCAGCATTTTCTCCTTTTTCCCACAATGTTTTCAAAAGGCTTCCTTCCCAGGGCCTTTAAAAGGCGGCATTGTGTGGCAAAGGATTAAATTCAGCTTTGATAGAGGAGAAAACATGGTGGGAAAGGGAGAAAATGCTGGTTACCAGCATTTTCTTCTTTTCCCACAATGTTTTCAAAAGGCTTCTTTCCCAGGGTTGTTAAAAGACTGCATTGTGTGGTAAAGGGTTAAATACAGCTGAAATGATGGGAAATGATGGTATTCTATTATAAAAGGGTACAAAACATTGTGGAGAAAGGAGAAAATGTTGGCCACTCGCATTTTCTCCTTTACCACAACGCTTTCCAGACAGTTCTTCCTCGAAGTCATTAAAACCATGTGGTAATGGGTTAAAATTGCAGCAGACAATTTTGAAAACATTTTAGCTCAGGTGTTAGCAAAGAAAATGTCAGGGTTTTGTCATAGCCTTGTCATCAACTATATTGACTCTTAGAACGTCGAGTGAAACCAACGTAAATGTTCATCCTAGAAATATGACCTGAATAATAGCAATTTCATGGTTGCTTTTGTTTATATTGTTTCAGCAAAGCTGACAGTGTAGATCAAAGATCAGGCTGCACGTTTTGTGCAGCCTGATCTTGATCTACACTGGCCGCAAAGGCAACTATAGTTGTAAAAGGCACTATAAGTGTTAAAACATTGACATTTTCTCATATTTCTGTCATTATTGGCAATATTTACTTCAATGTTAGGATAGATGTTAACCCTTAGAGCACCCAATAAACCCCAAAGACCTTTGAAATCTAGACATATGATCCAAATAAAGGCAAGGTCAAGGTTGATTTTGTCTAGAATGTCTCAGGAAAGGGGATAGTGTAGATCAAAGCATGTTTGTGCAGTCTGATCTTTATCTACACTGGTTGCATGAGTAACTATAGTAATGAAAGGTGCTTTAAGGGTTAAATACAAAAATGGGAACCCCTAGGGAAGGGCAGATTACCCTCGATACATTTTTGACACAGTAATACCCCTTTTTTGATGTTAAAAATTTGATGAAAGAAGCAACTGCACGGAAGAGTTGGCATCCACTTGCAATTCCTTTCTTTTTTCCTGTAGATTAGAGATCATATTATGAATTAACCCTTAGAGCGCCGAATAAACCCATCAGATGTTTTCAACGTAGAAATACGATCCAAATAATTACAATTTCATAGTTGCCTTTGTCTACAGAGTTTCATCAAAGCGGACAGTGTAGATCAAAGATCAGGCTGCACGTTTTGTGCAGCCTGGTCTTGATCTGCACTGACTGCAAAGGCAACTATAGTTGTGAAAGGCGCTTTAAGGGTTAATATTTGCAACAAAAACATGTGTGAAAAAATTGTGACAAGAGCAGAATAAGCTAGTTGTGAGCCGTACATCTTCTACTGTATAAAGCATAAAAACATGTCCATGAACAAAACTGATCAGGGTACACCAAATGTTTTACACAACATCTGTTCTTCGATTTACCATGTATATGATTAACTTTATTCCAAATGACAAAACTTTAGCATCTCCCAGACTGAAAGCAATTACAGATGACGAATGTTACTCAAAGCATCAATTTTGCCTTTCATACGGCAGAAAGCATTGGTAACCAGCAACCAGCATTTTCTCCTTTTCCCACTATGTTTTTTTTACCCTTCACAAATTTCAAGTTTTGAGTCACATTTATTCTGTCATCTGCGAATGCTTCCAATGTTGGATCAGTCTAAAATTGTGTCGTTTGGTAAAGAGGTAACACCCATGAGAAAGAAAGCTCTTGAAAACATTTTGGGAAAAGGAGAAAATGCTGCTAACGAGCACTTTCTCCCTTTCCCAAAATGTTTTCAATCCTTCCCAACACAATTCCAGTTTTTGAGTTACATTTATTTTGTCATCTCCAAATGCGTTCAACTTGGACTAGTCAGATTACACATGTTTTGCTATGGTATCTTGATCTACACTATTCACAAAAGCCACGCAAGTCATGATGCTTTCAGGTAAATCCCCTTCTAGAAGCATTTGGCAATGCAACAACAGTGATGAATGACAATTCCAGTCGATTTGGTAAACTGATTGAACTGATTTTCACAGAATCAGGGGAGATAATTGGGGGTAAGTTATCAACTATGAGGGGTTTAATTATAATATCTTTTTGCCACAGTGCTTTTACCTGTACTCATTTATTAACCTTTATCAAACAATCCAGACTTGTAACGACCCTAAGAAGGCAAGTTTTTGAAAACATTGTTTGAAAAGGAGAAAATGCTGGTAACTAGCATTTTTTTCTTTTCCCACAATGTTTTTCACTCTCCCCAAATCAAAATTCAATTTTTGAGTCAATTTTATTTGTTATTGCCAAAATGCTTTCAACTTAAACGGTTAAACCTCAACTCATGTTGGTTCAACCCTTTACCACACAATCCTGAGTATTACCGACCCAGAGAAAAAAAGCCTTTTGAAAACATTTTGGTTAAAGGAGAAAATGCTGGTCACCAGCATTTTCTCCTTTTCCCACAATGTTTTTTTTTTACCCTTCCCAAAACAATTTCAATTCTTGAGTCACATTTATTTTTTTGTCTGCAGATGCTTTCAGTTTTGACAAGTCTAAAATTTTGTTGTTTGGTAAAGAGTTAACCCTTTACCACACAATCCCAAGTTTTAACGACCCTTAGGAAGCAGCCTTTTGAAAATATCGTGGGAAAAGGAGAAAATGCTGGTAACCAGCATTTTCTCCTTTTCCCACAATGTTTTCTTTCCTTCCAATAAACAAATTTCACTTTTTTAGTCACATTTGTTTTGTGGTCTGCAAATGCTTTCAATTTGGAATAGTCTAAAGTTTTGTCGTTTGGTAAAGAGTTAACATGATAAGCCGATGTTAAAAAGCGTATCAATTCTGAAGCACCAAAAATAGTTTTTGCAACAACCATGAAAAAAGTGTGTGGGAAAAAAGAAACACCATACCTCATCATGCTTCTGAATGCTATGTCCGCACTTAACCCTTTACCAAACAATCCTGACTTTTAACGACCCTGAGAAAGAAGCCTTTTGAAAACATTGTGGGAAAAGGAGAAAATGCTGGTACCCAGCATTTTCTCGTTTTCCCACAATGTTTTCTACTCTTCCCAAGACAAATTTCAAATTTTGAGTCACATTTATTTTGTAGTCTGCAAAAGCTTTCAATTTGCACTAGTCTGAAATGTTGTCATTTTGTAGAGAGTTAAACAATTTGGTCAAACATAGCAACATATCAGCTTTATCCTCTGTGAAGTAATCAATAAGAGAAATGACAGAATATAGGTCTCTCATTCTTTTGCTTGATTCCATCCCTGGTACAAGAATTGTCCAAAAAAGTGTGTAGACTTTTCCCATAACTCGAATATTTATTAACAGTTCAATATCATAATTTGGTGACGTATTATTGGAAACATTATTCATAAGAAAAGGAAAGATTGCTCCAACAATAGAAAAAAACTAATATTCCTCTGCATGGAAAAAGTTTAAGATGACTTCAAAGTGACGTCAAAATGGTCCTACATCACGTGCCGTGTAGCAGTTAGGGGTGTTTTTTAATCCTTTGTAAACGGTTACTCTTTCATTGTATTTTGATGAAAAATGTAGCATATATCAACGATACATTAACCCTTTCCCAAACGACAAATTTTGGACTGGTCTGAATTGAAAGAGTTTGCAGACGACAATTTTAAATTTGATGAAAATGGCAGAAAGGTCTCAAAATGGGTAGAAAACACTGTGGGAAAAGGAGAAATTGCTTGTTACGGGCAATTTCTCCTTTTCCCACAGTGTTTTCAAAAGGCTTGCACTGCAGACACGTGAAAAACAGGGCTTCTTTGGGAAAGGGTTAATAACATGTCACCAAATTTTGGTATTGAACTGTTGATATACATGTATACTCAAGTTATGGGAAAAGTCTACACATACTTTTTGGACAACCTTTGTATATGAAGATGGTGAATACTGGTACTATTTTCACATCTTTTTTTTTCTTTTTTTTTGGATAGACTTGAAAATAATGATGATTTAACCCTTTCCCAAACGACAAATTTTAGCCCGTCCCAAATTGAAAACATCTGCACACTACAAATTTGAAAGTGGTACGAATGAACTTAAGGTTTTTTTTGACAGGGTAGAAAACATTGTGGGAAAAGGAGAAAATGCTGGTTACCAGCAATTTCTCCTTTTCCCACAATGCTTTCAAAAGGCCTCTTCCTTAGGGACATGAAAACAAGGGTTTGTTTGGTAAAGGGTTAAGCTAATGTTTTGGTCCTCATCAGATTGAATTGGATTGATATGGCATATGGGTACACCCAGTTTTATAGCAATAACCTGTTTTTGTTTTCCATAGCAACAATCACCGAGCACATGCTAGAAAAAAGTCGGATTGTTCGACAGTCACCAGGGGAGAAGAATTTTCATGTGTTCTACAATATGATGTGTGGTTTTACAGAGGATGAGAGAAAACGGTATTTTCTTGAAGCTCCAGAGAGATACAGGTTTGTTAACTTAAAGCATTGTAAGGGAAACTTGACAGTGTAGATCAAGATCAGACTGCATAGAATGTGTGGTCAGATCTTAAATGTACAGTGTTGAATATTTAATGAGTAGTATTGTCAAAACAACCTTGAAATACCAATGAACACATTTTCGCAGACAGTTTAGATCAAGATTAGACTGCACAGAACATGCAGACAGATCTTTGATCTATATTGCCCCTTAATTTGATGGGTGGTTTTGTCAATATAGCCTTGAAATTTCAAGAAAGTCCTCATGCGGATAATTAAGATCAAGATCAGATTGCTCAGAATGTACCATCAGATCATTGATCTACACTGCTATTTTGAAGAATATTCTGGTCAGAGCAGCCTTGAAATCATTAACTGTTCACCACACAATCGGTGGTTTTAACTACCCTGAGGAAGAGGCCTTTTGAAAACATTATTGGAAAAGGAGAAAATGCTGGTAACCAGCATTTTCTCCTTTTCCAACCATGTTTTCTACCCCTTCCAAGATAAATCTTAACATTTTAGTCAAATTCAATTTGTCGTCTGAAAAACTTTTCGATTTGGACAAGTCTAACATTTTGTTGTTTGGTAAAGAGTCAAAAGTAGGTTTGGTGTGCCTGAAATGTTTGAAAATGTAAGCTTCATTTACATAATGTTTGTATGATTGTAAGCTTTAAGCGTTTACCAGACAACAAAATTTAAGACCTGTCCAAATTAAAGCATTTGCAGATGACAGATGTGACTCCATCTTCGCAAGCCAAGGATACTAACTCCACTTTGTTTGTAATACCTTAGTATCCTTGGCTTGCGAAGATGATATGACTCAGAAATGGATTTTTTTTTTTTTTGGAAGGGTAGAAAAACATTGTTGGAAAAGAAGGAAATGCTGGTAACCAGTGTTTTCTCCTTTTCCCACAATCTTTTCAAAAGTTTACTTTCTCAGGTTCATTAGAACTGGTGATTGTATGGTAAAGAGTTAACACAGTTTTTTTGTTTTCTGTAGAATTATTGATCCAGGTCATGGGGACCCAGTGATAGCATCAGACATAGATTTTACGGGATATTCAGAGGCCATGGAGAACCTTCTACGCATCATGCCTATCGTAGGCTTTACAAATCAGGTATACTTTAGTCTTTCCTTTATGTGAAGTAGATTTAACTCTTCACCCTCGGTGATAATCCCATACCACACGTCAAAATTTAATCCTTTCATTCTCAGCCTTTTTTTTCTTCCTGGGCTAAATATCTCACCATTCACATCATTATTTGCTTAAAAAAAAAAACCTCAAAAGATCAATTTTTTTGTTTTGTTTTTGACAAGAACATTAACTTCCTGTTACACAGTGTTGTAGTGCAAGTTTACTGATTAGAATTGTCTGTTTTGGTAATAGATCTTGTGTGTGCTCGACCGTCCATTATTCGTGCCCATTAGCAAGAACTAGCCGTCAGTCTATGGATATATCATTAATAATAAAAGCTACATTGGCAAAATAAACTGACTGCATGCACTTTGTATGCATGTTATTGTTTTATTTCTCATAGCTTCTAATTACTTACCTATTTACATTTAAAACCAATCTCTATTTCTGGAGGTACCGTCCTTGAACTGTCCACCGGAAAAATGATGTCGTACATACTTCCTTTACAGGCCAAACTAATTTCAATCGTCGTATCATTGTTATGGTAACTTAGGAATGAAATTGTACAGGATACTTGTGGATTTACACAGAAATAAGTGTGGAATTCTTTTCTTACTAGAACTGACATGTTTTTATGTTATAGTTGATAATTGCATTATTACAGGACTGAAAATGTATAAAGACCCTCCACCTCTTAAAACACATGATATAATAGATTTGGCGTTTCTGTCGAAAAAGTGGGTGGGATTATCGTAAAAAGAAAACATTGCAAAATACCATGCGAAAATACTGACATGTTAGAAAAATATTGCAGGGTGTTTTTTGCCTGTAAAATGTACTTAGAACAATGGGAATAAGAACATTGTGTCATTTTGGGGACATGTCTCGAATTAAACCTATATGTGCTCTTTTAAAACGCATTTTGATGCAATGTTCGTTAATGTAGCTTCTTGAAGGAAGTGGAAAGCCAGCAACCTGATTTATGACATTATCTTCTCACCTGATTCATCGGTATCGCTGAAATGCGTGAGGGCAAGATCCAAGGATGGGCACGATTCAAGGATATATATAGAAGCCTGCTTGAAAGCGTGCTTGAGAACGAAAGCATTAACGACAATAAGCTGAATGTGGCTCAAATGATGGGATTTGTCTCTGAAAGGGTAGAAAACATTGTAAGAAAAAGAAAAAATTGCTTGTAACCAGCATTTTCTCCTTTTTCCACAATGTTTTCTTCCCTTCCAAAATGCAAATTTCCGTTGTTGAGTCACTTTTAATTTATCGTCTGTCGATGCTTTCAATTTGGACCAGTCCAAAATTTTGTCATTATCCAAAGCATTTGCAGAAGACAAAGTAAATGTGACTCAAAAACTGAAAGTTGTCTTTGGAAGGGTAGGAAGCATTTTGGGAAAACGAGGAAATGCTCAGCATTTCCTCCTTTTCCCAGAAAGCTTTCAAAAGCCTTCCACCTTATGGTAACTAGAATTGGTGGATTATGTGGTAAAGGGTTAATATTGGGTCTTGATTGAAGTAAATAATATAGAGCATGTATTTCACTTACTTCTGTACAGTCTAATATTGTGATACCCACCTGTATGTGAATGTGAGAAAAGGAGAAATACCTGAAAGAAAGGAAGAAATTATTTTCTTCTTCTTTCTATAGGACATGGATGTGGTATTTGCCTTGCTGGCGGCCATTTTACATTTATGTAACATAGAAATGGCAGTAGAACCGGAGTCAGACGAGGTCATGGTGATGAACGAGAATGAGATAGATTTTGGTATGTTTATTCATAGAGATAAGCGATCTCTTTCTGGCAATTTTTCACTCTCACCTGTGATGCATGTGAGAAAATTAGTCAGTGGCTTTAGAAAGAAAGTTGTGTCAGTACTGGTGTGAGAAAGCCAGGAAACTCATGTATGCGTCACCGACGGCCATGATATGACCTGAGCAGTTAAAATGGTGTTAAAGTCCAATACAAACCAAACCAAGATAAGTTATCTTGAGCTACAGCTTCATTTTTCCTTGTATTTCGTTATTGTTTACTATATGTTCAGCTGTAGTAAATGCTACAACTTTCTGGATTATTGCATAAGTCCCTAGAAAACTCGCTGTTTCCAATGGCTCTGTACAATATGGCAAAATTTTAGACTCGTCCAAATTCAGAACATTTGCAGATGACAAACTAGATTTGGTTCATATGATTGGATTTGTCTCTGAAAGGATAGAAAACATAGTGGGAAAAGAAGGAAATGCTGGTTACCAGCATTTCCTTCTTTTCCCATGTTTTCTTACCTTTCAGAAAAAAAAACTCAATTATTGAAGCCACATTTGATTTGCCGTCTGCAAAATGCTTTTGATTTGGACTGGTTTAAAAGTTTTTAATTTGGTAAGGAATTAAAAGGAGAAGAAAACTAACTTTTGATGATGATATTTTTGTCTTGTAGCATACTCCTTTTTAGCTCCACTGGCCGAAGGCCAGCGAGCTATTGTCATGGCGTTGTGTCCGTCGTGCGTCCGTCCGTTCGTCCGTGCGTGCGTCCGTAAACTTTTTCTTTAAAAAACTTCTCCTCAGAAACTATTGACTGGATTTTTACCAAATTTCACAGGAATGTTCCTTTGGTGGTCCTCTTTCAAATTCCTTCAAATAATTGTGTTCCATGAAGAATTCTGGTTGCCATGGCAACCAAAGTAAAAAACCTTTAAAAATCTTCTCCTCCCAAACCGCTATTTGGATAGCATTATTATTTTGCAGGAATGTTCCTTAGATACAGGTTTACAGAATTCCTTTAAAAAAAAATGATCTGTTAAAAAAACATGGCTTTTATGGGAGACTCATTTTCCTTTTATGGTATAAAGTAAAATCTTTGAAAAATTTCTTCTCTAAAACTATTCATTGGATTTCATTGTTGTTTTGCAGGTAAGTTCCTATGGTGGTTGTCTGCCAAATTGTTTCTATGGTGGTTGTATACCAAATTCCTTTTAAAAAAATGATACACCTAAAAACACATTTTTTTATAGACAAGGCTTATATTTCAAAAAAATGTTCTTCTCCAAAACTATTTATTGTGTTAGTTTTATCGACTAACAAAGAAAAAGGAAGAAAATTGGATTGACTTGACCTAGTCAGGGCTGTCCTATTTAAGCCCACACATTTTCCTTGGTATTAAGATCACAATTTACTCCAATGATATGCTATTAGTTAGTACTAGTAATGAAATATCACTGGCCATAAATAAGATAAAAGCTTGAGCACCTTTCACAACTTGAGCTTTTCAATTTTGCCTTATTACTAAGCCTGAGTAACCATGCCAAGATAAAAAAGAAAAAGTATTTTAATAACAAAACCCCCATGTTGTAGGTACTTTATAGTCCTTTTGATATAGAACAAGAGAACCTCTGCACTTTTATTAGTTCAGGTAAAGGTTTGTTGACCTACTAATGAGTAAATGCAGAGTGGACAGAGAAGGGGTGTAAATCCTGGTGACCTGGTACACAGTGGGACAGGGCTTTACATTTGTGATAAGGCATTAATGTTACCCAGTCAAACTGATCCTGCAACTTCAGTACACCAGAATTAATCTGTGCCCTGGAGCAGGATATTTGATTTATGTAAATGCATTTGTAGACCATTTTGTGTTGTTTGCCACAGAAGACATTCTAACTGTGAAAAGTTGATTATTAGGGATTAGGTGTTCATTGTATGCCAGCATATTTCATTCTATCTGGTGTATTGATGTAAGTTGATCTATATTGCTATAACATTCATTCATTTGCCCTCCTAGCTGTTCTTTTAGATTACCCCTTTACCACACAATCACAACTTTTAACGACCCTGAGAAAGACATATTTTCTATATTTTGATCTTTCCCCCCCCAAAATGGTTTGTGAAAGGACCTGTTGCAGACAACATATCTTCAAATTAGTAAGACATATATAAAAAAGGATAGAAATTATTGTGGGAAACTAAGAAAATGCTGGTTACCATTTTTTTCTTCTTTTCTCACAAGTTTTTTCCATACCTTTTTTCTTTAGTGAGCTAAAATGCAGGATTGAATGGTAATTGTTAAAAACTTCTTTTCGCCATTATAGAAATATCAGGCCTGTGGAGCGATACAGGCGCTCAAGCGCCTCTAGTTATAACATTGCAGCAAGAAGAGAAATGCATGCTTTAAGGGCAACAAGTATATTCAGGATGATATTGCACAAATTTATTTTCATGACGGTAATCCATATTTTACAATCTTGTTTTCAAAGTTGTCTTAAGCCAACTTCTTTTATGCTTTTCAGTTGTTTATAGAAATCTAACAGTGAATTATAGCCTTTTATTTTTGACATTCCATGGATATTTATAGAACATGAATGAATTTTTAGTGGGTGAGTGTCATGTCACATTTTATGACATCAACATCATTCATGACGTCATTATTACAGCTAGTCCATACCTAGATAATACCAGCTAGATTGAATAGATTTATTTCGCTTGAAAAATGCACATATTTTTCACAATGAGCAAAAATTTGACATGAAAAGAAAGGTTAAAGTGAAGAGCATAAAAGAAATAGGATAATTGTTTCAGTGTAAAATCTGAATTTCTTTCATAACCCTTTACCGCACAATCCCGACTTTTGACGACTCTGACGGAGAAGCCTTTTGAAAACATTGTGGGAAAAGGAGAAAATGCTGGTAACCAGCATTTTCTCCTTTTCCCACAATGTTTTCTACCCTTCCCAAAACAAATTTCCATTTTTGAGTCACATTTATATTGTCGTCTGCAAATGCTTTCAATTTGGACGTGTCTAAAATTTTGTTGTTTGGTAAAGAGATAAGGAAATGTGTGTATTGTTTTATTTTCAGCTGCTGTATTGTTGTCTGTCAAAGCAGAAGATTTGATATCTGTACTACTTGCCAATGTAAACTGGGTCAGAGGTAAGTCCTTTTTAACCCTTGCCAAACAATGCCAAGTTTTAATGACTGTGCGTAATTAGAGTATTTGAAAACATAGCGGGAAAAGGAGAAAATGCTGGTAACCAGCATTTTGTCCTTTTCCCACAATGTTTTCAACCCTTCCCAAAAACAAATTTTAGATGACATCTTGTTGTGATGCTTGATATGATGCATTAAGCCCCCTTTTCACAGAGCATGGCTCATTTGACTGTTTCCAAATTCCAATATGGATGCGTCTAAAATTCTGTTGTCTGGTAATGAGTTATATTGTACAGTGACAAATTTGGTTTACCCTTTACCAAACACCAAATTTTTAGAGTTTTCGAAATTGAAAGCATTTGCAGACGACTAAATAATTGTCACTAAAACTTGAAAATTGTGATTGAACGACAGAAAACAAATTTTTAGACTTGTCCAAATTGAAATTATTTCCAGAAAACTAAAGAATTGTGACTAAAAATTGAACCTTGTGGTTGAAGAACAGAAAACATTGTGGGAGAAGGAGCAAATGCTGGTTACTCCTTTTCCAACAATGTTTTCAAAAGCCTTTTTTCACAGGGTTGTTAAAACTCAGGATTGTGCGGTTAGCCCAGCTGCAGACAGTTCTAGTTTGTGTTTATTCACAGGTGAAAGAATAGTGTATATAAAGTCCCTTAGCCAAGCAATCACAGGGAGAGATTCCCTGGCCATGTCCATCTATACAAAACTGTTCAGCTGGATTGTGCAACAAGTGAATTTTATGTTACATGAGGATGAGCAGAGGTGAGTTATAATATACATGTATTCTTTTTATCTTTTACACTGAAATTTTTAATCCTGTACCACACAGTTCTGAGTTTTAATGACCCTAGGGAAGAAGGTTTTTGAAATCATTGTGGGAAAAGGAGAAAATGCTGGTAACCAGCATTTTACTCCTTGTCCCACGGTGTTTTTTACTCTGAAAAAAAAAATCATTTAAGATACTTATATTTAATAGTAATAATACTTATATTTGTTACTTCAATTGCTTTCATTTTATAGGTCTAAAAGTCTGTCACTTGTTTGTTTAAGTGTTAACATCTTAACTCTTTTTTAAACAATGGCAATTTAGACTAGACCAAATTCAAAGCATTTGCCGCTGACAAATAAAAAATAGCACAACTAATTTAAGTTATCCATTAAAGTGTGGAAAACCTTTGTGGGAAATGGAGAAATGCTGGTTACCAGGATTTTCTTCTTTTCCCACAGTGTTTTTAAACCCTTTTTTGCTCACGGTTGTTAAACTTAAGATTGTTTATTACCACTCAACGCCAACTTTTAACGACCTTTCAGAAACTCAAATTTTGAAAAAAATTGTGGGAAAAGGAGAAAATACTGGTAACCAGGATTTCTCCTTTTCTCACAATGTTTTTTACCCTATCAAAAACAACTTCCACAATTAAAGCGACATTTGATTAAGCATTCTGCATATGTTTTGGATTTGGACAGGTCTAATATTTTGTTGTGTGGTAAAGGGTTAATGGATTTAAATTATCCTTTATTTCATGCTTTTCGGTAGTTTATTGAGAAATAATGGTGGATTATGGTTTGATATTTCACGGTTAAGACCAGTGAAAATAATGTTTATATTTTCCTACTCTTCAATTGAAGGCGGAAACAGTGGTTCCCGCACACTACTTACCTAGGTAAACAGTGCATGCCATTCAAATAGAGGGAAATATGACGTAATTTACCCTATATTTCTCGGGCTTTATGTAATATTGTAATGCCTTGTTAAGTGAGGGGGGTACACCATGGGGAATTACTGAAAACATCTGCACTGGATTTGATGAAAATTCCAACAAAATAGGGGTTAGAACCATTAAATAAATAGAATATTTGTTTTTTGTTGGTTTTTTTTTCAGTGAAAGGTCTAAATTTATGTCATCTCATGAACATCATCTGTAATATTTTCACTCTTGGCTGTGCCACGAGTGAAAATATTACTGATGATGTTCACTTGATGAAATAAATTGCAATCTTTCACCAAAAAAACCCAGATATCCTCTATGTCTGTTACAGGGATGGAGAGAGATATATCATCAGTATTCTAGACATGGCTGGCTTTGAAAACTTCCAGCACAACTCTTTAGAGCAACTCTGTATCAACGCTGCTAATGAACGTCTACAGCACTATTTCAATGAGCACATCTTTGTATTAGAGCTACAAGAATTCCAACAAGAAGGTATCAAACCCCCAAAATTAAAGTTCACCAACAACACTGAACTGTTGAATCTACTTTTCCAGGTAAGATTTTGATTTTAGTTCTTATGTCTTGAAGCAAGTTTGCCAACAACAACTGTAATTGAATGATTAATTGAATAATGGTATGGTGTTTAACACCATTTTCAAAATTATTTCAATTATATTACAGTGGCCAATGCCCCTATCCATACTTTGCTGGAGTTTTAGTTACCGGTACTGTGAGCAGTACTCTTTCCAAGCCACTGGCTGCTTTCTGACCACATAACCCTCATGGAAAGAGAGAGGAATGAATCCTGTGTCAATGATTATTATCAAGCCTTGGAAAGAAATTGGCTGAGCAAGGGTTTCCAAACAGCCAACCCTTTTCTTAAGTCCTGTATGCTACAGATTACCCTTCCTGGACTTGTGAACAATGACCCTGTAAAAAAACCAAATGAAATACGGAGTATTGATTAACACAAATCCAAGTTTGAAACATGAACATGGATGAAATCACAGCAGCAAATGCAGGTATTGTGTGATATAAGTTAGTAATCCAGTTGCAAAAATGACTGCTTCAGAGTGATGGAACAAGTGTTTGTGTATAAAGGGTTTGAGATTATTATGAGGTTCAAACCTCGGACAACAGCCAGTGACTTGGAAAGATTTTTGTTGAAAGTACTTATAAAAGAAACTTTTTGAAGGCATGGATGTTTACCTAGCTGAGCCAATGTAACATGATTGAAAACTTGTTGAAAATAGCATAAAAACCAAACAGATGAAGAATTGTTTGAGCAACTACAGACATAATGGTGCCAATACTGTTTAGTTGTCGTGAATGTAATAATCAGGAGTGATTGTTAACCCTTTACCGCACAATGACGCCTTTTGACGCCCCTGGAAAGAAGCCTTTTGAAAACATTGTAAGAAAAGGAGAAAATGCTGGTAACCAGCATTTTCTCCTTTTCCCACAATGTTTTCTACCCTATCAAAGAATAATTGCACCATTTTAGCCAAATTGAAATTGTCGTCTGCAAATGCTTTCAATTTGGAGAAGGCTAAAATTTTGTTGTCTGGTAAAGGGTTAAAGAACTTTTTTCACAACATTTTTAAAATAGATAGCTTAAAGTGCTTTTGCAGTTAGTGTAGATATAGATCAGATGGCATGGAATGTGCAGTCTGATCTTGGATATACACTACCCAACACTTTGTAACTTATTCTGGCCAAAACAAGCTTGAAATATTAATATGAGCCATGCTGTGGCAAAAGGGGTCTTAATTTATCTCTATGGTGGATGATACCAAGCACGTCATTACATGTTCAGTGATCCATAAAATCTATTGTGTCTAACAACCAACTGAATCACGAGGTAAACTGGTCCTTGGACTTGCAGAAAATTGACTAATGTAGCAAAAAGTTTTGGCCAAGGTCAGCCAGCGCAGACTGTGCAGGCTGGCCTGGGCCAATGCTTTTTGCAGATGCAGTTAGCCCCTTTTCACAGAGCATGGCTTATTTATTGGCTGTTTTACTCATTAGGAGGATAACTTCAGCGCCTTCATGATTAACTCTGTTCTACTTGCTAACATTTTATACTTGTCTATATTGAAAGCATTTGCAAACAACAAATCAAATATGGCTGAAGTGATGGTATTTTCTTTGAAAGGGAAGAAAACATTGTAGGAAAAGGAGAAAATGTTGGTTACCAGCATTTTCTTCTTTTTCCCCAATGTTTTCAAAAGCTTAAATTTCCCCATAGTGATTTAAACTTGAGATCATTTGATAAAGGATAAAACTGAATTTTGATATTTTTACAGAGACCAATTGGGATTGTTTTCATTTCTAGAAGAGAAGTGTATGCTTGCCAAGATGACTTGTTACCAACAGTTTCTCCTTTCTCTACAATGTTTTCAAAAACTTAATTTCCCCATGGTCATTTAAACTTGGAATCATTTGATAATGGAATAAACTAAAATATGACATTTTTACAGAGACAAGTGGGATTGTTTTCGTTGATAGAAGAGGAGTGTATGTTCACCAAGACAACTGGTTACCAGCATTTTCTCCTTTCTCCACAATGTTTTCAAAAGCTTAATTTCCCCATTGTCATTTAAGATTGAAATCATTTGAGAAAGGATTAACTCTTTACCAAACAACAAATATTTGACTGGTGCAAATTCAAAGCATTTGCAGATGACAAAATAAATTTGACCAAAAAATTGAAATGTGTCATGGAATGGGTAGAAAACATTGGTGGAAAAGGAGAAAATGCTGGATACCAGCATTTTCTCCTTTTCCCAGAATGTTTCTTTCACAGGGTCTTTAAAGGTTGGGATCATGTGGTAATGGACTAAAGTGAAATTTGATGTTTTTACAGAGACCAATGGGATTATTTTCGTTGCTAGAAGAGGAGTGTATGCTTGCCAAGACGACAGATTTGACTTTAGTGGATAAACTCAATAAACAGTTCGTTAAAACTGATCTCTACAGGAAATCGAAACATAGGGAGCCAGTTTTCGCTGTTAGCCATTATGCGGGGTTGGTAAGTGTTAAGTCCTGAATTAACTGTATACCACATTTCACGGCAAAAAAGCATTTGCAGACAATACATTAGATGTAGCTCAAATAATGATTTCTGTCTTTGATAGGGCAGAAAACATTGTTGGAAAAGGAGAAAATGCTGGTTACCCGCATTTTCTCCTTTTCCCACAATGTTTTCAACAGTCTTCTCTTTCAGAGTTGTTAAAACTCGGGATTGTATGGTAAAGGGTTAAAGCTGATCACTGCCAAGCCTGATAGTGCAGTTGGTAGCACAGAGGACTCGAGATAAGTGGAGTCACAGGTTCAAATCCCCAGCTGGGCCAAATTATTTCATAGGATTGATGATAGTCATTGCGAGAGCATTCATTCCTCTCTCAGAGCTGATTATTTTAGTTATTTTAGGAAAGCAGTCATTGGCTGTATTGTGCAAAGTACTGGTAAGAAAAACTTGAGAAAAGTGTGGATAGCTGCTCTGACTGCCTTGATTTAACTAAAATTATGTTGAAAATGGCATTAAACACCATACAAACAATCAAACAAAAGCTGACCAATATTGATTGAGAAAATTGTTGCAAAAGAAGAAATTTATTTGTAATGAGGACTTTTTTTTTTTTGCTACAAATTCTTTCCCCCAACAAACTTTTTTTATTCCTGTGCAGAAACGTGTGAAAGATACTGAACAGTAAATTGGGGGGGGGGGGGGGGGGGGGTATGTTTGACAGTTGGACACCTAATCTTACTTATATGAGCCATGCTCTGGCGGAAAAAGGGGCTTAATGCATCTTTGCGATGGATTGTACCTATCAAGCCATCACATAATTATGCATCCATAATAGCCACTTTTTGTAACACCCGACTAAATCATGAGGTAGACTGATCCTTTGCCATACAGAAAACTGATCAATAGCAAAAAGTTTCGACCCAGATCAGCCTGTGCGCATTATGCAGGCTAGCCTGGGTCGATACTTTTCGCAGATTCATTAAGCCCCCTTTTCTCTGAGCATGGCTCATATGTTTTGTAATTCTGCTAAATATCGCAATGTTGACATCAACTACAAAATCCCTGCCACTCCAGTATGAAAGATGATTACTTACAAAGTTATAGACTGAACAAGATATAAACAGTAATGTACTGGATATTTGCTAACATGTAAGTTAAATCACTGACCTATGATAATCAGGCTCATTTTTACTTCTTCAAACAAATCCTTTTTCATCCATGTGTCTTTTATGGGTGTTGGAGGCCTTGTCTAGCTATGGGTTTGTCCAACCTGTAAGAAAGTGAAAATGGATGGAAAGTTCATGTAAAAGTGGACTTTAGGAAGTGTTCAAATGCTAATTCATCAAAATGATATATTCTTTATTTGCTTATTTTCAATGAAAGATCAACAAACATGATTTTTTCACTGTATTTCCTATTGTGACATATAAATTGCTATGAATAATAGGTAAAGTCACCAGATTGAACTAGATTGGACTTCATTACTAGGACTGGGTTGACCCAGATCAGACTTAATATCTAAATTGGACCTGAACAAACTGGATTAGACTTGATACCCAGATTTGACCATTTTTGTTCAATTTTGTGTAGACCAACCAAGTTTTATCTTTACTAAGGCCACTTATTCCACATTTGCTAGAGGGGTCCTGCGTGGCTCAGTGTAGGACTCGTAACCTGGAGGCCCCGGGTTTGAGCCCCTCTGGATTAACTTGGTTTTTCATGGTAGTGTCCTTACGCAAGACACTTCTGGGCCCTAGCTTAGTACTGGTGAAACCCTGGAAATACATGAATATTTGAACTGTCGCTGTGATATGACTGAAATAATGTTGAAAGCGGCGTAAAGCATCATTCAATCAATCAACCACATTCGCT
This sequence comes from Tridacna gigas, assembly GCA_945859785.2. Classification (NCBI taxonomy): domain Eukaryota; kingdom Metazoa; phylum Mollusca; class Bivalvia; order Cardiida; family Cardiidae; genus Tridacna; species Tridacna gigas. Next base: position 110,353,507 of record OX244028.2, read on the forward strand.
TGTCTGTCAGTACTTTCAATACTTTGATTAATCTTTTATTTCAGGTCACTTATAATGCTATTGGATTTCTGGGGAAAAACCGGGACACTTTGAGTTCCAACGTGCAAAGTTTGATGGAGAATAGTCAGAACAATTTAGTCAATGAGCTGTTTACTGCCAAAGTCTCAGAGGCTGGTACTCTAGATATGAGGTAAAATTTGGATGCTGACTGACACATCTGTGCATTTACATTACCCTTACCCTTTACCACATGATCCCAACTTTTAACTACCCTGAGGAAGAAGGCTTTTGAAAACATTGTGGGAAAAGGAGAAAATGCTGGTAACCAGCATTTTCTCCTTTTCCCACAATGTTTTATACTCTATGAAAGACAAATTCATGTTTTGAGTTACCATTAATTTTTGTCTGCAAATGCTGTCATTTTGGACTAGGCTAAGATTTTGTCATTTGGTAAAGAGTTAAAACATGGACTAGATACTAAAGTCAAGAAATAAAACCCAAATAATTGACATTTCAAGGTTGCCTTTGTCCAGAATGTCTCTGCAAAGGAGACAGTGCAGATCAAAGGTCAGGCTGCACAAATGTTTTGTTCAGTCTGATCTTGATCTGTACGGGCGTCAAAGGAAACTACAGTTGTGATAGGGGCTTTAATTGTTTACCACTCAATAAAATTGTAGACCTGTCCAAATTGAAATCATTTGCAGATGACAATTTAAATGTGGCTCAAATGACGGAATCTTTGATAGCGTAGAAAACATCGTGAGAGGAGAAAATGCTGGCAACCAGCATTTTCTTCATTTCCCACAATATTTTGTAAAAGGCTTCTTTCTCATAGTGTTAAAACTCGGGATTATGAAGTAGAGAGTTAGGATTTAACCCAAGATGACCCTCCGCTGATCATTCTTTGTTGAAAAAGGCTTTACTTATAATTTTTGCCGTACTCTGTCCACCAGATTTTTATCTGCTTTCAAATGACAAAAGCAGTAATCCATCTAATGTCATGTAGCATAGTTATTGGGCAAATTCAGTCATAAAAACTTGATTGATGAACTCTTTACCACACAATCACGGGTTTTAACGACCCTGAACAAAAAGCCTTTTGAAAACATTGTGGGAAAAAGAGAAAATGCTGTAACCAGCATTTTCTCCTTTTCCCACAATTTTTTCTACCTTTCCCAACACAAATTTCAGTTTTTGAGTCACATTTATTTTGTCGTCTGCAAATGCTTTCAATTTGGACAAGTCTGAAATTTCGTTGTGTGGTAAAGAGTTTAATCATTTGAGTGAAAGTAAGTGTTGCGTTGTAAGACTCCATGTTGCTTGTATTTGATCAAGATTGCTCTTGTAATGTGATATTTAGCCCTTTACCAAGCATATTGTGTCTTACAGCCCAAAGGAAGAAGGTTATTAGAAACTTTGTGGCTGAAGTGGTAAGATTCATCTTGGCAGGGTAGAAAATTTTGTTAGAAAAGGAAAAAATGTTGCCTTAAACTCTTTAACTTTTTACCACAACAATCCCGACTTTTAATGACCTTGAGAAAGAAAGCTTCTGAAAACATGGTGGGAAAAGGAGAAAATGCTGGTAACCAGTATTTTCTCCTTTTCCCACAATGTTTTCGACTCTTCCCAAAACAAATTACAATTTTTTGGTCACATTTATTTTGTTGTGTGCAGTTACTTGCAATTTGGACAAGTCTAAAATTTTGTCGTTAGGTAGAGTTGAAGTTATAGACTCGTCCAAATTGACAATCTTTGCAAGAGACAGATGTGACCCAAATGATGAGAATTGCTTTTGAAAAGGTAGAAAACATCATGGGAAATGGTGGTTGCTGGCCTTTTCTCCTTTTTGCACAATGTTTTCAAAAGCCATCTTCCTCAGGGTATTAAAACTCTGGACTGGGGGGTAAATGGTTATGAAAAAAGACATTAGTTTATATGTCTGAAAGAGGTGTCAAAATTTCAGGTAAGACAAACCTAACATACATATACATAGTTTTTTTGCCTCCATTTTCAGACATGGTTCTACGAGAAAGAGTTGGCAGAAACTTGCATTGAAGCAACCTCAGAAGCGTCAGTTTGCCCCGGGTGACAGTTTATCTAGACAAGCTGGAAGGAAGCTCCGTCAAAAGTGAGTTATAAGCTATTTTTTGCTTTTATTATATTTGCCTGTCTGTTTTGTTTATCTATATGCCAAATACTGTTTGTTCATTATACCCCTCATGTCTGTGTGTCTGTCCATCAGTCCATCCATCCACCAATCTGTCCCGCTGTAGACTTTTTCGTTTCTGTGCTCTAACTCAAAAGCCTTTTGACCTAAGACTCTGAAACTTTATACAAATGTTGCTCATGACCCTTGGGTCAAAGGTCAAGGTCACAGGTGAACTTTGTTTGAAAATTGTTTCAGTGCTCTAATTCAATAGCTATTTGACCTAGGACCCTGAAACTTTATACAGGTGTTGCTCATGACCCAAGAAGGTGCTGTATTATTTTGGGTAAAAGGTTAAGGTCACTGGTGATCTTTGTTTTTCAAAACCATTTCCGTCCTCTGATTGTGCTGCACTGGTGGGGGGTATTTGTCCGCTCTGCAACAGTTCTAGTCACCTGCTGAAGCAAAATCATAGCAAACAGATTGAAAACATTGTTAACTCCTTTTGAGACAACAAAATTTAAGACTAACGCAAACTGAAAGCATTTGCTGACAACAAATGTTGCTTTAGTGCTGAGATTTTTCTCAGAATGAGTTAGAAAACAGGGTAGGGAAAGGAGAAAATGTTGGTTACCAGTGTGTTCTCCTTTTTCACAGTGTCTCCAAAAGCTGCCCTCTCCAGGGTTGTAGAAATAAGAACTTATCATTTAACTCTTTACCAAATGACAAAATTTTGGACTTGACCAAATTGAGAGCATTCAGACGACAAATGTAGCTTAAATGGTGATTAATCTATTGGATAGGGTTGAAAACAATGTGGGAAAAGGAGAAAATGCTGGTTACCAGCATTTTCTCCTTTTCCCACAATGTTTTCAAAAGGCTTTTTCGTCAGGGTCGTTAAAACTTGGGATTGAGTGGTAAAGTGTTAGTCAGCATGAGTTTAGATTTTATTCATTAATACGTGTGAAATTTTATGACAAGAGGGAGAAATTGCCTTTTAACTCTTTATTTCACAATCCGGAGTTTTAACAACCCTGAAGAAGAAGGGTTTTGTAAACATTGTGGGAAAAGCAGAAAATGCTGGTAACCAGCATTTTCTCCTATTGCCACAATGTTTTCTACCTTATCCAAGACAAAAATTGTCATTTGAGATACATTCAATTTGTTGTCTGCAAATACTTCCAATTTGGAACAGTTTAAAATTTTGTAGTTTGGTAAAGAGTTGAAACAGTTATTCTGTTTTCTCCACTTTTTTTTAAAGTGGTGTGAAGCAGGATGACAACAAAAATATTAGCTCAGCTGTCCTCGAAGAAAACATCAAAGTATTACAATAGCCCTGTTGTTGATTGCATTGTCATTGTGCAAAAATACTGACATTTTCTCATATCTCTCTTATTACTCAAGATATCCTCAAACCTCAGGCTAGCTGTTAAGTGTCAAAAGGGAGACCCATACCAGATTGGCAAGCAACCCTAAAATATTTTGACACAGTTCTGCCCCTTTTCCAGAAAGGTTTTTCACTACAAAAGTACCCATGGCCAAGCATTTGCACATACATGTGGTGCTCTTGTGTTAAAAGTTTGAGCACCTGAGGTTTTTTTTTTCCATAGCTCTAAATTCTCCATAGTGTAAAATAATAATTGAACATATTTTTTTTCAGATATCAACTGCACAAACTGCTCTTATTTAAACATTTACTCAATTATTTTTCAGAATGCATGAGATGTTTCAAGATATACCACTGACTGATAAGCCCAATTCTGTTACAGCACATTTTAAGGTTTGTAAGCCCTAGATCTAAATGATTCTTTAACATGTCAACAGTGTCATGAATCAGTTCACATATACACAATCGTCAGTTTTGATAATTTTTTCTTAACCCTTTACCACACGACAAAATTTTAGACCTGTCCAAATTGAAAGCATTTGCAGAAGACAATTTTACTGGGGCTGAAATGGTGCAATTTTTGTTTGATAGGGTAGAAAACTTATGGGAAAAGGAGAAAATGCTGGTTACCAGCATTTTCTCCTTTTCCCACAATGTTTTCAAAAGGCTTCTTTCCCAGGGGCATCAAAAGGCAGCATTGTGCGGTAAAGGGTTAAGCAGGAATTTTACAGTACTGCCCAAATGAGGTAAAATGTGGGTTTTGGATTTTCGTATTTTTAAATATAACTCACAATGGATCAGACTCTTGGAAGCTGTGACTGAAGACCTCCTTCAGATATGTTTCTTAATTTTTGTAGTAAAGGGTCTCAGAAATATTCACAAGCACTGTTATTTGTACATTCAATTAGATCCACTTATTCAGTCATATAAAAAAAGGTGTGTAGATTCTTAACTTAATTCATCATGAAAGAATTATGTCTTGGTTTTAGAAGCAAAAAGTTCCTGTAATTTTTACTCGCATTATAAAATATTTATACATACATTCATTTACTTCATGGAATTCAACCACTTAAAGATACCTTCTTACAACCAGAGAGAAAAAACAGTGTTAAAACTTGATACTGGTTGTGTGTAGAATGGCTCAGAATCTAGTCAGCTGTGTGAACATAGATAAATTACAAATATATATGGTGTAAGGGATAGAGAAACTTAAGGGATTTGTCCTTATTTAAAACCCGAAATGACAACAGTGATTTCTTTGAAGGCCTCCAGAAAAAGAAACATGTTTTCTATTCATCATAATCTGTGCAACCTTACAGCTGTCAGGGAAAGCATTTGGTATGAACATACAAGAATGGTTATAGTTTCATAAAATAAAGATGAAATGGGTTAAAAACTTGCTGAAAACAAGTGTAGATGTATCTTAAAAGATCACAATGTAGATTCTTCAGAGCATTTGTTATGCAATATTTTACTCATATTCAAGAAAACTCATGATTTCTTTTATTGCATTTACTTCAGAATTCATTGCAAATGTTGGTGGATAAACTGAAAGGGGCTGAGCCACATTTTATACGGTGAGTACAGTGATAGTAAAGATATCAAACTCTTTAGCTGAAAAAGCTCTTACCATTTGCAAGCTTAGGCCTTTACCAAGCGACAAAATTTTGGACTCTTCCAGATTGAAATGTTTAGCAGATGACAAATTAATTCTTGCTCAGATGTTGAGGTATTTGATAGGATAGAAAACATTGTGGAAAAAGGAGAAAATGCTGGTTACCAGCATTTTCTCCTATTCCCCCAATGTTTTCAAAGGGTTTTTTTCTTCAGGGTCATTAAAATTCCATATTCACCAACCATTCTTAAGAATGTTCTTAGTCTTGTTCTTCAGAATTTTCAAAATTTGAGAGTAACACAACCTCTGATTGGCAAAACCATTTGGTTTAGCCAATCAGAAGTTGTGTTACTTTCAATTTTAGAAAATCTTGAAGAATGAGACTGAGAATGTTCTTGAGAGTGGTTGGTGAATACGGACCCAGGACTGCCTTTCACTAAACTGCGTACACAAGAAATTTGCATACACAGGTTAGGTAAGTAAGCATCAAGTCTGAAAACAAGTTTCACTAAACTGCCTAACTTTACCATTTGAGTAAATATTTGCTTAACTTTACAGAACCTCATGCTTTTGGGTAAAGCAAGGATCATATGTGTGTATATACAATCCAGAATGATTTGTTTAAATCTATGCAGTTTATTGAAATGCAGCCTGCCCGCCGGGTCAGTGGGTAGCCTATCTGACCTGGTGGTTGTGAGTTTGATACCCAGTTGAGGCAAACTTTCTTTTTGGCGATTTTTTCATGTGGGAAAAGTAGTCAGTGACTTGGAAAGAAAATGCTGGTCCATTGTGAGTTATATTTACCAAATGTGTAAATCCAAAACCATAATTTTACCTCTTTTGGGCAGTATTGTAAAAATTCCTGCTAAAAAATTCATTTATCAAAACTGATTTTTGTGCGTAAGTGAACTGATTCATATAACACTGTTGACATGTTAACCCTGTACCAGACGACAAAATTTTAGCGTGTCCAAATTGAAAGCAGACGATTTCACTGTGCCTCAAATGGTGCAGTTTTTCTTTGATAGGGTAGAAAACATTGTGGGAAAAGGAGAAAATGCTGGTTACCAGCATTTTCTCCTTTTCCCACCATGTTTTCAAAAGACTTCTTTCCCAGGGTCGTTAAAAGTCGGGATTGTGTGGTAAAGGGTTAAACAAAGTAGATTTTATTGATGCATATTTATGTGATGACTTGATCAGTATAATGTGCTATGCCAAGGTGCATTAGCCCCCTTTTGCCAGAGCTTTACTCATTTCTTATAAATCTCTCGTACAGATGCATTAAACCAAACCATCAGAAGGTGTCGGGGGTCTTTGATCCAAAGATAGTTACAGAACAGTTGAAGAGCACTGGGGTTTTAGAAACAATAAAGATACGACGACTTGGTTATGCAGTCAGACTGCCATTCGATGTGTTCTTGAAGAGGTGTGAATATGTTAACCCTTTAACACACAATCCCAAGTTTTAACGACCCCCCCTTCCCCACCCACCTCACCCAATGAATAGGAATTTTGAAAGCATTAAGGGAAAAGGAGAAAATGCTGGTAACCAGCATTTTCTCCATTTCCTTCAATGTTTTCTTCCCTTTCAAAGACAGATTTCATAATTTGTTTAATGTCTATATTGTTGTCTGCAAATGATTTCAATTCGGACCATATTAAAATGTTGTCGTTTGGTGAAGAGTTAATCTGCTATTCTTATTATTGGTCTTAGGTTTTCAATACACCACAAAATTTTAGACTTGTCCAAAATGAAAGAATGTGCAGATGACAGATGTGGCTGTTATGATGGAATTTGTCTTAAATAGAGATGAAAACATCGTGAGAAAAGGAGAAAATGCTAGTTACCATCATTTTCTTCTTCTCTCACAATATTTTCAAAGCCTTTTCCGTTAGGGATCATTTGGTTGAAGGTTACTTGTTTTGAAATTTCATTGTGACCTTTCCTGATTTTTGCCCTCCTTTTATTTTAACTCTTTACCACACAATCCCGAGTTTTAACGACCTTGAGAAAGAGGCCTTTTAAAAACATTGTGGGAAAAGGAGAAAATGCTGGTAACCAGCATTTTCTCCTTTTCCCACTATGTTTTCTACCCTTCCCAAAACAAATTTTAATTTTTCATTTGCATTTATTTTGTCACCTGCAAACGCTTTCAATTTGGACCAGTCTAAAATTTTGTCGTGTGGTAAAGAGTTAGTCCATCCTATATGTCTTCTTACATTCATGTTGTCCATAGCTTTCGAAAACATTGTGTCAGGTAATTTCTCTTCTTGTCCCTTACTGTTTTCCTAACTCTTTATCAAAAGACGAGATTTTAGACTTGTCCTAACTGCAGGCTTTAGAAGACGACAAATTTTATTTTGTTCAAATGATGTGACTTGCTTTTGGAATGATAGAAAACATCGTGGTAAAAGGAAAAAATGCTGGTTACCAGCATTTTCTCCATTTCCCACAATGTTTTCAAAAGCTTTCTTTCCAAGGTTCGTCAAACTTGGGATTGTGTAGTAAAGGGTTAAGCTATTTTTATCTATTGTATAAACATTTTCTATTGTCAATGAAAATCTTCCCCTGATATTTTGTTTTGTGTACTTTGATGATTTCTCATTGAAATGACTTTGAAAGATAAAAATATACACGTAAAATATTGATGTTGCAATTAACCCTTTCCCAAACAAGCCCTGGTTTTCACTTGTCTGCAGTACAAGTCTTTTGAAAACGCAGTGGGAAAAGGAGAAATTGCTCGTAATGAGCAATTTCTCCTTTTCCCACAGTGTTTTCTACCCTTTTTGATAACTTTCTGCCATTTTCATCAAATTTAAAATCGTCGTCTGCAAACTCTTTCAATTTGGACCAGTCCAAAATTTGTCGTTTGGGAAAGAGTTAACATGATCTTACAAGTGAATATCTTTAAAAATATTGGTGCAAATGGAGAAATTGCTTGTTACAAGCTGTTTTTCCTTTTGTTATAAATTACAACCATGCCCATGGCCTTGTTGCTAAAGGGTCCACCCATGAAACAGCAGGTCAAAGGTTTGAGTCTTGGTGGGGAAGGGAGACTTTATGAGTCTGGAATAGTGGCCATCAGCTACTTAGCTGTTTACCAGACAATCCTGCGTTTAACTCTTTACCTCTAAACTAAATTTTGGATTTGTCCAAATTGAAATCATTTGCAGACGACAAAATAAATGTGACTCAAAAAAATGAATTCTGATTTGAGAAGGGTAGAAAACATTATGGGAAAAGGAGAAAATGCTGGTTGCCAGCATTTTCTTCTTTTCCCACAATGTTTTCAAAAGCCTTCTTCTTCAGGGCTGTTAAAACTTGGGATTGTGTGGTAAAGAGTAAACTTTAGATTACTTTTTTATTGATAGATCACAGGACAGCAAGGTTGTCTCTAGGAGATATTAACACTTTGCTAGATGTCAACATTTTCTGCTCATGCACTTTGCCAGATGTCAACATTTTCCGCTCATGCATTATTGAAAGCACTAACAAATGATGAATTGAATGTGCCTTGACTCTTTACAAAACTACAAAATTTTAGACTTGTCCAATTCGAAAGCGCTTGCAGAGGGCAAAAAAAGTGTGGCACAAATGATTGGATTTGTATCAGATTGACTAGAAAATGTTGTGTGAAAAAGAGAAAATGCTGGTTACCTGCATTTTCTCTTTTTCCCACAATTTTTTCAGAAGACCTCATTATCAGGGTCGTTAGAAAATCAAGATTGTGTGGTAAAGAGTGAAATAAAAAGATTTCTCTTTGAAAAGTTAGAAAACATTGTTGAAAAAGGAGAAAATACTTGTGACTAGCATTTTCTCCTTTTTCCCCATTATGTTTTAAAAAGCCCTCTTCCTCAGGGTCATTAAAACACTTGATTGTTGGGTAAAGGGTGGCTAATAAACACAATGGACGTTTTCATTGAAGAAATACAACATTAACCCTTTTCCTTGGTTTTCATGACTCTTAAAAAGAATCCTTTGCTGGTAACCAGCATTTTCTCCTTTTCCCACAATGTTTTCTACCCTTTTCAAAACAAATTCCAATTTTTGAGTCGCATTAATTTTGTCGTCTGCTAATGCTTTTAATTTGGATGAGTCTAAAATTTTGTCATATGGTAAAGAGTTATAAAGTGCAGTTTGAAGGTTGCATTTTGTCCAGAATATCTGAGCCAAGCGGACAAAGTATATCTAAGATCAGGTTGCATGTCTTGTGCAGTTTGATCTTGACCTACACTTGCCGCAAAGGCAACTATAGTTGTGAAAAGTGCTGTAAGGGTTAAACTATTAATGAGCCATGCTCTTTGAAAAGAGGACTTAATGCATCTCTGTGATGCATCGTACCGAGCAAGATATCACATACACGTACATGTAATTAGGGATCTGTAAAATCCATTTTGATTAACCGTTTCCCAAACGACAGATTTTGGACTGGTCCAAATTGAAAGAGTTTGCAGACGGCAATTTTAAAATTTGATGAAAATGGCAGAAAGTTATCAAAAAGGGTTGAAAACACTGTGGGAAAAGGAGAAATTGCTCGTTACAAGCAATTTCTCCTTTTCCCACAGTGTTTTCAAAAGACTTGTACTGCAGACACGTGAAAACCAGGGCTTGTTTGGGAAAGGGTTAACAACCGACTGAATCATGAGGTACACTGGTTCTTGGACATGCAGAAAATTGACCAAAAGGGAAAAGTTTTGGTTCGGGTCAGCTTGCATGGACTGCGCAGGCGAAGTCCGCACAGGCTGACTTTGGTCGATACTTTTCGCAGATGCATTAAGCCCCTTTTTACAGAGCAGGGCTCATTTGTAAATGATTGTTGAAAACAATGGTTTATTGAACGCAATATATTATCTTTGCAGGTACAAGTTTATAGCTTTTCCTCTAACTTACCATGTAGACCCATCACCAAATGCTTGTCATCAAATCATCAAATGTGCCAAAATTCAAGACGTCCAAATTGGAAACAGCAAGGTAAATCTTTTTTATGCTTTTTTGCTCATCAAATTTTTCCTCTCACTATACAGCAGTTTTTTTTGCCATAGGAAAACATTCTTGAATTTGTTGTTAGGAACACTTTATGGGTAGTAAGAAAGTATGAGATGATAATTTTTGGATAATTCAAATTTATGCAGTCATGAATGTTACAAAGCTTAGTGGGAGAAAGGTGCAAAATAATATGAGCTATGTCCTAGCAAAAGCTGCATAACTCTTTAACTCTTTACCACACAGTCCCAACTTTTATCGACCCTAAGAAGGGAGCCTTTTGAAAACATTGTTGGAAAAGGAGAAAATGCTGGTAACCAGCATTTTCTCATTTTCCAACAATGTTTTCTACCCTTCCCAACACAAATTTCAAATTTCAGTCACATTTATCATGTTGTCTGCAAATGATTTCAATTTGGACTAGTCTTAAATTTGGTTGTTTGGTAAAGAGTTAACAGACAACAAAATTTTAGCTTTGTCCAAATTGAAAGCATTTCCATACTATTGTGGGAAAAGGAAAAAATGCTGGTTACCAGCATTTTCTCCTTTTCCCACTATGTTTTCAAAAGGCTTCTTACCTAGGGTCATTGAAAGGTAGCATTTTGCGGTAAGGGGTTAATGCATCTCTGTGATGCATTGTACCAGGCAAGTCATCACATAATTGTGGATCCATAAAATCCCCTTTGTCATACGATTGACTGAATACTGAGGTAAACTTGTAATTTGACATACAGAAAATTTATGAAAAACAAAAAGTTTTGTCTCGGGTCAGCCTGCGAGGACTGTGCGGGCTGACCTGGGTTGATACCTTTCGCAGATGAAGCCCCCTTCTCCCATATCTAAGTAAACCCTTTACCAAACAGTCATGTGTTTTTATGACTGTCTAGAAGGAAACCATTATTTTCTCCTTTTACCACAATTTTTCTACCTTTTTGAAGACAAATTCCTTATTTTATCCACATTTAATTGGACGTCAGCAAAATGCTTTCAAGTTGGAAAAGCTCAAAATTTTGTCATTTAGTGAAGCGTTGAGGAAATTATAATCTTTATTTATTTAATTTTTGCTGTAATTTATTATTATTATTATTATTTATTTTATTTTGATTCATTCAAGATTTTCCTCAAGTACTGGCATTGTGACCAACTGAACCAGTTGTTGGACAAGATGCTGTACCACCTTCTTAGGGTCCAGGCCCTTTTAAGAGCTTACTTAGCACGGCAGAAGTTCCTGAGATTGCGCCAAATTTCCAAGAGGGATGAAGATGATCTCCATCAATTTAGCCGATTTATTAGCAGTTACGGTGACCTGAAATATCGAGACATGTTGGTACAGTATGAACATGATGACAGGAGAAGATTGCTAGTCCGAGAGGAGGTATGTTTGTATTCATCACTTTTTAACCCTTTACCACATAATCCCGGGTTTCAACAACCTTGAAAAAGAAGGCATTTGAAAACATTGTGGGAAAAGGAGAAAATGCTGGTAACCAGCATTTTCTCCTTTGCCCCCAATGTTTTACCCTATCAAAGAAAGAAATCATTAATTGAGCTACATTTAACTTGTCGGCTTCAAGTACTTCTAATTTGGTCTAGTCCAAAGTTTTGTTGTATGGTGAAGAGTTAAGGACATATGCCACAGTTTTTCCAGCTCACTGGTTGATTGATTGATTTTTGCACTTGTTTATCGATGCCACCGGTTGCCCATATGGGGGATGCCTTTGTTTTAGGTTTGAAATTAAAGCCTAATTTCTGTAATTTTGACAAGAGTTATCCCCTTAGAAAGAACTGTATTTATTTTTTTATTTTGCTAGGCAACAAATGAGTATCTTTTCAACTCTGTATATATTAAATTATCATCTGAGCGAAAACGAAAAATATCTGTCCATAGGAAAAAACTGGCATATGTCGTTAACTCTTTACCACACAATCCCGAACTTTTAATGACCCTGAGAAAGAGGCCTTTTGAAAACATTGTGGGAAAAGGAGAAAATGCTAGTAACCAGCATTTTCTCCTTTTTCCACAATGTTTTCTACCCTTCCCAAATCTAAGTTCAATTTTTGAGTCAAATTTATTTTGTCATCTGCAAATGCTTTGAATTTCGATCAGTCTAAAATTTTGTTGTTTGGTAAAGATTTAATAGAAACAGCTTTACTAGTAAACCTTATACCACACATTCTAGAGATTTACCTCTACCAAACGACGAAATTGTAGACTGGTCCAAATTGAAAGCATTTGCAGACGACAAATTATATCTAGCTTAATTGATGATTTCTGTATTTGATAGTGTAGAAAACATTGTGAGAAGAGGAGAAAAAATGTGTTACCAGCATTTTCTCCTTTTCCCACATTGTTTGCAAAAGACCTCTTCCTCAGGGTTGTTAGAACTTGGGATTTTGTGGTAAAGGGTTAAAGAACTTGATGGAGAGGGCTTTGTGGGGAAACTGAGAAAATGCTGGTTGAATTTGCTTTTTTGTGACTGCTGTGATAATAGATGATTAATACTAGATATGCTGAGCCCCGTAGCTCAGTAGGTAGCGTACAGGACTTGAGAACAGGAGGTCGCTGGTTCGATCCCCGGCTTGGCCAATTTCTTTCCGAGGGTTGATGATAGTCATTGCGACAGGATTCATTCCTCTCCTACTGCTGACCATTGTTTCGACAATGGCTATGTGGGAAAGCAGCCAGTGGCTTGGAAAGAATATTGTGCGGAGTACTGGTAAAAGAAATTCCAGGAAAGCATGGATAGGTGCACTGGCTATATAACTGAAATAATGTTGAAAACAGGGTTAAACACCATACAATCAATCAGTCAATAATACTAAATGATAATTGTGTTGAGGAATAATCTCCCTTTGAACATAAAGATATTTCAGTTGAAAAGGGGCTTAATGCATTTGCAAAAAGTATCAACCCAGGTCAACCTGTGCAGTCCGTACAGGATGTCCTGGGCCAAAGTTTTTTGCTTTTGGTGAGTTTTCTGCAGGACCAGTGTACCTCAATCAAGATTCAGTTGCTTGTTCTACCAAATGGATTTTAATGGATTCATAGCTATGTAATGACTTGCTTCCTATGGATCACGGAGATGCTTTAAGCCACCTCTTACCAGAGCATGGCTCATTTTTTTAGCTCACCTTAGCACAACGTGCTAAAGGTGAGCTATTGTGATCGCCCTATGTCCGGCGTCCGTCGTCCATCGTCCGTCGTCCATCGTCTGTCGTCCGTCGTCCGTCAACAATTTCTTTAAACATTTTCTTCTCCTAAACCACTGGGCCAATCTTGATGAAACTTGGCAGGGATGTTCCTTGGGTGAAGCTCTACCAAAATTGTTCAAAGAATTGAATTCCACCCACAACTCTGGTTGCCATGGCAACAAAAAGGGAAAAAAAGCAAAATCTTTGAAAATCTTCTTCTCTGAAACTAGAAGGCGCAGAGCTTTGATATTTGGTATGTAGCATCTCCTAGTGGACCTCTACCAAGTTTGTTCATTTTATGCCCCTGGGGTCAAAACTGGCCCTGCCCCGGGGGTCACAAGTTTGAGCATAGTCACAAAGAAGGAAAACTTTAAAAATCTTCTTCTCTAAAACTTGAAGGCATAGAGCTTTGATATTTGGCATGTAGCATCTCCTAGTGGACCTCTACCAAGTTTGTTCATATGATGCCCCTGGGGTCAAAACTGGCCCCGCCCCGGGGGGTCACAATTTCCAACATAGGAACAAAGAAGGAAAACTTTAAAAATCTTCTTCTGTAAAACTAGAAGGCATAGAGCTTTGATATTTGGCATGAAGCATCTCCTAGTGGACCCCTACCAAGTTTGTTCATATGATGTCCTTGGGGTCAAAACTTGCCCTGCCCCGGGGGTCACAAGTTTGAACATAGGAACAAAGAGGGGAAACTTTAAAAATCATCTTCTCTGAAACTGGAAGGCGTAGAGCTTTGATATTTGGTATGTAGCATTGCCTAGTGGACCTCTACCAAGTTTGTTCATATGATGCCCCTGGGGTCAAAACTGGCCCAGCCCCGGGGGTCACAAGTTTGAGCATAGTAACAAAGAAGGAAAACTTTAAAAATCTTCTTCTCTGAAACTTGAAGGCGTAGAGCTTTGATATTTGGCATGTAGTATCTCCTAGTGGACCTCTACCAAGTTTGTTCATATGATGCCCCTGGGGTCAAAACTTGCCCTGCCCCGGGGGTCACAATTTCCAACATAGGAACAAAGAAGGAAAACTTTAAGAATCATCTTCTGTAAAACTAGAAGGCATAGAGCTTTGATATTTGGCATGAAGCATCTCTTAATGGACCTCTACCAAATTTGTTTATATGATGCCCTTGGGGTCAAAACTTGCCCTGCCCCGGGGGTCACAAGTTCGAACATAGGAACAAAGAAGGAAAACTTTAAAAATCTTCTTCTCTGAAACAGGAAGGCATGGAGCTTTGATATTTGGTATGTAGCATCTTCTAGTGGATCTCTACCAAGTTTGTGCATATGATGCCCTTGTGGCAAAAGTTGGCCCTGCCCCGGGGGTCACAAGTTCGAACATAGGAACAGAGAAGGAAAACTTTAAAAATCATCTTCTCTTAAATGGGAAGGCGTAGAGCTTTGATATTTGGTATGTAGCATTGCCTAGTAGACCTCTACTAAGTTTGTTCATATGATGCCCTTGGGGTCAAAATTGGCCCTGCCCCGGGGGTCACAAGTTCAAACATAGGAACAAAGAAGGAAAACTTTAATTTGTTTTTTCTCTTAAATGGGAAGGCATAGAGCTTTGATATTTGGTATGTAGCATCTCCAAGTGGACTTCTACCAAGTTTGTTCCAAGGATGCTGCTTGGGTCAAAACTGGCCCAGCCCCTGAGGTCACAAGTTCGAACATAGGAATAAAGAAGGAAAACTTTAAAATTCTTCTTTTCTGAAACCGAAAGGTGTGGAGCTTTGATATTTGGTATGTTGCATCTCAGAGTGGACCTCTACCAAGTTTGTTCATATGATGCCCCTGGGTCAAAACTGGCCCCGCCCCGGGGGTCACAAGTTCGAAGATAGGAACAAAGAAGGAAAACTTTAAATTTCTTTTTCTCTCAAACGGGAAGGTGTAGAGCTTTGATATTTGGTATGTAGCATTTCCTAGTGGACCTCTACCAAGTTTCTTCATATGATGCCCCTGGGTCAAAACTGGCCCAGCCCCGGGGGTCACAAGTTCGAACATAGGAACAAAGAAGGAAAACTTTAAAATTCTTCTTTAAAACTTGAAGGCGTAGAGCTTTGATATTTCGTATGTAGTGATTCTCTTCTAAGTTTGTTTGCCCATCTAAGCACAACAAGTTCATTGAGTTCAAAATTGGGTCATCTTGGGTCATAAACTAGGTCACTAGGACAAATTAAAGGAATACCTTGTTGGCACTCTCGAGGCCACATTATTTGCTCAATTGCCTTGAAAATTAGTTAGAAAGTTTGTCTTAAAAAGTCTCACATAAGATTAATTTGGGTCAACTTGGGTCATAAACTAGTACACTGGGTCAAATTAAAGAAATACCTTGTTTGCACTCTGAAGGCCACATTTATTGCTCAAATGACCTGAAATTTGGCCAGAATGTTTGTCTTGATGAAATACCGGATGAGTTTGGATTTGGGTCACCTGGAACCATAAACTAGGTCACTAGGTCAAAATAAAGAAATACCTTGTGGGCACTCTAGAGGCCACATTATTTGCTTAATTGCCTTGAAAATTGGTCAGAATGTTTGTCTTTGTAAAGTCTCACATGAGTCTGAATTTGGGTCAACTGGGTTCATAAACTAGGTCACTTGGTCAAATTAAAGAAATAGCTAGTGGGCACTCTATAGAGGCCACATTTATTATTCATTTGATTTGAAAATTGGTTAAAATGTTTCTTTTGATATAGTCAAAGACCAGTTCAAATTTGGGTCACCTGGGGTCATAATCTAGGTCACTAGGTAAAATTAAAGAAATATCTTTAGGGCACTCGAGGCCACATTTTTTGCTCAATTGACTTGAAAATTGGTCAGAATGTTTGTCTTTATGAAATATGAGTTTGAAATTGGGTCACCTGCAGTCAAAACCTAGGTCACATGGTCAAATTAAAGAAAAACCTTGAAGGCACTCTACTAAGGTGAGCGACCCAGGGCCATCATGGCCCTCTTGTTTTTTTTTTTTAATGCATAATGCATGTTATATGTGGCCTTAACCCTTTACCACTCAACAAAATTTTAGACTGGTCCAAATTCAAAGCATGTACAGATGACAAAATAAACGTGACTGAAAAATTGAAAGTTGTTTTGAAAAGGATAGAAAACATTGTGGGAAAAGGAGAAAATGCTGATTAACAGCATTTTCTCCTTTTCCCACAAAGTTTTCAAAAGGCTTCTTTCTCAGAGTCGTTGAAAGTCGGGATTGTGTGGTGAAGGGTTAAATCTTCTCTTTAAAGCACTTGATGGGGGTAATAACTCACTTTTTATGATGAATCTTGTTATTTGTTGTTTTTTTTCCAGACCCAGAATGGGTATCATGACGCACTGAGTCCACCTTTGAGGTACACGGAACAGAATCGTTTGCCCGATGTTTTCTCCCCAAACACCGAGCGGTATTCAGGGGCTAAAGGCTTTTACAAGGTAAGATACTAATCCAGTACTGCATATACAGTTTTTTGCACTCTGAAATGTAAGGCTTTTGAAAATAAATGTGTGAAATGTTCAATTCTTCATAATATGTTTTCCAAAATTTTGAAAAAGTGAAATTGTTTCTTTCTGACAAATGAAATTTTTTTTTTTTTGTCATATATAGCCTGAACTGTAAAAGTGTATTGAACCAGGGTTGTCCCTTGACTATGTCTTACACGGGTCAATGTCCATATTCACCAACCATTCTTAAGAACGTTCTCAGTCTTAGTCCCAAAGATTTTCCAAATTTTAAAGTAACACTCCTTCTGATTGGCTAAACCGAATGGTTTAGCCAATCAGAAGGTGTGTTACTTGCAAATTTAGAAAATTCAGAGAATAAGACTGAGAACGTTCTTAAGAATGGTTGGTGAATACGGACCCAGGTGTCCCCTTCAAATGAAATAGAATGAATTAACTCTTTACCAAACGGCAAAATTTTAGACATGTCCAAATTGAAAGCATTTGCAGACGACATGATAAATGTGACTGAAAAATTGAATATTGTTTTGGGAAGGGTAGAAAACATTGTGGGAAAAGGAGAAAATGCTGGTTACCAGCATTTTCTCCTTTTCTCAAAATGTTTTCAAAAGGCATCTTTCTCAGGGTCATTAAAAGTTTGGATTGTTTAGTAAAGGGTTAAAGAAAAAAGCAGGTATTTGAATTTGGAGGGTCCAATTTTGGGGGTCCAAACCCCATGGGACAATTATGTGGATTATGACTTTTTCACTATTTAGGGATGGGCTTCTCTGACCTGGTGGAAATTCCTTTTGAAAACATTGTTGGAAAAGGAGAAAATGCTGGTAACCAGCATTTTCTCCTTTTCCAACAATGCTTTCTACCCTACCTGAGACAAATTTCTTAAATATTTGCCACACAGTCCTGAGGTTTAAAGACCCTGAGGAAGAAGAATTTTAAAAAATATTGTGTGAAATGGAGGACCAGGGTAACCTTTTCCCTCAATGCTTGAAGAAAAATCGTATCAGAAGAGCCTTATTTAATTTGTCATCTGCAAATGCTTTCAATTTAGGCAAGTCTGAATTTTTGTCCTCTTGTAAAGACTAATTTGAGTGACATTAGGTATGTTGTCTGAAAGTGCATTCATTTGGACCAGTGAAAAATTCTTTTGTTTTGTAAAGTGTGAACCTTATATCAAATAACTCCTCCACATTGTTCTGTTTCTTAGAAAAAAGGCTTTTGAGGAACAAAAAAATTGCTGGTAATCAAGGCTTTCTTTCAATGAATTTGTCATCTGAGAATGCCTTCAATATGAAGAATTCTAAAAAAAAAAGAAAAGAAAAAAAAAAATATGAACTATGATAATTATGAAAATCTGCTTGTTTTTTTTTTTCAGTTCATTATTGAGCAAGTCAAAAACAAATCCCATGAGCTGGATCCCGACGTATGGTGTAAGGTATTTTATATGGAATATGATAGGCCGGTTTCCAAATTCTATATCTGTGATAGAGAGGTGACTATAGATGGTTCCCAGCTTGATTTCTCTGGGAAACAGTAAGTTTTGAGTTGTGGGTATCCTGCTAAATAAGTTCAATGAAACTTTTAAGCCAATAGTAAAAAACCAGAATAATTGTATTTCAAACTTATTTGTGGAGAAAAAACATTTTGTTATCAGACGCTGTAGATCCAAGATCAGACTGCATGTTCTGTGCAGTCTGATCTTGATCTACACTGTCCGCAGAATGTCAGTGGGTTGCGCTTAGCAGCCTAAGGATAATCATTGAAGTGGGTGAGGTAGCTTGAGTTTAATTGGAAATGCAATGTAAATAATTAAAATTCAAATCACTATTAATCCTTAAAGTGCCTTTAATGGCTATAGTTGCCTTTTTGGCCAGTGTAGGTCAAGATCAGCCTATATAAAACATGCAGTCTGATCTTTCATCTACACAGTCCACTTTGCTTAAACACTAAAGACAAAAAGTAATTATCTGGGTCTTATTCTAGACTGGGTTTTCTGCAACATAAAAATAAAGGTTACACAGAAAACAACCCTTTTCTAAATGATTCTATATTTATAATGACCCTGAAGAAGGAAAAGACTTGATAATGTTGTGGGAAATGGAAAAAAAATGTAGTTATTTGCTGATGGAGAAGAATGTCTTTGAAAACATCGAGGGAAATGAAGAAAATGCTAGTAACAAGCATCCTCTCTGTTTCCCATAGAGTAACTGATTTGTCATCTGCTAATGCTGACAGCTTGGACAAGTCTAGTTTTTTAGCACTTGGTAAAGAGCCATTGAAAAGATTACAGATCATCATCATCATCATGTCTGACCCATGGAAACTTAGTTTATTGTGTTACCAAATTTTAATACTTAACCCTTTACCAAATGACAAAATTTCAGACTGGTCCAAATTTAAAGCATTAGAAGACGACAATTTAAACGTGAGTTGAAATTTGTCTTTGATAGGGTAGAAAACATTGTGGGAAAAGGAGAAAATGCTGGTTACCAGCATTTTCTCCTTTCCCTCACAATGTTTTAAAAAGGCTTTTTTCTCAGGGTTGTTAAAAGTCGGAAATTTGTGGTAAAGAGTTAACCCTTTACCACACAATACCAAATTTTAACAACCCCTAGGAAGAAGCCTTTTGAAAACATTTTGGGAAAATGAGAAAATGCTGGTAACCAGCATTTTCTCCTTTTCCGAAAATGTTTCCTATTTTTCCAAAGATAAATCTGATTATTTGTTCATCATTTAAATGCAATTTAAATTGTCATTTAAATTTGTTTCTCGTCTAAATTGTCGTCTACAGATGCTGTGAAAATGGATGAGACTAAAACTCTGTTGTGTGGTAAGGAACGCATTAGATGTGGCTCATATTATGTGATTTGTTTGTGGATGGTTAGAAGACATTGTGGAATAGGAGATAATTCTGGCTATCAAAAGCCATATCCCTTGCGGTCGTCAAGAGTAAAGCTGTTTGGTAAAGGGTTAATGCCTGACGGTGCTTTGGGTATTTTTCAGGATTGGTTTGGGTGTGTTTAACAACCCCAATAGGAATGAGATTGTGTCCCAAATTAGAGGCTTCATTGGCAAGGTAAGATTTGTGATTGATAGTGTCTTTGGGCAAGGAACTACAGAACTTTGGCTCTGCTGATACCCAGAAAAAAAACATGAATGATTAAGCTGCTGCATTGACATGTTTTAACTCTTTACCACACAAGAGAAATGCCGACTTGTCCAAATTGAAAGCATTTGCAGACCACAGTATACAAAATGACGAAATTTACACTTGTCCAAATCACAGTTATTGCAGACGATAAATGAAATGTAGGTCAGTTGATGAAATTTGTCTTTGAAAGGGCAGAAAACATTTTGTGAAAAGGAAGAAAATGCTGGTCACCAGCATTTTCTCCTTTTCCCACAATGTTTTCCAAAGGCTTCTTTCTCGGTGCTGTTACTCAAAAGCTGTTTGTCCTATGACCCTGAAACTTTATACGAGTGTTGCTTATGACTCAAGGCGGTGCCCTATTGTTTTAGGGTCACATGGGTCAAAGGTTAAGGTCACAGGTGAACTTTGTTTTCTCTGATTGTGCTGCTTCAGTGGCAAGGTGCTGGTTGGGGGTATTTGTCCGCTTTGCAACTGTTCTAATTGTGACAGGATTCCTTTCTCTCCCTCTGCTGAACATTATTTTGATGATGTTTATGTTGGAAACCAGCCGATGGCTTGGGAAAATTATTGTGCAAATTACTCATGAAAAGAATTTCACAAAGGCATGGATAGGTGCATTTGCTCCCATAGTATAAGTGACATGGTATAATCCACCATTCAGATCAGTAGGAACCCTTTGTTAATTTTTTACCAAACAACAAAATTTTAGACCTGTCCAATTTGGAAGCATTTGCAGATGACAGATTAAATGTGGTTCTGATGACAGGATTTGTAATTGAAAGGGCAGAAAACATTGTGGAGAAAGGAGGAAATGCTGGTTTCCAGCATTTTCTCCTTTTCTGACAATGTTTTCAAAAGCTGTTTTTCCTCAAGATGGGTAACTCTTTACTATACAACAAAATTTTAGACTTGTCCTAACTGAAAGCATTTGCAGACGACAAATTCTGTGTTACTCAAAATATGAAATTTATCTTTCATAGGATTGAAAACATTTTGGGAAAAGGAGAAAATGCTGGTTACCAGCATTTGCTTCTTTTCCCACAATGTTTTCAAAAGGCCTTTTCGTTAGGGTTGTTAAAAGTCGGGAATTTGTGGTAAAGAGTTAAAACTGGGGAAAGTGTGGTAGAGGGGTAATATTAGATAATTCTTATATTTCGTGAAATATTAATACCATATTGTTAGTACTACCATATATCATTGTCACAAAATTGGTCACACATATAGGTTATTATATGCTTCTGCAATAGACATTTTTGAAAACACTCTTGGACAAAAGGCAGTTATCTGGGACAAGCAGTAGTCCTTTTGCCTGAATTGTATTCCATGTAGTGTCCTTTCCAATGTTTGTTCCATCAAGTTTTCCCTGAAATAAACCATATTGTTAAAGTCAAGGTCAAGTCTTATTTATTTTTAGCTTCTATTTTATCTTTTTCTCTTTGCAGTTTAGCTTTTTAACAGATAAGCCAGGAAATATCAGCGTTATTTTCGTCTCATAATTCTCAATATTGTCTTTTCATATTGCACACAGGGTTTGAGATTATGTAAAGAATCAGATGGTAGTATCACTGCCACTCGATTGGGTAAAAATGATGTCGTTGTCAAGGGTTACCAGGATCCAGCCAATCACTGCTTGTCTGCTGATGTCATCAGGTGTGAGGGCCTTCTTCCAAAGGATCAACCTGTCAAGGTACTGAATCCCATAAAGGCTTGTAGTATTCTTGTTAGCTCGGCTGTTTTCTGTGAAAATGTCGAGGTATTGTTGTAGCCCTGGCTTCGTTGTATGCGTTGTCTGTGTCAATGTGCAAAAACTTTGACATTTTATAATATCTCTGTTATTACAAAAGAGATTTACTTCAGACCTTGAGAAGTTGTTAACCATTAAAAGGGGAGCCTATACAACAAGGTCAGAAGGATTTTAACACAGTTATGCCCCTTTTTCAACTTAGAATTCTCACCAAAAATCAAGCAACTGCAGCCGAGCGTGTGCGCCCGCATGAGGTGCTCTTGTTTTTAATTGTTTTTAATTCTTGTGCCAAGAACTGTTACAAATTACAACAAGTGCACTGTAGGTTCATCTGTATTTACTTGTAGAAATATATATATAGAGAGAGAATTGGGAAAAGTTTTATCGGGCAAGGTGTAGGAATTTTTATCCCGTGAGCCGAGCCCGATAAACTTTCCTAAGCCAAGACACCAAACATCTATTCTATTTATCCTGTTACTCATTTTATAATCTGTACCCATATCATGTGGTACTTTTGTTTGAGGGTTGTAGTAGAGCCCAGTAGCAGACGGTAGCACACTGGACATGAGACCAGAGTCCATATTCACCAACCATTCTTAACCCTTTACCGCACAATGCCACCTTTTAATGACCCTGGGAAAGAAGCCTTTTGAAAACATTATGGGAAAAGGAGAAAATGCTGGTAATATGGACCCAAGGGGTTGCTGGTGGAATCCCTAGCTCAGCGAATTTCTTTCTGGGGATTAATTATAATGATTGTGACAGGAATTTATTCCTCTATCTCCGCTATTATTGTTTTGACAATGGTTATGTGAGAAAGCAGCCAGCAGTGGCTTGGGAGAATCTTGTGAGAAGTACAGTAAAAAAGACTCCAGTAAGCATTGATAGGTTCACTGGCTGCCGCGATGTAGCTGGAATAAAGTTGCAAACAGCGTTAAACAAGATTCAAACAAACAAATCTGTGTTTTTGTAGATCTTTGACATGGAGGAATTCAAGAGCCACATTGGTATTGCCATGAGAACGCAGACAAGGGAAGATGACCTGGACCTTCTCACAATATCAGGCCTCAGTTTCATAGAGGACAATGAGAATGACCTTGAGACGCCATGTTGGCTATGCATCATTAATTTACTTGGCTTGGAAGCCCTGGGTAACCCAGATGGTAATTTTTTTTTCTGTATCACCTTGACCTTCTCACGATGTCTGGCCTTGGTTTTATAGAGGACAATGAGAATGACCTTGAGACGCCATGTTGGCTACGCATCATTAATTTACTTGGCTTGGAAGCTTTGGATAACCCAGATGGTTAATTTTTTTTTTTGTATGACATAAACCACCGGCGATCCTTGAACTCTTCACCAAACAATCCCGCATTGTAACAACCCAAAGAAAGAAGGCTTTTGATAACTAATGTGGAAAAAGCAGAAAATGCTGGTAAGGTTACCAGCATTTTATACTTTTCCCACAATGTTTTCTACCCTTTGAAAGACAAATTCCATCATTTGGGTCTAGTCACTGTGTTAGTTTAAATGAGTCTAATTTTGGTAAGTCTCAGAATTTTGTTGTGTGGTAAAGATTAAGATTGTGTATTATAGAATTTTGGGATCTGCTTTCTCTTTCTTGAAATGAAAGTATGCTTCCTGAGGTATCAACCATAGGACATGCCCAATAATTGTACCATACAAGCAAAATACAGATTGTCTAAATTGAAAGCATTTGCAGATGACACTGTAAAGGTAGCTTAAATGATGGAATTAATCTGTGATACGCTAGAAAAGATTGTGGGAAAAGGAGAGAATGCTGGTTACCAGCATTTTCTGCTTTTCTCACAATGTTTTCCAAAAGCTTCTACCTGGACTAAATCGAAAACATAACATTTTGTAGACAAATTGAATGTTGCAAAAGTGATTATTTCTGTCTTTGATGGGGTACAAAACATTGTGGTAAAAGGAGGAAATGCTGGTTACTAGCATTTTCTCTTTTTCCCACAATGTTTTCAAAAGGCTTCTCTCTCAGGGAAGTTAAAAGTCAGAATTGTATGGTTAAGGTTTAACCCTTTCCCAAACAAGCCCTGGTTTTCACGTGTCTGCAGTACAAGTCTTTTGAAAACACTGTGGGAAAAGGAGAAATTGCTCGTAACGAGCAATTTCTCCTTTTCCCACAGTGTTTTCTACCCTTTTTGATAACTTTCTGCCATTTTCATCAAATTTAAAATTGTTGTCTGCAAACTCTTTCAATTTGGACCAGTCCAAAATTTGTCGTTTGGGAAAGGGTTAATTCTATACCACATGACAAAAGTGTACACTTGTTCAAATTTAAAGCATCTCCAAACAAAGATTTAAATGTGGCCCAGATAATGGAATTTATCTTTGATAGGGTAGAAAACATTCTGGGAAAAGGAGAAAATGCTGGTCACCAGCATTTTCTCCTTTTCCTTAAATGTTTTCAAAAGGCTTCTTCTTCAGGGACGTTAAAACTGGGGATTGTTTGGCAAAGGGTATAATGAATTAATTATTGTTTACAGTTAGAAAAGAAATGCTGCAGAAGTTCATAGACCTTCGATACAGAGACAGCAATCAAACTGAAGAAAAAAATCAGAAGATGCGGGAACTTGCAGAAAGGGTAAATTTTTAGCTTGACTGTTTCCAAAGAAAGCGTCAAGGTATTGTCATAGCCCCGACATCATCTGCATCATTGTCGTCGTGAAAAAGCTTGGACATTTTATATAATATTTCTGTCATTACTGAAGAGGTGTCTTTCAAAACTCAGACTAGTTGTTAACTATCAAAAGAGGAACCTGTACCAGTAAGGCAGGTAACCATCCAAATATTTTTGACACGGTTATGCCCCTTTTTCATTGTAGAATCTTGGCTGAAAATCAACCTTTTTCTAATATCTCTATCATTACTGAAGATATTTACTTCAGACTTGGATGATAAGTTTACTATCAACACGGGAACCCATACCAGTAAGGCAGATAACCCTCAAAATATTTTTGACACAGTTATGCCCCTTTTTCTAAATATCATTTTCACCATCTCGTAACCCTTTTCCACACAATGCCGGCTTTTAACGACTCTGAAGAAGTAGCCCTTTGAAAACTTTTTCTCTACCCTATCAAAGAAACATCACATAGTTTGAACCATATTGAAATTGTTGTCAGCAAATGCTTTCAATATAAACTAGTCTAAACTTTTGATTTTTTTTGTTTTTTGTTTTTTAGCTCACCTGAGCACGAAGTGCTCATGGTGAGCTATTGTGATCGTGCTGTGTCCGTCGTGCGTCGTCAACTTTTTACCTTGTGTACGCTCTAGAGGCCACATTTTCAGTCCGATTTTCATGAAACTTGGTCAGAATGTTTGTCTTGATAAAATCTCGGATGAGTTCGAAATTGGGTCATGTGGGGTCAAAAACTAGGTCGCTAGGTCAAATCTTAGAAAAACCTTGTGTACGCTCTAGAGGCCACATTTTCAGTCCGATCTTCATGAAACTTGATCAGAATGTTTGTCTTGATGAAATCTCAGACGAGTTCGAAATTGGGTCATGTGGGGTCAAAAACTAGGTCACTAGGTCAAATCTTAGAAAAACCTTGTGTATGCTCTGGAGGCCACATTTTCAGCCAGATACTTGTGAAATTTGGTCAGAATGTTTGTCTTGATAAAATCTCAGACGAGTTTGAAATTGGGTCATGTGGGGTCAAAAACTAAGTCACTAGGTCAAATCTTAGAAAAACTTTGTGTACGCTCTAGAGGCCACATTTTCAGTCCGATCTTCATGAAACATGATCAGAATGTTTGTCTTGATGAAATCTTGAACGAGTTCGAAACTGGGTCATGTGGGGTCAAAAACTAGGTCACTAGGTCAAATCTTAGAAAAACCTTGTGTACGCTCTGGAGGCCACATTTTCAGCCAGATACTTGTGAAATTTGGTCAGAATGTTTGTCTTGATAAAATCTCAGACGAGTTCGAAATTGGGTCATGTGGGGTCAAAAACTAAGTCACTAGGTCAAATCTTAGAAAAACTTTGTGTACGCTCTAGAGGCCACATTTTCAGTCCGATCTTCATGAAACTTGATCAGAATGTTTGTCTTGATGAAATCTCAGACGAGTTCGAAATTGGGTCATGTGGGGTCAAAAACTAGGTCACTAGGTCAAATCTTAGAAAAACCTTGTGTACGCTCTAGAAGCCACATTTTCAGCCAGATACTTGTGAAATTTGGCCAGAATGTTTGTCTTGATAAAATCTCGGATGGGTTCGAAATTGGGTCATGTGGGGTCAAAAACTAGGTCACTAGGTCAAATCATAGAAAAACCTTGTGTACGCTCTAGAGGCCACATTTTCAGCCAGATACTTGTGAAATTTGGTCAGAATGTTTGTCTTGATAAAATCTCGGACGAGTTCGAAATTGGGTCATGTGGGGTCAAAAACTAGGTGACTAAGTCAAATCTTAGAAAAACCTTGTGTATGCTCTAGAGGCCACATTTTCAGTCTGATCTTCATGAAACTTGGTCAGAATGTTTGTCATGATAAAATCTCGGATGAGTTTGAAATCGGGTCATGTGGGCTCAAAAACTAGATCACTAGGTCAAATCTTAGAAAAACTTTGTGTACGCTCTAGAGGCCACATTTTCAGTCCAATCCTCATGAAACTTGGTCAGAATGTTTGTCTTGATAAAATCTGGGACAAGTTTCAAATTGGGTCATGTGGGGTCAAAAATTAGGTCATTTGGTCAAATCTTTGAAAAACCTTGTGTACGCTCTAGAGGCCACATTTTCAGTCAGATACTTGTCAGATTTGGTCAGAATGTTTGTCTTGATAAAATCTCGGATGAGTTTCAAATTGGGTCATGTGGGGTCAAAAACTAGGTCACTAGGTCAAATCTTAGAAAAACCTTGTGTACGCTCTAGAGGCCACATTTTCAGTCTGATCTTCATGAAACTTGGTCAGAATGTTTGTCTTGATAAAATCTCGGACGAGTTCGAAATTGGGTCATGTGGGGTCAAAAACTAGGTCACTAGGTCAAATCTTAGAAAAACCTTGTGTATGCTCTAGAGGCCACATTTTCAGTCTGATCTTCATGAAACGTGGTCAGAATGTTTGTCTTGATAAAATCTCGGATGAGTTCGAAATTGGGTCATGTGGGGTCAAAAACTAGGTCACTAATCAAATCTTAGAAAAGCCTTATGTATGCTCTAGAGGCAACATTTTCAGCCAGATACTTGTGAAATTTGGTCAAAATGTTTGTCTTGATAAAATCTCAGACGAGTTTAAAATTGGGTCATGTGGGGTCAAAAACTAGGTCACTAGATCAAATCTGAGAAAAACCTTGTGTAAGCTCTAGAGGCCACATTTTCAGTCCGATCCTCATGAAACTTGTTCAGAATGTTTGTCTTGATAAAATCTCGGACAAGCACAAAATTGGGTCATGTTGGGTCAAAAGCTAGGTCACTAGGTCAAATCTTAGAAAAACATTTAGTACGCTGTAGAGGCCACATTTTCAGTCCGATCCTCATGAAACTTGTTCGGAATGTTTGTCTTGATAAAATCTCCGACATATTTGAAAATGGGTCATGTGGAGTAAAAAACTAGGTCACTAGGTCAAATCTTAGAAAAACCTTGTGTATGCTGTAGAGGCCACATTTTCAGTCAGATACTTGTGAAATTTGGTCAAAATGTGTGTCTTGATTAAATCTCAGACGAGTTCAAAATTGGGTCATGTGGGGTCAAATATTAGGTCACTAGATCAAATCTTAAGAAAACCTTGTGTGCGCTCTAGACGCCACATTTTCAGTCAAATATTTGTGAAAGTTGGTCAGAATGTTTGTCTTGATAAAATCTAGGATTAATGTGAAATTGGGTCATGTTGGGTCAAAAACTAGGTCACTAGGTCAAATCTTAGAAAAACGTTTTGTGTTCTCTAGAGGCCACATTTTCAGTCAGATACTTGTGAAACTTGGTCAGAACGTTTGTCTTGATAAAATCTCGCACAAGTGAAAAAATGGGTCATGTGGGGTCAAAAACTAGGTCAGTAGGTCAAATCATAGAAAAACCTTGTGTGAGCTCCAGAGGCCTCATTTTCAGTCAGATACTTGTGAAACTTGGTCAGAATGTTTGTCTTGATAAAATTCGGACAAGTTTGAAATTGGATCATGTGGGGTCAAAAACTAGGTCACTAGGTCAAATTAAAGAAATGCCTTGTGGGTACTCTAGAGGCCACATTTTTCGCTCAATTGACTTGAAAATTGGTCAGGATGTTTTTCTTAATTAAATCTCAGAAAACTTGAAATTGGGTCATAAAGTAGGTCACTAGGTCAAATTAAAGAAATACCTTGTGGACACTCTAGAGGCCACATTTTTCGCCCAATTGACTTGAAAATTGGTCAAAACATTTGTCTTAATTAAATCTTAGATGAGTTTGAAATTTGGTCACCTGGGGTCATTTTGCCTATTGGCTCAGGTGAGCGATCCAGGGCCATCATGGCCCTCTTGTTTGGTAAAGGGTTAACCCTTTACGAAACAACCCCAGGTTTTCTCAACCCTGAGAAAGAAGCCTTTTGAAAACATTGTGGAAAAAGAAGAAAATGCTGGTAACCAGCATTTTCTCCTTTTCCCACAATGTTTTCTTCCCTTCCCAAAACAAATTTCAATTTTTAAGTCACATTAATTTTGTCGTCTGCAAATGCTTTCAATTTGGACGAGTCTAAAATTTTGTCGTTTGGTAAAGAGTTAAAGCAACTGCATTTTCTCTTTTTCCCCACAATGTTTTTAGCTCACCTGAGCACGAAGTGCTCATGGTGAGCTATTGTGATCGTGCTGTGTCCGTCGTCTGTCGTGCGTCGTCAACTTTTTACCTTGTGTACGCTCTAGAGGCCATATTTTCAGTCCGATCCTCATGAAACTTGGTCAGAATGTTTGTCTTGATAAAATCTGGGACGAGTTCGAAATTGGGTCATGTGGGGTCAAAACCTAGGTCATTAGGTCAAATCTTTGAAAAACCTTGTGTACGCTCTAGAGGCCACATTTTCAGTCAGATACTTGTCAAATTTGGTCAGAATGTTTGTCTTGATAAAATCTGGGATGAGTTCGAAATTGGGTCATGTGGGGTCAAAAACAAGGTCACTAGGTCAAATCTTCGAAAAATCTTGTGTACGCTCTAGAGGCCGCATTTTCAGTCAGATACTTGTGAAATTTGGTCAGAAAGTTTGTCTTGATAAAATCTCGGACGCGTTCGAAATTGGGTCATGTGGGGTCAAAAACTAGGTCACTAGGTCAAATCTTCGAAAAACCTTCTATACACTCTAGAGGCCACATTTTCAGTCAGATACTCGTGAAACTTTGTCAGAATGTTTGTCTTGATAAAATCTGGGATGACTTTGAAATTGGGTCATGTGGGGTCAAAAATTAGGTCACTAGGTCAAATCTTCGAAAAACCTTGTGTATGCTCTAGAGGCCACATTTCCAGTCCGATCCTCATGAAACTTGGTCAGAATGTTTTGTCTTGATAAAATCTCGGACGAGTTCGAAATTGGGTCATGTGGGGTCAAAAACTAGGTCACTAGGTCAGATCTTAGAAAAACCTTGTGCACATCATAGAGGCCACATTTTCAGTCAGATACTTGTAAAATTTGGTCAGAATGTTTGGCCTATTGACTCAGGTGAGCGATCCAGGGCCATCATGGCCCTCTTGTCTTCCCTTCCCAAAACAAATTTCAATTTTTAAGTCACATTAATTTTGTCGTCTGCAAATGCTTTCAATTTGGACGAGTCTAAAATTTTGTTGTTTGGTAAAGAGTTAAAGCAACTGCATTTTCTCCTTTTCCCACAATGTTTTCTTCCCTTCCCAAAACAAATTTCAGTTTTAAGTCACATTAATGTTGTCGTCTGCAAATGCTTTCAATTTAGACAAGTCTAAAATTTTGTCGTTTGGTAAAGAGTTAAAGCAACTGCAGCTGAGCTGTGGCACCCATATGCTGTGCTCTTATTTTTTATCTGCTTGGCTGTTTTTTACAAAAATTTGAGTTACAGTCATAGCCCTGTTGTTGTCTAAGCCTCCGTTATTGAGGTGCAAAAAGTTTTGCAGCGATTGATTTCTCTGTCCTTGTTGAAGATAAGCTTCAGAGTTCAAATACAGCCATGTTGTGTAACTCTTTACCAAACGACAAAATTTTGGACTGGTCCAAATTGGAAGCATTTGCAGACGACAACTCACATGTTGCTCAAAAATTGAAATTTGATTTGGGAAGGGTAGAAAACATTGTGGGAAAAGGAGAAAATGCTGGTTACCAGCATTTTCTCCTTTTCCCACAATGTTTTCAAAAGCCTTTTTCTTCAGGGTCATTAAAAGTCGGGATTGTGTGGTAAAGGATTAACTCATTACCCCACAATTCTGCATTTTAACAACCATGAGAAAGTAAACTTTTGACAACATTGTGGGAAAAGAAGAAACTGCTGATAACCCTCAATGTTTTCTAAGCTTTCATATAAAAATCTTAGCATTTGAGTCACGTTTGATTTGTCATCTGTAAAGTACTTCCATTTGGGACAAGTTAAAAATTTTGTCATGTTTTAAAAGAGTTAACCCTTATCCTGTTAAATAAAAGAAATGAAACTTTTAAACTCGAACTTTGCAATTTCAAAAGTATTTCTGGAGGAAAGATATCTCCTTATTGGACAGTGTAGATCCAAGATCAGACTGCATGTTCTGTGCAGTCTGATCTTGATCTACGCTGTCCACAAATGGTCAGTGAGTTGCCTTAAGCAGCCTAAGGGTTAATATTGGGGAATCCATACAAGAAGGGCAAATAATCCTAAATTTATTCTTGACAAGTGTATCTCCTTTCGGATTAGAATTTCCACAAAAAAAGCAATTGTATCTGAACATGTGAGTTTGAAGGTTCAAACCCTGGTTGCAGAAGATGCTGTAATATGGCCAGTGGGTGAGCCACCATCTAGTTAACCCTTTACCAGACGACAAAATTTTAGCCTTGTCCAAATTGAAAGCATTTGCAGACGTTAATTTCAATGTGGCTCAAATGGTGGAATTTTTCTTTGGTAAGGCAGAAAACATTGTGGGAAAAGGAGAAAATGCTGGTAACCAGCATTTTCTCCTTTTCTAAATTCTTCTTTTCCAGGGGCGTTGAAAGGTGGCATTGTGCGGTAAAGGGTTAACCTTACACCAAATAAATCTGTGTTTTAACAACTTGAAAGTCAAAATTTTAGACTGGTTCAAATTGAAAGCATTTGCAGCTAACAAATTTAGTATGCTTCAGATAATCAAGTTTGTCTTGAAAAGGGTGTAAAACAGTGAGAAAAGGAGAAAATGTTGGTCACCAACATTTTCTCCTTTTCCCACAATGTTTTCAAAAGCTATCTTTACCAGGGTTGTTCAAACGTATGATTTTGTGGTGAAGGGTTAAGGAAAAATGCTTTTTTCGAAAGCATGTGCAAAAAGGAAAAAGTTCTTTTCCCACAACATTTCCAAAAGGCTTTTTTCTCAAAAACTTGTGAAATTATTGTCTGGTAGAGGACTAAAATAATTGTTCTTCAAACAACAGTACAATCGTAACTGGTCCAAGTTGAACCTTCGGCCGGAGGGTCAAAGCAAGAAGGAACCTCTCCGTAAACAGAGATTACAGATCAAGCAGAAAGGTGATAAAGTGCAAGATATAATGGATTACAGTTGGGAAGGTGGAGAAAATGGTAAACTAATTCTATATTTATCTAGACTCGACAATATCAGCCAGGTTGACCCCACCATCCCCCCCTCCTTTACTTTCGTTTAAACATATTTATTTGACATCAATTGATAAACAAGTTCTTACAACTTTTACTAATCTCTCTCGATTGTGCTTCCTGGGAACTACACCAGTACTCGTGCCGAAATGTGTGGGCCAATGAATAATCCCAAAGATGACACCCTTTCTCAGGTATTGAACTTAAGACCTTATGGTTACGAGGCCGACGCTCTACCTCAGAACCACAGGCACCAGATTCCCCTTTCTCTCCTCCCTTTCCGCCCCCAAAAAAGGCTTTGGTATACATTGTTGATAGAAGTGCTTATGCAAAGCCAATGTTGTATTCCTTTATAACTGGGTTCTTTTGAAAGAAAATATCAAGGTAGAGTCATAACCCTGGTGTTCTTTGTGAAAACTTAGACATTTTCTGATTTCGTCATTACTGAAGATAATATTCATCTAGATTCTACATTGTAAAAAAGCCTTCACATGTTGCTGTTTTCAAAGAAAATGTCAAGATGTAATCATAGCCCTGTTGCTGTTTGCAACATGAAGGCTTTGACATTTTTTAATATCACTGTTAGATATTTATTGTAACCTTTGGCTAACCGTCATCGGTGAACCCATTCCAGAAAGGAATGTAACCCCAAATATTTTTGACACCGTTAACTGTTTACCACACAGTCTCGAGTTCTACCGACCCTGAAAACTGGTAACCAGGGTTTTCTCCTTTTCCCATAATGTTTTCTACTCAATTAAAGGCAAGTTTCATCATTTGAGCTACTCGATTTGTTGTGTGAAAGTGCTTTGAATTTGGACAAATCTAAAATTTTGCTGTTTGGGGAGGAGTTAAGCCCCTTTCTCTACTTGGATTTTTTTACTGTAAGAGCAATGGCAGGCTAGCTGGCACCATCATGTGGTGTTCTTGTTTTGCTTTGGGGTAGAGTATATCAATCTGTTGATAAGTCTTAATATTTAGTCATGTGGTCAAGACTGAATATTGGTAATGCATGTAAGTCAACATTGTGTTACAGAATCAAGAAACAAGCCACGGAACCTGACTGAACTTCAGAATTTTGATCATCTGGACACCACTGAATCCGTTTACGGAGGGAGGCCAGGGTCAGGCTCAGGTAACTCAGCCTAAAGCTTTAGGAAACAATTCCAAGTTATAATGACTCACGGGACGGATGTTTTTTAACCCTTTCCCAAACAAGCCCTGGTTTTCACGTGTCTGCAGTACAAGTCTTTTGAAAACACTGTGGGAAAAGGAGAAATTGCTCGTAACGAGCAATTTCTCCTTTTCCCACAGTGTTTTCTACCCTTTTTGAGACCTTTCTGCCATTTTCATCAAATTTAATATTGTGGTCTGCAAACTCTTTCAGTTTGGACCAGTCCAAAATTTGTCGTTTGGGAAAGGGTTAACTCTATACCACATGACAAACTTTAAAACCAGTCCAAATTGAAAGCATTTGCAGAGGACAAATTAAATGCAACTCAAGAATTGAAATTCGTTTTGGAAAGGGTAGAAAACATTGTGGAAAAAGGAGAAAATGCTAGTAACCAGCATTTTTTTTCCTTTACCAAAATGTTTTCTATCCTATGAAAGAAAAATTCTATTATCTGAACTATGTCTGCAAATGTGCTCCATTTAGAAGTATGTAAAATTTTATCATCTGGTAAAGAATTTAGCTTTTGACCCGCGACAAAGTTTTAGACTGGTGTAAATTGAAAGCATTTGCAGATGACAATGTAATTGTTGCCCAAATTGTGAAATTGTTCTTTGCAAGGGAAGAAGATATTGTGGGAAAAGGAGAAAATGCTTGTTACCTGCATTTTCTCCTTGTCCAAGAATGTATTCAAAAGGCCTTCAACCAGGGGTCGTTAAAACTCTGGATTGTGTGGTAATGGGTTAATTTTGTACCAAACGACAAAATGTAGACTTGTCCAAATTCAAAGCATTTGCAGACAAGACCACAAATATGGCTCAAATGATGGAATTTGTCCTTGTAAAGGAAGAAAACATTGTGAGAAAAGGATAAAATGCTGGTTACAAACATGTTCTCCTTTTCCTACAATGTTTTCAAAAGACTTCTTTCTCAGATCCATCCCAAAATGAATTTCAATTTTTAGTCATGTTTATTTTGTTGTCTGCAAATGCTTTGAATTTGGACTAATCTGAAATTTTGTTTGGTAAAAAGTTAACCCTTTCCCAAACAATAAATTTTAGACTGGTCCAAATTGAAAGAATTTGCAGACGACAATTTTAAATTTGATGAAAATGGCAGAAAGTTCTCAAAAAGGGTAGAAAGCACTGTGGGAAAAGGAGAAATTGCTCGTTACGAGCAATTTCTCCTTTTCCCACAGTGTTTTCAAAAGACTTGTCCTGCAGACACGTGAAAACCAGGGCTTGTTTGGGAAAGGGTTAATAGGGATTTTCATAATGCTTTCAACATGGAAGAGTCTAAAAGTTTGGTGCCCAGTGAGGAATTAAGCCCTTCAACAATTGCTGAACAAATGTAACTTTTTATGCACTGTAGGCTATTACTTTATGAATATGACTTCTTACATCTCTGCAGGTTACACCATTATTGAAAGGGGAGTAGTTGCTTGTTATAAGAATTGGCTTCTTTTTCCACAATGTTTTCCATACTATTGAAAAGCAATATTTTTCTTTCTTTTAAATGTTCCTCTTTTGTGTAATTTATTAAGAGTTTTTGGTAGATCTGAAAATAAAGTCTGGTTTGTGTGGATGACTATACCATTTTCAACATTTTATCAGTTAATTGGCTGTGGCCAGCGCACCTATTCATGCTTTATTCAGATTTCTTTTACTGGTACACTGGAACCCTGTTATAATGCTGTAGTAGGGAGCCACAATCGACAACAGCGTAATATCTAATAAAAGCTATAATGCTGTTTCCCCCCGCCCCCCCCACACACACACACTACTTGCGACCTATTCGTCAACCGAAACCGAAACAACCATTCATTAATTACTGTTATTTGCAAATATATTGGGAGTAAAACGAATAATCAATTTTCCGATTCTCTTGGAAAATAAAATTTTGAACAATAGAGGGTAGCCCTAATAACAGGTTTTAACTTGTTTGGGGAGATTAGGCCCGACATACACCATGAATTTCAAAATAAAAATAACGTACGTCGGGGCCTATAAATAGAAAGTCCTATGGATCAAAACTTTCTGAAATGTTGGATCTAGTTTGGACGGGTTTTCGCACTTTATGTAAATGTATCTTAGATATGTTCTTACCCTTTTTAGCTCACCTGAGCACAAAGTGCTCATGGTGAGCTATTGTGATCGTGCTGTGTCCGTCGTGCGGTGTGCGTTGTCTGTCGTCAACTTTTTACCTTGTGTACGCTCTAGAGGCCACATTTTCAGTCCAATCCTCATGAAACTTGGTCAGAATGTTTGTCTTGATAAAATCTCGAACGAGTTAGAAATTTTGTCATATGGGGTCAAAAACTAGGTCAAATCTTAGAAAAACCTTGTGTACACTCTAGAGGCCACATTTTCGGTCAGATACTTGTGAAATTTGGTCAGAATGTTTGTCTTGATAAAATCTTGGACGAGTTCGAAATTGGGTCATGTGGGGTCAAAAACTAGGTCACTAGGTCAAATCTTAGAAAAACCTTGTGTACGCTCTAGAGGCCACATTTTCAGTCCAGTCCTCATGAAACTTGGCCAGAATATTTGTCTTGATAAAATCTCGGACGAGTTCGAAATTGGGTCATGTGGGGTCAAAAACTAGGTAAAATCTTAGAAAAACCTTGTGTACGCTCTAGAGGCCACATTTTCAGTCAGATACTTGTGGAATTTGGTCAAAATGTTTGTCTTGATAAAATCTTGGACGAGTTCGAAATTGGGTCATGTGGGGTCAAAAACTAGGTCACTAGGTCAAATCTCAGTAAAACCTTGTGTATGCTCTAGATGCCACATTTTCAGTCAGATACTTGTGAAATTTGGTCAGAATGTTTGTCTTGATAAAATCTCGGACAAGTTTGAAAATGGGTTGTGTGGGGTCAAAAACTAGGTCACTAGGTCAAATCTTAGAAAAACCTTTTGTACACTATAGAGGCCACATTTTCAGTCCAATACTCTTGAAAAATGGTCAGAATGTTTGTCTTGATTATATCTTGAAATAGTACGAAAATGTGCCATGTTGGGTCAAAAACTAGGTCACCAGGTCAAATCTAAGAAAACATTGTGTATGCTCTAGAGGCCATATTTTTTGTCCAGTACTCTTGAAAGTTGGTCAGAATGTTTGCCTTGATAATATCTCTGACTAGTTTGAAAATGGGTCATGTCGGGTGAAAAACTAGGTCACTAGGTCAAATCTTAGAAAAACCTTGTGTAAGCTCCAGAAGCCACATTTTCTGTCTAATACTCTTGAAAGTTGGTCAGAATGTTTGTCTCGATGATATCTCAGTAGAATTTGAAAATGGGTCATGTCGGGTCAACAACTAGGTCACCTATTCAAATCTTGGAAAAACCATGTGTACACTGTTGTGGCCACATTTTTTGTTCAATACTCTTTTAAAGTTGCTCAGAATGTTTGCCTTGGTAATATCTTGGATGAGTTTGAAAATGGCTCATGTTGGGTCAAAATCTAGGTCACTAGGTCAGATCTTAGAAAAACCTTGTGTGCGCTGTAGAGGCCACATTTTCAGTCCAATACGCTTGAAATTTGGTAAGAATGTTTGTCCTGATGATATCTTGGACCAGTTTGAAAATGTGTCATGTTGGCTTAAAAACTAGGTCACTAGGTCAAATCTTAGAAAAACCTAGTGTACGAATGACTCTCAGAAAGAAGCCTTTTGAAAACACTGTTTGAAAATGAGAAAATGCTGGTATCTAGCATTTTTTCCCTTTTTCACAATGTTTTCTACCCCTTTGAGAGACCAATCCCACAGCTTGATCCACATATTATTTGTTTTATGCAGAAGGTTCAGACTGATGAGTTTAAAATTTTATTGTTTGGTAATACATATATCTCACAAGACGTTGGAAATTGGTTGTGCTTGGTCAAAAGGCTCAGGTGAGCGACTCCAGGGCCATCATGGCCCTCTTGTTATATATTTCATAGAAGTTCGGTCATAGTTCAGCGGTGGATGGTATAGGTCCGAGATCAGACTGCACGTTCATTGTAGTCTGATGTTTGTCTACATCGCCCGCAAAAGCTTTAAAAATCGCCGTCTACCATCGGCTGTGAATGAGTAAATACGATAAAAAATATATAACTAGTAGCCTATTGCCAAGATGTCAGACCAGTCCATGAATGTTTGTTGTAGAATTTGCATTAGGGTTATGACGTAACGTGCCAACCAGTCAAAGCAACAGGGTTGTAATGCAGGTGTTTGTTGTATACACAACTGTTTCGCCTAAAGAAATTTACACCCGGTTACAAGCTGACCTCTAATCAAAACAAAATGATTACGCTATAAGCCAGTATCACGTCTGCTTTACATACGCTGATATTGCTTTTTTGCATACACTAATGATTATTTCTTAAGCACCACAGTCATGTCACATGTATTGTGTAGTCAACAGTGAAATAAGTCGCCCGTTTTTTTTTCTGAAAAATTTGTGGCCGCGATAAAAAAGAATGCATACGCTAATTTGATGCATCAGTACTATGGATTAATTACCAATAAATAAAGAAGAGAAACAACAAGGTTTGGTATTCAACAATGCTTTATTTTCCGTTATCATGGGGAAAACAAAGGGCTTCAACCATTTTCCCTCGAAGCAACAAACGACTTTCCACGCTTCTGCAGCAGGTGTCTTTTGGAAACGTTATGAAAAAGGCGAAACTTGCTTGTATAACACCGAAACGCTGGAAAAGATTTTACCGAAGCATCTTTTGGAACTTCGTTGCTTTTGCAGCCTCTGTAGATCAAGACCAGACTTTAATGTTGAAATTATATTAGCGGAATTTCATGACTGAAAATTACCGTAGAGTAACTCGGCATTCGAAGGATTCGTGTTCATGACGGTGTTACGTACGATGTAGATGTGCATTCATTATCTAGCCGATCATCCTACCGGAAATATTTTCTAAAAATTAACTGTCCGATGTTTTGGAAAATATATCTTTCAGCCTGACCCAATATTTACGACAACTAATTTTTCAAACTGTCAGGATTTAGGACTAGACATAAATTGTTTTTGACAAAAGTTGAACGTGTCCGAAACATTCAGGTTGTACATTGGTGAATTACGGTACATTCGATAGCGCTGTTGACGTTTAACATATGAAAGTATATTGATATAAAGTCGGTCTAATGTAAGATTTTGTAGACAGTTACAGGCTCAAAACCTTTTGTAATCAACTACGTGTGTATTTGCCAAACAAAGCAGTTATGTACAGCCATAGCTGATAAAGGTAATCAACAAGGTAAAGGTGTCAAAAACTGTCACATTATGTGCACGGTATTGATTTTGCATCAGTAATTGGTCTATAGGCAGGGTTAGTTTTTTCATAGAACATTCTAATCGGCGTAACGGTGGATCCAGATCAGACGCGGAAAATGGTCAACCCCCCCCAAATTTTGGGAGCCATGGGACACCCGCGTTATAATACGGTCAGCGTATTAGCGAAGTTCGTTCTAACGAGGTGCCAGTGTACTTTGCATGATATTCTTCCCAGTCCACTAGCTTTCACAAGGTTCTTGCAAACATAAGCAAATTTCAGACATTGATCAGCAGTGAGAGAGGAATGAATCCAGTTGAAATGGCTATCATGAATCCTCGTGAAGAAATTGGCCATGAGAGAGGAATGAATCCTGTTGAAATGACTATCATGAATCTTTGTAAAAAAATTGGTCATGAGAGAGGAATGAATCCAGTTGAAATGGCTATCATGAATCCTCGTGAAGAAATTGGCCATGAGAGAGGAATGAATCCTGTTGAAATGACTATCATGAATCCTCGTGAAGAAATTGGGCATGAGAGAGGGATGAATCCTGTTGAAATCACTATCATGAATCCTCGTAAAGAAATTGGCCATGAGAGAGGAATAAATTCCTCTGGGGATCATGTTGGACAAGTAAAATAGTAAGACACCTGTTCTCGTTATGTTATAAAAGGCAAAGTTTGTATAAAACAAAGTTTTTTTGGAGTAGAAGTCTGTAGTTTTAAATTCAAACAGATTCGAGCCATGCTGTGTCCACGAAATGTTTTGCTGTGGGTCAATTTTCACAGGACAAGTCTACCTCTTGAATCACTAATTGTTTGGTTGCTAGACAGAATGGATTTTATGGATCCATAATTATATGATAACTTGCTTGGTATGGTGCATCACAGATTGCCGCTCATTTATTTGTCGCCCCTTTCAGTGTTTTCCAGCCGAGCTGACAGTGTAGCTAGCAGTGCCCTTATAGTGGTAGATAACTCCAACTCTCCGAGGAAAGACTGGGCAAAGATTAAAAACACGATCAAACAAGAAAACACCCAGGAAGCAGAGGCCCAGCAGAAAGGGAAATCTCCAAAAGTGAAGTGATAGAAAGTCAGCATCAGCTGTTATCATCGTCCAAATCTCTTTCAGTGCTAAATATATGAGCCATGCCCCTGTGAAAAGGGGGCCTAATGCATCTCTGTGATGCATGATACCACATAGGTAATCCCATAATTACGGATCAATAATAGCCACTTTTTTTAACAACTAACTGAACTGTGAGTTAGAATGGATCATGTAAAAAATTGACCAGTAGCGAAAAGTTTCAGCCCAGGTCAGCTTCCATGGACTGCGTAGGCTGACCTGGGTCGATACTTTTCACAGATACACTACGCCCCCTTTCACAGAGCAGGGCTCATATAAACTTGACCCCTTAACCCTTTACCACACAATCCCAACTTTAATGACCCTTGTAAATAAGACTTTTGAAAACATTGTGGGATAAGGAGAAAATGCTGGTTACCAGCATTTTCTCCTTTTCCCACAATGTTTTCTAACCTTTCAGAAACAAGTCAAATCATTTGAGCCAGATTTTAATTTGTTGTCTGCAAATGCTTTCAACATGGACCAGTCTAAAATTTTGTCATTTGGTAAAAAGTTAAGATGGCTGAAAATACATTCCATTGAAACTTAGGAAGATTTTAACTCAACCCTTTACCACACAATCCCAAGTTTTAATGACCAGCCTCCCCCAAAATAGCCTTTTGAAAACATGGTGGGAAAAGGAGAAAACACTGGCAACCAGCATTTTCTCCTTTCCCCGCCGTGTTTTTTACCCTGTCATAGGCAAAAAACATGTGGTGCATATTTAATTTGGTCGTCTGCAAATGCCTTTAATTTGGACACATCCACCATTTTGTCGTGTGGTAAAGGGTTGATCAATCTTTTAGCACTTTTCTGAATGACAAAATTTCCAACTAGTCCCAATTGAAAGCATTTGCAGACTATATTTTAAATTGAGTTGAAATGTGGGTTATTGTCTGTAAAAGTGTAGAAAACTGTGGGGGAAAAGGAGAAAATGCTAGTTGCCAGGATTTTCTCCTTTTCCAACCAAGTTTTCAAAAGGCTTTTAGTTTTTACTCGAGGTTAAAACCTGGGATTGTTTGGTAAAGAGTTAACCCTTTACCGCACAATGATGCCTTTTGACGCCCCTGGGAAAGAAGCCTTTTGAAAACGTGGGAAAAGGAGAAAATGCTGGTAACCAGCATTTTCTCCTTTTCCCACAATGTTTTCTACCCTATCAAAGAAAAATTGCACCATTTTAGCCAAACTGAAATTGTTGTCTGCAAATGCTTTCAGTTTGGAGAAGGCTAAAATTTTGTTATCTGGTAAAGGGTTAACAAACAAACCCTAAAGAACCTGAACAACACTAAAGAAGAAAACTTTTGAAAACATTGTGGGAAAGGAATGGTAGCCAGCATTTCCTCTTTTTCCCACTCTGTTCTGTACCCTATCAAAGGCAGAAATCATCATTTGAGCTACTTTAAGTTTGTCATCTGAAAATGCTTCAATTTTGACCAGTTTAATCTTTTACGGCACAATGTCGCCTTTTGACGCCCCTGGGAAAGAAGCCTTTTGAAAACATTGTGGGAAAAGGAGAAAATGCTGGTAACCAGCATTTTCTCCTTTTCCCACAATGTTTTCTACCCTATCAAAGAAAAGTTGCACCATCTGAGCCACGTTGAAATTGACGTCTGCAAATGCTTCCAATTTGGACTGGTCCAGAATTTTGTCGTCTGGTAAAGGGTTAAAATTTTGTTGTGTGGTAAAGAGGTAATACTAATTATACTATATCACATGACAAAAAGGTAGACTTGTCCAAATTAAAAGCGTTTGCAGACGACACTTTAACCCTTTCCCAAACAAGCCCTGGTTTTCACGTGTCTGTAGTACAAGTCTTTTGAAAACACTGTGGGAAAAGGAGAAATTGCTCGTTACGAGCAATTTCTCCTTTTCCCACAGTGTTTTCTACCCTTTCGGAGAACTTTCTGTCATTTTCATCAAACTAAAAATTGTCGTCTGCAAACTCTTTCAATTTGGACAAGTCCAAAATTTGTCGTTTGGGAAAGGGTTAAGTTTGTCATCTGAAAATGCTTCAATTTTGACCAGTTTAAAATTTTGTTGTGTGGTATAGAGTTAATACTAATTATACTATATCACATGAAAAAAAGGTAGACTTGTCCAAATTGAAAGCGTTTGCAGACGACAATTTAAATGTGACTCAAATGATGGAATTTGTCTTTGACAAGGTCGAAAAGTTTTTTTTTTTTTTTTTTTTTTTTTTTTTTTCAAATTTTTGTCTTGTAACCCCTTACCACACAATCCATAGTTTTAATAACCCGCAAGGAAAGGGACTTTTGAAAACATTGTAGGAAAAGGAGAAAATGCTGGTAACCAGCATTTTCTCCTTTTTCCACAGTGTTTTTTAGCCTTCCAGGAAAAAAAAATCATTATTTGTTTGACATTTGTAGTCTGCAAATGCTTTGAATTTGGACCAGTCTAAAATTTTGTTCTTTGGTAAAGATTTAACTCGTAGAGGGCTGAATCAATGAAATGAAGCATTCCACTGAGGAAAAACATTCAAAATTTTGTCCTTTCATGGCTGTTTTAGCAGGTTATGTAACATAGTAGCAGACAGTGTAGATCAAAGATCAGACTGCATGTTCTGTGCAATCTGATCATAATCTACAATGTCCACAAAAACAACTTCTGTCAGTTCCAGCACTTTATGGGTTTTAACTCTACCAAACGACAAAATTTTGGACTCGACCAAATTGAAAGCATTTGTAGACAACAAAATAAATGTAGTGCAAACGATAATTTTTGTCTTTGATAGGGTAGAAAACATTGTGGGAAAAGGAGGAAATGCTGGTTACCAGCATTTGCTCCTTTTTCCGCAATGTTTTCTAAAGCCTTTTCTTTCAGGTTTGTTAAAAATTGGGATTGTGTGGTAAAGGGTTGAGGAATTCATATAATTCTGTATGTTTTTAGATGTATTACATAAAACACAAAGATTGCCTTTCAGTATTTTTTTCTCTTTTAACCCTTTACCATACAATCCCGAGTTTTTAACGACCTTGAGAAAGAAGGCTTTTAAAAACATTGTAGGGAAAGGAGAAAAGTTGGCAACCAGCATTTTCTCCTTTCCCCACAATGTTTTCTACCCTTCTAAAGGCAAATTTCAGTTTTAGAGTCACATTTGATTTGTCGTCTGCAACCAGTCTAAAATTTTGTCATTTGGTAAAGAGTTAACATGTTTGTTACAAGTATGTTGTATACTGATCAAGAAAACAGTATAGGAAAGGGTCTAATTACTTCTTGTAAACATGCAATGGCTCCTTTTTTAACTCGGTTGTTTTCAAAAAACATTGAGGTACTGTCCTAGCCCTGTCATAATATGCGCCGATGTCTTCTGTGTCTTCATCATCATCATGGTGTCAAAAATTTGACATTTTATAATATCTCTGTCATTACTTAAGATATTTACTTCATACTTAAACTAGTTGTTAACTATCAAAAGGGGACCCACACAAGAGAGGCACCTAACAATCAAAATATTTTTGACACAATTGTGCCCCTTTTTTTACTTAGAAGTTTCACTGAAAATCAATTTATTCCTAAAAGCAACTGCAGCCACAAGTTGGTACTGGCATGCGATGCTCTTGTTAGAAGCAATATATTGCTCCTTTTTTCAAAATGTCTTCCATACTGCACAATGTTTTCCATGCTGTTTTCCTTTTTATATGTTTCGCCTTTATATTTTTTTTTAACTTTGTATATTCTTTACCAGACATCCAAATCTCTCACACAACCAAACTGAAAATAATTGTAGACAAAAAATTAATTATGGCTTTTTCTGGGAGTGTCCCAGAGAAAGACCCTTCAGAGACCTATTCTAGCACTGGTGAAACATGGTACATACATGAATATTTGTGCTGGTGCCCAGGGTCTATATATTCACCTACCATTCTTAAGAACATTCTTTGTGTAGTTCTTCAGGTTGTTCTAAATTTGAAAGTAACACAGCTTCTGATTGGCTAAACCATTTTGTTAAGCCAAGCAGGAGTTGTGTTACTTTCAAATTTAGAAAATTTTCGAGAATAAGACTAAGAACATTTTTGAGAATGGTTAGTGAATACAGACTCTCATATAACTGAAAAAATGTTGAAAGCAGTATATAACACCATTCAACCAGTGGGTCATATTGAAAGTATAAGCAGGACAATTGTTGAAATTGTTGCATTTTTGTCCTTAAAATGCTTGAGAAAACATTGTCAGATATGTAAAAAATGCTGGTAAACCAGCATTTTCTCCTTTTTCCACAATGATTTTTAAAAGCCGTCCTAAAAGATCTCTGTAAAACAAGCATCATTTCAAAAGGGATAGATTTACAAGTTCTAAATCAATGTTTATGAATATTTCATGTTTGTATAGGCTGTAAGAACTGACCTGGCAGGGAGGAGCTATGTTACAGTTCACTGCATTTTAGATTGAGGTAAAATAGGTAATTTGCATAGGCGTAGCCAGGAAAATTTTGAGGATTTAGATACAAAATGGTGGGTTCTGGCATGTTTTTGACAGTGTTTTCCTTGTAAATAGTTTGTCACTAATATTGCTAATTTTTTTTTTTAGCTCACCTGAGCATAAAATGCTCAAGATGAGCTTTTGTAATCATGCTTTGTCCCTCATCTGTCGTCCATCGTCTCGTCCATCATGCAGTCGTCAGCATTTACCCTGTGTGCACTCTAGAGGCCACATTTTCAGCCAAATCCTCATGAAACTTGGTCAT
This sequence comes from Tridacna gigas, assembly GCA_945859785.2. NCBI lineage: Eukaryota > Metazoa > Mollusca > Bivalvia > Cardiida > Cardiidae > Tridacna > Tridacna gigas. The sequence goes on from OX244028.2 coordinate 110,397,184, forward strand.
AATGTTTGTCTTGATAAAATCTTCGAAATTGGGTCATGTAGGGTCAAAAAGTAGGTCACAGGGCCAGATCTTAGAAAAAAGCTTGTGTGCACTCTAGAGGCTACATTTTTTGCCTGAAACTCATGAAACTTGATCAGGGTGTTTTTCTGGATAAAATCTCAGACAAGTTCCAAATTGGGTTACATCGAGTCTAAAAGAAGGTCACTGGGCCAAATCTTAGAAAAAGCTTGTGTGCACTCTAGAGGCCACATTTTTAGCTTGATATTCATGAAACTTGGTCAGAATGTTTATCTGGATTAAATCTAAGACAACTTCAAAATTTGGTCATTTAGGGTAAAAAATTAGGTCATCGGGCCAAATCTTAGAAAAACCATGTGTGCTCTCTAGAGGCCACATTTTCAGCCTGATATCCATGAAACTTGGTCAGAGTGTTTTTCTTGATAAAATCTCAGACAAGTTCCAAATTGGGTTACGTTGAAGCTAAGAGTAGGTCACTGGGCCAAATCTTAGAAAAACATGTGGACTCTAGAGGCCACATTTCTAGCCTGAAACTCATGAAACTGGGTCAGATTGTTTGTCTTGATGATATCTTACACAGGATTGAAATTGGGTCATGTCAGGTCAAATCATCGGACCAAATCTTACAACAACCTTATGTACACTCTAGAGGCCACATTTTCAGTCTGATACTCATGAAACTTGGTTAGAATCATTGTCTTAATAAAGTCTTCGACACATAGAAAATTGGGTCATGTCAAATCAAAATGTAGGTCACAGGGCCAAATCTTAGAAAAACCATGTGTGCACTCTAGAGGCCACATTTTCAGTCTGATACCCATGAGACTTGGTCAGAATGTTTCAGGGCTAACGCTGTCGATCGCCATTTTCGCCATTGGCGAAAATTTCAAGAAATTGGCTAAAAGAAAAAATCAATTGGTGAAAATTGTGTCTAAAGGGTTAAAAGAAGTAAAAAGGTTAAAGTGTACAATACTACCCCACAGCCCAGCTGGTTATAAATACACACATTAACTGTGTGCAATCAACCGGTTACTCCCAGTGACATACATATATTGTAGTGTACCCATATCAGTTAAGCTGATAAATTAACATGCGCCAACAATTAAGATTACTGTGTTTGTCTTGATAAAATCTTGGACATAGTTGAAATTGGGTCATGTCAGGTCAAAAAGTAGGTCATGGGGCCAGATCTTACAAAAACCTTGTGTGCACTCAAACGGCCACATTTTCAGCCTTATACTCATGAAACTTGGTCAGGTTGTTTGTCTGGATGAAATCTCAGAAAAGGATGATATCAAGTCACATCAGGTCAAAAAGTAGGTCACAGGGTCAAATCCTAGAAAAACCTTATGTTACTTTAGAGGCAACGTTTTGAGCCAGATTCAAAATTTAACAATAGGCTAAATAAGTCCAAAAGTAGATCACATACACTCAAGCGTTTTACATCATCACGACAAGGATCTTTCCAGCCTCATCAATCCTAGATTACCTTACTCAGGTGAGCACTTTAGGGCCAAAGGCCCTCTTGGGTTTTTTTTCTTTTTCTAAAGAAACTGTTTCAACCTTTTTTATACTCGCATACGTAGTGGACACTACTCCCTTGGTTTGGAAATCACCATGAGTAGCCGTAAAGGATTGATAAAGAACTCTTATGATGCATTTGTTTACATAGATTTACGACCAATAATTTGGAACCGGCTCAAGGCCACTAAAATGAAAAATAAACTGGTCAACTTATATCACAGGTTAGCCATGCCCTGCCAGGTCAGTTCTCACAGCCAGTACCAAACAAAAGAAAATATTTTCATAAAACTTTTAATGGACAAGTCTAAAATTTGTTATCTGGTGGTAACTGAAGAAATAACCATATAACTTGTTTAGGATTTGTTCCAATCCATGATTGTTGCATATTATTTTGTAAAATTTTTCAGGTCATTACAATATATTAATGTTAGGGATGGGACCAAATAGTCGAATATTCTAAAAAGGGCCAAATGTTCAATTATGAATTTCATATTCGAAAAGTCTCTTTGTTCTTCTTTCACATTGCTTAATAAATTGTCCCTCACATGAAAAATAAAAGAACAGTTTGAAACAACGATATGATCCCTATCTCTGTCACTCTACTGTGTATCTGTCGATGTTTTGTTACATTGTGTCAAGCTGTTTTTTAACACCTATTAATTTACATAACACCTTAATTGGGTCTTATGATCATCCTCAGTTGAACCTGTCATTGTCCAGTACTTTACGCCGTTAGATTTGCTGAAACAAATTTGTCAATGATATATGTGTCATGGGCCAAATTGGAATCTAGGTTGGATCTGCCTGGACCAAATTAGAATTCCAGTTTGGCTTGGCAGATATGGGAATCTGCTTAGACCAAATTGCAATCTATTTTTAGCTCCACTGGCCGAAGGCCAGCGGGCTTATGTCATGGCCCGCTGGCTATCGTGCGTGCGTGCGCCCGTGCATGCATCCGTCCGTCCGTGCGTTAACTTTTATTTCAAACATCATCTTCTCTGAAACTACCCATCCAATTTTCATGAAACTTCACAGAAATGATCCTGCCATGGTCCTCTTCAGAATTTCTTGAAAGAATTTGATTCCTTCAAAAACTCTGGTTGCCATGGCAACAAAACTGAAAAATATTGGAAATCTTTAAAAATCTTCTTGTCTGAAACCATAAGGCATAGGGCTACCAAATTTGGCATGTAGCTTTATTTAGTAGACCTCTATCAAGTTTCTTCAAATTATAGCCCTGGGGTCAAAATTGGCTCTGCCCCAGGGGTCACAAGTTTTACATAGGCTTATATAGAGAAAACTTTAAAAATCTTCCTGTACCTAGCCATAAGGTCTAGAGCTACCAAATTTTGCATGTAGCTATATCTAGTGGGCCTCTACCAAGCGGGCCAAAATTGGCCCCGCCACAGGGGTCACAAGTTTTACATGGGTTTACATAGTGACAACTTAAGAAATCTTCCTTTTTTGATTTTTTTTTTTTTGGGAAATTAGCCTTGCATCAGGGGTCTGATGTTTTACAGAGGCTTCATATGGACAAAACTTGAAAATCACCTTATTTATAACCATACAGCATAGACTTGTATTATTTTGGCATGTGGCTTTATCTTGTGGACCTCTACCAGGGTTCAAGTAATTATAGCTCTGGGATCAAAAATGGCTTTGCCCAGCAGGTCTCAACTTTCACATGGGCTTTTACAGAGAAAACTTTGTAAGTCTTCATTTTGAAACCATTTGGCTCAGAATTGAAATGTTTAGTATTTATGGTTTATATTTATAAGCCAGTGGAGCGATACAGGGCCATCATGGCCCTCTTGTTATAGCTCACCTGAGCACAACATGCTCAAGGTGAGCTTTTGTGGTTGTCTGATGTCCGTTGTGCATCGTCCGTCATCAACATTTACCTTGTGGACACTTTAGAGGCCACATTTCTTACTCATTTGACCTGAAATTGGTCAGAATGTTTGTCTTTAAAAAATCTCAGATGAGTCTGAATTTGGGTCACCTAGGGTCATAAACTAGGTCACTAGGTCAAATTAAAGAAATACCTAATGGGCACTCTAGAGGCCACATTTATTGCTCAGTTGACCTGAAAATTGGTCAGAATGTTTGTCTTGATAAAATATAGGATGGGTTCAAAATTGGGTCACCTGGGGACATAATCTAGGTCACATTAAAGAAATACCTTGTGGGCAGTCTACAGGCCACATTTAGTGCTCAGTTGTCTTGAAAATTAGTCAGAATCTTTGTTTTAATAAAATCTCGGACGAGTTCGAATTTGGGATACCTTGGGTCATAAACTAGGTCACTAGGTCAATTAAAGAAATACCTGTGGGCACCTTAGAGGCCACATTTTTGCTCAACTGACTTGAAAATTGGTCAATTTTTTTCTTGGTAAAATTTCGGATAAGTTTGAATTTGGGTCACCTTGGGTCATAAACTAGGTCACTAGGTCAAATTAAAAGAAATACCTTGTGGGGCGCTCTAGTGTCCACAATTCATGCTCAGTTGACCTGAAAATTGGTCAGTGTGTTTGCCTTGATGGTATCTCGGATGAGTTCGAAATTGGGTCACGTAGGGTCGTAAACTAGGTCACTTTGAAGAAATACCTTGTGGGCACTCAAGAGGCCACAATTCTAGCTAAATTGACCTGAAAATTAGTCTACATGTTTGACTTGATGATATCTCAGATCAGTTAGAAATTGGGTCTCATAGGGTCATAAACTAGGTCACTAGGTCAAATTAAAGAAATGTATTGTGCATGCTCTAGATGCCACAATCTTTGTTCAACTGACCTGAAAATTTGTCGGCATGTTTGACTTGATATCTTGAATGGGTTTGAAATTTGGTCACATAGGGTCATAATCTAGGTCACTAGGTCAAATTATAGAAATACCTTGTGGGCACTCTAGTGGTGGCAATTCTTGCCCAATTCACCTGAACCTTGGTCAACAAGTTTCTCTTGATATCTGGGATGAGTTTGAAATATGGTCAAATAGGGCCATAAACTAGGTCACTAGGTCAAATTGAAGGAAGACATTTTGGACACTCCAGAGGCCACATTTTCAGCTCAATTGACCCGACAATTGGTCAGGATGTTTGTCTTAATAATATCTCAGATGAGTTTTAAATTGGGTCAGCTTAGGTCATTAAGTACGTCACCAGGTCAAATTGAAGAAATGCCTTGTGGACATCAAAAAGAAATAATTGGTTGTGCAGATTGGCATTGATCTAATAGGATATTATACTAAAGATTATTGGAAAAGATAAATATGCTCATTGTGAAGAAATATGCATTACCTTTGTTCTTGTTAATTTTTGAAAAAAAAATTAAATAACTGAAGCTATCAATTGACAGCCAGGCCATTTGTTTTTTTATTCATCTGTTCAAGTTTATGCTCCAAGAAGTGAGAGCTGGTAGTTGCTGCTTTGTCCTGTCTATCAATATTTTGTCTAAAGCATAACTCAAACAATAAAAATTGAAGCATAAAATTTCTTAGGTAAACAAGAACCTCAACTCTGGGTTGCTTTGTTTATGAGTTACTGGCCTCTGTTACGACTCCAAAACTGTAAGAAGTATCAACTTGCACCTTCATAGGTTGATAAATCTCATCGACTACAGGTATAGAGCAAAAGAACCATAACTTATGGATGCTTCATTTACGTATGTATTTCTTACTGCTCCTTGTTATTTCATGCCCCTGAAGAAAGGATGTATAGTAATTGAACCATCTGTCCATTGCCACGTCCAGATTCATTTCTACTCCATGACTGAGAAATGCATGGAGGAATTTTCATAAAATTTGTCACATCTTTACCATGACAAGACATTGTGTTATGAGCAAGAACCAATACCAAACAGGCAAATCAAATGAAAATTGCCGTCACGAAACTGATAAACCCATTCCAGTATTACGATAACGCAAAAGCAAGAACTGCTCTATATTATTAGATTATCCAGTTATTCTTCTTACCTACAGCCCTTCGACATATTTGATGCGCTGAATGGCCATCTAGACACATTCAAACATGTGCCATCTGTAATATGGTGCGTCCTTGGTAGAACTCCCAGAATGAATTTCAGCAGAGCATATAGTCAACACGTTGTGCGTCTGTCTATGCATCCGTTCATTGGAGATTTCTTTTTGTGACCAGAGCTCATTCAGGGACCATTACCCGTTTTCCAACATTGTTTTTCAAACCTTTTTTTTTTTTGCATGGATGTTACAACTCAGGATCATGTGTTTATGGGTTTAGACTCATTTATTAAAAAGCACATTAAATTTTACGGCTTTTTCAAATTGAAAAATGGAAAAAAAAAAATGCAGACAATAGATGAAATAGGCTTATTCTATATATAGGTCAGTGAACTTGCAAGTGAAAGTATTCGATGCTCATATTTGATTTTGTCAGATGTATGCATGCATTGCTAAAAGTGTACCAGTATTCAGACATTCAAATTTCGGACACCGGACCATAGGAGAATTCTAGAATTCTACAATTGAATATTCAAATACTAAAAATTGAATACCATTATTTGTATTCGTTCCCATCCATAATTAATTTGAATATTTCATTGTAGTGTAGTAATAAACAAAAAGATTTTATCCTAACAGGACTGTTATTGTTTTCAGATTAAATAAAGATAAATGACATTGCTTTTATTTTCTTTTTCCTTTTTGCTTCCTTTCCAAGAACATCTGTGCAGCACCAAAAACGAGTGGGTGCCAACACTAAGCTGCGTTGTCTGCGCATGTCATATTCTTTGAAGATAGACCTGTACAGGATAAATATTAGTACACAGTGCGCAAGTTGCCGCAAAAAATACCAAGTGGAAAAAGGGCTTTATACATTCTGTGGAACAATCAAGCCACTTTTTCACTACAAATGTCTTAAATATATATTTCATTGCAAAAGGGAGTTTTTATATATATATCAAATATCACCGTTTCCTGAAAATCTCTATCGACAGTTTCTGAATATAGGCATGGGAAAACCGGGATTTATACAACAAACTGACAATGAAAATAATGTCTGAGCCATGCTTGGCTTATATTTGGGCTATTTCCCAAGCTTATAGGGGCTGCATTTATAAATGACTGGTGAATAGGTCATATGCTAGCTAACCATGGCTGGATGAATCATACCGAGTAGTGTTTTAGTGAGTAAACATACATTTCATTTTGAAATTCACTGCATCGACTGGCACCTTGAAAAGTAGTCTGGTTTTGTACCCAGAATGCTCAAATCAGTTAGGTATGTATTTGAAAAATGCTAGCTAGCAGAAGATAATGCACTCAGCTGCAGTTGCATTTAGAAATAAGATTCATTTTCAGTGAAAATTCAGTCAAAAAAGGGGCACAACTATGTAAAATATTTTGATGGTTACCTACACCTTTTGTACGAGTTCCCCTATATGGTAGTTAACTAGTCATAGTTTTGAAGTAAATATCTTCTGTAACGACAGAAATGTATTAAAAACGTCGGTTTTTGCAAACATCGACAGGGCAATGACAATACCTCCTTCCAAAACAGCAGAGCTAATAAAACTCCTGTCACAATGAGTATTATCAATCATTGGAAAGATACTGGCCCAGCTGGGAATCGAACCATCGACCTGTTTAAGTCTTGTACACTACCGATGTTCCTCCAAATTGGCAATCCAAATTGAAAGCATTTGCAGATGACAAGATAATTGTCTCATAAAGTCAAATTTGTTTTGGGGCGGGTGGAAAACATTGTGGGAAAAGGAGAAAATGCTGGTAACCAGCATTTTCTCCTTTTCCCACTATGTTTCCAAGAGCATTCTTTCAAAAGGTTGTTGAAAGTCAGGATTGTGTGGTAAATGGTTAAAGTTATATCTACACACCAAATATACGCCAAAATTTTGAAATCGGTACATCTTACAACATACTGCGCAAAAATATGACTTATCAATTTTCGGGGAGAAAGGAATCAATGGGTGTCGAAACGACCATTTTTTTGCAAAAAAAATTCTACTTGGTGTCCAAATGACCAAATTAGGGGTCGAAACGACCAAATAAAGTTGAAATGACCGGGTGTCGAAATGACTGGATACTCACAAACAAAAGGGCCATGATGGCCCTGGATCGCTCACCCGAGTCGTTAGGCAAAATTCCATTTCCGGGTCATAATGACCCAATTAAAACTCATCTGAGATATTATTAAGACAAACATTCTGACCAACTGTCTGGTCAATTGAGCTGAAAATGTGGCGTGTCCAAAATGTCTTTAATTTGACCTAGTGACCTAGTTTATGACCCTATGTGACCATATTTCAAACTCGTCCACATCAAAAACTTGTTGACCAAGGTTCAGGTGAATTGGGCAAGAACTGTCACCTCTAGAGTGCCCGCAAGGTATTTCTGTAATTTGACCTAGTGACCTAGATTATGACCCTATGTGACCCAATTTCAATTCCATTTAAGATATCATCAAGTCAAACATACTGACAAATTTTCAGGTGAGTTGAGCAAAAACTGTGGCCTCTGAAGTGCCCACAGTACATTTCTTTACTTTGATCCAGTGACCTAGTTTATGACCCTATCAGACCCAATTTCTAACTGATCCGAGATATCAAGTCAAATATGTAGACCAATTTTCAGCTCAATTTAGCTAGAATTGTGTCCTCTAGAGTGCCCACAAGGTATTTCTTCAATGTGACCCAGTGACATTGTTTATGACCCTATGTGACCCAATTTTGAACTCCTCTGAGATATCATCAAGACAAAAAATGTGGCCTCTAGAGTGCCCACAAGGTATTTCTTTGACCTAGTGACCTACTTTATGACCCAATTTCAATCTCATCCAAGATTTAATTAAGGCAAACATTCTGATAAATTTTCAAGTCAATTGAGCAAAAAGTGTGGCCTCTAGAATGCCCACAAGGTATTGCTTTAATTTGACCCCAGTCACCAGTGCCATGTTTCTTGACAGATCAAAATTTCGCGAACAATTTTTGAAAAGGGTCACCCAAGGAACATCTCTGTGAAATTATTTTAAAATCTGACCAGCCGTTTCAGAGAAGAAGAATTTTTAACAATTTCTTCATATCCATATAGTGCAAGTAGCCCCCATTCACCAGAGCCATGTTTTTCCACATATCAAAATTTCGCGAACAGTTTTTGAAAAGGGTCACCCAAGGAACATTCCTGTGAAATTATTTCAAAATCTGACCTGCAGTTTCAGAGGAGAAGATTTTTAAAGAATTTCTTGGAAAATTCCATTACGTTGCCATGGCAACCAGAGTTTTTTATGGAATCAAATTTTGTGAACAGTTTTTAAAGAGGACCTCCCAAGGAACATTCCTGCTAAGCTTGGTCCAGATTGGCCCAGTGGTTTAGGAGGAGATAATGTTTAAAGAATTGCTGACGACGCACAGACGCACGACGGACAATGGACACCGGGTGACCCTAAAAACTCCCCTTGAGCACGTTGTGTTCAGGCGAGCTAAAAGCACCAATCGTTTCGACAATGGTTATGTGTGAAAGCAGCCAGTGGCATGGGAAGAATACTGTGCCAAATGCTACATGGGAGCACGGATAGATGCACTGGCCACTGTGATATGACCGAAATAATTTTGAAAACAGCGTTGAACACCATACAAACAGAAACCCACTTTATGGAGGTATAAAAAGTTGCACAATTCCTTTTTTACTGGTATGAATGAACGACTGCTAATTTCTGGTGCACAAACATCTAGGGTCCATCTTCGCAAGCCAAGGTGACGATGTCTACACTGAAAGCTACACCATTCTAACCCTTTCCTAAACAAATTTAGATTGTTTAATAATAAGTTAACCTTTAAGCTGCTAATCGCGACCTACTGACCTTTTGCAGTGTAGATCAAGATCAGACTGAACAGAACGTGCAGTCTGATCTTTGATCTACACTGTCCGTTACAGTATTTTCTTTCTGGTGAAATCAACTTTGAAAGCACAATGGACTTTTACTATTGTGTAGAATTTGTGTTTCATTTATTCAGCTGCTGATGTGTTAAGACATCTACAGACGACATTCAGAATCCGTAAAAATGAGCTTAAGCTCTCTGACAGGGTAGAACACGTGAGAAAAGGAAATGCTGGTTACCAGTATTTTCTCCTTTTCCCATAATGTTTTCAGCCCTCCCTCCCAAGGTCGTGAAAACCCAGGATTATTTGGTAAAGGGTTAAAATATGGGAAACCAAGAAAATGATTTTTTCTCTTCTTGGGGGATTTCTTGTTCTTTTGAAGACATAACAGAGCATCATCTAATTCAATATCTGCAAATGCTTTTAAACCTTAGGCTGCTAAGCGCAACTCAAGGACCCTTTGCCGACAGTACAGATCAAAATCAAACCGCACAGAACATGGTCTGATCTTGGATCTACACTGTTCGCCTAGTAGATATCTCCCCCCAAAAAACAAAAAAAAAAAAAAAACCACCTTTGAAATAGCCAAATTTGGGTTTACCACTATCAGTTTGAAATTTTCATTTGCGTCATGCTCTGTGAAAAGGGGGCTTAATGCATCTGCGAAAAGTATCGTCCCAAACCAGCCTGCGCAGGCTGACCTGGGCTGAAACTTTTCGTTATTAGTCTATTTTCTGCATGACCGAGGGCCAGTCTACCGCATGAATGAATCAGTTGTTAGACAAAATTGATTTTATGGATCCATTATGTAATAAATTGTTTGGTATCATGCATCACAGAGATGCATTAAGCCACCTCTTGCCAGAGCATGGCACATTTATTTAGAAGAATAATGAATATCCCTTTACCACACAAGCCAAGTTTTAACATTTCTGATGACCATTTTCTCTTTCTCCCCAATGCTTTTTATCTTTCAAAGACAAACCCCTGGATTTGTATTGAATTTGTTTTCTGTAATGCTTCAACTAGACTTACTCAAATTTTTTGGCAAGCACTGCAGAGTTTAACTTTTACGACATTATTGCAAGTTTGAAGACCTGGAGAAGCCTTTGGTAAACACTGTAGGGAAAAAGAGGAAATGATTATAACCAGGGCCCAGTTTCACACACAAAAAAAAAAGCATTATTTTACTCAAATCTGAAACCAGGGTCCGTATTCACCAACCATTCTTAAGAACGTTCTTAGTCTTATTCTCCAAGATTTTCTGCATTTGAAAGTAACACAACTTCTGATTGGCTAAACCATTTGGTTTAGCCATTCATAAGCTGTGGTACTTTCAAATTCAGAGAAATTTGGTGAACAAGACAGAGAATATTCTTAACCCTTTCCCAAACAAGCCCTGGTTTTCACGTGTCTGCAGTACAAGTCTTTTGAAAACACTGTCGGACAAGGAGAAATTGCTCGTAACAAGCAATTTCTCCTTTTCCCAGTGTTTTCTACCCTTTTTGGAGAACTTTCCGCCATTTTGATCAAATTTAAAATTGTCATCTGCAAACTCTTTCAGTTGGAAGGGTCTAAAATTTGTCGTTTGGGAAAGGGTTAAGAATGGTTAGTGAATATGGACCCAGAGACTTATTTTTTGACCCGTGTCAAGTTTGTTATTCCAGACACATTTCACTGCCATTAACAGACTTATGTAACATTCTCAAGTCCCATGTTGACAACATTTCGAACTTGGCAAAATAATAGACTAAAGTTTTAATTAAGTCCATTTATTTTGCCTAGTAGTCTGAAAGGTAGTGTCGACTCAGGATCTGAGAATGTAACTACAGTCTGTTAATGTTGCTGAAATGTGTCTCAACTAGCAAGTCATCAGCTGTGACCGTTGGATAATATCAGTAAGAGACTGGGCCTGCTTTCACGAAAAAACACAAGTCTCTTATTTTACTCAAATCCACTAATGGTCCAAGGTTCTGACTTTAGTTGAGTTCTTGACTCGAGACGCATTTCATAAACATCAAAGGACTTGAGAAACATCCTGAAATCCCTAGTTTACACAATGTTTAGGACTTGGCTGAGCAAAATAAACAGAAGTAACTCAGTTCACAGACTTAAGCCCATTATTCTGCCGAGCCGAGTCTGAAACGTCGTGTCGGCCTAAGATTTGAGAAAACTATGTCTGTATGCGTCAACTCTTTTCCAAATGACAGAATTTTTGACGGGTCCAAAGTGAAAGCATTTGCAGATGACAATTGTGGCTTGAAAATTGAAATTTGATTTTGGAGGGGTGGAAAACATTGTGGGAAAAGGAGAAAATCCTTTTCCCGCAGTGTTTTCGAAAGGCTTTTTCTTCAGGGTCGATTGCGTGTTAAAAGAGTTACAGAAATGCATCTCATACAACAAATGCAACAAAAGTCCAAACAAGAGGGTCATGATGGCCCTGGATCGCACACCAAAGTCAATAGGCGAAATTTCACTCCAGGGTCATAATGACCCATTTAACTCATCCGAGATATTAAGACAAACATTCTGACCAATTATTAGGTCAATTGAGCTGAAAATGTGGCCTCGGAAGTGTCCAAAATGTATTTCTTCAATTTGACCTAGTGACCTAGTTTATAACCCTATGTGACCATATTTCAGACTCATCGGAGATATTATCAAGACAAACCCGCCGACCAATTTTCAGGGCAATTGAGTAAGAATTATGGCCACTAGCGCGCCCATAAGATATTTCTTTAAATCTGACCTAGTGACCTAGTTAATGACCCTATGTGACCCAATTTTGAACTCGTCCAAGATTTTATCAAGACAAACGTGCCGATCAATTTTCAGGTCAATTGAGTAAGAATTGTAACCTCTAGAGCGCCCACAAAAAATTTCTTTCAGTTGACCTAGTTTATGACCCAAGGTGACCAAAATTCAAACTCATCTGAAATTTCATCGAGAAAAACATTCTGACCAGTTTTTAAGTCAATTCAGCAATAAATGTGGCCTCTAAAGTGCCCACAAGGTATTTCTTTAATTTGACCTTGTGACCTAGTTTATGACCCATGGTATCCCAAATTCAAACTCATCCGAGATTTTTTTTAGACTAAAGATTCGGAGCAATTTTCAAGAAAATTGAGCAATAAATGTGGCCTCTAGACTGCCCACAAGGTATTTCTTTAATTTGACCTAGTGACTTAGATTGTGTCCCCAGTTGACCCAATTTTGAAGTTATCCAAGATTTCATCAAGACAAACATTCTGACCGATTTTCGGGTCAATTGAGCAATAAATATGGCCTCTAGAGTGCCCACAAGGTATTTCTTTCTTGACCTAGTGACCTAGTTTATGACCCCCAACTCATCCAAATTTTAATTAAGACAAACATTCTGACCAATTTTCAAGTCAATTGAGCAAACAATGTGGCCTCTAGAATGTCCACATGCTATTTCTTTGATTCGACCTAGCGACCTAGTTTATGACCCCAGGTAACCCAATTTCAAACTCATCCGAGATTTTATCAAGACAAACATTCTGACCAAGTTTCACCGGTGCGTTCGATTGGGCGTCTTCCGCTTTTAGAAGCTCTGCCGTCTCTTCCACTCAATATTTGGAAGAGCCGGCAGAGATTCAAAACAAAATGGCGGAAGCGGCCAATGAAACACGAGTTGAAGAATGGTTTCTTTTCGGTTAACATTTGTTTTTTTGTTGTCATGTGCAAATATTCGTGTTTTTACTTGCTGAAAAGATTGCTCTTGCTCAGTATCCAATTTGCGGTGGTAAATATACGGTTAATACTGATTAATTCCTCCGCATGTCTTGAATCGCCCTCAGAATTTTAAGGGGCGAAATGTCTTGGGTTCGAAACGTTCTAATATCTCTCGAATTGGTATAAAAAGTATATATATTTTTATCACTTATTCGACTTTCACTGATGAATACAAAGCTGCTATTTTGGGGATTGTTCAAGGCCTATTTAAACAGAACAAGCTAGCGTCATTCTCATCAAATAGCCATTCTTCTACAAACAACAGCAGTTTGTTGTAAAAAGCCACCATGTTGAATGATTCTAAATTCGTTCAATTGGCTTTCTATTCTAATCGCTTCTGTGAATAGCATTCTCTTCTTAGCAGAGCCCAAACGAACCGGCTACTAGTTTTTCACCCCACATGACCCAATTTCGAACTTGTCCGAGATTTTATCAAGACATACATTCTGACCAAGTTTCACAAGTATCTGACTGAAAATGTGGCCCCTAGAGTGCAACCAAGGTTTTTCTAAGATTTGACCTAGTGACCTAGTTTTTGACCCCACATGACCCAATTTCGAACTCGTCCAAGATTTTATCAAGACAAACATTCTGACCAAGTTTCTTGAGGATTGGACTGAAAATGTGGCCTCTAGAGCATACACAAGGTTTTTCTACGATTTGACCTAGTGACCTAGTTTTTGACCCCACATGACCCAAATTCGAACTCGTTTGAGATTTTATCAAGGCAAACATTCTGACCAAGTTTCATGAGGATCAGACTGAAAATGTGGCCTCTAAAGCGTACACAAAGTTTTTCCAAGATTTGACCCAGTGACCTAGTTTTTGACCTCACATGACCCAAGGTCGAACTTGTCCGAGATTTTATCAAGACGAACATTCTGACCAAGTTTCATGAGGATCGGACTGAAAATGTGGCCTCTAGAGTGTACACAAGGTAAGAAGTTGACGACGGACACAGCACGATCACAATAGCTCACCATAAGCACTTTGTGCTCAGTTGAGCTAAAGAAGTCTTTTAGTGGTTTTCAGTATTATAAGCGACTTTTTTTTTTCATGAACCAGGCCCAGCATTTTCTCCTTTTCCAACCGTTTTCTACCTTCCCCAAAACAAATTTAGATTTTTCAGCTGCATCTGCAAATACTTTTAATTCCGACAAGTCTATAAGGTTTGCTGTGTGGTATAGTTACCTTTTTACGAAATAACAAAATTTTAGACTTGTCCAAATTGAAGGCATTTACAGAAAAGTTATCAAATATGGCTCAAATGAAGGAATGAGAAGAAAACACTGTGGGAAAAGGACAAAATGCTGGTCATCAGCACTCTCTCCTTTACCCACAATATTTTCAAAAGCCTTCTTCAGGGTTGTCAAGTTGTGTGTATTGAAGTTTAATGCCATTTAAACAGCTTAGGTCCTATCACTGCGGTCAGTGCACCTTTGCATGTTTTTCTTGACTTTTTAATACCAGTACTGACACAACGTTCTTTCCAAGCCACCGACTCCTCTTCTCACATGTATCCAAGGTGAGAAGCAAAAAATCGCCAGAAAGCAAACAGGTATCGAATTCACAACCACCAGGTTGCGAGTCAGATATACTAATCACTGAGCTACACGGTTGGGCTTGTAGTTGTTACCAAATAACAAAATTTTAGATTGGTCCAAATTGAAAGCACTTGCAGACAAAATAAATGTGACTAAAAAATTGAAATTTGTTTTGGAAAGGGTAGAAAAAATTGTCGGCAAAGGAGAAAATGCTGGTTATCAGCATTTTCTCCTTTTCCCACATGTATTCAAAAAGTTTCTTTTTCAGAGTCATTAAAACTGGGGACTGTGTGGTAAAGGGTTAAACTCCAAATAGTGTGGTAAAGGGTTGATTATGGACAAGTCAGATGATCCTAATCTAAATGAATATACAGCAACAACATTTTTTTAATCTTGTTTTAATTAAGCTTTAAATTAAAGACTTGCTTAAGCCATTGATAAGTTTTTCCTACGAACTTCCTTACGATGAATTTGAAACCTATGAATATTGATAGTCCAAATTTTCTCCAACATTTCTGGATGATCAACTATAAACAGAAAAGACAATGTCCTGAAAATACGTCCATAAAGTAACGAGTTGTTTACAAAGAGCAGCGATGTGTTGCAAGTGGGGATTAACTTGTCTTTCCAAAGTCCACTTTTTTTCAAGCCCTTGCTGACTAATCATTTCTTCTTTCCACCAGTGGCCTTCTGGGCAGCCTTGGTCATTTTTGCGTCTTTTTCTTGTTTGGTGACCTCCTTGATGACACCCACAGCAACCGTCTGCCTCATGTCTCTGACGGCAAAACGTCCAAGTGGGGCGAATTCACTGAAGGGCTCCACGCACATGGGCTTGCTTGGGACAAGATCAACCATGGCGGCATCCCCCGATTTGACGAACTTGGGGTTATCTTCCAGTTTCTTTCCAGATCTTCTGTCAATCTTCTCTTTTATTTCATGAAATTTGCAAGCAATATGTGCTGTGTGGCAATCAAGCACTGGTGCATAGCCAGCTCTGATCTCTCCAGGGTGGTTCAGTACAATGACCTAGAAGATTGAATGTTTAACGGTTTATATATGAGCTATGCTCTGGCAATAAGAGGGGTTAATCCTTTCCCAAACAAGCCCTGGTTTTCACATGTCTGCAGTACAAATCTTTTGAAAACACTGTGGGAAAAGGAGAAATTGCTCGTAACGAGCAATTTCTCCTTTTCCCACAGTGTTTTCTACCCGTTTAGAGACCTTTCTGCCATTTACATCAAATTCAAAATTATTGTCTGCAAACTCTTTCAATTTGGACTAGTCCAAAATTTGTCGTTTGGGAAAGAGTTAATCTATTTCCCCAATGCATCTTGAGCAAGTCATCACCCGGGTCCGTATTCACCAACCATTCTTAAGAACATTCTTGGTCTTGTTCTTCAAAATTTTCCAAATTTGAAAGTAACACACCTTCTGATTGGCTAAACTATATGGTTTAGCCAATCAGAAGTTGTGTTACTTTCAAACTTGGAAAATCTTGAAGAATAGGTCTAAGAACGTGCTTAAGAATGGTTAGTGAATACGGACCCTGATCATGGATCTGTAAAGTCCAATCTGTCAAACAACCGACTGAATCTAGCGGTAGACCGGTCCTTCGACATGCAGAAAATCGATCCAGGTCAGCCTATGCCGATGCATGCCGACTAGGGTCGATACTTTGTGCAGATGCATTAGGCCCCCTTTTCAGAGCTTGGCTCATATACTATAGAATCATTGAATATTATGTTGACCCTTTACCACACAATCCCAAATTTCAACAACCCTGGGACAGACTGTTTTTGAAAACTTGGGAAAATGAAAAATGTTGGTAACCAGCATTTTCTTTTTTCCCCCATTTTGTTTTCCACCATTTCCTAGACAAAGTCCATCATTTGACCCACTTTTAATTAGTCCACCGAGTCTTTTCAAGATGGACAAATCTAAAATTTTGCTCTGTAGTAATGTATTTACATCAGAATTACAGTTTTATAAAACAGGCAGAAGTTCATTTTCATGCTAAAGCCAGTATTCACCATTTACTGACACCACTCTCGCTTTCTGGTAAACAGTCTACATCATTCACAGATTGCTGCAAATCTTCATTGCATAACATGACCTTTTGAAAAACATTATCCTTATCATTTTCTGAATCACATCAATCCAACTTGTGCCCATTTTCAGAATCCTCAATGCCAAAAAATCATCTCTAAAACCCCGTTCACATTCACCCTTCCTGCCGCCATGTTTTCGTAATGAATAATTGTGCATTGATGTTGGAAAATCCCAAGATATTTTTGTGTATTGAAGAGGTCTTGGCGATATTTATAGGTAAGATCACGCGAGAACATTTCTGTAACAGATGAGTGGTAAATTTCCATTCATACATTCAAATATTTACTCAAACGGAGACTACTTTTGCACTCAATCCTGAAAACGTAAATATACCTGATAGGCACTTAGAGCGAGACCGAGTAAAATCGTAAATATACGTGATTGGCACAGTAAGGGTCAACACACGATACAATTTTACGCTTGTCCATGCTGAAAGTATTTGTAGCGGTCAAACTAAACATGACTCCAATGATGAGATTTGACTTTGACACAGTAGAAAACATTGTGTAGAAAAATTTTACCAGTATTTTCTCCTTTTCGGACAATGTTTCCGAATGCCATTTTCCTCATGGCAGTTAAAACTCATGATTGTGTGGTAAAGGGTTAAATAGCAGAAGAAGGATTACAATTTCTTTTAAAAAAAGAAACGTTACCTGGGCATAGAATTTTTCTGCAGCCTTAGGTGGATTATTTTTAGAGTCACCAGCAACATTTCCTCTCTTGATCTCCTTCACAGAGACGTTCTTCACATTGAAGCCAACATTGTCCCCTGGTAGAGCTTCTGCAAGCGATTCGTGGTGCATCTCCACAGACTTCACTTCAGTTGTGATGGCTGCCGGTGCAAATGTAACCACCATACCTGGCTTCAGAATACCAGTTTCTACACGACCCACAGGCACTGTTCCAATACCTAACAAAACAGAAATAACCCTCAGGATGAACATGTTAACCATTTACACTTCTTTGCTTGCAATGGAGTTTAACACCCTTTTAACAGTTTAGGTCTTATCACGATGGCCAGAGCACCTACACATGGGTTTCCAGGCTTTCTCATACCAGTACCGACACAATTTTCCTTTTAAGTCGCTACTTTCTCACAGAGGTGAGAGACAAAAAGACAGCCAGAAAGAAAGTTTACCTCAACCGGTTATGAACTCACAACCACCTGGTCGCCAATCAGATACACCAACCACTGAGCTACCCTGCACAGCTTAATCCTTTTAACCCTTTACCACACATTCCCGACTTTTAATGACCCTGGGGAAGAAGCCTTTTGAAAACATTGTGGGAAAAGGAGAAAATGCTGGTAGTCAGCATTTTCTCCTTTCCCACAATATTTTCTACCCTTGCCAGAGAAAATATCAATTTTTGAGTCACATTTATTTTGTCGTCTGCAAATGCTTTCAATTTGGACATTTCAAAATTCTGTTGTTTGGTAAAGAGTTAAATGGCACATATTTTTCATCTTTGGTACATGCGAGGTATGTCTGTACAGTTCGTAGACAATGTTGATATTCATAAAACTAGCACACGCAAATCTTACTTTCTTGATTAGTTTCGGGTATATCTTAAGCCTTTCCCAAACAACGAATTTTAGCCCCTTCCAGACTGAAAGCATCTGCAGACGACAAATTTGCAAGTGGTACAAATGAACTTGAGGTTTTTTGACAGGGGAGAAAACATTGTGGGAAAAGGAGAAAATGCTGGTTACCAGCATTTTCTCCTTTTCCCACGTTTTCAAAAGGCCTCTTCCTCAGGGACGTGAAAACACGGGATTGTCTGGTAAAGGGGTTAAGCATTATATGAAAAGAATACAAAGATATTGCACCAACAATAAGTCGTTTACTATTCAAGCTTTGAACAATGTGGTTGCGACCCGAGGCACTCCAGAAAACGCATTCAAAACAATTTTTTTAACTCTTTACCACACAATCCCGACTTTAATCGACCCTGTGCAAGAAACCTTTTGAAAACATTGTGGGAAAAGGAGAAAATGCTGGTAACCAGCATTTTCTCTTTTTGTCACAGTGTTTTCTACCCTTCCCAAAACAAATTCAAATTTTCCAATCATATTTATTTTTTCGTCTGCAATTGCTCTCAATCTGGGCAAGTCTAAAATTTTGCTGTTTGGTAAAGAGTTAACTTGTCGTCTGCAGTCCATACAAAACAAATTGATCATTTTTAAATTTGATCCAACAATACAGGATGGCTTCCAGGTCATTTCAAGAAATTATAAACAATGACAACATAGCCATTCAAACTTGACGCACAGAAATTCTGAAGCACTTCAGTTGTCTTTGTCAAAAATGGCTGAAATTAACGTCACAGAACAACAGATGATCATAAAATTCTGCGGCAATCTTGGGAAATCACGGTAGATACCATGAAAATGCTGTCTGAAGTTACAGGAAAGCCAGCTTTGTGTGTGCTCAATTGTTTTCAAGTGACACAGGACTTTCAGGCGAGGAAAATTCAATCAACTATGACAAAAGATCCGGGCGACCAGGCATCATTAACACAGGATTACTGGATTCGTTCAGCGAGTCGTTCGGTCAGTTGACAGAAAACTGTTTATTGATGTGCTTTCTCATTGGAAAATGGACACCAAAAACGCAATGCTGCGAAAGGTCAATGTTTTGAGAAGCTCTGAATTGTGTTTGATTATCTCTCAATCACACCTTCTACGATAAGTACCAGACACGTCAATCCAATGTCTGATAAACGATGTTGCAATGTAATGACATCAGCATCTGCCCCGGGTTCTTAAAGGTAGGGCTGTCAGGATACACCTTAAGTGTACCACAATATATTGCAATACACAGAAACCATATTGCGATACGTACCACAATATATCGTGTCCATGTTAAAATTAATATTTCTTTTAAAAAATAACTTTGCTATTCAGGTTGAATTCTTCAAAAAAAAGTGAATCAATTAATCACCCAATCCCAACAAAAGCGATTCCAAATATCGGATTTTGCCTTCTTATTCGGTATTTTACCATAACCGTCCTCGGTCGCTTCTATAGCATTAGCGTTGGCAGCCATTGTTGATATGGTCATACTCGTTTCAGAAAATGCACACGCAATCGAGTTGGATTACAAGAAGATACTTCAGTATAATTTGCGCACATTTTCCATTAATTTAATTTGTGAATTAATGAATTTTATTCTCGTATTCCTGTTTTTAAAAATCTGTAACTTTTGATGTTTTAAACATGACGTTGGCGACTTGGCATTGCATGGCTTAGATTGAATAGACTGTGACCATAAAATATTGACAATCACAAATCAAGTATGTCCTAGTCTGCTTTCATACTAAACTTGTATCCGAAACCGTCCGATAGACAACAGACTGCAAGTTTACTATCATACGCACTACAATTATAAGTGATAAGCATATGCATGACCACGACATTTTAGAAATGACCAGATCAAAATAAACCGAAAATACATCGAAACTAGAAAATATTGCAAAAAAAAAAAAACGGTACATGAAGTTTGTATCGCAGTACGTATTGACTTTGAATTATATTGCAATATACCAGTATACCGGTATATCGTGACAGCCCTACTTAAAAGGTATGTGCAGGCTAGGATCAACAAATGAAAAACTATGGTAGTGGCACCTTTTTTTCACATGTAGGCTGAGAAAACTTTGCTCTTAATGATGATATAAGTTTCCTGAGCCTAATTGTTAAATTTGCTAACTTTTCAGCAATGTCCACAAACTTTACAGACATACCTTGTATAAAATGTCTTATCCGGCCCTAACATTTTTAGAATTTCTTCTCCAGTTCCATACTATTGAAGAACAAAGTGCAGCCAAACTGTGACCATTTAACTATTTTACCACACAACTGGTCTAAACTGAAAGCATTTTCAGATGACAATTATTTAATGTTACTTAAAAACATAAAATTCATCAAAGGGTATAAAATATTGTGGGGAAAGAAGAAAATGCTGGTTACCAGCATTTTCTTTTCTCACAGTATTTTCAAAAGGCTTCTTTCTCAGGGTTGTTCAAAGTCAGAAGTGTGTGGTAAAGTGTAAATTATCATTATGATCAAGGATGCTCTCCTTTGTTATGTGTATCACTCATATCATCCCGTCCACAATTCCATACTTACAAATGCTGTGCAAAATGTTTAATCAATCTCAGCAGGAATCTCAGCAGCCAATTTTACAATTTTTGGGACAGAAAAATAACCCAACATTGACAGTCAAATTTCCTCATTAACCCTTTATCGCACAATGCAGACTTTTAACAACCCCAGGAAAAAAGCCTTTTGAAAACATGATAGGAAAAGGAGAAAATGCTGGTAACCAGCATTTTCTTCTTTTCCCCACAATGTTTTCTACCCTATCGAAGAAAAATTACACCATTTGAGCCATACTGAATTTGTCATCTGCAATTGCTTCCGATTTGGGCAAGGATAAAACTTTGTCATCTGGTAAAGGGTTTAGTGGCAGAATGTTGCTAGAGGCAAATCCAGTGAAAGAAACTTCATGTATTTTAGCCAGTAAGTAATAGCTTCAGAATGAAATTGTTGTAGGACTGTTCTAAAGCCCATCTATGCTTCTAGCACAAGAGAATCATTTTGAATGTAGGTTTGAATTACAGTAAAACCCCTCTATCAAGACCACCCATGATACTTCTGAAAATTGGTCTTATTAGCGGGGTGGTCCGATTTCCAGGTTCCATCCACCTAGATTTTAAATCAAACCCATAGACTTGTGTAGATTTAAATTATGTACAAAGTAATGTTCATGTATTTTCGTCAGGAAAGCCTGTGCAAACACATGAAAATGATAAGAAAATTTTCAAGTTTACTGAAAAGGTGATTATGTTTATTGAATTTTATTGAATTTTATGAACATATCCACATTTAAGTGCATGTACATTCATAACTGCATTTTTAAACTCTTACAGTCAAATAAAGAAATCGAACTTAAAGTCTACAAAATCTAATGTTACCGATAGAACTTGGCATATTTTCTGTTTTGTGTAGTGTCAAGAACCCATATTTCACATGCTGATTTTCATTTTAAAGCAAAGAATTTCGAAAGCCAACTATTGCACAGCCCAACGTTAACAGTTTATTTCTTTCATTTTCGTTTTTTCCATTTTGATTGAAGTTGAATGTTCAAACAGTTCTACTAATCGTCGATCGCACAGTTGAAGTGTTCACCTGTTTACAAATCACATATTTACAAAGTATGGCTTTAATGTGTAACAAAAACAAAATAATTAGCCCACCTCAATCACTAGACATTAACCCAAGTGTCTCAAATTTCAACAGCTGAATGCAAAAAACCAAATCGTAATTACCCGGATGTCAACATGTTTTTCACCTGGGTCAGCAATGTGTGATAAACGCTTGATTACCACATAAAAGCCGAATTAATTATCATCAGTTCATCCGTCATTTGATTATGTAAGGTAACACCCTGATCACTAGACACAATCGTGTCACAACAGTCGATAGATGAACAAAAGATCGATAATTGAATGTCGATTCCTTCGGACCCAAGAGTTTTCGTACATGAAGAACCGCCTACAGTGCCCGATTATGGACGCGTGAAAATTAACTGGCCGTAATGAAGTTGTGAAAATTAGTGGTTGTTTCAGGGGTTCAAAGACTATAGATAATTTCTCATTGGTACTGAAAATGGTGGTCGTAATTTCGGAATAGCGGGGTGCCCATATTTCTGGGGTGGTGGTCGATGATTGTGAAGAAGGAAAAATTGTGTTCCGACAAAAAGCGTTTGTAATAGCGGGTTGCTCGTATTGCCAGGGTGGTTGTGAAGAGAGGTTTTACTGTATTTCTAACATACACATAAATACAACACATTCCGACGGAAGGATCCTTGTGGCAGTATTGGAAGACAACTTTACTTTGGGTTGCAAGGATGATGAATTAGAGTACAGTGGTTAGGGTTCAAGATTTCTGTTGTCCACATCAGTTTCTCTAATGCTGCTCATACTTTCTGCCAATTGGCTCAATGGATTGGATTTCTAAAATGATACCAGATAGTTTTGGGAATTTTGTGGGGGCCGGTATTAATCCTAAATTAGGTTTAGGAAAATCGAAAAGAACCTACCTCCAATTTTATACACATCTTGAAGTGGTAGTCTGAGAGCTAGTTCTGTTGGGCGCTTTGGTGGGGCAATGGAATCCAAAGCCTCAAGCAGGGTTTTACCCTTGGCCTCGCCCGCTTCTTTCCTCTCAATAGCCCATCCCTTGAACCAATTCATATTAGTTGATGCCTCTATCATATTGTCACCATGCCATCCAGATATAGGAACAAATGCAACAGATTTAGGGTTGTATCCAATCTTCTTTATGTAAGAAGAAACTTCCTTTTGGATTTCATTGAAACGTGCCTAGAATAAGAGAAATACTTATAGGTTATCTGTTTCATAACCAGATACTACTCTGGCAGCTCACCATGTTGATTAACCAAAAGGAGTTTTTTTTTTCTGATTAACAGACATACCGGAATATGAAAATCAATATCACTTTCATATGTATATATGTGTTTACCAACAGCAACTGCATCAAGATACTTCGCATGGTCACTAAGAAATCATTATTGAATCCCAAACTAAGATGTTCAACAAAAGATGTTGACAGGAAATAAAACTACGAAGGAAACCAAGACAGACTTAGTTTTTTGTACGGGCACATGGGGACCCAGACTTGTGATTTGCTTGAAATATTTCTGGTTAACTCTTTACCACACAATCCCGACTTTAACGACCCTGAAAAAGAAGCCTTTTGAAAACATTAAGGGAAAAGGAGAAAATGCTGGTAACCAGCATTTTCTCCTTTTCCCACAATGTTTTCTAACCTTCCCAAAACAAATTTCAGTTTTTGAGTTACATTTATTTGTCGTCTGCAAATGCTTTCAATTTGGACTAGTCGAAAAATTTGTCATTTGGTAAAGAGTTAAACCCACGCAAATTTGCTCCCGAGATAAATAAGCAATTTAGAAAAACAACCTGGTTGAAAGCTGAAAATAACTCTTTACCACACCATCCTGACTTTTAACAACCTTGGGAAAGAAAGCTTTTGAAAACATTGTGGCAAAAGGAGAAAATGCTGGTAAACAGGATTTTCTCCTTTTCCCACTATGTTTTCTACCCTATCAAAGACATAAATCGTAATTTGAGCTAAATTTGAATTGTTGTCTACAAATGCTGTGAATCTGGTTTAGTCCAAAATTTTGTCATCTGGTAGAGAGTTAATTTAGTTCTAATTGAAGCCTCCTTTCACCGTCTGCACAGATTTGTGGAACAAAAGAGCCTTAATGGCCCCATATCGCTCTACTGGCTAGTAAGTACAAAACATACATATCAAACATTAGAATTCTAGGCCAGACAGTTTAAAACAAAGTCTTGTAAAGTTTTCTCTTTAAAAACCCAAGTGAAAGTTGTGACCCTAGGTTGAAGCCATTCTTGACCACAGTGTTATAATTACTTGAATCCTGGAAGAGATCCACAAGATGAAGCCACATGCGAAATAATACAGGTCAAGGCCAGGGTGCCCAATCACATACTGCAGTACGTAATTCACGTATAAATTCTACTCTGCGCATACAAATTTTTTTTGCTTACATGCATGCACACACTGTCAAAAGTATGCACGTACAAAAAGGAAAGTAATTACGTAAAGTGCACGTACAAATTAGATACCATTTTGTATCGCATGCTACATAAACAAAACGAAAGTAGTTTCCCTCATAAGTGGGTATCACGCCTTGTCCTCAACACAGAGCGTGTTGCCAAATATTTTCACTATATATATTTTGTGGCTCCCTCGTCTTTGAGAAATTTTTGCTATGATCTTTTAAGGTGTCAAAATCTACCATGTGTACAGGAAATCTGGTAATTAATCTTCAATGAGAAATTAAAATCATTTAATATTATGATGTGCAGTTATTGTTAAAAACACATTTTTTTGACATATGAAAGCAGAAGAATCGAGCCGCAAATTAAACATGTAATTTTCGTATGTATGGCGTGGTGGCGTCTGCTGCAAAAAAAATGTCATCACAACAAAAGTTAAAATATTTTACAGCGTGAAGATCTGAGAAACGTTGGCTTACACAAGTGATTCTACCATAACAAATTTTGCCCCAACACGGCATGGCCTTTATTAGACAAGAGTTTGAGCTTACAATGAGCCAATCGGCCTGCTTCTCTGTGATTTTAAAACAGCCAGATCTACGAACATCATCTTGGGCAACAAGCATCAATCTGTCTATGCTTCCTGTTTAAAGCAGTTCTAATGTATTTCGCAACTTCGAGAAAGGAACAAGATTCTATCGTAGGCAGCACAAGTGTGCGAAATATTTTGAAAATCAGACCAGGGGTTCAGGAGATATGACAAGACAGATGAAGGCCATTCCTAGAATCCCCCTCCAGCTTCACAGCAGGGGATTATTAAAAGGTGAAAAATCTTCAGTAAAGGCGGTCGAATATCGAAACTCATGGCCATGTTAGGCTTTTAAACCCTGACCGCTGCTGCGATTATATCTAAGTATGTGTATACCCTGGAGACACGTGATGCATCCATATAATCACCAAATGCACAATTTAATAATTTAATTAAGATCCCATTCATTATGGTAAAGGAGCTAGGGTGTTAAAACTATTAATAAAACTGAAACAGCCCAAAGTTACTCTGTATCCCCTAATTTTTCTTTGTACCCCCCCCCCATTCAAAACCTAGAGGGTACAGTGTACCCCAAATTTTTTCTTTGTACCCCCAATTCAAAACCTAGAGGGTGCATGTACCCCCCAAACTGAAAACCCAGTGGGTATGCTGAAGGCCATATGGTTATCAAAGGAAGACTTTCAAAGTTTCCTCAATACAAAAAATCCCTCTAAAACACAAGACCCTGCAGCTGGGCCAATTTTGAACCCAGAGTTTAATTTTGAACCAATTCAGAAGTGATCCAAATTTGGTAGCCCTATGATTTACAATTAGGAGCAGGAAGACTTTCAGAAATTGTAAGGCTGAAAAGATCCTGAACGTGATGATGCAAACCATATGAGTGTATGTGATCTACTTTTTGACTGATTTAGCCTTTTTTTGAATTTCTAAAATCTGGCTCAAAATGTGGCCTCAAGAGTCCCACACGGTTTTTCCAAGATTTGTAACCTACTTTTTGTCCAGACGTGACTTGATATCATTATTTCCCAAGATTTCATCCAGACAAACATTCTGAAGTTTCAAGAGTATCAGGCTGAAAATGAAGCCTCAAAAGTTTAGTTAGTTTAGCCAATCAAATTGTCTAAATTTAAAAGTAGCACAACTTCTGATTGGCTAAACCAGTTGGTTTAGCCAATCAAGTGGAAACATCTGGAGAATATGACACTTTCAAATGTAGAAAAATCGGGAGAATATGACTAAGAAGGTTCTCAAGAATGGTTGGTGAATATGGACCCTAGGCCTTTGGTTTTGGACAAGAAACTTTTTAAGTTTTCACTGTATAATAAGCCCATGTAAAAAATGTGACAACCCCCCCCCCCCCAATGGGGTGGGGCCAATTTTGGCCCAGGGATATAATTTGAACAGACTTGGTAGAGGACTATTAGATAAAGCTGCATGCGAATTTGGTAGACCTAGGCCTTCAGATTTTGGACAAGATTTTTCAGTTTTCATTACATTAGCCCATGTTAACTTGTGACCCCCCCCCCCCCCTGCTCCCTGGGGTTGGGCCAATTTTGACCCCAGGGCTATAATTTGAAAGACTTTGTAGAGGTCCATTTGATGAGGCTATATGCCAAATTTGGTAGCCCTGGGCCTTATACTTTGGTCAAAATTTTTTTAAGTTTTCACAAAGCCCACGTACAACTTGTGCCTCCTGGAAGAAGCTAGGTCCATTAGATGAAGCTACATGCGAAATTTGTTAGCCCTAATCATTACAGCTTTGGACAAGAAGATTTTCAATATTTTCCAGTTTTGTTGCCATGGCAGTGTTACCTAACGACAAAATTTGGGACTGACCCAAACTGAAAGCATTTGCAGACAACAAATTATGTGTAACTAAAATGGTGATTTCTCTTGCATAGGGTGGAAAAGATAGTGGGAAAAGGAGAAAATGCTGGTAACCAGCATTTTCTCCTTTTCCCACCATGTTTTCAAAAGGCTTTTTCTTCAGGGTCGTTGAAAGTCGGGATTGTGTGGTAAAGGGTTAAAGAAATTTTCAAGAAATTCTGAAGAGGACCATGGCAGGATCAATTCCATGAAGTTTTGTCACATTTGGATGTGTAGTTTGATGATGTTTGAAATAAAAGTAAAGGAACAGACAGATGCATGACAGACACAGGGCCATAACATAAACTCACTGCCCTTTGGCCAGTGGAGCAAAAAACTAGTCATGGGCTCCGAAATGATTACCACCTGGGGACATTCGAGGATTTTTCCAAAAAGTTTGCTGATAATCTAAGCATAGTCATATCTCTGCTAGCAACTACAAGTGAACAGATTGATTGTATGGAGTTTAACGCCATTTTCAACATTATTTCAGATAATTTGCGGCGGCCAGCACACTTGTCCGTGCTTTCCTGGAGTTTCTTTTACCAGTACTCTGCACAATATTCTTTCCAAGCCACTGGCTGCTTTCCCACATAATCATCATCGAAACAATGGTCAGCGGTGAGAGAGGAATGAATCCTGTGGCAAGGACTAGCATCAATCCTCGCAAAGAAATCGGCAGAGCCGAGGATCAAACCAGCAACCTCCTGCTCTCAAGTCCTGTATGCTACTGACTGAGCTAGGGGGCTTGGCTTGCCGAGTATTGGACAGATAATGTGGCCTCTACAGCGTACACAAGTTTTTTTTTTAAAGATTTGACCTAGCAAGCTAGCTTTTGACCCAAGGTGACCCATTTTTGAACACATCAAGGATATTATCACGACAAACATTCCGAGAGTTTCATGAAAACTTGACCAAAAATGTGGCCTCTAGAGCAAACACAGGATTTTTCTAAGATTTGAGATAGTTTCTAAGATTTGACCAAGTGACCTAGTTTTTGAACCTACATGAACTACTTTCAAACCCATCTGAGATATCAAGACAAACATTATTTTATGACTTAACTTTTAAGAGTATCAGACTGAATATGTGGCCTCTAGAGCATATACAAAGTTTTTCAAAGATTGGAGCTAGTGACCTAGTTTATGACCTGACCCATTTTCAAACTCATCCAAGATCTTGTCAAGACAAACATTCTGACCAAGTTTCATGGATATCTAACTGAAAACATGGCCTCTGCAGCGTAAACAAGGTACTAGCTGACGATGTATGACAAACAACGGACACATCACAAAAGCTCACCTTGAGCACTGTGTGCTCAGATAAGCCAAGAAGACTTTGCGGACAGAAACCAACCACACCTTTGGCAAGAAGAACTCAAATTTTTGACAACTGGATTGTTTGGCAGCAGGTTAACCCTTTATCAGACAACAAAATTTAAGCCTTGTCCAAATTGAAAGCATTTGCAGATGACAATTTCAATGTGGCTCAAATGATGCAACTTTTCTTTTAAAGGGTTGAAAACATTGTGGGAAAAGGAGAAAATGCTGGTTACCAGCATTTTCTCCTTTTCCCACAATGTTTTCAAAAGGCTTCTTTCCCAGGGGGTGTCAATAGGCGGCATTGTGCGGTAAAAGATTAAGAGATGGCAAAGTTGAAAATTTTCAGCTAGGGATATATATACCTCGCTGTATGGTGGTTCAGTGCTGTCCATTTTGTTGACTCCGACAATAAGCTGTTTCACACCAAGGGTAAACGCAAGAAGGGCATGTTCTCTTGTCTGTCCATTTTTAGATATACCAGCTTCAAACTCTCCGGTACCAGCAGCCACAATTAGTACAGCACAGTCTGCCTGGGAGGTTCCTGACAATCAATGAACAAGATGGCCATTGGCCCTAAAGCTCTCACCTGAGTAAAGGCAACTATCGTTGATCAAGCTTAAGAAATGAGTGTAAAACCTTTTTGACCAACTTGACCTACTTTTGAACTTGTCCTACTTTTGAACATGCAATAGATATCATCAGGGCAAACATTCTGATGACATTTTAAAAGTATCAGACTGAAAATCTGGCCTCTAGAGTGCACTCGAGGTTTTTTCTCAGACAAGTCCAAATGACCTACTTTTTCATCCGACATGATCCAATTTCCAACTTGTCTAAGATATCCAGACAAACATTCTAACAATGTTTCATGAGTATGAGAAGAAAAATGTGGCCTCTACAGTGCACAAAATGTTTTTCCAAGATTCACCCCAGTGACCTATTTTTTGAATAGACATTACCCCATTTCCACAAAGTCCAAGATATCATCAAGACAAACATTCCGACCAAATTAAAGGAATATCAGGCCGAGAATGGGCCTTTGTGGTGCAAACAAGGTTTTTCCAAGATTTGGCCCTGTAACCTACTTTTTGACCCGACATGACCCGTTTTCGTACTAAAATATCATCAAGACAAACACATCAACCTAGTTTCATGACTATCAGGCTGAAAATGTGGTCTCTAGAGTGAAGAAGAGTTAGCCCTTACCTACTTTTTCACCCCATATGACCCAACTTTGAACTTGGGTCAAAATAGCGTAAAGACAGATATTCTACCATGTATGTAGTTGAAAATGTGGCCTCTGGAGTGCACACCAAGTTTTTCAAAGATTTGTACGGGGGACCTACTTTTTTGACCTGATATAACCCAGATTTGAACTTGTCCGAGACATTATCAAGACAAACAATCTGACAAAGTTTCAGTATTGAATTAAAAATGTGGCCTCTACAGTGCACACAGTTTTTCTAAAATTTGACCAGGTGACCTACTTTTGTACCAGATATGACCCAATTTTGAACTTGTCCAAGATATCAGGACAAACATATTTCAAACTTGTCCAAGATATCATCAAGACAAACATTCTGACCAAGTTTCATGGGCATCAGGCTGAAAATGTGGCCTCTAGAAGGCATGAAAGGTTTTTCTAAGATTTAGCCCAATGACCTACTTTATGACCAAACATAATCCAACTGCGAACTTGTATGAGATTTTATCAAGAC
Source organism: Tridacna gigas (assembly GCA_945859785.2). NCBI lineage: Eukaryota > Metazoa > Mollusca > Bivalvia > Cardiida > Cardiidae > Tridacna > Tridacna gigas. Next base: position 110,427,091 of record OX244028.2, read on the forward strand.
AAAACCATTCTGACCAAGCTTCATACATATCTGACTGAAAATATGGCCTCTAGAGTGCACACATGGTTTTTCAAAGATTTAGCTCAGTGACCTACTTTTTGACCCGACATGACCCAATTTCGAATTTGTCCGAGATTTCATCAATACAAACATTCTGACCAAGTTTCATGTATATCTGACTGAAAATGTGGCCTCTAGAATGCACACAAGGTAAAATGGTGACACCACACGACGGACACAACACGATCACAATAGTTCAGCTTGAGCACTCCGTGCTCAGATGAGCTATAAAGACTAATGGCAGGATGCCCAATCATGTACTGCAGTACATAATTCATGTATAAATTCTACTCCGCGCATAATTTTTTTTTTGTGCTTACGTGCATACACGTGTCAAAAGTATGCACGTACAAAAAAGGAAAGTAATTACATAAACTGCACATACAAATTAGATAACATTTCGTATTGCCTGCCGAACAAACGAAACGTAAGTGGGTACTACACTTTGTCCTCAACATAGAGCGGGTTACGAAATATTTTCACTATATATATATATTTTGCGGCTCCCTCGTCTGTCTGAATCAGCATGTCCACTGGGTTTTCAATTTGGGGGTACATGCACTCTCCAGGTTTTGAATTGGGGGGTAAAAAGAAACAAGAGGGCCATGATGGCCCTGTATCGCTCCACTGGCTTATAAATATAAACCACGAAGAAAAGTCTTCACTATATAAGCCCTTATAAAACTTTGACCTCATGGCTACAGTCTGACTAAATGGGGAATATTGTATTAGAAGAATAACATGCCAAATGTGGGAGTTCTTGGCCTTATGGCTGGTAACAAGATGGTTTCTGAACTTTTCACTCCATAAACCCATGTAAAACTTGTGATCCCTGGTGCAGGGCCAAACTTGATCCTAGAGCTGTAACTTGGGCCCTCTTTGTAACTGTCCACTAAATAATGCTATAATTATATGCAAAATTTGGTAGCCTAAGCCTTATGGCTATGTACACCAAGATTTAAAAGTTTTCCCTATGTAAGCCTATGTAAATCTTGTGAACCCCCCCCCCCCTCCAAGTATGAGGCCAAATTGACCCCAGGACTATACTTTGGGCACTTTTGGTAGACTCCAACTAGATCAAGCTAAATGCCAAATTTGGTAGCTCTAGGCCTTATGGTTTCAGACAAGAAGATATTTAAAGTTTTCTCTATATAAGCCTATGTATAAAACTTGTGACCCCTGGGGAAGAGCCAATTTTGACCCCAGGGCTATAATTTCAAGAAACATGATAGAGGTCTACTACATAAAGCTACATGCCAAATTTGGTAGCCCTATGCCTTATGGTTTCAGACAAGAAGATTTTTAAAGTTTTCTCTATATAAGCCTATGTAAAACTTGTGACCCCTGGGGCAGAGCCAATTTTGACCCCAGGGCTATAATTTGAAGAAACTTGATAGAGGTCTACTACATAAAGCTACATGCCAAATTTGGTAGCCCTATGCCTTATGGTTTCAGACAAGAAGATTTTTAAAGATTTCCAATATTTTTCAGTTTTGTTGCCATGGCAACCAGAGTTTTTGAAGGAATCAAATTCTTTCAAGAAATTCTGAAGAGGACCATGTCAGGATCATTTCTGTGAAGTTTCGTGAAAATCGGATGGGTAGTTTCAGAGAAGAAGATGTTATAAAACTTGCCAAATTTGGGAGTTCTTGGCCTTATGGCTAGTAACAAGACAGTTTCTGAACTTTTCACGCAATAAACCCATGTAAAACTTGTGACCCCTGGTGCAGGGCCAAACTTGATCCTAGGGCTGTAACTTGGGCCCTCTTTGTAGTTGTCCACTAGATAATGCTATAATTATGCAAAATTTGGTAGCCTAAGGCTTATGGCTATGTACACCAAGATTTAAAAGTTTTCCCTATGTAAGCCTATGTAAATCTTGTGAACCCCCCCCCCCCCAGCATGAGGCCAAATTGACCCCAGGACAATAATTTGGGCACTTTTGGTAGACCCCAACTAGATCAAGTTAAATGCAAAATTTGGTAGCTCTAGGCCTTATGGCACAGGTACAGGAAGATTTTTAAAGAAACATGATAGAGGTTTACTACATAAAGCTACATGCCAAATTTGGTAGCCCTATGCCTTATGGTTTCAGACAAGAAGATTTTTGAAGTTTTCTCTATATAAGCCTAGAAGACAAGAAGATTTTTAAAGATTTCTCTGAAGAGGACCATGGCAGGATCATTTCTGTGAAGTTTCATGAAAATCGGATGGGTAGTTTCAGAGAAGACGTTTGAAATCAAAGTTAACGCACGAACGGACGGACGACAGACACCGGGCCATGACATAAGCCCTCTGGCCTTCCGCCAGTGGAGTTAAAAATGGATTTTGATTTTAGCGTGCCAAAAAAGATGGGAGAAAAGAGGAGACTGAAATTTCCATAGGACAAGTGAATAAAAAACGTGTCCCAAGACACAAAAAAAAAGTGCTCTGGAGAAATCACTGCTATAACAATACGAGACAGCAAGGAAAGAGGGATACTGCATACTACAGGCACTGCAAGCTAATTACAGGCCAAATGTAACCTAAGCATACGCAAACAAACTCTGCTGAAGACATTGGATAATCCCTATTCGATTATACATTTAAATGATTTACTTTATGATAAAATCTCACCTGTAATCATGTTCTTGATAAAATCGCGATGGCCAGGAGCATCAATAATGGTAACAAAGTACTTGGACGTTTCAAATTTCCACAAAGCAATATCAATGGTGATTCCACGCTCCCTCTCGGCTTTCAGTTTATCAAGTACCCAGGCATATTTGAAGGAGCCTTTGCCCATCTGCAAAATTTCAAGGATGTCTTAATTTAAAACAAGAGCACCATGCAGATCTTAATACTCTGCTGTTGTTGCTTTTAGAGATGGTGAAAATGCTCCATGGAAAAGGGGCATAATCTGTCAGAAACTTAAAAAGGTTATCTGCCATACTTGTATGGGTTCCCCTTATGATAATAAACAACTTACCCAAAATTGGATTTCTTTGTGATGTCAAAGATTATCACGAAAATGGATGATTTTCCGTGAACATTCCAAGTCGAAAAAGGTCTTTGAAAAGGTGTATAAAAATATTTTCATGGCTTCCTGCCCCTGTTGTATGGGTCTTTTAAGCCTTTACCACACAAGCCCGAATTTTAACAACCCTAGGAAATTTGAACGACCCTAGATTAATAAGACTTTTGAAAACATGCGAAAAGGGGAAAATGCTGTTAACCAGCATTTTCTCCATTTCTTATGATGTTTTCTAACCTTTCAGGAACAAATCCATGATTTGAGCCACATTAAATCCTTTGTCTGCAAATGCTTTCAATTTAGACTATTGCTGTGTAGGCAAAATTCTTCAATAACAGGCATTATACGATGTCAAAAGTTTTTACATGACAATGACACAGACAGGGCCCTAACGACCTCGACGTTTTCTTCTAAATGATTTTCCTCATTAACTTTGCATTCAGATGTTTTATTCCATTTACTACAAATGCCATCTGGTCCATGGACAGGAGGATATTTTTCTGAACATTTGAAGTTATCCATAAAAATAGTGCATTTTATATTCACAAAGGTTTCCCAAGTCTAGTGACAAGTCTGTATCATCAAGGTGAGGTAATATTTACCCTTTACCAGACAACCCCCAGTTTCAAGGACCCGGAAAGGTGGTGGTTTAGAAAACATTAAGGGAAAAGGGGAAAATGCTGATAGCCAACTTCTTCTTCTATCCCCAAAATGTTTTGTCTTCATCAAAGATATCATTTTAGCTACTTTCTGTATGTTCTCTGTATATCATTTCAATTTGGACCACCCTAAAATTTTGTTGTTTGGTAAAGGGTTAATAAAACGCATTGGTCCTTAGTGTCCCGAGTCAAAAAACAGGGCACAAGCTTCTGGATAATAGTGATGACTGCAATCTTAGTCACATAACCATTTTTTCCGTCTCCAATCTTTCTCAACATAAGCCAGGGTCGATTGGTTATATTTTTGACGCCGTTCTCAACATTCTAGTTATATCACGGCGGCCAGTGCACCTATCCATGCTTTCCTGGAGTTTCTTTTACCAGTACTCCGCACAGTATTCTTTCCATGCCACTGGCTGCTTTCCCACATAACCACCATCGAAACAATGGTCAGCAGTGAGAGAGGCATGAATCCTGTCGCAATGACCATCACCAATCCTCGAAAAGAAATTGGCCAAGCCGCGGACTGAACCAGTGACATCCTGTTCTCAAGCCCGGTACGCTTCCGAATGGACTACGGGGGCTTGGCAACATAAGCCAAGGACAGTCTCTGGAAACTTTCAATTTGTTCATCTGTTAAACCTTTACTGCACAATCTCAAGTTTTGATGTCCCTGAGAAAAGAAGGTATTTAGAAACACTTAAAGGACAAAATGCCAGTGACCAGCTTTTTCTCCTCTTACCACGCTTCCTGCTTTTTTTTTTTTTTAAAAAAAGTACTATCATTTGAGCGACATATAGATGATCTACAAATGCCTTCAATTTAGACCAATCTGTATTTTTGCCATGCAGTAGAGGATGTATCATTGTTATTGTTGCTGGACTGACACCCTGACCAACACTGCAGATCCCCTTCAGCATTTTATGCCGTGCTGAGCATACGAATGAATGAATGTTGTTTTATGGCGCATCGACAGCTTTGGTCATTTAGCGCGCATATCTGTGTTAAAAGATAATAAAAGTGAAATTGTTTAAACTGAAAAAAGTTTGAATACATTAATAATGATAAAAGAGTTGGATTAAGAAGTCTTATGTGTGACCTTCATATGTATAATGGAAATAATTGAGTGACAGCTGAGCGTACTAGGGCATCTGTTGTCAACTAACCATACATGTGCTCTCCACAAAACCTACTTACCTCTTGTGCTTCCTTCTCGAATTTCTCAATAGTTCTCTTATCAATACCACCGCATTTGTAGATCAAGTGGCCAGTAGATGTAGATTTACCGGAGTCCACATGACCAATTACAACAATGTTGATGTGAGTCTTGTCTTTACCCATCTTAATGTATGTTGAATTGGCTTGTACCTGGTTCAAGAAAATAATTTTATATAAACTCCCATACAACAGAATGAACTCGTTTAAATAAGGCTGTTCGGATTTTCATGATTTCACTGAACTTCAAAATACATTTCAAATTAATTACGCGACAGCAGGCAAATCATCAGTGAGGAAGAAAGATACAGGAAAAAAGAAAAACTATTTTTCAATCAAATCATCAGTGAGGAAGAAAGATACTGGAAAAAAGAAAAACAATTTTTCAATCTTCATCGATTGTGCTTACTGGCAAGAGAAAATTGTGCAACAAAGCCGTCATTTCCATAAACCGATGCCTCTTATCAGACCTAAGTCAGGACGTAACATGCAGATGAGAAATGCAGACAACTGTTTTGTCCCGGTGTTCCCACTCGCACCTTTTTTGGGGGAATGCATGCACTCCCTGGAGTAAAAGTATGGAAGCGCAAGAGAAATTCTAGGAGTGCACTTAATAATTTTATAGCATTTATGGAGAAAATTGAGGGTCTGTTGAAACTTTGTTTTGGCGAGTCTCACTCTGCATTTATCTGCTCTTGAAAACAACATGGGTAATGTAAAAAAGAAGATGCTTATTATGTTTCCTTACTCACGGGACCAGTTTCAGCGGGACAACTTACAACCAGATGGCCAGTAGAATTTTTCATTTCGCTGTCAATTTCAGACACTAATTACCTTTCACTTATTGTTTTAACCCTTTCCCAAACAATGTATTTTAGACTGGTCCAAATTGAAGGAGTTTGCAGACGACAATTTTAAATTTGACGAAAATGACACAGTTCTCCAAAAGGGTAGAAAACACTGTGGGAAAAAGAGAAATTGCTCGTAATGAGCAATTTCTCCTTTTCCCACTGTTTTCAAAAGACTTGTACTGCAGACACTTGAAAAGCAGGGCTTGTTTGGGAAAGGGTTAAAGAGATATTCATGTAAATTTACTGTTTAAAATCGTTGTTAACGCCAATTAGACAGTTTGAAATGCCTACGATCAGACGATGTCAAACACATTGTTGTTGCGTCTTGGGTTTTCACAGTTTTTTGCAGCGACCTTTTTTACATACCAGTTAAGATTAGGGTAGCATTTACTTCAAAACCTGTAATTTTACTCTAGAAAAGTGGATTAATACCATGGAAAATGTTTAGTTTGATTAGCTGTGATAAACAGTGACTTTCACACTTGGTACCTAGTGTATAAAATATATATCGTATATCATGTGAAAGCATTACTTGTTGCCAGTAGATTCGCCAGTGCTTAAGTTTTGGAGACATTTCTAACTTGTCCCAGTCGGTGCCACTGGTGAGCAACAGCCAGACCTTCGTGCGCATTCAGGCTTCACTTCATATTTTTGTGCGTGATCATTCAATGAAGTGCATGAATCACACACATGCGTGAATGGGAACCCTGTTTTCCTAACAGACGTATTTCAAAATAAATCCATTTAAAATTTGAACTTCTTTAACCCTTTACATACTACACCACTGGTGTACACTAAGCACTGCCCAGCGTTTACCGATAAAACCATGCAGGTTTGTTGCTAGGTAGTATAGCAACTCGGCATTTGCAGGTGACAAATGCAGCTCAAATGCCAATTTCTCTCTTCGATGTATAAGAAAACATTATGGGGAAAAGGAGAAAATGCTGGTTACCACCATTTTCTCCTTTTCCCACAATATTTTCAAAAGGCTCCTTCCTCAGAGTCGTTAAAACCCGGGATTGTGCAGTAAAGGGTTTATTCTGCCTTCCCCCCTCCCCAAAACACCATATTGTCAATGAATTTTTTCCTAATTTGGCTAGGGTTCTTTTTCCAAAATCCCTGGATAAAGCCCTGAAGTTTGAGGGGCGAGTGTAAAATTATTGTAAGCCCACCTGCAGTTGCAATGTTTTGCACTTACCCCTGTATGGGGATTATCCCACTTCTCCCGAAGTTCCCAAACTTTGTGTTTCAGCTGGAAGGAGAAGTCACTTCTCTCTATTTTTGGGGACAAGGGCAGTCCCTGAGGGAGGAAAATATATACAGTATTATCAGGTTCCATTCTAGAGCATGCCCTTGCCCACACTTGGTGCAAGGTTTTAAATTGATGATGAGAATTTGTTCTTCAATTCACACTATTTAGAAATCAAATGCAGCCAATATCCAACTGGTTGTTTCGACAGCTCTTATTGGTTATTTCTGAGGGTGTGTCACCTACACCATCAAATCGTAAACGGCGTTATCTAAAACCTGATAAAACACCATGTTACTTCCAGTACCGTGTTACATCATGCAGCAGATGTCTCGGCCGATATTTTTTAACATTTTGGGGCCCAAATACAACCGAAGAAATAATGTCAAGGTTACACTGACAATCAAATTTTCTCCATTAGTGACTAAACAAGACTTTACTGGGTGCAAAATATGTGGCTGGAAGAAATTTATAATTCAGCCAAAAAACTATGGAGATGATTTCGTTATCATCAAATAACTTCAAGTCCAAAACAAATTATAGTGTTTTTGTGCTCTATGCACAAAAGACAGCTATGCTGACTGAAACCTACACAATTTCTCACATGCACACACGTGAGGCATGCAGGTGGAAAAGATCATTAAGGCAGTAATGGAACAAAAATTTACTTTTGACTACAAGAATGAAATTAAAATCCATTGATTAAGGTAGTTTTTCCCCTGTCCCCCTAATTTCTCTGATGGCCCCTACCTTTTCTGATGAGAGGGCCAGTAGGGCCCATAGACTAAATTCCTAGAATGAACCCTGGTATTATGCTAAAATCATAAATTCAAATGGCAAAAAAGGGACAATCCATGTGCATTAATTTATGGTCCTTATCTTGTCTATCACTAGTGGGGATTAAAGGTGCTTAACTGGATCATGAAACATCCTTTCAGAAACCCTGTAGCTCCTTACCTCATGATAAAAATTTTGTCTAAATTGAAAGCATTTGCGGACACCACAAAACAAATTAAGTGTTACTCAAGAATTCGAATTTTGTAGGGTACACTACATTGTGGGAAGAAAGGAGAAAATGCTAGTAATCAGCAGTTTCTTCTTTTCTCACAATGTTTTCAAGAAGGATAAGAGGCAGGTTGAAGTCTGATTTTATTTTACAGTCCATTTACTTGTCAGTTAATTGATCACATAGATGGTCATTGTGTGAATTCAGTGCTCAGTGTATATTTTAAGTAAATTGAATAAAAATACTGCATTGAATTGCAGTATTATTTCTGGGTATTTTTGAGGAGTATAAGTAGTAGACAGGCTGGTGTAAAACAGAAAAAGAATTGAAACTGATGTGGCTAATTTTATGAGATTAAGTTAAATTTACCACTTTTTCTTTTAAAACACTTATGGTTTTTGTCAATGCATGGCAACGAACCATACTAAATTCATAAAAAATAAACTGCCTTGATATGGGAAAAAATAAAGTGTTTTGAATGAATGTTCCCTGCATTGCATTAGAGAATGTACAAAGACGTGCAACTAAAATGGTTTCAAAACTTAAAAATCTCTCCTACAGTGGAAGACTTCAAAAGATTGGACTCCCTTCGTTAAAATACTGTAGAAAAAGAGCAGACCTTATCCAAGTTTAAAAAAATTCTACAAAATATTGACAATGTCGATAGAACAAAATTCTTTTCTCTGTCTCCAATCCAGAATACACCAGGAAACAAGCTCAAAATGTTAAAAAATCATTCAAGATTGCAAGTACGAAAAAATTTCTTCAGTAACCGTGTAGTCAATTTGTGGAACAGTCTACCTGATAGTGTTGTTTTAGCACCCTCCCTCAACAGCTTCAAAAGCCAATTTAAGTTCTGGAAGGATAACCCTATCAAATTCAAACCGTCGTTCTACATTCCCAGCAAATACATAAACAAAGAAGAGAACCCTATCATAAAGCATCAAGAAAAGCTGTCATTGCCTACAATAGATGTCTAGGATGGCAAGAAATGCTACAACGATGTCTAAAATTTAGACACACGATAGTTACCACTCTCCGTCTTTGAAATGTCAGAAAACATTGCCAGGAATGGAGAAAATGCCGCATATCGGCATTTTCTTCTAATCCCACGTTTTCAATGAAGTATTCCTCATCACCATGAAGGTGGGGTTGTATGGTAATGACTTGACTGTCGGGAATTCAAAAGGGAGTGTCCACGCAGACTTGTACTAATAATTTCTCACGCAATACTTTGCAAAAAATCATAGCGCACACCGTGTATCGAGTTCATTAAAGTGCTTATATAAAGCGTCCATAAAATCGGACATTAATTTCACCTAGATCACGTGTGATCAGCGTGGCCATCAAGTCTGGGATGTCTAGCATAAATTACATAAAATCGTGCCATGTCCAGGCACGACGCAACTTTTCTAACAAGACTCAATCATGAATTTTCAAAATCAGTATCTCATATACAATAACGACTGAACAAAACCCGTTATATAAAATTGTTCACCAAGATATGGCCGATTCAACCCCGCAGCATGGCCGGCATGTTGACGTGGATATGATACAGCCGGCGCCGTTTCTCGGATAGACAAAATCACAAAATCGTACATGATCAACCAGAAATAATGTCCGAAACAAAGAGACAAGTACTTTAGCCCACAAAATACTCACCTATTTAGAAGTGATGGGCTGAAATTATGACAACTACAAACAGATTAAGAATCAATCAATTCTCCTACCTCAGATAGTGTGCCGCCGCAAATAAAAGGAAGGAGAAAGGATGATTGGAGTGATATATATACCTTCCGTAGGGGGATAACTCAAAATGACGTCATCATCGGGATATTGTGCAATTTATTCCTACTTTCGCAACATCTTGGATGAGAATTCGCATACCGTTTGTTACACAGTGCAAACGTTCTGCAAAATGTTCAGCTCAAGCAGGGATCATATATGTACACTGTGTATATATGATCCCTTGCTCAAGATAGTCCTGACTTAGCTTTAATAAAATAGCCTATAAATGGGTTTCACAACGCCTACCATTTTCTCACAAAATACGTTACTTTGGGGATAATATGGACTGAACATGTAGAAAGTCCTATCCTTTTGCAAAATCGGCATATTCTGCACTTGAAATTTGTGGTCCACCATCAGAAAATACTTGAAATGATCATGATGGGCATTTTCAATTCATGAATGACAGTTTTACTACTTGTATTTTTCAGTCTTTGTGCTTCAAAGCAATTTTTGCAATAGTCAACTGTACACAAATAGTCTTTGACTTCCCCAAGCAAACAAGTCTGTAGTCCTTGCTCAACATTTCGCCATGGGTAATCTGGAATCTCATGACTATTCTTGGACTAATTTATGAGTGGTTCCTTCGTGTTTGATCTAGCATGTTCTGGAAAAATATGACAATTCATAACTAGATCTTTGATTTCAGACGTAATATTTGGCTAAAAAAGTGCGTCACGTCCCCGCCTTTAGCCTTTTACCACACAATCCTGAGCTTTAACGATCATGAGGAAGAAGACTTTTGAAAGCATTGTCCGAAAAGGAGAAAATGCTGGTAACCAGCATTTTTTCCTCTTCACACATTTTTTCCTGTCCTCTAACAGACAAATTCCATCATTTGCGTCACCGATTTCATTTGTGGTCTGCAAACGCTTTCAATTTGGTCCAGTGTAAGAATTTGTCGTTTGGTAAAGAGTTAAAAGCGCACGTTTAAAACCCGCATAACCCTTATGCAAAATTTCAAGTAGGCCTATTTTAAAAGAGTTTTTGGCTTAACAATTTTCTGACCGTTTCATAATCAGTCCATCGATGTTTTAGCAATTTCATCCCGATTGTTCCAATAGCCAGTAACGTCTAGGGAACATTGCTTTCTTGACCATCCGTCCATAATGACGTGTCTGAGACTGCACGTTTGCACTTCCTGTTCAGTCGTGGCTCGTACTACAGGCTATTTCCTGTAGCTTTTCGTCGTTGTTATTGAACCATCAGTGCTCCCGGTGTGTCGTATATCACGACCTTTGTCGCCGACCCACAACAGAAGGAAAAGAAACTTCTTCTTCTTTTCGTTTTAATGGCCCGCTAAAGACAAGCCTGGCATGCCTCTCGAACTCTTCCCATTATTCTGGAAGGTTACTTTCCTCCCATCTCATTGACGGGGCATCGAACCCAGCCACCTGCCTCATGAGTGTGTCGAATTTAATCCAGTTCAGCCCAGGAAATGTTATAGTCTGTGGGTACTGATAGATCAGTCACACCACGTTTAATTCATATGAACCATGATCTGTGAAAAGGGGGCTTAATGCATCTGCAAAGAAAGTATCGACCAGGTCAGCCTGCGCAGTCCGCTACTGTTCAATTTTCTGTATGTCAAAGGACCAGTCTTCCTCATGATTAAGTCGGTTGTTGAAAAAGTGGCTATTATGGATCCATAGTTATGTAATTGCTTGCTTGGTACAATGCATCACGAAGATGCATTAAGCCCCCTTTTGCCAGAGCATGGCTCATGTATAAACATATGTAATCCCAAATTTGATCTACATATTATATGACTTTCTGTATAACTACAACAACTAAACATAGAGGATGGAAATGAGGCATTGCAGCTGGGTGAGTTCATATGAATATTCACTCTCTCTAGCTGATATACACATGTAAATCTTACTTATAATGCTACACAAAAGAATTTCTTATATATAACTTTTGTTACAAACTGTTTTCTTCTCTGAAACTATAGAACTAATTTTGAAAAAAAAAAAAAGTTAACTTCACAGATCTGATATTATTATTACCCTAGAATTAATTTGAGCCATGCTCTGGCAAAAAGGGGCTTACGGAGATGCATGATACTAGTCAAGCCATTATATATATTATGGACCCATATTCGCGACCTTTTTTCACAAACGACTGAACTATGAGGAAGACTGGTCCTTTGACATACAAACAATTGACCAATAGCGAAAAGTTTCGGCCCAGGTCAGCCCCCTTTTCAGAGAGCATGGCTCGTTTAAAGTATTTGATTCTACCCAGATTGGCAGAAACTTAAGCTTATAACGATTATGGGGATATAAATCGTGATTTATTTTTCATGACAGCTATTTGTTACCATATTTCTTCCATCGTATGGCCCGCAACGTGCAGAATGAGACCTTCGGACTTTTGCGTAAAGTGTCGGCGTACGCGCAGGCTAACCCGAGACGGCACTTTACGACTACATAAGATTTTTAGCGGATTTGTATAGCAAATCCGCTTACTGTGATCGTTCTGACTGGAACCAAATACATCATGCGTAACGACGCATGCGCGCTCACACTGTACTAAGATATCAATTTGACCTGAACCAGATATATATTGTCATTCAGCCTTGCGCCCACTCTACTATCAGTTTTAGCTAATACACATCTACCTCGCTTTTTTTCATGACCGCATATACTGTCCAAGACGTGTACACATATTTCCCCCGAAATCTAATACCCGCAAAACACTGCGTAAGATTGACGGATCAAATTACCAACCCTTAAACAGTAATAGAATAACAGTTACAGCGCTGCCCGCTCGACAGAACAACTTGCACTTTCTCTACTCTTGATAAATTCATTTTAAAATGATTGCACATGTGTTGCATGTGATGTTATTTCTTTTTTTATTACAACATATTACAGTTTTATGCTACTCCACAAATCCGCTTTCCAGGACTTTGAGTCCTTTGATTTCATACTGCGTAGACTTTCAGACATGTGTGCAAATCTCCAAGGTCAAGCTGACAGAGGGTATTCAAAGATCCCATGCACTAGATAGAAGTAAGCTCGTGACACTCTTTTTGGATTATGAAAATATTTCACGTACAAATGTTCATTTTCTACGTGCAGATTAGGGGTTTCACATACCAGACAGGGTCACAGTAAGGGGGGGGGGGGTTAAGGGTCACATGCACTTGATTTTTCTTTTTATTTTACACTGACAGAAAAGTCTAAGCTATTGGGAGACTTTACGAAACCAAACATCTGACGTACAAGGTTATGCTCAGATGTGTTAAACATTTATTATGAAACAAGATTTGTATCATTCCATTTTTCATTTGTGTGTGCTCCAAAACTTTATTATAAATGCTAAAAATACTTTTTCTTATATAATATAATCGGAAATCTTGCATAAATACTGTTTGTCAGTGTTCATTGATCTGTTGTATGAATAATCTTTGAGTATGCTTCCTTTGTGTCCACTGATTCCGTAGTATGTAAAAACCGTATGATGTTCAAAAGATGAAATAAATTGCAATCTTTCAACGAAATAAAAACATTGTTTATTTTATTCTTCTAACCCCCATTTTTCGTTGCGAGTTTCATCAAAATCCAGTTTCCGGTAATTTCCCGTTGCGCACTCCTCCCCATAAGACAGCATTACAATGAACATGTATTTACCAGTTCACAAAGTAAACAGTTCGTTGGTATAGGTCAGAATTTTGACAGTATTGATTGTGTTTTAATCATTTTGAGAGAATATCTAATTCAGTGATTTTTAGACTAGCGAAGCTAGTCTATAGGCATCAAGATTAACCTAGAGTCAAAGTAAACAAAAAAAAAGAACCCACAAGTTGCCAAATACATGTACTGCCTAACAGAAAAATACCTCTTTCTGTTATAAATTTTAATTCTTTTATATATGACAATTTTGACAAAAACCACTAAATCTCTACCACTCCAATTTGAACATGTCGTCTTACAAAGTAATAAACTGAACAAGATGTCATTTACAAGGTACAAGATCTTTGATTATATGTAAATTAAGTGACCCATGCAAAGCAGAGAATCACTTTTTCCTACACCTCTGTAACATTATGAATGAATCTATTAATAGATACACCTAGGTAGCTTGTAGCAAATCCCAGTGACATTAAACCTCACTGGACAGGGAACCCTTGTCATTCCTTCAGCCATTCATTATTTAGATCATTGTGTACAGTTATACTGTTATGTTGAGCTGTTATTCTAGTCTTGAATACTAACCCTTTACCAAACAATCCCAAGTTTTAACGATACTGGGGAAAATCCCTTTGAAAACATTGCGGGAAAAGGAGAAATGTTGGTACCATCATTTTCTCCTTTTTCCACCTTGTTTTCTACCCTTTTGGAATCAGGTTTCATCAGTTCAGCCACTTTCAATTTATGGTCTGCAACAGCTTTGAATTTGGACTGGCGTAAAATTTTGCGTTTTGTAAAGAGAGTTAAAAAGTTAACTACATCTTGTGCTATTGGATATTGACTAACTGATTGCATGGTGTTTAACCCCGTTTTCAACATTATTTCAGTGATATTGCGGCGGCCGGAGCACCTATCCATGCTTTCCTGGAGTTTCATTTACCAGCACTACCGCAACTCAATGACGTTTTGCGGACAGTGTGAATTAAGATCAGACTGCGCAGAGCATGCAGTCTGATCTTGGATCTACACTGTCCGATAAGAGGATATATTATTTTCTCTAAAATGTAACTTTGAAATAGCAATATTCCTGAAGGTGTTTATCATCGGCTTGAAAGTTTCGTTTAACATTTTTAGCAGGTTAAGGGTTAAACTTAACCTGGATTACAGTTAACCAATAGCACGCATAGCCCAGCAGCTCAGTCGATAGAGTACAGGACTTGGGAACAGGAGGTCGCTGTTCGATCCCCGACTGGGCAAATTTCTTTCCGAGGATTGATGATAGTCATCGTGACAGGATTCATTTCTCTCTCACGTTTCGACGATGGTTACCGGTATAAAATAAATGTGGGAAAGCAGCCAGTGGCTTGGAAAGAATATTGTGCAGAGTACTGGTAAAAGAAACTCCAGGAAAGCATGGATATGTGCACTGTCCACTGCTACATAACTGAAATAATGTTGAAAACAGGGTTAAACATCATACAAACAATCATTCAATCAAATTCGCTAGTCTGTCAGTACTTTCAGTACTTTGATTTAAAAAAGACAAAAATCAATTTCGAAATAACATTTTTAATCCTAATCTTCCGACACATACATGTGTATATCCTTCCGCGTTAGCGTGATTAGTGTCCGATTGAGTTACATTCGAAGTGACACAAAAATCAACAAATCAACAAAACTCATAAACGTGAATTTAACAGGATTACTAAATATTTTAAAGAGGTGGGATTATTTTAGATTACTCGATTTAATCACTGTCCGAAATAGGATGCGTTTGAAAGGGCGAGGTTATAAACATAGCGCAAGAATCTAAGTAGTTCCATACTGGTTGCTATCAAATCGGTCATTTTCGCTGCTCGTAATCATGAATTATCGAACCTAATCCATTATTATTTATAACTACCGATAAATTACCGAAAAGCATGAAATAATTTGTGTTATTTCATTTGTTTCCTCTACATCTTTTCATTTTGCATCCTGCTTTTGGATAGACTCCGTTTGTCTTATTTTGCAAGGTAGATTATATTGTAGCTAAGCCATCGGAGTTGCAGAACTTAATCTGGGTCCTACCAAGCCCCCGTAGCTCAGTCGGTAGCGCACAGGACTTGAGAACAGGAGGTCGCTGGTTCGATCCCCGGCTTGGCCAATTTCTTTCCGAGGACTGATGATAGCCATTGCGACAGGATTCATTCCTCTCTCACCGCTGACCATGGTTATGTGGGAATACCGTGTATCATCGACTCCGGAACTTGGTACCAGTCGAGTAGACACAAAAGGCAGTCATGGCACGTAGTGGGGTGAGTCAATCGTTTTTTTTTTTAATGATTTTTAATGACTGTCTTCCTACCAAATGATGAGCATCGGTGTTTAGAGATGTCTAACTGTTGTCCATGATCGTGAGTCAAAAATACTATTCATGCATGCTGCAAAAAACAACGAAATCCAACTAGCTGGTACTGCTCAAACCACCGTATCCCATCGAAAATCGCTCGTTTTTCGTTGTTACAGAGCTTGTTACCCTTGGTTTTTAACTCTTAAGCTGCTAATCGCGACCCACTGACCTTTTGCAGACAGTGTAGATCAAGATCAGAGTGCACAGAACGTGCAGTCTGATCTTTGATCTACACTGTCTGATACGGTATTTTCTTTCCCATGAAATCAACTTTAAAGCCGCAAAGTTTGGGCTTTTAGTATTGAGTAGAAATTTGCGTTTCATTTATTCAGTAGCTTAAGTGTTAATATCAAAATATTCCGGACATTTGGAATTGACTTCGGTATAAGTTCCAAATTCAACAATCAAGATTTGATTGAATTATTCTCGAAAACAAGAATCCTTGAGAGTACGGCGATTTGAAAGGTTGTTGTACGGCAACATGAAAATTTTACTAAATTAACTGTACGACAACTTGCATCGGTATGATACAGCGAAAAAGTGGCTATTTTGACGCTTTCTTTTATCCCTTTGCAGGTTCTAATGCCCCTCGCTAGGGGATATTGCACCAAGAGGCGTCTACATCAGGATGAACAACATATTTAGCGTTTTGACGTCACAGAAAGGCAAAAATAGTCCGGTTACAATTTAGAAAGGGACTACCATGAACTGCGGCAGTAAGGGATTTAGAAAAGCATTATCTTCCGCTAGGTGCCATTTTTCAAATACATCACCTACTGATATGGGCATTCTGGGTATTGAACCGGACTATTTTTTAAGGCGGGAATCAATGCAACGAATTTCAAAATAAAATATACATTTACTCTCTAAAACCTACCGTGTACGATTCATCCAGCCATGGTTAGCCAGCATATAACCTATGCACCAGCCATTTATAAACATAAGCTCCTATAAGCTTGGGAAGAAGCCTCAGTATAAGCCCAGCAAGGTGGGGACGTTATTTTTGTTGTCAGTCTGTTGCACAAATCCCGGTTTTCCACATGTCTATATTTAGAAACTTTTGGCAGAGATTTGCAGTAAACAATTGGTATTTAAAAAAAAAAATCCCCGATTGAAATCATATCGTCTTCTAAGAAATTTATAGCGAAAGACTGGCTTGATTTTTCCACAGACGTATTATTTTTTGCCATTTTCGCCTGCACTTTTTAAGCGGCAATTTACGCACCGCGTATTGTTATATGTCATGTCCATTTTTTTAACAAGTGATGCGTCATAGCAGACAGGTCAATCTTCGAAAGATATCACATGCTCAGGCAACGTTAGAAAAGTAAAACTAAATATCTTTAAAAAAGATAGACGGCGTAAAAGATACTGGAATATGAATACTGAAACTCTTTTGTGGCTCAATATGAAGTAAAATAATGAAAATTAACCTTACGAGCAATTTGCCTCTTTCTCCTCAGTGATTTTAATTTTGTTAAAAACTTATCGGGCTATTTGGTAACGCTCACGAAATATTTAGTTTCCAGATAGCACAAGAAAAGAATTATTCCCTGCTACATTAGTTTGCTATGGTATGAATTAAGGCCCGGGGTATCGGTTAGCAGTAACAACACTTGTTGATAGTGGTTTCATGAAGTGCGAGGAAATGCGCCAGCAGGGGCCCGCCGAACATGTGCACATATTTCACCAATCGCAAATTACCATCTATTCATTCTTTATTAGTACCAAGAAGTAGGTAAAAAGCCAGCGCATTCAGCTACGCCGAAAAAAAAAGGGTTTGCATTCTCGTGGTACAAAGCAGTTGTCCGCGATTCATGGTGGTCCCGGCAAGATTTAGGTGGTTGGACGCTAATAAGTTGAGCCAGAGCACAATAAATTGTACAGTTTACA
This sequence comes from Tridacna gigas, assembly GCA_945859785.2. Lineage (NCBI taxonomy): Eukaryota > Metazoa > Mollusca > Bivalvia > Cardiida > Cardiidae > Tridacna > Tridacna gigas. The sequence continues at coordinate 110,444,855 of OX244028.2, forward strand.
CGTGCATCCTGCTAAGATCAGCCTGTTCATTTAGATCAGTGTCTTCAACGACCACTCTGTTGATAGCTAAGGGCCCAACCCTACTTCAGGCGACCAGCGAAGACTCTGACCAGACTCTGACTATAGATACGGAGGTTGAGCTAATGTATTTGCTGGGCGCGCATATTGGTTGCACAAGTTGCTGCGGCCCGGTACGAGGGCCGTTTGAAAAGTTCATCTGCGGCGATTGCCCACCTAGGAAACCATTTATATTTGATATCATTGTAAAGATCAACAACTACACTTTGATTTGATATGCAATTCGTATGCATGCACCTGCTATAAAATACAGCCACAAGAACATACACTGTTTTTATGCTGGAAACTGGCATGGTCAGTTACCACACCCATCCTGCTAGGAAAAGAGGGTTGTTTGGTTTGAAATAATGTTTCTGCAAGAAAATGCCAGACACTGAAAACTTTAGAACGAAGAATGAGTCGTAGGGTCGTCACAGTGTTCTGCTTTAAGAAATATTTGCTTTCCTTTAGTTTTGTGGTCGTGGTTGGGTCAACATTAGAGATTTTATGGAATTATATATATATCCGGCAACAGAACATCATGCACGGAAACAGGCCGCGTGAGTCGTCAAGTAATGCCATACTTAGTATGACAGTTTCTTTTAAGAAAACTGATTAACATTTCACGTACAATTTCATTATTGAAATAGCTCACTTTTCTACAACATGTACTCATGATTATCTGATATAGATAAGGCATTGCTGTACCAGCGTCTTGAAAATTTTAAATGATACATGTACCACCAATATTGTTACAGCTTGAGATGCGTTTTATTGCACTAAATTTATGTCAGTGTCCATGATAGTACTGTGTTTTTCCCCCATCTTTTTAAGAAAGGTTCAAACTTTCCTCTATACGAGTTCACCGTTTAAAGCTATGTCTCTACTATAAATACAATGTACCCTACAAAATTAATGGCCCTCGTATAAATGAATCCATCTTCAGCTCAAGATACTGGAAATATTTCTCTCAGGTAATACTTCCCGAATTATAAACTTAATGTCACAGGCCGATATACGACTCGGTAGTTTTGTGGCTAGACTACTCGCACGGCCTGCTAGAGGAATTGGCTTCCAGTCGAGCTGCGTGCTTTTTTCTTTCGATATGACCATACTCCAACAAATAAATTCTGTAACTAATGTTGGCAACTGTGAAAATGGTACTAATTAGGAAATAATACCCTTTCGCGCGCTACATTGCATTAAATTCTATTATTTTCACAATAAATCGCCGTACAGTTTGCTAGTAAGACGCCGTCCAGTATTTTTATGCAGTGCCTCAAGTTGCCGTACTCAAGCCTTCCGAGTTTTATGATGTTTTTATCGAGTTCCATTATTGTTTTGAGAAAACTATTGATTATATATATAAACAGCGGTGATGGGTATGCATATGTATAACAATGGACTGAAATTTGTCGCAACCGTTTGTATGATAAACAGGTGGGTTTTGACGAAGACACATAATTTCGGCAGTACCAGGCAGGTCGTTTTACAACAAAAAGCGAACTTAAAATCATTTTCATGTCATTTCTGGATGTGCATTTCAAACAAAAATTTGTTCCGTAAATGGAGACATTCTCATTGAGGCATAATATCGCGATATAACATCAAAATAATGAATTTTCCTGACCTGGACATGACTAGGTTTTGTTTATCAGCGCTTCAGCTGGTACCAAGTTTCGGAGTCGATGATACACGGTGGGGAAAGCAGCCAGTCGCTTGGAAAGAATATTGTGCGGAGTACTGGTAAAAGAAACTCCAGGAGTAGATGAGAAAAGGAGAGTTCATCCCCTTTTACCCTATTAAGTGTCTTACAAACCCACTTATGCAATGTCATATGCCTTACACAAATACGATATAGCTTATCCAATCAACCCACGCTTAAAATTAATCAACAAGCTTATCCAATCAACCCACGCTTATCCTCTCAACCCCCATTATAAATTTTATGTAACATTAACATGCTCATAAAATTAACATAAAATTGATTAACAAGTCAATCTAATTAAAGCTAGCAAACAAAACAGCTAAACTTTTTTAAGAACATTTTTTACTTAAGTTAATTAAAAAAATAAAAAAAAAATAAAAAAAATTTGATTAAGAAAAAAAACCAACGCACCAACGCATCTGCTAACCAACTAACCAGCTTACCAATTAACACGCCGCGCCTTCGGCCCCGACGTGCTACTAACGCACCAACGCACTAACACAGCTAACCAACGCACTAGCTAACCAGCTAACCAATTAACACGCCGCGCCCCCAACTAACCAGCTAACCAACTAACCAGCTAAAGCCTAATGAAGGCCCACATGCAAGCTAACCAGCTAGCCGGGTTTATGAGTTATTAATTAAAAAACTAACCGGGTGAAAAAAAAATTTTAATTTTTTAATTAAAATTGAAATTTTGTAACAAATGTATGTAAGTAATATATAAGCATGAGTGAAAAAAATAATATCATAGCTCAAAGAATAGAAAAGGGTTTTTATTATAGAAAAATTGATGATTGCATAAAAAGAAAAAATAAAATTAATATAAAATTAAGCAAAAGATTTACTAGGTGTCACATATTTGAAATAGAACTAAAAAATGATAAATCTAAAAATGATTTTACTTATTTGATTGGAAAAGCGAGACATCTTTTTTATTATCTTTATTCTTTAGAAGAAAGTAAAGGAAAGTTAAATGTTTTGTTTTATCCCGCTATTTCAGTAGTATGGGATGGTAAATTAACATTTGAAGATGAGGAAGATTATGAAGGTATTATTTATTCTGGTCTTTGCTTACCAACAATTTCACTTAAAATTTTTTTTCTAATTTTAATTCTACATTTTTAAAATTACTTTATGATGATAGTATTGTTAACCACAACTGTGAAAATATTAGAGTTTTTTTAGGATTTTCAGAAACAGATTTTTTTATAAAAAAAGGAAATTTTATTGCTAATAGTTATGAACCCCTCACAAACTTGTTAGATACGCGAGTAGAAGAATTTTTTTATGAACATGAAGAAATAATTGAAGAAGATATATTTAACCGTAAAGAAAGAAAAGATTATGAAAAATTAGCATTGATGTATAGAACATGGAAACAAAAAAAAAATATTGCTGTAGATGAAGAAGAAGAAGATGATGAAAATATGATAACTTTTTATGAGGAAATTGGTGTTTTATAAATTAAAAAAATTATTTTTATTTGTTTTTAACTAAAATTGAATTAAAAGTAAAAAAATCTAACAACATAATAGAACCATGAGTTCGACAAAGATGAATGAACTATATGAAAAAATAAAAAGATGATGTTAAAGATGGTTTTATTTTCCATACTAAAAATATAGTATATGAAATTAAAAAAGAAATTGATGAATATTTTCATTCAATAGTAAACTACGACCTTGATTTTAGAATAAAAGATTTTTTACAAGAAGAAGAGCATATACTATCATTTAAACCAGATGAAGTAAAGAAAAAATTAAAAAAAGTAGTTATATTATCTTTTTTAGATGATTTAAAAGAAGATTTAGAAGAAATAATAGATTCTTTACCAACAAGAAATAAATTATAAAAATTAAAATAAAAAAAATTTTTTTATTTCTATTGATAAGAAATAAAAATTGAATTAAAAGTAAAAAATCCAACAACATAATAGAACCACGAGTTCGACAAAGATGAATGATCAAATTTATGCATATGAACCTATAGATGAACAAGAAAAAGAGTACCGTGATGAGTACTTACGTAAAAAAGAAGCATGTAAAGAAGAAGATAGAGAAACTGAACTAGAAAAAATAAATGAACGCATGCGTTATAGATTTACAAAGTTAATAAGTAAGCTAGAAGACAATCTAATATCAACCATTAAACAGTTTTTTTTGGATGTTGACGAAGACCTTGATTACCGGTTAGAAGAAGCAATGGATGAATATGAACAAAAAGACAAACCTTTATGGAAGATACAATTTGAAATAGAAGGTGTTGTTGATAGATTTGTTGATAGTTTAGAAGAATGTTTGGATGATCTAATAACAGAAAGAATTAAAGAAATATAAAAATAACAGGTTATATAAAAATTTTATTTTTTATATAACCCATAAATATGGAAAAGAAACAAATTAATGATATATTAAAAAAAGGGAATCAATATAAAGACCAAGGTTTTTTTTAATGATTTTTCTATAAAAGAAATAGCAAGTTTAATTGAAGATAGTGATTTTATAGAAACATTAATAAAAAAAATAGAAGAATGTAGTAATAATGTTTTAGAGACTATATATTATTGTGCTACAAATAACAAAAGAAAGAAATCAAAAGAAGAAATGAAAAATATTATTATTGATTGTATCTATAATCAATGTGATCAAATTAAACAAAAAACAAAATTTTTTAATCATCATGAAGAAGACAAAAAAAATAAACAACATCTTAGACGCAGAAGGGAAATATTAAAAAATTATAATAATATTTTACGTATACATGCTGCAACAGGTATTACAATTAGAACAAAAAAATCTGGATATTATTGTTAATGATAAAAAAATTATTTTTTATTTCTATTGTTAAGAAATAAAAATTGAATTTAACTTGTTAAGCTAAAAAATATATTATAAAAATGAGTGTATTAAATAATATTTCAAATGATAATATATATAAGTTAGTTGATACGGTATTAAATAAAAAATCTATGACCTATCATATTTATGATAAAGATAAAGAACTTTTTCAATTTTATTTTAATTTCACAGAAAAAGAAAAGGATTTTTTATATTTGTTTACTAAATTAATGCCTTTTGTTTCTTTCGAATTTAGTAAGCTTAAGTTAGAAAAATCTGATTTTGAAACAATAGTTTATGTTGCATTTCCAGATACACGCAGGCTTTCAGGCGATCCTATTCGTAGAATTGGCTATCCTATTTATACTGGCATTAGAATTCCATTTAACCAAAGTGATAATTTTATTAGTATTTATAAAAATGCTATATTCGATTTAGTTAAAGATATTTACAGAGAAAAACAACCTGCGGATTATTATTTATTTCCGCTATTAACATTTAAAAATATTTTTAACCATTTACCTCATGAATATTCTGGTGATTTTACATCTTTTGTTGAATATTATGGTTATTGGTGGGCTGATTTACATGATTATCTCTATGATGGAAATGAATATTTTACAATTAATCGTGGTGAGGGCTATCAGAATTTTACTGTTGAAGAACGACAAGAACAAAACCCAACCCTCCCTCAACCTTCAGCACATGAAGGAGAATTTGAACTTATAGAGGAAGAGGTAGAGGAAGAAGTAACCTATGAGATAGGAGATATTTATAAAGAAGAAAAATGTGTAATATGCTTAGATAAAAAAAGTACTACATTGTTTTGTAATTGCGGTCATATAGCTACATGTGGAAAATGTTTTGAAAATTATGGTAATCCTTTATGTCCTATTTGTAAAACAAAAAGCAAGATAATAAGAAATATTTAACCCCTTTACCAGGTTAAATATTTTTACAAGTCCAACTCTACTAATATTGACAAATATGAGTTTTTTGCATCAGGATTATTTGTCCTTGTTATAAAGTTTATAACATCGCATTGATTTACTTCTAAAGGTTGACGAAAAACTACACAACTGCAATTTTCGTTAGCATTTTTTATTAAAGAGTAGTCAACCTGTTCAACTTCATTTATGACTATGTTAACTTTTACCTCTTCCCGTAAAAACCTATTACCTTTAGCAACCATTAAAGACCCTCTTATAATTCTACCAGGAGCAGCCATACAATAACCTCCTCTCCCATGATTTTTTCCAGAGCTTCCATTACCGAAAGAAAACTCATACTCACCATTCTTTAATGCCCCTTGTTCTTCAGCTTGAATGCTAATAATAGGTTTAGGGCCTATGAGAGAAGGAAGTGATACTTTTTTATCCACATAAGATTTTGTTGCTAAATCTCTTTCTTCTTCTGGTGCTCTAGCATTTTTTATAGAAAAACCTTGAAGATCTATATTAGCTATTGCTGTAAAACTTCCATCAGGATTTTTTACAATAACGCCACCATTATCAACATAATTTTTATTAGCAGCTGCATCACGATCTGTAGGATTTGGAAGCCCTGTAATTGGGTAGCCATTCATAACTAATCTGCCAGCAGCTGAAAAGGAACCATCTTGATTTCTTGTTAAAGCCCTTTCACCTGCTGTAGCCACTTCAACAACGCTATCTACATAAAACTTATTTACTGCTTGTCTATCTTCTATAGGCATTCCAACATTGTTAATTCTCCTTCCACCCATTGAAATATCATTACTTGCTAAATAACCACTAGGACCATAAACAAAGGCTCGATTAGCAACATCCACATATTTTTTAGTTGCAACATCTTGTGGTTCTGCAGGGTCTATAACATTTGTTAAAGTATACCCTTGCATATTTATATTTGTAACAGCAGAAAAAGTACCATCTTGTTGTATAACTATTGCTTTACTATTATCAACATAATTTTTAGTAGCAACTTCACCAGATTCTTCTGGGTCTTTAACATTTTTTATAACATTATAATTCATGTTTAAATATCCTTGCACATTGTATCCTCCATTTTCATCTAACAGTCCAGCGTTTGCATCAACGTAACTCTTAGTTGCTACATCCTGAGGATTTACTGGATTACTAACCCGTGTTAATGTATTACCATTCATATTTATAGAACCAGCAACAGGAGTTGTTCCATCTTTACGTAAAAAATTATTACTTATGTAAGCAAGTGATACACCATCACTGCTCGTTTTAACTTCATCCATTCTTCCAAATTTATCAACAGGCATTTTTTAAATATTACTAAAAAAGTTTATTTAAAATATCTTGAAATTTATTACCCAAGCACAATTCTTTAAGAATGTACAAACATAAATGACCACAAAATACTTCCCCTGCTTGTTGTAATTGATCTGTATTGTAGTGTATTGGACTTTTTAAATAATCTATAATTTCAAGGGGTGGTTGTATACCATAACTATCAAAATAAATTTTAGTTTTACCATCTTTAAACCATGCAACCCAATGAGTGCCAGGTCCACCTGCGTCATCAAGATTTAATATACCACATTCTTTATTTCTTACTTTTTTAGGTAAGGTATCTCTTAAAAATATACCTTTAAAATTTTTTATTTTTAATTTTTTTGCAGCATCCCCAAGCTCAAAATTACTTAAAGGTTTATTTTTTAAAGTTATATTATCAATTAAAATATCATGCATTTTTATATATTTAAATATTTACAATAGCACTATTATCAACCCATGAATTAAACTCATCAGAATAACCTTTCCACTTTACAAGAGATTTCTTTTTACCCTTTTTAATAACCTTTTCTATCCTAAACACCTCTTGTCTTGTTTTTTGTAGTTCAGGTTCATAAAAACTACCTTTTATTTCTTCATCATTTAAATCTTTAATCTTATACGTTATAGGTGATGTTTGTTTTACTTCTGAAATTGTAAAAACCTCTTCAGTCCATCTTGTTGTATAACCTTTTTCAAAAGTCTTTTTCTTTTTACTTATCCGTACTTTATCACTAACAGAAAACTTTGTTTTAATATTCTCCTTTACTTGATTATAATCAGGATACAATGTTATCCAAACTTTATTTTCATTCTTCTTTTTACTTGCTTCAATTGGCGTCATCTTAATAGAAGAATGTCTTGTGTTGTTATATTCTTTAACAAGGTCTTGTAATACATCAATATAAACATTTGTTGAGTGAGCAGAGAAATACTTCCACATTTTTTCTTTCATTGTTCTTATCCATCTCTCAACAACGCTTGATTTTTCCTCGTTTTCAGTGGAGTACAATTCAACCAAGTCTTTAACATCCTTGTTATAAAACTCTTTACCTTTATCCACCCACATTTTCTCAGGTTTTCTTTCCTTAAAAATACTCTTCAGCGCAACAGAAACAGATTTTCCTGTTTTATCTTTTAATGGTATTAACCAACCATATTTAGAAAAGATATCAATGACAGCAAGAAGAAATTTTACTCCACGATTAAGTTTAGAAAATGCTTGCATATCTACTAAATCTGCAGCCCATATCCTATCAATACCATTTACTCTAACTCTCCTTTTCTTAAATTTTCTTTTTACAGGTTTATGTAATTCTTCTGCTAGCGTTATATTTTCTAAATTTTTTTTTTACTCACACCCATACCAAATCTTTTCTTGGTTCCTATCAATGTGGAAACTAATCCTCTTTCCATTCTTTCCTTAATAGTTGGATTATAAATACCTTTTAACTCTTTAAGCATATTAGCATCACACACATCATTACGCGTTTTAGTATCATCATGCTCTAGATAACATAAATCATGATGATATGCTGCTTCATCAACACGATTTACAGGCTTTGACCATTTTTTTTGGCGTTAAATCAGGATTTAATCTTTTCTTTAACTTGGTGCCTGGACCAGTAAAGTTATGACCGGGTAAATGCATTTCAACAGGCAAGTTATTGATTGCTTTGTTTAACAGCGATCCACCTTCTTTTTGTTTAACAAATTGTGTTTTAGTTGTACCACAATTAGCACATTTTCCCCGCACCATTTTTTTACCATTTTTACTTACTACACAATCTAAATCTGTAGTATCAGTTTTCTTTTTACACTTAACGCAATACATTTTTTTTATATTAAAAAAAAATTTTAATATAAAAATGGATATTTTTAATTTATCTTGGAATGAAGCGTTAGCAAGAAGAAATAATCATGACCTTTTACCTAGGAGTATTAGAGGTTTAATAGTAGGTAAATCAGGATGTGGTAAAACTACACTTTTACTCAATCTTTTATTGAGACCTGATTGGTTAGATTATGATAACTTGTACATTTTTGGCAAAAGTTTGTTTCAGCCAGAATATCGTATACTTAAAAAAGCTTTTGAAGAAAAAATACCAAAAGAAAACATATTAAAGTTATTTTCATTTAAAGATGAAGTTCAAAACCGTAATATTTCACCTACTGCATTAGTTGAAGAATGGGCAAAAACAATTAAGAAAAAATCTGATATTAATTGTGAATTTTTTGAATATGCTAGTGATGTTCCTGATCCAAGAGATTTATATGCGTCAAATAAAAACTTAATGATATTTGATGACTTACTTTTAGAAAGACAAAACAAGTGTGAAAACTATTATGTAAGGGGTAGGCATAGTAATGCTGATTGTTTTTATCTGGCACAAAATTATTTTAGACTACCACGTCAAACTATTAGAGAAAATGCAAACTTAATATGCTTGTTTAGACAAGACTTAAAAAATCTTAATCATATTTATAGTGATCATGTAGGGGATGATATGACTAAAACAGAGTTTATCAATTTTTGTAAAAACTGTTGGGAAAAGCCTCATGGTTTTGTTGTGATTGATTTAACTAAGAACCGTTTTGATGGAAAATATAGATGTGGATTTGACAACTTTTATTTTCCACGAGATTACAGAGATTACTATTAAAAATATATTTTCATTAAAATATATTTTTACAAAATATAAAAATGGAAGCAGAATTACTTGAAAAGATAGTAAAAAACACTGACCATAAAACATCATTTCAAATTATCGTAAGCGACAACAAAACACAGTTTAATACAAGATTTACTCCTCCTCTTTTATTAGAAAAGGATAAAGAATATGAAATGGCGTTGATTAATCTCGAAACTTATTATTCATTTCCTAATATTGATGCAAGCAATAACATTTTTGTTTATTCACCAGACAATAGTATATCATGGGTTAAAATAAAAATACCTGAAGGAAGTTATGATTTAGTTGATATTAATGATTTTATTCAACAAGAAATGAGAAAAAAAGGTCATTATGACGCAGTTAATGAAGAATATTATATTAACATCTCTGCAAATACTAATACTTTAAAGTCTGTTCTTTTTTTAGAAAATGGTTATCAGGTAGATTTTAACCAACAACATTCTATTGCTAAAGTATTAGGATTCTCTCGTGCTAAATATGAACAAGGATTTCATGAATCAGAAAATGTAGTAAATATTCTTAGTATTAATAGCTTACTAGTTAATATAGATTTAATTTCAGGTAGTTATGTTAACGGTTCACAAAGAAATACAATTTATAGTTTTTTTCCAAATGTATCACCAGGGTATAAAATAATAGAAAATCCAGTTAATTTAGTTTATCTTCCACTAACATTAGATAAAATAGATAATCTAAATGTATCAATTACTGATCAAGATGGAACATTACTCAGTCTTAGAGGGGAAAATTTAACAATTAGATTTCATATAAGAGAAGCAAGATAAATATAAAAAATGACAAACTATATTAACGCAAAAATAAATATATCAGATGGGCAAAAGGAAAAAATTTTACATTCTTTTAAAAACAAAAGCCCAGCAAGTATTCGTTTAAAGCATGAGGATATTCATGGTAAGGATGTAGTTGCATTAACCAAATCACAAGTAAATAAACTTACAAAAGCTTATAAAGCCGGTAAGGGGGCAACGTTTAGAATGTCGAATAAACAACTTAAACATAACATGAAAGTAGAAGGCGGATTTTTACCTTTGTTGGCTGGTTTAGCTTCATCAATTCTACCCACATTAGCAAGGACTGTTTTACCTGCTATAGGAGTTGGTGCCCTATCTGGTTTAGCATCAACAGGAGTTCAAAAAGCAATGGGTAATGGACTGTATCTTAAGAAAGGTGGTTACGTCTGTCAAGTAGAAACTGATGGTGAAGGTTTATTTCTCGGTCCAGCTAAAGGTAAAGGATTAGGTAAAGTTGGTGATGGATTGTATTTAAAACAAAGTGGAAAAATTTATGATGGAAAAGGTCTTATTTTAGGACCTAATAGCCCATTTGCTAATATTCCTATATTAGGAGCAATATTATGAATTTAAAAATATGAATGTACATAAATTTGGAAATGGAAAACATAAAATAGTTCAACCAAAAACTATTTTTTGGAAACCTGTTGAAGTTAAATACCCAGCTAAAAAAGTTAATCCTGTTTCATGGGATATTTTTACTCAACAACCGTTAGTATTAGAAGGAGGACAAACAAGAACGATAGCTTTAGGTATGGGCTTCAATATGAGTAAAGGTTTTGTTTTAGCTTCTCTTTCTTATAATCTTAAACTTAAACAAATATCTATAACAAATGAAGTTTCATTAGAAGAAGTGGATGACATGGTTATAACAATTACAAACAACTCAAAAAAGTTAGTAAAAATTAATGAAGGTGAATTTTTGTGTCGTCTTTACTATTCAATTTAAAAAATTAGTTGTAATTAATAAAATGGAGCTAAAAGAAAAGGTTTATCCAGATTTACCAGAAGCACGAAATATACCAAATGCGCCATCATTATCAGTAGGAGACAATGGTCAACCCCTTAGGCTACAAAAAATATCAGAAATTCAAACATTTCTTGAAAATGAAATTAAGACAAGAGAACAGTTAAGTAAAAAGTATTTATGGTATAGTAAGACTGCAGATAATATTGAAGCTGGACTAACTGTTATTGCATTAGGAGCGGGAGCAGGTGGAATTGCTTTAATCTCAACTGTGGTAGCGATACCTGTAACGATAGACCTAGAAGGTTGTGCTTTAGCAGCTGGTTTAATAGCAATAGCAGGTAAGTTTTTTGTTAGAAGAAGCAGAACTAAATCAGAAAAACATCTTCAGATTAAAATGTTAGCAGATTCAAAGTTAAATACACTACTTACACATATATCAAAAGCAATAGCAGATAATGAAATTGATCATTCAGAATTTACTTTAATTATGGACGAATTGGAAAAATACAAGAAAATGAAGGAGGAAATTAGGAGTAAGTTGAATAAAAAAAGCAAGCTAGAGGAACAGGAGAGTTTAATAGAGAAGGGGAGAATAGAAGCACGGGAGGAATTCCGCAGACTAGTAGAAAGAAACAATGGACGCCATTAAGAATAAAACCACCCAAGTTTAAATGTTTTTGCACATGTGAGATAGATAGTACAAATTAAAATAATTTTTTACTTTAAAAAATGTCGTTTTTGAAGATAAAAGACCCTATAAAAAGGGAACAAACAGTAAAAGATTATCTTGCAACAATGAAAAGAATTCGTGATAATCAGCTTGCAGAAAAAACAGGAGACATTGAGTTGCAAACAGACCTTTCAAAGTTTTTTAAACCTATTACAGAAACACAAAAAGCTTCAACAAAGGAGATTACAGAAGGGCTTAAACCTATTAAAGAGGGAATAGAACAGTTACCACAGGCTATTAACTTACCAAATTATCCAACAATAGAAGTTTATCCATCTGAACAGCAAAAGTTTTTGGAAAGCTATGAAGATACGCACCATATTGGACCAATTGCAAAGGAGTATTTAACAAAATTTGTTGGTAAAGGTGATGTTGATAGAACATATGGATTATATGATAAAAATGGTAAGTTCTATATCGGTAATAAATTAGTAATAATTGATGAAGATGATTTTATAATTGCTGGTAAGGAATATCAAGGAACACCTGGTCTATGGGAGTTAATTGTTGCTAAAACTCCAAATCAAAACGTTTATAAAGCTGAGGACCTTATTGATTACAGAGAAATAATGATAAAAACTAATGCTCTTCGTCGTGAAAACGACCCTACTAACCCTAGGCCTAAAAGTTCTTCATCAAGTAAGTGGTATAACTTACTTAGACCCATTTGGGGAGACATCAGGGCAGGAAAAACTGGATATGAAAGTACTGGTACAGGATTAAGAAAAAAGAAAACAACCACGGTTATCCCATCTGACCCTAATGCACTATTAGAAAGATTTGACCTCTTAATGGCAAGTAAAGGAGCTGGTCATACAGGTGTAAGAAATGAACTTGTAAGTATTTGTGATGAATTAAAAAGACAACGTGTATTAGATACAAAAACTTATAAAAAATTAATGTCTATAATATAAAAATGATTACATCACAAAAGAGAGGATTTAAAAGAAATTATGCTTATGGAGGAGCAGGAATATTTGATAGCTTTGTTAATTTTCTTACAAAACTCTTTACGAGTCAAGCGGCTAAACAAATAGCGTCTTCAGCAGTTGATGTTGGTAAGAGTGTAGCTAAGGAAGGAGCAAAGAAAGCGTTAGAGGTTGGAAAGACGGCAGCAATTGATGCAGGTAAAAAGTTAGTTCAAAAGGCTTTAACACCAAAATCTAAAAAGATTATGGAAAAATATAAACAAACGCCTACTGCAACAACTCAACCTGTAATGCAAGATGTTAACACCTTAATAGATGGTAGTGCAATTGATATTCAAGATTAAGTTAAGAAGTTAAATAGTAAAAAGGGTTCCGGAGTTAAAGTAATATGAAATTTAAGTTAAGTAAACTATTACATTAAATAAAAAAATGTCAAAGCTTAAATTTAATTTAACACTTTATGAAAAATACAATACAAAAAGGGTTAGTATCCTTTACGCAAATTTTAAACTTGATGAAGATTGTGAAATTCTTGAAGTTAATGATACAAAATATGGTTATGATAAAGCTGTTTTAAAATTGTCACCTGAAAAAGCTGATATCATTAAGGAATTTGAAGAAGATGTAAATCAATATCTAGAAAAAAATGATATTTCTAAGGTAACCATTCTTTACGGAAATAGAATTTATCCAAAAATGAAAAAAAAAAAAAAAAACATTCAATAGAAAAACTTAAAAATATTAAACTTAAGGGTGTGTATGTAGATGATGAAAACAGGTCATTCCCTCAACTAAGGGTAGAATAATAAAACAATTATAATTTGACTTAAAAATTATAATTGTATATAATAAAAATGGATATTTTAAATATAAAAGCGCCGATTTTAAAAGATGATAGTATTGATGAATATGAATATTATGAATATCTACCTATTACAGGAACTAATCTAAACAACCCTGGAGGAAATATAAGGATTGATATTGAAACTCAAGATATTTTTTATCATCCTTCAGAATCATATCTACTATTTGAAGGAAGTTTGGTAAAAGATTCTCTTGTTGCCGCTAATCCATATTATAATATGGATGCAGGTGTTCGTCATAATGAAGATTTGGTTTCCTTAGTAAATAATGGAATTATGTATTTGTTTAAAAATTTTAGATATCAACTTAGCGGAAATGAAATAGAATCAATTAATTATCCTGGTCAAGCTACAACAATGCTTGGACTGTTAAAATACCCTGATGATTTTTCTAAATCTCAAGGATTAAACCAACTATGGTACAAGGATACTAGGCCTGACGCACATGCTAATAATACTGGTTTTACTAAAAGAAAAGATTATCTTTTTAGTTCAAATCCTTCTGGAGTATTTAGTTTTAAGATACCCTTAAAGCATATATTTGGTTTTTGTGAAGATTACAACAAAGTTATATATGGAATGAAACAAACTTTAACCTTAACAAGAAATAATAACAATGATGCAATTTTTAGGCATGCTGAGGCTGCAGTGGGTGGAAATCAAAGACATGAACCTGGTAGGGTTGTATTAACTAAAGTATCTTGGTTTATGCCTCATGTAACACCAGAAGATGGTAACAAGTTGGAACTTTTTAAATTTATTGAGAAGAAGGAAAAATTCCCAGTTGGTTATAGAATGATTCAGTGTGACTCTATTGCTGTTCAGCAGGCAACAGGTTTTACTTGGAGGTTATCAGCTAAATCTTCCCCAGAAGTACCACGTTTTTTAATTGTTAGTTTTCAAACTGCTAGAAGCAATGATCAAGAAGAAAATCCTGCTATATTTGATGATATAGATGTTAGAAATATTTATGTAATGTTAGGTTCAAAAAAATATCCTAACCATGAACATGATATAAATTTTACAACTAATAAAATTGCAAGAATATATAATGAGGCTTCCTCTTTTAGAAAAAAAGTTTTTTAACATGGATGAATTAGTATCAAATCCTAATATTACTACTACTGATTTTAGATCTTTATATCCTTTGTTTGTGTTTGATTTATCTAAACAAAGTGAAAGGCTTAAGTATTCTGTTACTGATATTCACGTTAAAGCAACATTTGGAGTAGCTCCTCTAGTAAATACTCTAGCATATGCAGTTTTACTTAGTGATAGACTAATTAACTTCCAGAGTGATGGGAATAAGATGAGTGTAGTGTATTAACTAAATTTTTTACTTAAATAAATGAAAAAGATTGCTGATTTTAAGAAAATATTAACAGATAACAATATTAAGTGGTATTCCTATTGGGACAAGAAAAAGTATATTGATGTTTTAAAAGAGCATGGATTGTATCCTGAAGAGGAAGAAAAAAAAATTAAAAAAAAAATTCCTAATTATGATAGATTAAAGGATATTGCTAAAAATCCAAAGAGGGTTACCTTAAAGGATGTTGAAACTGAAGAGGTAATTGAATTTCCATCAATTTACAAGGCAAGTAAGTTTATTGGTAAATGCCCTCAAACAATTGAAAACTGGGATGGTAGAGTTTGGAATGATAAATATAGAATTGATATTCTTTAATTTTATTATTTTTAAAAAAATAATAAAATTTGACTGAATGAAATTTTTTTATTTTAAAAATTATAGCGATGAATTCTTTTTCACGAAGATTTATCAATAGACTGGTAGATGCTAGTCAATCGATTGCATCTAATTTATATAGCGGTGCTCAAAGGGTTGTCTCAGCAGCAATTCCCCAGAGTGTTAGAAGAAGGGTAACCAACTTTACTAATTGGTTAACTGGTAATGTTCCAGAAGAGCAGATTCCACAAGTTTTAAACGAAGTTTTAGAAAATGTAGAAGAAGACTTACCAAGGAGACCTGAAGTTATTAATGTAACAGAAAGTCGTTCTTCATTAAAAGATTGGGCAAGACAATATAAAATAAAGGGGTTTCCCGTTGATTCACCTGAGAAGTTTTTAGAGCTAACAATGCAACCCATGACAAATATTTTAAGAAATAAACGTAAAGTTAAAGTAAAAATGGTTCTTAAATGTTTAATGATTAAATATGATGATGAAGATACCATAACACCGGCTCAGTTTTCTTCTGATGTAAATTTAATTAATTTAAGAGGAACTGATGTAGATGAATTATATGATACAATGGCTGAAAGAATTTTAGAAAATTATCGTGCCTTTTTAAGAAAGGGTAGTGGATGGAGATTCTATAGTGTGGTTCATTTAAAGCTTCATACTGTTATTTATGATCCATTAAGAGCTTCATCATTTATCCCTCTTCCAAAATGGATAACAGATAAAAAAGCATGTATTAATATGAAAAATAATGATAAGGAATGTTTTAAGTGGTCCGTCTTAAGAGCATTAAATCCGACAGTTAACCATCCAGAAAGAGTTAATGATGATTTAAAATCAAAGGAAGATAGCTTAAATATGAACGGAATAGAATATCCTGTTTCATTACATGATATTAACAAATTTGAAAAACAAAATCCTAACATTAGCGTTAATGTTTATAGTTATGAAGAAAAAATTTTTTATCCATTAAGAATTACTAATGAAGAAAAAAGTAATCATGTTGATTTACTTTACTTAACAAATGAAGAAAATAGTCATTATGTGTTAATAAAAACTTTTAGCCACTTAGTGTCTAGTCAAATATCAAAACATCATGGTAAAAAGTATTTTTGTAAAAGATGTATAAATGCATTTGGAAAGGAGGACCTTTTAGAAAATCATAAAAAATATTGTGATGATCATGCCCCTGTTAATTTAAATATGCCTAAAAAAGGTAGTATATTACAATTTATAAATCATGATAGAAAAATTAAAGTTCCAGTTGCTGTGTTTGCTGATTTTGAAAGTATATTAGAACCTATACATTCATGTCAGCAAAGTGAAGAGAATAGTTTTACTATAAAAACTCAAAAGCATATCCCCTGCAGTTTTTACTATATTATAAAATGTTTTGATGATGATGTGTTCCAACCTATAGAAAGAAAATATACCGGAGAAAATGCTGAAAAAGTTTTTGTAGATATGATAACCGAGGATATTATAGAAATTCATCAAAAATATTATCAAAAACCAGTACCGCTTAAGATAACTGAAGAGGAAGAAAAAAAATATAAAAGACAAACGCGTTGTTGGATTTGTGATGAAAAATTTACTCAAAAAAATTATAGAGTAAGAGACCATTGTCATTTTACTGGTAAATATAGGGGAGCTGCTCATACTGAATGTAATCTTAAAGCAAAAATTCCTTACTTTACACATGTTTATTTTCATAATTTAAGTGGTTATGATAGTCATCTTTTTATAAAAAATCTTGGTAAAACTGAAGGAAAAATTGATTGTATCCCTAACAATGAGGAAAAATATATTAGTTTTAGTAAATATGTTAAGGTAGGAAAAAACATAACTCATAAAATTAGGTTTTTAGATAGTTTTAAGTTTATGGGTTCAAGTTTGGATAGTCTTTCAAAAAATTTAAATGAAGATCAGTTAAATATTTTATCAAAATTTTACTCAAAAAAATACTTAACTTTACTAAGAAGAAAAGGAGTTTTTCCTTATGAATATTTAGATTCTTTTGAAAGGTTAAAAGAAACCTGCTTACCACCTAAAGAAAAATTTTATTCAAGTTTAAACAAAGAACATATTAGCGATGAAGATTATGAACATGCAAAAAATGTTTGGAAAACTTTTAACACGAAAACATTTAAAGATTATTTAGAACTTTACAACAGAATAGACGTTTTGCTTTTAGCAGAAGTATTTGAAAACTTTAGGGATGTTTGCTTTAAGCATTATGAATTAGATCCTGCATGGTATTATACTATTCCAGGGTTGGCACTAGATGCTATGCTAAAAAAATCAGGAGTAAAACTTGAACTTTTAACAGACCTTGATATGCTTTTAATGGTTGAAAAGGGTATCTGAGGTGGTATATCTATGTGCAGTAAAAGGTATTCTAAGGCTAACAACAAATATATGGGTAAAAATTATGATAAAAATAAACCTTCAATATACCTAATCTATATAGATGCAAACAGTCTTTATCCTTGGGCTATGAGTCAATTATTGCCTACTTGCGGTTTTGAATGGATGGATAAAAACGAATTAGAAGAATGGAATCAGATACCTTGTTTTTTAGAGGTTGATTTAGAGTATCCTAAAGAGTTGCATGATTTACACAATGATTTTCCACTAGCACCTGAAAAATTAAAAATAGAAAAAGTAGAAAAATTCATGCCAAATTTAAATGATAAAGAAAATTATGTTATACATCATGAAGTTTTAAAAACATACTTAGATCTAGGTTTAAAAATTAAAAAAATACATCGTGGAATTAAGTTTAATGAAACTGATGATATTAAAAAATATATTGATTTAAATATTGAGTTAAGAAAAAATGCAAAAAATGATTTTGAAAAAGATTTTTTTAAGTTAATGATGAATTCTGTTTTTGGTAAGACCATGGAAAACTTAAGAAATAGAGTTGATGTGCAATTGGTTAATGATGCAGTTAGTTATCGTTATAAAAAACTTGTTGCTAAGCCAAACTATCATCATACTACAATATTTGATGAAAATTTAGTTGCTGTTCATATGAAGAAAACTAGTATAACATATAACAAACCTGTTTATTTAGGTATGTCTATATTAGATATTAGTAAAACTCTAATGTATAAAACTCTTTATAATCATTTTAAAAAAAAGTATGGAGATCATGTCCGGATGTGTTATACTGATACAGATAGTTTTATTCTTGAAATAGAAACTGGTGATTTGTATGAAGATATTGCTTGTGATGTTGATATAATGTATGATATGAGTGGTTACCCTAAAGAGCATGACTTGTATAGTCCAAAAAACAAAAAAGTATTGGGAATGTTTAAAGATGAATTAAATGGTGGTGTTATAACTGAGCTTGTTGGTTTAGGTGCTAAACAATATGCTTATGAAAAAATAGATATAAAAATAGATGAAAATGGAAAATTGATGTGGGAAGGTAATGGTGAAGATCGAAGATGTAAGGGAATAAAAAAGTCAGTTGTTAAAAATGAACTAAATTTAGAAAATTATAAAAATTGTTTGTTTAAAGAAAAAGACCATTATAGAACCATGGGTGTGTTAAGAAGTCGAGGTCATGAAATATACACTGAAGTAATAAACAAAAAAGCATTAGGCTATGCTGATGATAAAAGATATATATTAGAGGATAAAATAAACACTTTAGCATGGGGGTCATTATAGGATTCCAGAAAAAAATGTATGAAGGAAAACTAATTAAGAAAAAAAGTTTTTATAAAAAAATGAGTGATAAATTATCAAATGAGGTTAATGAAATTACCCCTCTTACATTATATGAAGAAGAAAGAGAAATAGAAGAATTTACTGAGAATATGGTCAGAAAATTTTCTGATGATGTTTATTCTAAAGTTAAAATAAGAATAGAAATTGAAGAAGCAAAGCTTATGGAAAAGGCAAGAAAAGACCTCTATAGTTTTATTCATTGCGATAGTTACACATTAGAACATAAACCATTCCAAGAATTAAAGGAAGAAAGAAGAAAAAGAGCAGAAAAATTTATAAAAAATTTTTTAGATTTAGTAGTGCCAAACATTGCAATAAAAATACTAGAACCAGAAACCCCGGTAGGTAAATATGATGGAAATCAAGGTTATGTAGAATTCATTGGCTCGCTTTTCTTTGATCGCACATTATTTAAAAATTAAGGTGGGTAATAAAAATGTTCATATACTTATATGTATATTAACATTCTAAAAATCTATTTCATTAATTAATTTGTTAAAGTAATGCAAAAGAACAATTTTAAATTGACTTGTTATTTCATATGAAACAAGATCATAAAGACTACTTGTTATTATTGAATTTCTTTCCTCATTCAAATACAAATACAGAGCATAATTTACTTCTTTTTTTACTTTTTCTTCTTCTATTGAAAGTATATCATTCTTACCTTCAGTTATATATCTTTCAAACTCACTTAAAAAATTACCTTTAAAAATTAATTGTGTTTTAATAAATTCTTCAAGTGGACATTTCATATTTTCTAACTTTTGTATCATTTCATCATAAACAAGACTAGGCAATTCATGAAATTTTTCATCAAATTTTTCTATTCTTTCTCCTGCTTCTTCTA
This sequence comes from Tridacna gigas, assembly GCA_945859785.2. Lineage (NCBI taxonomy): Eukaryota > Metazoa > Mollusca > Bivalvia > Cardiida > Cardiidae > Tridacna > Tridacna gigas. The sequence continues at coordinate 110,465,040 of OX244028.2, forward strand.
TTATAGCATGTTTCATTCTTAATGTTCCATTTCTCACTTTTTTAATTCTGCTTTCAGAAATCCAACATCCAGCTTCTTTTACAGTTTTTTCTTCACTCATCTTTTTTATTTTATAAATTTTTTTAATTTAAATAAAATTTTTTAGTATCCTTTTGCTGGGCTTCTGTATATCATACTTAACCATTTAATTTGCTCTAAAACTGTTTGATCAATCCGCTTTATAATCTTTGAATGTATTTCCTTGCTTAAATTATTACTGTAAGAGTCAATAGTTCTTCCTAGTTCGTATTCTACTTTCCATAACGGTTTATTTTCTAGTTGTTCTTCTTTCATAGTTTCATTTAGACGTTCTCGTAAGTCATTTACTTCCGGATTAAACAGTTCATTAACGTCATATAGTATTCCTTGTTTCAGTTCCTCTATAGTAATGTTAAACCTATTATACATTTTTTTATATAACTTTTCAATCTCTGTTTGTCTGTCCTCCTAAACAACAGTAACACCGTTGTCTTTATCTACTTTCTTAAACAACATAATTAAATTATAAAAAGCTTTTTCTCCTTCGTGTTGGGGTTGGTATTCTTGTGCCATCCTTACTATTAGTTTGCTAGATTTTTTTACTTTTAATTCAATTTTTAAATAGTATATTAAAAAAATAAAAATTTTTTTAATTAATAACTCATAAACCCGGCTAGCTGGTTAGCTTGCATGTGGGCCTTCATTAGGCTTTAGCTGGTTAGTTGGTTAGCTGGTTAGTTGGGGGTGCGGCGTGTTAATTGGTTTGCTGGTTAGCTAGTGCGTTGGTTAGCTGTGTTAGTGCGTTGGTGCGTTAGTAGCACGTCGGGGCCGAAGGCGCGGCGTGTTAATTGGTTAGCTGGTTAGTTGGTTAGCAGATGCGTTGGTGCGTTGGTTTTTTTTCTTAATCAATTTTTTTTTATTTTTTATTTTTTTAATTAACTTAAGTAAAAAATGTTCTTAAAAAAGTTTAGCTGTTTTGTTTGCTAGCTTTAATTAGATTGACTTGTTAATCAATTTTATGTTAATTTTATGAGCATGTTAATGTTACATAAAATTTATAATGGGGGTTGAGAGGATAAGCGTGGGTTGATTGGATAAGCTTGTTGATTAATTTTAAGCGTGGGTTGATTGGATAAGCTATATCGTATTTGTGTAAGGCATATGACATTGCATAAGTGGGTTTGTAAGACACTTAATAGGGTAAAAGGGGATGAACTCTCCTTTTCTCATCTACTTCCAGGAAAGCATGGATAGGCCGCCGCCATATAACTGAAATAATGTTGAAAACGGCGTTAAATACCATACAATCAATCAATCTATTAATCTGGGTCTGTATTCACCAACCATTCTTAAGAACAGTCTTAGTCTCAAGAATTTTTTAAATTTGAAAGTAACACAACTCCTGATTGGCTAAACCAAATCAGGTCAATCAGAAGTTCTTTTACTATCTAAATCTAAAATGAGACCAAGAATGTTCTTAAGAATGGTTGGTGAATACGCACTCTGATCTCCTGCATGGACGGAAAATGTCTTTTCCCTTTTTCTTGGCGCTTTAACTCTTATCCTGCTAAATAAGTGAAATGAAATTTTCAAGCCTATTTTAATAAGTTACTAATAACCCAAATTTTGCTATTTCAAAGGTATGGGGGTGACCCTTTATCGGACAGTGTACATCAAAGATCAGACTGCACGTTCTGCGCAGCCTGATCTTGATCTACATTGTCCGCAAAAGGTCAGTAAGTCGCGCTTAGCAGCCTAGGGGTTAACCGTGCTCATAATCTTGTTAGCCCGGGACGGGTTATCAGTCATCAATAAATATTAGATAATTATTACGTCACAAATGTGCAACAGCGATTTTATCTACAATTAGATCTATTTACATGTATTACGTCATAAATGTCGGCTGACAGCATGGACGTCTAGAGCTGTCAGCCGATATTTATCTAAGCACTGTATTTTTCACCTACCTAAACTTTTGGCAACCTATTTCAGAGTTTTTATGACTCTGTGGAACTTCAAAGGCTTTTGAGGTGCGAGCACCTATAAAAGTTGATAGGAAGTAAGGCCAGTGTTTTTATATTTTTTGTTTTACCGATTTTTTTCGTGAAAAATTAGGGACGGAGGACGAAAAAGAAAAATTCACAACTAGATCTATTACTGTCATGTAACTGATTTTATTGTAGCTACGAACGAGGGCAAATTGAAACTGCCTTTTTTCAAACTATTCCTCTTTATTTTTTACCAAACAGTTCTGCTTTAGCCAATAGGAAAAAGGTCTTTTGAAAACATGGTGGGAAAAGAAAAATCCCATTTTTTCCCTCTTTTCATCACAATACCAATCATATGAGCCAAACTGAATTCATATCTGCAAAATCACCTTTTCTGGAACTATGGTAGTTTGGTAGTATGAACAGGATGAGGTTGCTGAAGCTGCAGTCTTTTAATTCTACAGTAGAGATTAAAGACAGCAGCCTTAGCAAGCTCATCATACAACCTGTTTTGCTGGAAAAGGCATGATAATAAAGTCATAGTTTAAAGTCATGCAAAACATATGCATAGCTGTCGTTTGATAGACAGAAAAGCAGAGTGGATAGGGTTTAATGCACTCAAAAATAATTATATAGATTTATAACTTCAAGGCACTGTTCACTTAGGAAAAGAGTTTTTAGCACATACAAATGATGTGAAATTTATTCTCATATATCTTTTATTTAACTCTTTCACTACCTATAACAAATTTGTGATTGGTATAGATCAATACCAGACTGCACAGAATGTGCAGTCTGATCTTTGGTCCACACAATCTGCTGCCCAATGCTAGACTATGACGCAATTCATTTTCATTAGCAGTGGGAATCTTCTGCATCATGGAGTAGAATGGTCCTTTGACATGCAGAACATTGACCAATTGATGGCAAAAAGTTTCGACTCTGTCAGCCTACTTTTTGCAAATGCATTAAACCCTTTTTTTCATAGGACATGGTTCATTTGTATAAACTAAGGCTTTTGAAAACGTTGTGGAAAAAGGAGAAAGTGCTGGTCTTGTTTCATAAACCCGATTGCATGTGACTGTTGATGTCATTTTTGCCAGGTTCGAACGATTGTTTGTTTATATTTCCATACTGTATGTTGTACATACGTGGATAAAATAAAGCTTATTGAATTGAATTGAATTGAATTGAATTGTTTTCCCAACGATTGTCGCATGACTGATAAATGCAAACCAGTATAATCCTTACAATCACCCAAGTGACCAAATATACCCCCAATTAAAAAGTTTTTACGACATACATCTGTTAAAAATACGACAAATCACCGAATTGATTACTTACAATAAATTTCTTCACTCAAACAGGTGTTAGAGGTGTTAATTACATCTTTACCAGACAACAAAAAATTAGATTCGTCTGTTTTGAAAACATTTGCTGTCGACAAATTAAAGTATTTTTTCTTGTTACTTTGCCGATTTAGTCAAACTGAAAAGAACATGGGGAAAAGAGCTTTGGGTACTTTAATTACAGTGAAACATAAGCTAGAATAAAACTGAAATAATCTCTCTTTCTCTACGTATTCGACGCCATTTTCTGGTTTGTTTGTCGGGCATAACGACCGAAATAACGCATTACTAAGGTGGGCGTGCCAAACTCGCGTTTGCAGAAAGGTCAATTTTGATTGACAGTTCCTATTAGCCGATCAAAACGCAGTATAGCGAGCCATGTAATATTGACAATGTTATTGTTTTCTTTTTGTTTAAACCATAGTTCTAACACTGGATTATACAGTGATTATTTGAAAATGGATTAAAGTTACACGTAAGAATTATGTGTTAAGGAAATTGTTAAATTATATACCTTGAAAGGAAAACTAAATTTATCCATTCCAAAAATATTTGTTGTTCTGTTCTGATATAACCAGGATTTCGAAAAGCCGGCCACTCTACCAAACGATAGAAGAAAGAATGGTTATGCCAAACTGTTATGTTAAAGTACCTGTATTGAAATTTAACTGCACGTACATCTTTCAATTCCAAACCATTACTCCTAGACCGTCGTAATCGTTACATACGAAACGAGCGACAGGAAGAAGGATATTTTATTGACAGCCACTCGTCACCCTGTTTCAAAAATAAGTTGGCATTGCGAACGACATCATATGATTCTTGTTGTAATACTTTAGAGAGCATTCATATTTCATTCTTGTTTCATAAACCCGATTGCATGTGACTGTTAATGTCACTTCTGCCTGGTTCGAACGATTGTTTGTTTTCCCAACGATTGTCGCATGACTGATAAATGCACGACCATTCCAAATCAGTATTTATCCTTACAATCACCCAAGTGACCAAATATCCACAAGCACAATCCCAATTAAAAAGTTTTTTACAACATACATCTGTTAAAAATATGAAGCGCCTTACAATAAACTTCTTGATTTTCACTCAACCAGGTTTTAGAGGTGTTAATTACATTTTTACCAGACAACAAAAGATTAGATTCGTCTGTTTTGAAAACATTTGCTGTCTACATATTAAACGTTGCTCCAATGACGAGATTTGTCTTTGAAAGGGTAGAAAACATCTAAGGAAAAAGAGTAAGTTTTCAAAAGTTTCCCTCTTCAAGATCGTTAAAACGGGTTTGTGTGGTAAAGGTTTAATTGTAAATCCTTTTCTCATATTGTTTGCTGTCAAACTGACATGTTATATACTGACAAAATGTCTTAAAAACTTATGCTCCTATTATAAATTATGGATAATGCCGACAGCAACCTACTCACTATGTAGTTTTTTTAGTTTAAATGGTGTGACTAAACATGGAATTACGAACATATTTGCGCTATTTTCATTTTTCGATTTCTTACAAATATGACATCATTCATAGTATTTTTTCTTGTTACATTGCCGATTTAGTCCGAACTGAAAAGAACGTCGGGAAAAAAGCTATGAGTACTTTAATAATAGCGAAACATAAGCTAGAATAAAACTGAAATAATCGCTCTTTCTCTGTGAGTTCGACGCCATTTTCTGGTTTGTATGTCTGACATGACGACCGAAACACCGCGGTACTAAGGTGGGCGTGCCAAACTCGCGTTTGCAGAAAGGTCAATTGTGGTCAGAGGAGAGCGTTACGTGGCGTTTCTCTTCGAGTCACAATGTTATCAAAACTAGCCTGTTGCAGTCAACCCTTAGACTGCTAAGCGCGACTCCAGGATCTCTTGCGGACAATGTAGATCAAGATCAGACTGCATAGAACGTGCAGTCTGATCTTGGATCTACACTGTCCGATAAGGAGATATCTTTCCCCCCAAAATACCTTTGAAATAGCAAAAAATCTTGGTTTTACTATAGGCTTGAAAGTTTCATTTAGCAGGTTAAGGGTTAAAAAAGTCGCCCGATGAAAGAGGTGTAGCAGCCAATGTTGCATATCGGCTGCCTTACCCCGCCGGGACACATTACCGTTTTTTCATGAATCTCTCTGTTGTCAAACCTTGCCCGGCACAGTGGTCGTCCTCATGCTCTGGGTTAAATCGAGGGCCCGTATACTCACCAACCATTCTTAAGAATGTTCTTAAAGTCTTATTCTCCAGAGTTTTCTAAATTTAAAAGTAACAAAACTTCTGACTGGCTAAACCATTTGGTTTAGCCAATCAGAAGTTGCGTTACTTTCAAATTTAGAAAATCTTGGAGAATAAGACTGAAAATGTTCTTAAGAATGGTTTGTGAATACGGACCCAGCTGAACTGAGGCATTTGTGTTTATTTTCTTTACTGCAGAGGCAAATCTTCCAGGCAAACACATGGACGTGATTCGACAGATACTAGTATCTATTGTTGAAAATGCTCTGGACAGTAGGTGGCATTTTTCAAATACAAACCTATCTGATTTGGACAGTCTGGGTACGGATCCGGACTACTTTCCAAGATGCCCGGACTACAAAATAAATTACACATATAACCAAAACATCGCAAACTGGTACGATCCATTCAGCCATGGTTAGCTAGCGTAATGTAACCATTGTACCAGTGACGGCCGCTATAGGCCTAGAAAAAAAGCCCCTGTATAAATCCAGCATAGTTGGGACATCCTTTGTTGTTGTTGAAGTGGTGTGAAAACCCTGCACAAATCCCGGTTTACCCATGTCTATATTTAGAAACAGTATTCAGAGATTCGCATCAAACAATGATATTTCTTTTACATAATTTTTCCCGTTTACAATTATTACATGTGTATCATATATCATGAAGATGTTTGGGGTGGAAAACGGGCTTTAATTTTACACAGACGTAATATTTATAGCCATTTTCCACTTCCTACTTTTTTTAGCGTCAAAGTTTTGACTTTACACACCGGTACTGATTAATGTTTATCATGTGGGATAGTGATGCGTCATAACGGAAGGGTCGAGGAATATGACATGCGCAGACAGCGTTTGAAAATGGTGCAAATTTAAACCTGTTAACAACATTTTCTCCTTTTCTCACAACGATTCTTGAAACCATTCTACATCAGGATTGTTAAGCACATGATTGTTTAGTAAAGGGTTACAAATACAAAGTCCTCATTTCAACGCAGAGAAAATTACATGTACAAACACTGGTATATACAAGTTCTAAGATCTCGCTATGATACGTCAACTATTTTTTTTTCAAATGTGGCGGGTTTTACATAGGGATAAGCAAGACACTTCAGAGCCCTAGTATGGTTCTGGTGAAACCCAGGAAACACATGAACATGTGAGCTGTCGCCGCGTTATGACTGAAATAATGTTGAAAGCAGCGTAAAAAAACATTCAATCAATCAATTTAATTTTTCACTAGGTTACAAAATTTTATACTCATCCACAACGAAAGTATAAGCAGACAACAAATCAAATTTGCCTGAATCATGGGATTTGTCAGTAAATAGGTACAAAACCAAGGTGAGAAAGGGAACAATGCTGATTACCAGCATTTTCTCCTTTTTTCAAAATGTTTCCAAAAGCCTACTCTGATTTTGAGCTACACATTCAGCTGAAGCAATTAACCCTTTACCACACAGCAAAATTTTAGACTAGTCCAAATTGAAAGCATTTTTAGACGACAAAATAAATGTGACTGAAAATTTGAAATTCGTTTTGGGAAAGGTGAAAAACGTTGTGGGAAAAGGAGAAAATGCTGGTTACCAGCATTTTCTCCTTTCCCCACAATGTTTTCTAAAGGCTTCTTTTTCAGGATCATTAAAAGTGGGGATTGTGTGGTAAAGAGTTAAATCAGGGATCAGTGCTACAAGGCTTCATACATGGCAAGAATGATTGATTGAATGACGTTTTATGCCGCTTTCAACACAATTTCAGTCATGTCATGAAGACAGCTCACATATTCATGTATTTGCTGGGTTTAACCAGTGCTAGGCTAGGGCTCTGAAGTGTCTTCCCCAAGAACACTCCCACGTAAAACCAAATGATCCAAAAATTGTATTTGAATTATAGATTCAGTGAGAAAATATGTGATAAAATTGTGTATTTGCAAGAATATGCAGAACAGAACAGAACAGATCTTTTATTTTCACCCAGGTATAACAAATATACAAGGGCAATATGAAATAATAAACATGGCAGTGCCCTTTATCCCAACTGTGTATATTGTTGCATTAATAAAAAAAAGAATAACTGTAGATGTAGTGAGATTAAATAACAGTGCAGTTGGGACAAAGAGCTATTAATTGTATATACAATTGACTTCCAGATATCATTTATATCTTTTCAGAGAGAGCGAGACGGAGGAGGGAGGGAGTTGAAGAAAGGGAAAGAGAGACAAAGATAGAGAGAGCTCTTGTGGATGCAGTATCCTTATGAAAACTGAAAACACAATGACACTCAGTGTATTTATGGGGGATAGGATGTTATTACTCAATAAACCTTTTTGGTAGCGAAAACGGGATTTATATCTACTGCAACATGGACCTTGGACATTTGGAGAAAAAAAGCTTGGAAATCTACGAAGTAATACAGATATTCGTTTCTGCAATAGCTTTCTTAACAAAGATCAGAATGAAGCATCAAAGACCCACTCTGAATATTGTCACATCAATTGCTGCACACTGGTGCCACACACTAGAGCCATTCCATAGGCTTGATTCAAAGCAGAGAAGAGGGAGTAAAAAAGTAGAGCAACAGTACAATGAGAATTTTTTATCAAGAAGAGCAAGAAGAGCCAAATAATTAGTTATTAAGTAATTATCTTATCTCCTGATTATGATTGGTAATAATTGATTTGTTAGATGAAATGACAAAATTATGCTTGTCCTTTTATTGTTATAATTTCTGTTGATGGACTTACACAACCGTATCAAGGAATAGCGATTATAAAATAAAGAATTAATACATCAAAGGAAGAGTCTTTTCATTAATTGCAATTACAGTATCACTCAAAATGCAAACATATTTTGAGTCCTTCAACGACTTAATTACTATACTTTGAGTCTGCAAATTTTTTTTGAATACCTTTGCTTATTTCTTATTCGTATTTCAAATGTTCATCATGGGGGTTATCGAGAATCATAAGGGTACAAGTAAACTGTATTATGATGGATACATGTACACCAAGAAGTACACCAGGACGGGGTACGGACATTTCAATTGCATCAAGTCTAAAATTTTGTCATTTTGTCATCTGGTAAAGGGTTGAAACTGTTTCTATCTCTTAGATAAGCTGCTATGACAGTGATAAATAACAAAGTAGGAAATGCAGTAAACCCTTTTTCCAGCTTGCAGAGTCTGATGGCCATAGTGGTCACATGACGAAGATAATTTGTACAATCATTTTCAAATCTGATTTAGGGAGGCTGCAAACTGAAATTTGAGCATGATTGACTAAATTCTTCCCGAAGAAAAGATCTTAAGAATTGCAAAAGCACCCATAACATCCATGAGCCTGGGTGTCTGATGGAAAACAGACTGTGCACAACCACAAAAGCTCACATTGGGTGCTATATGCTCATGTGAGCTAAACAAGAGCACCAAAACTTAGCTGCAGTTGCTTTGAGAAAAAGATGGGTTTTCAATGAAAATTCAAAGGGGCATAACTATGTTAAAATATTTTGATAGTTACTTGCCCCAGTTGTATGTGTTCTACATTTGATATTTAACAATTAGTCCAAATTTGAGGTAACTATCTTCAGTAATGACAGAGATATAATGAAATGTCAAAGTTTTTGCATGACAACAACAAAAACAACAGGGCTATGACAATACCTTGGTTGTATTGTTGTATTGGGGTTTAACGCCACTTTAACAGCTAAGGTCATATCATGGCGGTTGGTGACGCACATGTGTTTCCTGGCTTTCTCACACCAGTACTAACACAACTTTCTTTCCAAAGCCACCGACTACTTTTCTCACATGCTTCAGCAGAGGTGAGAGGCAATAATACGCCGGAAAGAAAGTTCGCCTCAACCGGGTATCGAACTCACAACCACCAGGTCATGAGTCCGACACGCTCACCACTGAGCCACCCAGACGGGCGACAATACCTTGATGTTTTCTGAAAACAACCTAGCTCAAAAATAAACTTAAATCACTTTTTTTTATAGATGGTTTATTCATACAAAAAGATAGTAATATTTTTATACATTTGATGAAACATGAAAAAGTACAAAAGGTTACATTAGATGAACATGCATGCATAATAAAACTATGGCATTGGAATCATCAGCTGAGAAAAACAGTATCACATCTTAGAAAGTTTGCCATGCGCTCTCTTGAGCTTTTGGAATGATATACAGCGTCCACATTCACCAACCATTCTTAATTTCATTCTAAGTTAATTCTAGTATCAGAGAGTGAAGCAACTTCTGACTGGCTGAACCAAATCAGAACTCGTGTTATTTTCAAATTTAAAATATTTCTGAGAATAAGACGAAGAATGTTCTTAACCCCTTTACCAAACAATCCAGACTTTTGACGGCCCTGGGAAAAAGGCTTTAGAAAACATTATGGGAAAAGGAGAAAATGCTGGTAACCAGCACTTTCTCCTTTTCCCACAATGTTTTCTATCATATCACAGACAAATCTTTCCATTTGATCAACATCTTATTTGTCATCTGTAAAAACTTTCAATTTGGACCACAGTAAAATTTTATCATATGGTACAGAGTTAAGAATAGTTAGTGAATATGGACTCGAGATTTTAGAACAGCACAGGGGAAATGATACAGAAAACTACACGGTGCCAAAACGCCCAACATGACTGAAGTTGCTGTTACAGACAAGTTTGGAAATATTGTTAACTCTTTACCACACTACAAAAATGTATACTTGTCCAAATTGAAAGCTTCTGCAAACGACAATTTGAATGTAGGTCAAATGATGGAATTTCTCTTCGATAGGGTAGAAAACATTGTGGGAAAAGGAGAAAATGCTGGTTACCAGCATTTTCCTCTTTTTCGACATTGTTTTCAAAAGACTTCCTCATCAGGGATATTAAAACTCGGGATAATGTGGTAAAACAAGCAAAAAGCAAGAGAACTGCATGCATGCATGGGCCTTTTCAATGAAAATTTTAAGTCGAAAAAGGGATGTAATTGTGTCAAAATATTTCAGGGTTAACTGCCCTTGTTGTACGGATTCTACTTTTGAAAGTAAGATAGGTACTCAAGTTTGAAGTAAACATCTTCGGTAATGACAGGCATATAAAAAATGTCAGAGTTTTTGCACAACAACAGGGTAGCTGATGACAGGGCTTTTACAATACTTTAGGGTTTCTTAGAAAACAGCCAAGCTAAAAGGTCACCTGCATGTGATACTGTGTTCACCAACCATCTCTACATACAGAACACATCTAAGTTTTTAAGTTTTACCTAAATTTAAAGACCACTCTTTATGAACAGCACTCCGTGATGTATTATACAAAGCAAGTCGTCAACAGTCCTAATATGGATCTGTTTTGTCTACAAACCAGCTGAAATGAGTTAGAATGGTCCTTTGATATGCAGAAAAATTATAAAAAAAAGTTTCTACTCATGTCAGCCCCACAGACAGCATTGGTTAACAAGGGTTGATACTTTTTGCAGATGCATTAAACTCCTCTTTTTCAGAGAGCATGGCTCATTCCTGGATATTTACTTGGATTAACTCTGAAAGCATTTGAACGCTGAGAACTTTTTCCTCCTTACCAAACAATTCCATATTTCGAAGACCATGAGGAAAAGGCTTTAGGAAAAGTCTGGGGAAATGGAGAAAATGCTGACAGTCACCATTTTCTCCTTTTCCCAAAACAGCTTTCCATCTTTTCAAAGACAGCCATATTATGTCGTTTGTAAATAGTTCTAATTGGATAAGTCTAAAATATTGTTGTTTGGTAAAGAGTTAAAACCCTTTACCACACAATCCCGACGGTAACCAACCCTGAAAGTAAAGGCTTTTGAAAGCATTGTGGGAAAATGACAAAATGCCGGTAACCAGCATCTTCTCCTTTTCCCACAATGTTTTCTGCCCTATCAAAAACAGAAATCATCATTTTAGCAACATAAGATTTTTTGTCTGCAAATGCTTACAATTTGGTCCATTCCAAAATGTTGTCGTTTGGTAGAGAGTTTAAAATGTGTTTTGGGCAATTTTGTACCCACTGGTAATGCATATTTCTTACACACATTTTGTGTATCAAAGGGATAAAACAATTTATCTGTATGAAGATATTGTCATAGTGGAATGTGTTGTTGTAAGTAAACTTATGAGTACTCTACATTCTTTAGAGGTTGAAACGCGATTTACACCATGAAAAAACTTCTCTATCCTTTTCACAGTAGCAAAGGCATTGTTTTGGTCCATTTCAAATGAAGTTTAATAGCTTACAATGCAATTACACAGATTTTTAAGAAAACAAATTCCAATGAAGCTGCATAGAATATTTGTATTCAAAAGTCAACCTCAGGCTTGCTAAAACCATCATATCTGAATCCTGATTTTCCCATTGGCTTGAAGCCATATGTAACCCCGCCTTCTGTGCCCACCCCTCTCTCCTCCTCTGTCAGTGGTGCATACAACATCTGACCACGAATGGACTCCACATGTTTACAGAGGCTCAAAGCTTGAATCCAAGCCAACGCTGCTCCGAAAATGCCTGCAACAGCTGCAGCTGCAGCAACATACAATCCAAAGTTCATTTGAACATCTGGTTGGGCCTTGAGGATCATAAATGTACCCGGGACAGGTAGACTCTCCCAAACGTCGTTCTTTCCAACAGTGGCTTGTAGAATTGCAAACACCACTCCAAGGAACATGAATATAGCTGTAAAACAAAATCAACCCCTTACATATAAGTCATGCTCTGGCAAAAGGGGGCTTAACACATCTTACCCTTTACCACAAAATCCAGACTTTTAACAACCCTGAAAAAGAAGCCTTTTGAAAACATTGTTGTAAGAGGAGAAAATGCTGTTAACCAGCATTTTCTCCTTTTCCCACAATGTTTTCTACCCTTCCCAAAATAAATTTCAATTATCGAGTCCCGTTTATTTTGTCATCTGCAACTGCTTTCAATTTGGACCAGTCAAAAATTTTATTGTGTGGTTAAAAGTTAACAGGCAAATCTGAAGACCTACTTGCCCAGCAACACGACACAAGTCAAGACAAGTTAGTAGTAGGAGTTCTAAAATCTTAACCCTTTACCACACTATCCTGACTTTTAACGACCCTGAGAAAGGAGCCTTTTGAAAACACTGTGGGAAAAGGAGAAAATGCTGGTAACCAGCATTTTCTCCTTTTCCCACAATGTTTTCTACCCTTCCCAAAATAAATTTCAATTATCGAGTCCCGTTTATTTTGTCATCTGCAACTGCTTTCAATTTGGACCAGTCAAAAATTTTATTGTGTGGTTAAAAGTTAACAGGCAAATCTGAAGACCTACTTGCCCAGCAACACGACACAAGTCAAGACAAGTTAGTAGTAGGAGTTCTAAAATCTTAACCCTTTACCACACTATCCTGACTTTTAACGACCCTGAGAAAGGAGCCTTTTGAAAACACTGTGGGAAAAGGAGAAAATGCTGGTAACCAGCATTTTCTCCTTTTCCCACAATGTTTTCTACCCATCCAAAAACAAATTTCAAGTTAAAAGTCACTTTTATTTTGTCATCTGCAAATGCTTTCAATTTTAACCAGTCTAAAATTTTGTCGTTTGGTAAAGAGTTAACCCTTACACTGCTAAATAAATGAAACATGTAAATTTCCACTCAACAGGAAAAGACAAAATATTCAAATTTAAAAGTTGATTTCACAAGAAAGAAAATACCATATCAGAGAGAGTAGATCCAAGATCAGACTGCATTTTTGATCTACACTGTCCACAAAAGTGGCTCGTACCGTGCTTAGCAGCCTGAGGGTTAAGTATTAGAGTATGAATCTCCTATCTCTTTACCAAACAACAAAATTTTAGACTTGTCCAAATCATAGGCACTTGGTTTCCATGACTTTCAGTTTCACAACTTAGTGTTATTTTTATGTATGTTAAATACTAGAAAGTTTCTCAGCTGCCATGTTTTAAAGCAACAGAAATTCATTTACTAGATGCCGGTTCATGAATCGTCGCATTGTGAACATAGCCAAAACGGTTACCATGGTTATGTTGGACTTTTAAATAAACTCACTTTATAATAGCTGTTTGTTAGTCATACTAAATTATACAGTATTTATTTTACAATATCTATTAAGTTATTTCAGTAAACAGAGTGTTTACATTATGATGGTACTCGTATTTTGCAATGTTTGCTATGTGACAATTGAGGGACTGGCGTCCAGTGAACAAACTTCTGTTGCTTTAAAACATTGCAGCTGAGAAACCTTCTAGTATTTATAATATACAAAACCAATGTAAGTTGAGACACTGAAAGTCATGGAAACCAAGTGCCTATGGTCTAAATCAATGCATTTGCAGGTGACAAACTTGACTCAAAATTGAAATTTGTGTTGGGAAAGGTCCAAAGTAGAAAACACTGTGGGAAAAGGAGAAAATGCTGGTTACCAGCATTTTCTCCTGTTCCCGTAACGTTTTCAAAAGGTTTCTTTCTCAGGGTTGTTAAAACTTGGGATTGTGTGGTATAGGGTTATAGGCAGATCTGACGAAAGATTTTTATTGGATAATTGGGAAAATCTGGCTTTGAACTTGTACTAATGGTCAACAATATACAGAAGCCATTCAAAACAAGAGCACTGCATGACTGTGGGTGCAAAGGCTTAGCTGGAATTGCTTGATATTCAGTAAAAATTCGAAGTGGATAAAAGGGGCATAACTGTGTCAAAATACTTCAATGGTTTTCTGCCCTTGTTGTATGGGTTTCCCTTTTGATAGTTAACAACTTGTCCGAGTTTGAAGTAAACATCTTCAGTAATAAGAGAGATATTACACAATGTCAAAGTTTTTGCACGACGACACAGATGACAACAATGCCAACACCATGACAATACCTCAACATTTCCTTTGAAAACAGACATGCTAAAATGATTCTGATCATCCCTTCACAATGGATCAATATCACTTGTACTTGTCCATGCTGAAAATCATATCAGTGTTTTCTCCAGATGTAAAATTTTGAAAGTTGCTGTTTCTTTCAAGCTGACAACATTTTAGGTCAGAAAAAGTCAAGGTTCAGTGCCTCGTAATGTTGACCTGTTCCTAAATTTACCATTGAGATTAGCTTGTTTGCCATCTGATGCTAAAAATGCCATCAAAAGTTGGTATTTCCTTAGTGTGGTTGACATTTCATGTAGAGTAATAATTAAAGTTTCTGTAACGCTTGAAATGAGACAAAACTGGTTCTCAACTTTTGCTCTTGTTCAAACATAATTCCTTTTCAAACTGGATACCAGTTCAACTGGTCCCCATTTTTGCAGTGGAGCATAGCATAGATTGATACAGAGAACCAGGGAAATTTATTATTCAGATTCTTCAAAGATACTTTTTTTTCCCATGGCAGAAATGGAGTTTAACAGCATCAGGAAAAAAGCAACAGCAGAATTTTAGCAGGTCAAGCCAGACAAAAAAGTGTCAAAATATGCTCTGGAGGAAACAGTCATATACAGCCATGATACTTAGGGTATTATAGTATGAATCATAAATGTGTAATCTGCATGCAGAATTTAAAATGCAGAGAGCCCTTGTAAGTCTTCTTTTGCTTTCAAAAGCTTGAGCCCAGGATTTTAATGAGCCAACAGAAAGATCATCTGATGGTCACTTGCCAAAGGCTGTCCTCAGATCCACAAGAAGTGAGCTAAATAATAATGAAGTAACGTTGAGGGCTCAGCACAAAAGAGTTGTATCTTGTTTTCGTTCTGAAATCTGTTACAATCACAAACTAGTTTGTGCCGTACCATTATAGAGTAATACAGGTTAACGCGTTACCAAACCACAAAATGTTAAACCAAACCAGTTGTATCTTGTTCTTGTTCTTAACATTGTTAGGGAATACAGGTTAACCCTAACCAAATAATCCCAAGTTTTCAAAACCCTGGGGAAGAAGGCTTTTAAAACATTGTGGGAAAAGGAGAAAATGCTGGTAACCAGCATTTTCTCCTTTTCCCACAATGTCTTCTACCCTATCAAAGAGCTTAAGCTCATTTGTGCAAATTTTGAATGTATCGTCTGCAGATGTTTTTAATTTGAAATAGTCTAAAATTTGTTGTTTGGGAAAGGGATAAGGAGTTTCGGACCCTATATAATTTACCTGTAGGAAACAGGCCACCTGCCAGACACAGTTCTCCCGTAGCTGTGTTGTATTTTCGTAGCCAGTATATCGCTGATGCCGCAGCACAGACAATCATACCTATCAGGCCCACCAAGTAAAAAATTTCTGCCACCTTGAAAAATGCTGAAATGAGATTATGTAGAACACTGACCATTTGGCACACAATCCCAAGTTTAACAACCCTAAGGACTGATTGATCGTATGGTGTTTAACACCGTTTTCAACATTATTTCAGTTATATCATGGTGGCCAGTGCACCCATGCATGCTTTCCTGGAGTTTCTTTTACCAGTACTCGACACAATATTCTTTCCAAGCCAATGGCTGCTTTCCCACCTAACCATCGTCGAGTTAATGGCCAGCAGTAAGAGAAGAATGAATCCTGTCGCAATGACTATCCTCAATCTGCGGGAAGAAATTGACCGAGCCAGACACCCCCAGTTCTCAAGTCCTGTACCCTACATACTGAGCTGCTGTGGCTCGGCTTAATGACCCTAGGGAGGAACTGTTTTGAAAACACTGAAAGTAC
This sequence comes from Tridacna gigas, assembly GCA_945859785.2. NCBI lineage: Eukaryota > Metazoa > Mollusca > Bivalvia > Cardiida > Cardiidae > Tridacna > Tridacna gigas. The sequence continues at coordinate 110,481,297 of OX244028.2, forward strand.
TTGCAGACAACAAATAAGACACGGTACAAATGATAGCATTTATCTTTTAAAGGGTTGAAAACACTGAAAAAATTTGTATACAACAAACCAAATGTGACTCACAAGATTTGACATATGACAGGTAAAGTGCACTGTTGAAACAGGAAAAAGTGCTGGTAACCAGATATTTTCTCTTCTGCCTACAATGTTTTCAAAAGCTTTTTCCTTTAGGCCCATTACAATATATATCGAAATATTTGGTAAAACTTTGTTTGTTATGGTGTTTAATGCTGTTTTCAACAATTTCAGATCATCACTGTGGCCAGTTTCCTTTATCAGTACTTTACACAATGACAATATTCTTCCAAAGCTACTGGCTGCTTTCCCACTTCACTATTGTCAAAACAATAATCAGTAGTGAAAGGGACATGATTCAAATTGTAATGACTATCATCAATCCTCGGAGAGAAATTGGCCAAACTAGGGATTCAAACCAGCGACCCCCCCCCCTGGATTCAAGTCTGAATGTGCCAATGGGCTCGGAGAAATATCTCGTAATGGGTTGAACTTGCTCAGAATATTTACCAGGAAGTGTCATATCATTTGAGTTTCTCTCCACCCATAGCAAGCTTATCATGTTCAGACTGCCACGGTCCATAAAGTACAACCCGACATCCAGGGTTCTATCTAGCATGGTCCGCCCACCATCATAGGAAATCTGTAAACATATGATAAATCATGCTCTGACAAATGCATCTCTGTGATGCATTGTATCAAGCAAGTCATCACATAATTATGGATCTATAAAACCCATTTTGTTCAACTCTTTACTGCACAATGACGCCTTTTGACGCCCCTTGAAAAGAAGCCTTTTGAAAACATTGTGGGAAAAGGAGAAAATGCTGGTAACCAGCATTTTCTCCTTTTCCCGCAATGTTTTCTACCCTATCAAAGAAAAGTTGCACCATTTGAGTCACATTAAAATTGTCGTCTGCAAATGCTTTCAATTTGGACAAGGCTAAAATTTTGTCGTCTGGTAAAGGGTTAACTCTTTACGAAACGACAATATTTTAGACCAGTCCAAATTGAAAGTATTTGCAGACGACAAAATAAATGTGACCCAAAAACTGAAATTTTTTTTGGGAAGTATAGAAAACATCGTGGGAAAAGGAGAAAATGCTGGTCACCAGCATTTTCTCCTTTTCCAAGAATGTTTTCAAAAGGCCTCTTTCTCAGGGTCGTTAAAAGTCGGGATTGTGTGGTAAAGTGTTTAAAAACCAACCAAATCATGAAGTAGAATGGCCCTTTCACATGCAGAAAATTGACCAATTATCTGCAGAGTATCGACCCAGGTCAGCCTGCGCATACAGTGCATGCTGACCTAGGTTGATACTTTTGCAGATGCATTAAACCTCCCTTTAAAAGAGCATGGCAAATATACAGGGTTGATATTTATCATTCACTTTTAACCCTTTACCAGACGACAAAATTTTAGCCTTGTCCAAATTGAAAGCATTTGCAGACAACAATTTTGATGTGGCTCAAATGGTGCAATTTTTCTTTGATAGGTTAGAAAACATTGTGGAAAAGGAGAAAATGCTGATTGCCAGCATTTTCTTCTTTTCCCACAATGTGTTCAAAAGGTTTCTTTCCCAGGGTCGTTAAAAGGCGGCATTGTGCAGTAAAGGGTTAAATGGCGTGCCACACACGAAAAGGGGCCTTTGGACATATGCGAAAAAGTGTCGTGTCTCAGATCAGCCTATGCAGTCTGTGACTAATCCGAGACAACACTTCCTGTTTTTGTGCGATTTTCTATTTCACTAAAGTCTGCTGTACAAAAAAAATCTTATGTAGTCGTAAAGTGCTGTCTGATAAGCCTGCGCAGGCTTATCCGAAAGACTCTACGCAAATGTCCGAAGGTCTCACTTCACATGTTGCGGGCCAAATCCAATTCTTATTCCAAATTCTTAGACTGGCTAGCTGAAGACGAAATCACAGAAACAACATATCAGTGCTATTCCCAAACAGTGGGTGTGTGTGATCTCTTTACCACACAACAAAACTTAAAACTTTGCAAAATTTGAAGCACTCACAAGTAGATGACACAGGTAATGCCACTCAGAAACTGAAATTTGTGTTTGGAAGGGTAAAAAACATTGAAGGGATAGGAAAAAACGATGGATACCAGCTCTCTTCATTACTGTTGTTAAAAGTCTGAATTATTTAGGAAAAGGTTTCAACATTTATGACAACCGGTGACATTGATTGTAACAAATACTTGCAACTTTTGCCACAGTGTTTACACAAATATTGGACCTCAACTCATACTGATTTGGCAGCCCTGTCACCAAACAGTCCAGGTAAATCTATGGTTGCACATATGGTGGCTGCAGTTGTTTTCCCTTTCAGGAAACAACCACAATGCTGATTACTTTGGCCTAAGCCCAATGGAAAGCTTGTGCAGATGACAAATGTGACTCAATTGATGGGTGATTTCTTTCACAGAGTATAAAGTATTGAGGGAAAAGGAGAGAATGCTGTTGAGCACCACTGCAGTTTTCTAAAGCCTTCTTCCTCTGGGCCAGTCGTTATAACTTGGAATTTTGTTGTAAATGGATGAGTAGGTTATATTCATGAGCTCAATGAAGGCAATGAACTTACCTGCACAGTCAAGGTGTACCAATAGGGGAGAAACGCCGCCAAGAGCCCAAACAAGCAGGACGCTCCAAGAACGATCGTCTTGATCATTTGTAACACCGACATTTTGGATTGACAGCACTTGAAAGTTTATTCGTAACTGAGTTTTACCTTGATGTTCAGAGATTCTAAAAGTTAGGGTTTAAAAACTGCAAGATTCATATGTACACAGATCAAGTCATATTCAGAATATTCGGTAAATGTTTCAAACGAAAAATATGGAGGTCACTTCCTGAAAAGTCGAAAACAAAATTTTGACTGTGTAACATAAGTTACCTTTATAAAACTATACACAGGTAATCTGTCTAAAACCAGTCAGGTATTTTACAGGTAAACGCTTTACGAAATCACTCATTTCAAAAGCGTTTGCTATATCCTGACTAAGTTACACTTTTGTACACCATTAATTATTACTCACCAATAAAACACGCACAGAGATAGCGATGGCAGTGTCGAAGTTTTCTTTGGACAGAAATACTGAAACAAAACTATGACTATTTCATCATTAGCAAAACATAGCCTTGTTGTTCAAAATCGATTAGACAACTGGAATCGCCTCATTTGTCACCATGTTTCTCCAAGTATACTCGTTCGTGTGTTACAATGGTGTTAACCCGACCAAACAGCCTAAATCTCCCTTTCCCGAGATGTTTTATATTCTTTTAAACACAGTTTTCATTGAGCTGCCATGTGAACGTTAACTTCAATTGCCAACTATGGGCTAGTCTAAAATTTTGTTATCTGGTGAATAATTAAATCTTAGAAATTGCAAGAGGACCATCAAGGACCTAATACTGCTCATCTGAGAAAATTCTATTTTCAAATTTTACTTTTTAACCCTTTACAACACAATCCCGAGTTTTAACAACCCAAATGGAGAAGGGACTTTGAAAACATAATAGTAAAAGGAGAAAATGCTGGTAACCAGCATTTTCTCTGTTTCCGACAAATGTTTCCTAAATTGTTAAAGAAAGTTTCAACCTGTTTCAGCCACATTTCATTTTTCATCTGCAAATGCTTTGAATTTGGACAAGTTCAAAATTTTTCGTTTGGTAACTTGTTAACAAAATTTTACACAGTCCATACTGAATGTATTTACAGATGACAGATGAGACGTGGCTCAATTCATTATCTTTATTTAACCCTTTCCCAAACAAGCCCTGGTTTTCACGTGTCTGCAGTACAAGTCTTTTGAAAACACTGTAGGAAAAGGAGAAATTGCTCGTAATGAGCAATTTCTCCTTTTCCCACAGTGTTTTCTACCCTTTTTGAGACCTTTCTGCCATTTTCATCAAATTTCAAATTGTCGTCTGCAAACTCTTTTAATTTGGACCAGTCCAAAATTTGTCGTTTGGGAAAGGGTTAAAAGGAGAGAAAACATTGTGTGAAAATGAGAAAATACTTGTTACCAGCAATTTCTCCTTTTTCCACAATGTTTTCAAAAGGCTCTTTCCTCAAGGTCATTAAACCCTTAACCACACAATCCCGATCGAGTTTTAACAACCCTGAGACAGAGGCCTTTTGAAAACACTGGGAAAATGAGAAAATGCTGGTTACCAGCATTTTTTTCCATTTGCCACAATATTTTCTGTCCTTTTACAGACAAATCTCATCATAATGAGCCATATCTAATTTGACGTCTGCTAATAATGTCAATTCGGACGTGTAAAATTTTGTAGTGTGATAAAGGGTTAAACGTGGGATGTTGTGGTTAAGGTTAACCTTTTCCTTCACAATCAACTGAAAACCTATCGGGGGAAAAAAAGCAAATTATAGAAGGGGAAACATTAGAAGGAGAGAAAATTACACTTTTTCATACAGTAGACCAAGATCAGACTGCATCTTTGTGCAGTCTGATCTTAATATTTACTGTGTGCAGAAGCACCTTGACTTGAGCTAAGTAGTTCAAGTGTTAATGTGTTAATTGACATCTTTTCTAAATAATGCAACATGAATTTTAACTCTTTACCACACAACAAAAATGAAGACTGGCCCAAATTGAAAGAGTTTACAGACCACAAAATACATGTAAATGTAAGTCAAAAATTGAAATTTCTTTCGCTTGGGTAGAAAACGTAGGAAACGGTGAAAATGCTGGTAACCAGCATTTTCTCCTTATCCCACAATGTTTTCAAAAGCTTCTTTTTCAGGGTTGTTAAAACTCATGTTTGTTTGGTAAAGGGTTAACTAAAGCATTTATCATGTGGCTAGACCAGTAAAAAATATAGAAAATTCATGGCAAACTTTGGCAACTAGTGTGTTTTCCGAATACAGTATATTTTCTTGATAATACAATGTACATATCTCTTTTATGACAAACACAGGTTATTCACCATTACGAGGCTAGGGCCTGGAAGTGTCTTCACAAGGGCCCACAGATCTAGTTGCATACAGAACAAGAGCACTGCAAGTCGGTGCAGACGCTCGGCTGCAGGTGCTTGATTTTCAGTAAAAGTTCTAAGTCATAAGAGAGGCATAACTAGTTTATTGTTTATTTAACCCTTTACCAGACGACAAAATTTTAGCCTTGTCCAAATTGAAAGCATTTGCAGACAACAATTTTAATGTGGCTTAAATGGTGCAAATTTTCTTTGATAGGGTAGAAAACATTGCAGGAAAAGGAGAAAATGCTGGTTACCAGCATTTTCAAAAGGCTTCTTTTCCAGGGTCGTCAAAAGGCGACATTGTACGGTAAAGGGTTAAGTCTCATTCAAATACATTTTTTTTTTTTTTTCATAAAAAAAATACATAAAAGAGTATTTGACCATTCTAAAAAAGAATTAACTGTGTCAAAAATGCTTTGATGTTTACCTGTCCTTGTTGTATGGGTTCCCCTTTTGATACTTAACACCTTGTCCAAGCTTGAAATAATTATCCTCTGTAAGTATACATGTACAAATAACAGAGATATTATAAAATGTCTAAGTTTTTTCACAACGATGACACAGACAACAACAGGCTAAAGCGATAACTTTGTTTTCTTTGAAAATAGCTAATGATTATATAATCTAACTTTCATCCAATGGCTACTTTTCTTCCATGGGGAACAAGTACATTTAGGAGAGATTCTGATAAAAGTAAAAAAAAAAGAAGCATTGGTATTTCAAAATTTTTATTAATAACTTTTCAAAAGCATAATACATGTACATGCATCTCATTCTTTTTTTTCTCATGTTGATTCATAAACAAATGAGCATGCTCTGGGAAACGGGTGTTTAACCCATTACCAGACGACAAAGTTTGAGCCTTGTCCAAATTGAAAGCATTTGCGGACGACAATTCTAATGTGGCTCAAATGGTGCAATTTTTCTTTGATAGGGTAGAAAACATTGTGGGAAAAGGAGAAAATGCTGGTTACTAGCATTTTCTCCTTTTCCCACAATGCTTTCAAAAGACTTCTTTCCCAGGGGTGTTAAAAGGCGGCATTGAGCTGTAAAGGTTTAACTCTTTACCACACCAAAAAAATTTTAGGATTGTCCAAATTGAAAGCATTTGCAGATGACAAAATAGATGTGACTCAAAAAATGAAATTTGTTTTGGAAGGGTAGAAAACATTGTGGGAAAAGGGGAAAATGCTGGTTACCAGCATTTTCTCCTTTTCCCACAATGTTTTCAAAAGCTCTCTTTCTTAGGGTCATTAAAAGTCGGGATTGTGTGGAAAAGGGTTAATGCATCTCTATGATGCATTATACCAAGCTAGTCATTCTACAATTATGGATCCATAAAATCCATTTTGTCCAACAACCAACTGTTTTATGTGGTAGACTGGTCTTTTGACATGCAGCAAATAGACCAGTAGAGAACAGGTTTGATCCCAGTAAGCCTGCCCCGACTGGGCAGACTGACCTGGATCGATACTGTTTGCATGTGCATTAAACTCCCTTTTCACAGGACATGGCTCCAATATATGTTACATTGTTATTCTTTACAATAGAAATACAACAGTTCGCACCCTTCTCATGGGCCTCTTTATGAAAGCATTGTGGTATGAGTAACTGCCCATTTTCTGAATGCTTGTTTCCAGTGTTACAAAACGGAAAACCATTTTCTGCAGGAGGTAAAACATTAAAGATATATCCTTAAAGCCAGAGAGAAAAAAAAAATGTTAGAATTTGCTAGACTGTAGAATGGTTCAGTATTTAGTCATCTGTGTAAACATAGATAAATTACTGGTATATATTGGCGTAAGGGACAGATACATTTATTGGAAATCTTTGATTTAAAACCAGAAACTTCATTACACTGATTTCTTTGATGGCCTGCAGAAAATGAAACGCATTTTCTACCTGTCGCAATCTTGCAACCGTCAGGGGCAACATTTGGCATGAAGATTGAAGATACAAGAATGATTATAGTTTGGTAGAAAAAACATGAAACAGGATAAAACCTGGCTGAAAATTAGTAGAGATGTACCTCTAAAAAATATTTGCTAAAAGATGAGCTCCATACACCAGAATATTACCTTTTCCTGCAAGTTGTAAGGTAGAGCTGGACCAGATCAGACAAATGCTGCGGAGGCACCTTATTGGGGGGGCATTATATGTAGTCAGACAGACTGAGCCATTCGACATTGTATTAGAATTGCTTCAGCCTCAGCTGATATATCTACACAAACACCCACTATACTTTGCCTAGCCTATCTCATTTGCATTAATTAAAGGGAGGTAATTATACCATTCATAAAACTACTGCCTTCAATTTATAGACTGTAGGTTGATAATGGTGAACCTTTTAACCACAACTTACAGAGCAGAACACCATTTAAATACCATCTATTGTACTGATGAATTTACTCTTTACGAAACAAGTAATTCTAGACTTCCAAATTGAAACCATTCTGCAAACGTCAAATTTTGAAAGTAATAAAAATGAACCAAACTTCTTTAACAGGATAGAAAATGTTGTTGGGAATGTTTTCAAAAGCCTACTCCTTCAGGGTCTTGGGATTGTGTGGTAAAGATTTAACCCTGTGGAAGAAAGCTTTTGAAAACTTTGAGAAAAAAGGAGAATATACTGGTAACCAGGATTTTCTCTTTTTCCTACAATGTTTTCTAACCCTTCCAAAAACAGATTTAAAGGTTTATTCTGTCGTCTGCTAATGCTTTCTATTTGGACTAGTCTAAAATTTTGTCATTTGGTAAAGAAGTAAACCCTAATTCAGACTAACCCTTCGCCAAACAATTCCCAATTTTAACAACACTCTGGGAAAAGGCTTTTGAAAACATTGTTGTAATAGGAGAAAATGCTGGCAACCAGCACTTTTTCCCTTTACAAGTGTGATTTCTACCCTTCTAAAAACAAATTACAATTTCCGAGTAAAATTGTCTCATCATTTGCAAATGCTTTCAATTTAGACATGTCTTAAATTTTATCATTTGGTGAAGAGTTAAAGAGCTGAACCTGGATTTAGTTGCTCATGACTAAGTGTAGATCAAGATACGACTGCTCAGAATATGTAATCTGACTTAATTGCAATGAGAGCCATTCTTGTAAGTCAAATTATCTCCCTTGCCAAATAAAGACTACAGGAAACCAAATACATGTAACAGATTGGTCCTTATACCTGTATTCCTTTGTTTACATCCTTGATAATGTAGTGATAAAATTTGATTTATGATTATATGTAAGGTATCCATGTAATTGTAGAGCAAATTCTTTCTTCAATCATCAGAGAAATGTGAATATATCAATTTGTAAAACAATCTAACCAGATTTAGCCGAGATATTGTATCCAGAAAATAGCTGTGTGGTGCAAGAAACTCAAGGATGAAGTCCAAGTTAACCCAATATCAGGACTAATATACATGTAGTTATGGAGAGGAATCTATGGAAATAACTGAAGAATGGCCCCCATTATCACATCTTTATTACTTACTGAAAATGTCCATTTTATCAATTTAGCACAACAACGGTTAAGTTTCTTTTCAACAATTAAATGTGAAAATCAGGATTCTGTGTAAATGCATTGAAAATGAGCTATGTTATAGAAGTCAATGAAAATGAAGTTCACACTTTTTAATGCTTCATCCCTCAAACTCTAGACAAGAAAAAAATATTTTCCAAGCATCATGCATAATCACCAGTGCTTCTAAAATATATATTATTTAAAAAATTGTCAGTATCTTGAATCAATTCTGCAAAATATCATTTCTACAAAACAACTAAAACTTAAATATGTTGCAAAAATACAACCAATAATCATGGCACTTCCAAAAATGCATCACAAACAGAGAGAGATTCAAAAAGAATCAGGGGTCTGTAACAATTAACCCTTTCCCAAACGACAAATTTTGGACTGGTCCAAATTGAAAGAGTCTGCAGACGACAATTTTAAATTTGATGAAAATGGCAGAAAGGTCTCAAAAAGGGTAGAAAACACTGTGGGAAAAGGAGAAATTGCTCGTTACAAGCAATTTCTCCTTTTCCCACAGTTTTCAAAAGACATGTACTGCAGACACGTGAAAACCAGGGCTTGTTTGGGAAAGGGTGAAGGATGATGTTCACAGTTTACCCCATTACCAAATGATCCACAATTTTATCCACACTAAGGAAGAAGACTGGAAAACATTGTGAGAAAAGGAGAAAATACTGGTAGCCAGCATTTTCTCCTTTTGCTGGTTACAAGCACTTTCTCAATTTCCCAAGATGTTTTCTTTCCTTTCAAAGAAAAATCCAATCCTGTTAATTGCATTCATTTTGTGGTCTGCTTTGAATTGGAGGAGTTTAACCTTTACAACACAATCCCAACTTTTAACATACCTAAGGATGAAGGCTCTTGAAAACACTGTGTGAAAAGGAGAAAATGCTGGTAACCAACATTTTCTCTTTTTCCCACAATGCTTCTACCCTATGAAAGACTGATAACCTCATATTAGAAATACTTATCATCTGCAAATGCTATGAATTTGATCCAGGCCAAAATTTTGTTGTCTGGTAGAAAGTTAAAACTTGATTATTCTGTATAGAGTTCAGAGCTATACCCTTATTGACATCTTATTTAACCCGTTACCACACAATTCCAACTTTTCACTACCCTGTGAAAGAAAGCTTTTGAAAACAACGTGGGAAAAGGAGAAAATGCTGGTAACCAGCATTTTCTCCTTTTTCCACCATGTTTTCTACCCTTTTCAAAACAAGTTTTAATTTTTGAGTCACATTGATTTTGTCTTCTGTAAATGCTTTCAATTTGGACTAGTCGACATTTTTGTCGTCTGGTAAAGAGTTAGGTAGTAAAAATAGTTTCAGCAGTTGAAGTTTAACAACAACAGTTGAATGATGGGATTTGTCTCCAAGAAGAGACGAAACATTTCGGGAAAGGGAGAAAATGTTGGTTACCATCATTTTCTCCTTTCCCCACAATCTTTTGAAAGGCTTTTCTCTCTCAGGGTCATGAAAATTTGAGATTGTTAGGTAAAGGGTTAAAAAATGTAAGAACAAGAACAAAACATCATTCAGTCTGTAAAAGCATAATACAAGTACATAAATTCCTCACCAACAAATCTAGCCCTAAAGTTACAAATTGCACTGACAAAAAAGTCAATCCCTGAAGTAAACAATCGCTTTTCCCACAAATCTGGCCCTACAGTTCTCCCTCACACATTGTTTTCTACCCTATCAAGGGCAAATTTTGTCATTTGGGCCACCTTAAATTTGTCGTCTGCAAATGCTTTCAATTTGGACAAGTCTAAAATTTTGTCGTTAATACTTCACCACACAATCCTGAGATTTAACAACCCCATCAGAGAAGGCTTTGAAAAACCATTTGTGGAAAAAGTGAAAATGCGACAACCAGCATTTTCTCTTTTTTCCACTCTTTACCACACAATCCTGACTTTTAACGACCCTGAGGAAGAAGGCTTTTGAAAACATTGTAGGAAAAGGAGAAAATGCTGGCAACCAGCATTTTCTCCTTTTCCCTAAATGTTTTCTACCCTTTCTAGAACAAATTTGTCATTTAGGCCACCTTTCATTTGTAATCTGCAAGTGCTTCCAATGTGGACAAGTCTAAAATTTTGTCGTTTGGTAAAGTGTTAATAATTATGTTTTCTACTCTTTCAAAGACAAATCCCCTCATCCGAGTCGTATGTAATTTGTCGTCTGCAAATGCTATGGATTTGGACAGATCCAAAATTTCACTGTCTGGTAAAGAGTTAAATATCAGTTGAAATATCATGGCAAGGGCAGAAAATTGTACTTTATTAGCACCTTATCCTTTCACCACAACATTTTCAATAGGGGTCTGCCGTAAGTCACAAAAAGTTGTTCTCTAAAGGAAGTAAAATAACGCTTTACCACACCAAAACATTTTAAACTTGTCGTAATTGATTTGTATTGGAGTTGTTTTAACAGGTTAGGTCACAATACAGCAGTCAGTGCACCTACTCATGTGTTTCCTGGCTCTCTCACACCAGTAGTGACACAACTTTCTTTCCAAGTCGGTGACTACTTTTCTCAAATGCGTCAAAGGTCAGAGGCAAAAAATCGCTGGAAGGGAAGTTTGCCTCAACCAGATTTAAACCTGCAACCATCAGGTCACGAGTCAGAAGCGTAAGCACTAAGCTACCTGGCCGGGCTGTCCAAATTGAAAGCATTAACATATGACAAATGTGGTTCAAAAATGATGAGGGTTGTTTTTCAAAGGGGAGAAACCATTGTACTTACTAGCATTTTCTCCATTCTCCACAAAGTTTTCAAACGCCTTTTTCCTAGGGGTCATTAAAACATGTGATTTTGTGGTAAAGGGCTAATAAATTGACCCTTCAACAAGTTTAACTCTTTAACAAACGACAAAATTTTAGACAAGACCAAATTGAGAGCATTTGCAAACTGAAAATCAAAATTTTAATGAAGCTCAAAAAACGATTTCTGTCTTTGTTCAAGTAGAAAACATTGCAGGAAAAGGAGAAAATGCTGGTTACCAGCATTTTCTCCTTTTCCCACAATGTTTTCAAAAGCCTTCTTCTTCAGAGTTGTTATAAGTAGGGATTGTGTGGTAAAAGGGTTAATCCTGACTTCCACATCTATTGTACATGTGATTACAAACATCTGTTCCTTTTGACTAAAGCAGAGCAACTTTTCTTGTAAAAAAAGAATTTCAACACAAACAAAATAAATTTATTGCAACAAGAGAAAAAAAGATGAAAGTAAGCTATTTATTTAAACGCAAATAAACATGAATATAGTAAAATAGTACATAAAATAAGTCAAATAGAAAAAAAAAAAAAACAGAAAATGAGATCAGATAGAAAAAAAATTTTAAAAATGCCAGCAGCCTTCTACTTTAACTCTTTACCAAACAATTAAATTTTATATTTCCTGAAACTGAAAGAATTTGCAGACGGAAAATTAGATGTTACTCAAAACCTGAAACTTTTCTTTCAAAAGGTAGAAAACATTATGGAAAAAGGAGAAAATACTGGTTACCAGAATTTTATCCTTTTTCCAGAATATTTTCAAAAGGCTTTTTCTTCAGGGTCGTTAAAACCCAGGATCATGAGGTAAAGGGTTAAAGCCCATTGAAACTGATACAACAACTTAAGTACAAGTACATCTATTTTAAGTCTTTATCACACAACAGCATTCTAGACTCTTCCAAACTGAATACAATTGCTTATGACAAATCAAATGTGGCTCAAATAATGCTATTGTCTTTGACAGGTGGAAAACCTTGTGAAAAAAGGAGAATTTGCTAGTTACTGCAATGTTTTCGGAAGCTTTTCCTCCTCAGGATCATAGGACCACATGATTCCTTGGCAACGGTTTCCAAATGCAAGTGATTTTCATACAAAGCTGAATGTACCACTTCCTCTACCGATGAAATATTTCCTCACTCGTCACAACTTGGCCGATTCTGTACCTACATCTAACCTCGTCTGTATAAAGGAGGCTTCCATTTTGAACTACCAATCACATGATCTTAAACATGGCGGCTCCCCTGTAGATCTCTTAGCAACGACATGAACAACCACGACGAAGTTGTTCACTTCTATCGATCTGTCGATGAAAGCTCCCAATGAAATTGATAAACTACGCTAAAAATTGAATGTACAAACTGTTTGCCGACTGAAATATTCTTAGAAAGATAACGATAGAAAATTTACTCACGTTTTCTTTTTTACGAGGAGATGTACAATTTTAATAACGGTAAAGCGGTGTGCTTCTGGAGATGTGCGAAATGTACCGTGTAGGTGCATATCAAGCTACGCGATACAGCCGAGGGATTTGATCACCGGATCACCCGAGGTATGCCGAATGATATTTCCTATGTATCAGTGTAAAAAAGTAGTTCCATCAGAGTTTGAATTTTCAAGGGTCTACTGATTGTGATTGCTACAACACATAATGCTTAGTCTTTGTGTTATTGATCCTGTGACATTTCCACAATTTTGGCACAGAATCTAAAAACCACTTTCAAGAAAAACCCATCGGAAATTTTTTTTTTTCTTAAATCCATTTCTCTCCAATATATTGCTGGTTTGCAAACTGTTGCCTTTGTAAATTTGGCACGATTCTAAAAATCTAAAAATGTACACCCCCCCTCCCTGTTGTTTTTGTATTAAGTAACGGGTAGAATAACAATTGAAGAAAATGCACTTTTTTTTTTTAAACTCTTTAGGGATCTAAAGAGTTTTAGGCTCATCTACATTGAAAGCATTGGCATATGACAAATTAATTAACCCTTTACCAAACAACAGATCTTTGACCTGGACCAAATTCAAAGCATAAGCAGACGACAAACTAAACATTACTAAAATGATTCTTTCTGTCTTTGACAGGGTAGAAAACATTGAGGGAAAAGGAGAAAATGCTATCAGCATTTTCTCCTTTTCCCACAATGTTTTCAAAAGCCTTCTCTTTCAGGGTCATTTAAAGTCGGGATTGTGTGTAAAGTGTTACATGTTGTTAAAATAATGGAATTTATCTTTAAAATGGTAGAAAACAACATTTACTAGCATTTTCTAAAACTTCTAGAGTATTTCCTAAGGCTATATTTCTCTGGGTTGTTAGAATTCAGAAATGTCTGGAAAAGAGTAAACAAATTTTGTATAATAAAAATGTCACTAGTATAAAAAGAATTATAAAATAAAAAAAAAAAATTATAAATTTGCTACAACTAAAAGTAATCAAATACATATATAATGTGAACACAAGAAAATATTTACAAAAAGAAATCTACAACTAGATTTCATCTGACACTAAGGTTAACCCTTTACCCTACAATACCGACTTTTAACGACCCTGGGGAAGAAGCCTTTTGAAAACAATGTGGGAAAAGGAGAAAATGCTGGTAACCAGCATTTTCTCCTTTTCCCATAATGTTTTCTACCTTTCCCAAAACAAATTTCAGTTTTTGAGTCTCATTTATTTTGTTGTCTGCAATGCTTTCAATTTGGCAACGTCCAAAATGTTGTCGTTTGGTAAAGAGTTAAATATATCATGCTGTGAGTACAAAAATTCCACATAGAACATCTAACCACCACATTAGCTTATATTACTGAACTTTTCTTACAAAGTTTTCTTACACAGTAACCGACAGCATAGATCCAAAATCTGACCACATGTTCTGTGTGACTGATCTTGACCTGCACTTTCAGATCTATGCAAAATGTTTTCTGATCTGATGTCTCACAGTTGACAAGAAGTTACAAACGCAACTTTGACCAAGAAAACCCAGCATAAAGCTGCCATCGTAGGCAGAACAGATCAAGATCAGACAAAACAATACTCAGTATGATCTTGGACATACACTAACACACTGTGAGATAAGCTGATCAAATATTTTTTTAAAAGCCTTGAATTTCAAGCCTTTGTCCTCTTTACACATACTTACTGGAAATGTCCAATCCATTTAGTTGGCACACTGAGGGATAGAAATTTCTTTATGTTCCTACAAGCTCACAACCTAATACCAATCACCAGGCTATGGATAAAATAACATCTTCACAACCTTAAATTCAACTCATAGGCTACATAAAAGCAAGGCAAGAACTCAATAAAATGATCCACAGAATTGTCTCTTGTATTTTCCTCAACTCTTTACCACAGAACAAAATTTTAGACCAGTCCCAATTGAAAGCATTTGCAGACGACAAATAAAATGGGGCACAAATGACAGTATACTGAAAACATTGTGGGAAAAGAAGGTTACCAGCATTTTCTTCTTTTCCCACAATGTTTTCAAAAGCCTTCTTCTTCAGGGTAGTTCAAACTCTGGATTATGTGGTAAAGGGTTAAAAAGCACAGTGCACTTTTCTATATTTATTATATTTTCTTTGACTTCAAGCACAACCTTAAAAAAAAAAAAAAAAAAACTCATGTTTCCAGCAACATAAACATCACAACCTTACAAGAGCTTCTTGCAATATTTCTTTACTCTTACCAGTTACCAAATTTTAGACTTGTCCATATTGAAAGCATTTGCAAATGATAATTTATAACATGGCTCGAATGATGGCACTTATCTATTAGATGGTAAGAAACTTTGTATGAAATGGAGAAAATACTAGTAACCAGATTATCATGGTTACCAGTATTTTCTCCTATTCCTACAATGTTTTCAGGGTCGTTCAAAGGTGGCACTGTGTGGTAAAGGGTTAACTTCCAACAATTCTAAAAAAAAAACTATTTTAAGCAATTCTAAACTCTAAAGCAGGACACCTAATTGAATTTGAAATTACCGAATTTAGCATACTTGGAAAATATGGCCAAAGAAAATTTTAAAACAAAAATCACAACTCTGTTAGTATAAAAATGGCTATAAAACAGAACAAGAGCACCACATGTAGGTACCAACGCTTGGCTGCAGCTTTTAAAATTGATTGATTTTCAGTGTAAATTCTAAATCGAAAAAGGGATATGACTGTCAAAAAACATTTTGATGGTTACCTGCCCTTGTTGTATGGGTTCCCGTTTTGATAGTTAAACAAGTAATCTGAGGTTGAAGTAAATATCTTCACAAATGAAAGAGATATGTAAAACATCAAAGTTTTTGCACAATGAATTCTCTAAGTCTAAAAAGGGGCATAACTGTGATAAAAATATTTAGAAGGTTACCTGCCCTTGTTGTATGGGTTCCCCTTTTGATAGTTCATAACTACATGTTTGAAGTAAATATCTTCAGTAATGACAAAGAAATTATAAAATAACCAAATTTTTGCAGGATGATGGAGACAACGCAGATTAATCAGATTACAACAAGGATGCAAACAACGCCAGGGCTATGACAATACCTAGAGGTTTTCATAAAAAACAGCCAAGCTAAACGTAACAACTCTAGTAGCATAAAAGGGGCTATAGAAAAAAAAATGAATACATAAACACCTACCTATTTCCCTCTTTTCAAACAATATTTCAGTATAGCTACTAACATTTAGGCTACCCTTTAATTCTTTACAACACAACAAAATTTCAGGCTTGTCCCATTTCAAAAAATTTGCTGACGACAAATTCAAGGTGGCTGAAATGATGGAGTTTGTCTTTTATAGGGAAGAAAACACTATAGGAAAAGAAGAAAATCCTGTTTACCAGCATTTACTCTGTCTCCCATAATGTTTTCAAAAGTTTTCTCTGTGAGTGTCTTTACAACTTGGAACGAACTGTCTGATAAAGAATTAAACCAAAAATTAGTACCCTCATCAAAAACATTTCACATATCACTGGAATTTGCTCGTATAGAGAGAAAGAATAGGTGGGTGGGACAGATTATTGCTCGAAAAACTTGAACACCCAAATCACAAGAAAATGGCAACAGAAAACATTCAGATGCCTACTCTTTTTCCTGAAGACAAAACTATAGACGATGCCAAATTGAAAGCACTTGCAAACAACAAACTGAATGTGACTCAGATGATTTCATTTGTTTTTGAAAGTATAGAAAATGTTGTGGTTACTAACATTTTCTCCTTTTCCTACAATGTTTTCAAAAGGCCTTTACTTCAAGGTCATTAAACTTGGAATTGTGTAGTACAGGGCTAATTCTCTACCAATGATTGATTGATTGTATGGTGTTTAAAGCCCTTTTTAACATTATTTCAGTTATATCGTGGCAGCCAGTGCACCTATCCATGCTTTCCTGGAGATTCTTTATACCAGTACTCCGCACAATATTCTTTCCAAGCCACTGGCTGCTTTCACACATAACCAACGTCGAAACAATGGTCAGCAGTGAGAGAGGAATGAATCCTGTCGCAATGACTATCATCACTCCTCAGACAAAAATTAACCAAGTCTGGGATCAGACCAGTGACCTCCTGTTCTCAAGTCCTGTGTGCTACCGACTGAGCTACGGGGCTTGGCAGCTCTCTACCAAACAAGCTATAGAGTGGTCCAAATTGAAAGCATTTGCACATGACAAACCAATTGTGACTCAAAAACTGGAACTTGCCTTTGACAAGGAAGAAAACATGTATAAGGGAGAACATGCTGGTATGCAGCAATTCTATCAAAAGGTTTCCTCCTCAAGGTTACAAGATACACATCTTTTTCAAAACAGTGGTACAATAATCTACAATAATATGAACCATACTCTTTGAAAAGAGGGCTTAATGCATCTGCGAAAAGTATTGACCCAGGTCAGCCTGGGCTCAAATGGGCCAAAACTTTTTGCTACTGGTCAATTTTCTGTATCTTGAAGGACCGGTCTACCTCATGATAAGGTTGTTAAAAGAAATTGCTATATTGATTCATAATTATGTGATGACTTGCTTGGTGTCATGCATCACAGGGATATATTAAGCCCCCTTTTGTCTGAGCATGGTGCACATCAATTCCCCGCTTTTACCTTTACCAGATTTTTTTTGTCTTTCAACAGATCACTCTTGAATTAAAAACATTGTGGCAGAAGGAGAAATTGCTAATTACAAGTACTTCCTCTTTATGGCACAATTTTTTCAAAATGTAAATATGTGTTAAACCATAACTAATGTAATCCGCTTACCAAACAATACAATGTATTAATGACCTTGAGGAAGAAGGCTTTCAAAAATGCTGATATCTGGCATTTTCTCCATTTCTCACGGTGTTTTCTATCCTTCCATTGACACATACCATAATTTAACTCTTTACCAAATGACAAAATCTAAGACTCGTCCAAACTGATAGCATTTGCAGATGACAAATAAAATATTGCTCAAATGACTGGATTTTTCTTTGAAATGTTAGAAAACATTGTGGAAAAAGAAGAAAATGCTGGTTACCAGAATTGTCTTCTTTTCTCACAAAGTTTTCAAAAGGTTTTTCTCCTGGGTCGTTAAAAACTCGGGATAGTGTGGCAAAGGGTTACACCTGCATTCAGATTAATTATCTAAATCTTGCAAAGTTCTGCTGCAGTTTCTTGTTTCAGAAATTTCTTCTTTCTTGTTTTAGAAATTAACCTTTTATCCAACAATTCCATGTTTAAACAATCATGAAGAAGGCTTTTGAAAAAAATGTGGGAAAAGGAGAAAATGCTGGTAACCAGCATTTTATCCTTTACTAACAATGTTTTCTACCCTTCAAGACCCATACTGCCATTTAAGCCACATTTAGTTACATGTCTGCAAAAAAATCAACACTTTGGAAAACTGGACTAGTCTAAATTTTCACTGTGAGGTAAAGAGTAAATAACATAGAGATACATAGATTGCATGACATAAGAATAAAATAACATGATGACAGCAATGGCAAATGAATTTAAAAAAAAGAATGAGCCATGCTCTGTGAAAAGGGGCTTAATGCCTCTGCAAAGTATTGCAGTCCGTGCAGGCTGACCTGGGTCGAAACTTATTGCTATTTGCCAATTATCTGCATGTAAAAGGACCACTGTCCCTCATGATTCAGTCGGTTGTTATACAAACAGATTTTATGGTTCCATAATTATATGATGACTTGCTTGGTATCATGCATAACAGAGATGCATTCAGCCCCCTATTCCCAGAGCATGGCTCAAATTCTTTGAACTCTTTATCAAACAACAAAATTTTAGATTTGTGCATAATCAAAGCATTTGCAGATGACAAAATGAATGCAACCAAAAAATTGATATTTGTGTTGGGAAGAGTAACAAGAGGGCCATGATGGCCCTGGAGTCGCTCACCTGAGCCTTTTGACCAAGCACAACCAATTTCCAACGTCTTGTGAGATATATGTATTACCAAACAATAAAATTTTAAACTCATCAGTCTGAACCTTCTGCATAAAACAAGTAATATGTGGATCAAGCTATGGGACTGGTCTCTCAAAGGGGTAGAAAACGTTGTGAAAAAGGGAAAAAATGCTGGATAGCAGCATTTTCTCATTTTCAAAGAGTGTTTTCAAAAGGCTTCTTTCTGAGAGTCATTCATACACTAGGTTTTTCTAAGATTTCACCTAGTGACCTAGTTTTTCAGCCAACATAACACGTTTTCAAACTGGTCCAAGATATCATTAGGACAAACATTCTTACCAAATTTCAAGAGTATTGGACTGAAAATGTGGCCTCTACAGCGTACACAAGGTTTTTCTAAGATCTGACCTAGTGACCTAGATTTTGACCCAACATGACCTATTTTCAAACTCATCCAAGATATTACCAAGGAAAACATTCTGAGCAACTTTAAAAGAGTATTGAAACAAAAAACGTAGCCACAACAGTGTACACATGGTTCTTCTAAGATTTGACCAGGTGACCTAGTTTTTGACCCCACATGACCCATTTTCAAATGCTACTGAGATATCATCGAGACAAACATTCTGACCAACTTTCAAGAATATTAGACAGAAAATGTGGCTTCTGGAGCTTACACAAGGTTTTTCTAGGATTTGACCTAGTGACCTTGTTTTTCACCTGTCATGACCCATTTTCAAACTAGTCAGAGATATTATCAAGGCAAACATTCTGACCAACTTTCAAGAGCACTGGACAGAAAATATGGCCTCTAGAGTATACACAACGTTTTTCTTAGATTTGACCTGGTGACCTAGTTTTTGACCCAACATGGCACATTTTCGTACCATTTCAAGATAAAATCAAAACAAACATTCTGACCATTTTTCAAGAGTATTGGACTGAAAATGTAGCCTCTACACTGTACAAAAGGTTTTTCTAAGATTTGAGCTAGTGACATAATTTTTGACCCCACACGACCCAATTTCAATCTTGTTCGAGATTTTATCAAGACAAACATTCTGACCAAATTTCACAAGTATCTGACTGAAAATGTGGCCTCTACAGCACACACAAGGTTTTTCTAAGATCTGACCTAGTGACCTAATTTTTGACCCCACATGACCCAATTTCGAACACGTCCAAGATTTTATCAAGACAAACATTCAGACCAAATTTCACAAGTATCTGACTGAAAATGTGGCATCTAGAGCGTACACAAGGTTTTTCTAAGATTTGACCTAGTGACCTAGTTTTTGACCCCACATGACCCAATTTCGAACATGTCTGAGATTTTATCGAGACAAACATTCTGACTAAGTTTCATGAGGATCGGACTGAAAATGTGGCCTCTAGAGCGTACACAAGGTTTTTCTAAGATTTGACCTAGTGACCTAGTTTTTGTCCCCACATGACCCAATTTCGACCTCATCCGAGATTTTATCAAGACAAACATTCTGACCAAGTTTCATGAGGATCGGACTGAAAATGTGGCCTCTAGAGCGTACACAAGGTTTTTCTAAGATTTGACCTAGTGACCTAGTTTTTGACCCCACATGACCCAATTTCGACCTTGTCCGAGATTTTATCAAGACAAACATTCGGACCAAGTTTCATGAGGATCGGACTGAAAATGTGGCCTCTAGAGCGTACACAAGGTTTTTCTAAGATTTGGCCTAGTGACCTAGTTTTTGACCCCACATGACCAAATTTCCAACTCGTCCGAGATTTCATCAAGACAAACATTCTGACCAAGTTTCATGAGGATCGGACTGAAAATGTGGCCTCTAGAGCGTACACAAGGTTTTTCTAAGATTTGACCTAGTGACCTAGTTTTTGACCCCACATGACCCAATTTCGATCTTGTCCGAGATTTTAATCAGACAAACATTCTGACCAAGTTTCATGAGGATTGGACTGAAAATGTGGCCTCTAGAGCGTACACAAGGTAAAAAGTTGACGACGGACGACAGACAACGCACGACGCACACCGCACGACGGACGACGGACACAGCACGATCACAAAAGCTCACCATGAGCACTTCGTGCTCAGGTGAGCTAAAAAACATTCTGAGAAAAGGAGAAAATGCTGGTTACCTGCATTTTCTCCTTTTCCCACAATGTTTTTCAAAAGGCTTCTTTTTCATGGTCGTTGAAAGGTAGGATTGTGTGGTAAAGGGTTAAACAAAATGTTTGCTTAGAAGTTTTCCATCAGTGAAAGGTATTGCAACAAACATGTCTAGTAATGATGTAGAAAGTAACAAAGTAACAAATATACATGTATAATCCAAAACTGGAGTATATTATCCAATGCCAACTATAAATGAGGTAAAGCTGAACAGAGTATCAAAGTTATGATTTTTAAAATGAATACTTTTAAATAATTGCACACTTTTTAAACCATGTTCCCAATACTAAGTGAAAATTTACAACGAAAAAAAAAATTGATTATTTGTATCATAATTTCAAATTTTATTCTCTTTTTTTTTTCCAGACCATAATGATTACTAACCATATTAACCCTTTACCGCACAATGCCGCCTTTTAACGACCCTAGGAAAGAAGCCTTTTGAAAACATTGTGGGAAAAGGAGAAAATGCTGGTAATCAGCATTTTCTCCTTTTCCCACAATGTTTCCTACCCTACAAAAGAAAAATTGAGCCATTTGAGCCACAATGAAATTGTCGTCTGGCTAAAATTTTGTCGTCTGGTAAAGGGTTAAATACTATTCCACTCCTAAACCCCAATATTAGCAATCTGATTGGTATAGATGTTTGGTTGTAGGATGTTTGTATGCTGTTTTAACAATATTTCAGTTATATCTTTACAGCCAGTGCACCAATCCATGTTTTCCTTGAGCTTTCACCAGTACTTCACAAAATATTCTTCCCAAGTCACTGGCTGCTTCCCCACATAAATATCATTATAACAAAGCATTTGCAGACGATAATGACGATTCCTGTTCTTGACTGGGTTGAAAACGTTGTGGAAAAAGGAGAAAAAGCTGGTTAACAGCATTTTCTCCTTTTCCCACAATGTTTTCAAATGCCCTCCTCCTCAAGGTCGTTAAAATTTGGGAATGTGTGGTAAAGGATTAAAGAGTTGATTATTGCCCTTTTTAAAACACTATCAGCTTATCTTCCTTCACTAAAATCTCTTGTACAATTTTATATATACACTAAGATGCTATCTTATCTACATCAGTATTCTATGGTAACTTTGGTGACAGCAAGAATGTGTGGTGGACAAGGGAAAGTCAGTAGTTCTTCAGAAAGGACGGATCGACGGAGGCTAATTTGGCTGAGAGAAATGCGTGAATACTGTAGAGTAATGTTTGTAAGTTGCTGCAGTCTATCTCCTGAAATAGAAAGTTCCATATCATGAGCCCTTTACCAGATAATTCTGCATTTGATTGATTGATTGATTGAATGTCATTTAGCGTGGCCTTCAACATTGTTTCAGTCATTTCACACTGACAGCTGGCTTATTCATGTATGTCTTGGGTGTCACCAGCGCTAGGCTAGGGCTCTGAGCTGTCTTGCCCTAGGACATTCCCTAGAAAACCCAGTGGTTCCAGTGAGGCTAGAACCTGGGGCCTCTAGCTTACAAGTCCAACACTTTACCTCTGAGCCACGAAGGACCCCAATTCTGCATTTGAAGACCAACAAGAGGTCTCTTACAAAATATAGTGGAAAAAAGAGGAACTGCTGGTAACCAGCATTTTCTCCTTTATCCAACAGTGCTGGTAACCAGCATTTCGCCTTTATCCAACAATCTTCCCTTTTCTTTCATAGATGGAATATATCATTAAAGTTACATTTAAAAAGTTATCTAGAGACATTTTCAATATGGACAAGTCTAAAATATTGTCCTCTGGTAAAGGGTTTACAAGTAGCCACTAGCAGACAATTTTCTTTTGAAGACAAACTACTTTTTTAACCCTTTACCACATGAAAAAATTTTGTGGAAGTTGTCTTTATTAGGGTAGAAAACATTATGGGAAAAGCCTTATTCCATATGTTTTCAAAAGCCTTTTTCCTAAAGGTGGTGAAAACGGGGATTTCATTGGTAAACGGTTAACCCTTACCAGACATTCCTGAGTTTAAAGGACACAGGGTAAGATTATTTCAAAAGAACGTTGGAAAATGGAAAGTGCTGGTTATCAGTATTTTCTCTTTTTTCTAAAGAGTTTTCTACACTTTCAGACAAAATACAAATTGATCATTTGACACACATGTAATTTGCCTTCTGCAAATGCTCTCAAAATTCTATTACCAAGTAAACAGTCCAAAAAGTGTATCCTTTTGCCACCTTGTTTTTACATTCATGTATTAAAATTTTAATTCATTTTTATGATCCATATTTTACATGAATGTTAGTATCTTTTTTTTTTTCCTTCAATAGAACATTTTTAACATGTTCTGGTTCATGACAAAAAAAAATGCCGGAGCAGTGAAGTAGTAATGTGCTCATCAAGTCCTGTATGGTCGGTCATGGTTTTGGTTAATCATCTTTTTGTACTACTAGAGAACAAATTCGTCACAACTCAGCCGATTCCGTACCTATATCCAACCTCATCCATGTAAAGGAGGTTTCCATTTTTAACTACCAATTACATGATCTTAAACATGGTGGCATCACTTAACAATGACATGAACAACCAAGGTAAAGATATTCACATCTATCGATCTGTCGATGAGAGCTCCCAACGGAATCGATAAACCATGTTTAAAATTGAACATACAAACTGTTCCTAGAAAGATATTGATAGAAGATTGTGACTCATGTTTTCTTTTTTAACAGGAGCCTTACAATTTCAATAACGGTAAAACAGTGTCCTTCCAGCAAAGAAATGTACCGCATAGGTGCATATCAAGCTATGTGATACTGCCAAGAAACTTGACCACCAGATCACCCAAGGTTTGCCGAATGCTTGAGAACAGTGACCAAAAGTTTACTAAATAAATATGTGGCTACATGTAGCAGGTGTTAACACTTGTACTGCCCTGCTATACTACTGGCTTTGTGATATGGTCATAGGGAGTTTGCTGGCTGACCTGATGCTATAGATAAGATCGCTTCCTATGTGATAATATTTTGGCCAATTAGATTCAGGATCTTCCTGAGACTGCTTAGAAGAAAATTGGGCTGCATTGGAAAGCTTTTAACCCTTTAACACACTATCCAACTTTTAACAACCCTGAGAAAAAAAGCCTTTGAAAACATTGTGGGAAAAGGAGAAAATGTTGGTTACTAGCATTTTCTCCTTTCCAACAATGTTTTCTACCCTTCCCAAGACAAATTTCAATTTTTGAGTCACAGTTAATTTGTCTTCTGCAAATGTTTTCAATTTGGACAAGTCCAATAATTTTGTCATTTGGTAAAGTGTTAATCATTCATTAAATTCCGCTGTGATCTAAGTCTATGCTAATCCTAAAGCCCATCAAATATGGTAGAGGTTAGTTAACAACTTGAAGAATACCATAACACTTGCAATGCCTTGCTATAAAGCTAGAAACACATATACATAAATAGAGATGAATATAAGCTATGCTCTGGCACAAGGGGGTTTAAAACATCTCTGTGATTTATTATACTAAAGATAATTTATGGATCCATAACAGCCACTTTTTTTGAACAACTGACTGAATCATGGGATAGACTAGTCCTTTGACAAACAGAAAATTGACCTATGGCGAAAAGTTTCGACCCAGGTCAGCGCGGACAGCGCAGGCTGACCTGGGTCGATACTTTTTGCCGATGCATTAAGCCCCCTTTTTACTGAGCATGGTTCATATCGAATTACTCACCCTGGTCTCTACTTGACCTGGAGTTTCTGTATGAAAATGAAGTTTTAATCTCTGTCTCCCATCATCTGAGGACCCTTTCAACTTGGAAAACTTATAATTCCATAAATACGTCTAAAAGAGAAAGAATTAGAATAACATTAGAATTAGAATATGTATAGGTAGAGAATAGATGGTTGGTGTCTTGGATCGGTTAAGTTTATCAGGCAAAACAAAGGAATTTATCTGGTGAGCAAAACCATCTACTCTATTTATCCTGTTACTCATCTAAAATCCATATACGAAAAAAATTTCGCTCAAAATAATGCACACAGATCTAGCTTTCATACCTTTTTCATCATGAGCAAAAATCAAGAGCTGTGTAAAGTGTCTTTATGTATCTTATGCAGCTGTAATAAAGATGTCATAAATGATGTTGACTAAGTCATAAAATGAGATGTTTACCTGCAGATAAATGTTGTGCCGATGAAGAGAAATACTTATCTGTTTTTAGTTATTTATATACACAATAACGGAAAAAAATTTGGTATACATACTGAAACTATTTGCAGGAATTTAAATTTCAATGACAATAACGGGCATCATATTGTAAGTGAAAATTTTACTGTCAAATACTATTTTCATGTATGGGCACTTAAAAACGTAGTTCTGATCGGTCACATGACCAACTAGCCCAAAAAACCTTGATCACATGACCAACTGACATGATAAACATAGTCATGCCATTAAGCGACCATATATCAAAAAGATTATCTGACCCCTGTGTTTATACTTCAGGATTTATTGGGGTGACAGGAAAAATAA